>BSBM01000217.1:29085000-29690000 GCA_027924585.1 Larix kaempferi
CTGGATTGATACCATGAAAACAAATTAGACATGCATGCACAATTCAAATAGTTCCTATACAACTTGAATATGTGACATCAAAGTCAAGCAATTACTAAATTATTTGTAAGGTGGAGCAATGGTGTACCTGCAATATCATTAACCTCCCCAAACTATAGTGATGATGAATGAGGATGATGACGATTATGATGGGGATGGTGATGATGAAGATGATCATGACCATGATGATGATGATCCCGATCATGATGATGATGATGAAAATGAATACGGTGATGATGATGATGATAACGATGATGACGCTAGTGAAGATGGTGATGATGATGGCAATGATGACGCTAGTGAAGATGGTGATGATGATGATGATGACGATGATCATATGTATGATGACTATGACGGTTGTGATGACAACGATGATGACCATGCTAATGACACTTATGACGATGATGATGTTCTTGATGTTGATGACAATGAATATCATGATGATGATGACGATGTTGTTGTTGTTGTTTATGATGATTTTGATTATGATTAGTGATGGCATCGACGTTGATGATGATGATGGTGACGACGTTGATGTTGTTGTTTATGATGATTGTGATGATGAATTAGGATGATGATGATGATGATGGGGATGGTGATGATGAGGATGATCATGACCATGATGATGATGATGATGAAAATGAATACGATGATGATGATCATCATCATGATCATGATGATGGCGATGATGACGATAGTGAAGATGGTGATGATGATGATGATGACGATGATCATATGTATGATGACTATGATGGTTGTGATGACAACGACGATGACCATGACGATGACACTTATGACGAGGATGATGTTCTTGATGTTGATGACAATGAATATCATGATGATGATGACGATGTTGTTGTTGTTTATGATGATTTTGATGATGATTAGTGATGGCATCGACGTTGATGATGACGATGGTGACGACGTTGATGTTGTTGTTTATGATGATTGTGATGATGAATGAGGATGATGACGATTATGATGGGGATGGTGATGATGAGGATGATCATGACCATGATGATGATGATCCCGATCATGATGATGATGATGAAAATGAATACTGGGATGATGATGATGATGATGATGACAATAGTGAAGATGGTGATGATGATGATGATGACGATGATCATATGCATGACGACTATGATGGTTGTTATGACAACGACAATGACCATGATGATGACACTTATGACGATGATGATGTTCTTGATGTTGATGACAATGAATATCATGACGATGATGACGATGTTTTTGTTTATGATTATTTTGATGATGATTAGTGATGGCATCGACGTTGATGATGATGATGGTGACGACGTTGATGTTGTTGTTTATGATGATTGTGATGATGAGTAGTGATGATGACGATTACGATGGGGATGGTGATGATGAGGATGATCATGACCATGATGATGATGATCCCGATCATGATGATGATGATGAAAATGAATACGGTGATGATGATTAGTGATGGCATCGACGTTGATGATGATGATGATGACGACGATGATGATGGTGCTTTTTATGATTATGATGACATTGATGATGATGCTTATGATGACAATGATGTTCTTGATGATGATGATGTTGATGATTATGCTAATGATGATGACAATGATGATGATGATTGGTATGGTGGTGATGGTCATCATCATCATCATCATCAACATTGATTTCATCAGCGTCATCATCACTTACATCGTTATTAAAATTTTAATTTTAAGTTTTTTCTATCAATTTTTTAAATAAAATCTTATATTAAATTTTAATTTTAAATTTTTTTCAATATATATATATATATAGATAAGGGCTGGAAAATGAAAGGTGAGTCTTTTTTGTTATATATATATTGAAAAAACAAAAAAATAATCATATTTATATGTGTGTGATTTATTTATTTGTTATATATATATACATATAATATAACAAATAAAAAGGTCACAGATATATATATATATATATATATATATATATTATATAAAAATAACAAAAACTAACAAACAAAAAAATTCACATATTATATATATATAACAAAAAAAAAATCACAAAAAGACTTACCTTTCAACCTCCCACCCCTGCACCCAGCGTCAAGTTCATGAATGAGCTCTATTGAGCAGAGCATCCCTGCTAGAGACTGGGCAAACAACCCAGTAAGCAAGTTGCAATGGCGATTTTGGCCCACATATTCTGAGCAGAGTTGCACCATTGATTTGCTGAGTGAGCCGTGAGCAGATCATCTCGGCTGGAGAAGCAATTTTGGCCTGTGGATACTGAGCATAGCAGATTTGGAAAGACGTCTTGTAGGGGACAGTGAGGTCGAGCAGAGAAACTCTGAGAGGAGCCAATGCCTCCCAAATCTGTGAGTACCGAGCCCTAAATAGTTCCCCATTGAGCTTTAATTTTTTATTAATGTGTTTGAATGCAGTGAATTTTTTATTAATGAGTCTGAATGAGCTTGACCCTGTGACTGTAGAAGGGATAGACCCTGTGACTGTAGATAATATCAATCTCCATTTACAGTCTGTGTTTTGAAAAAGCTATGGATGAAGAAAATATGAAACGTTTGACTGAGTTGTAGGTGTTCGGAGGATTCGATCTTGGATCTAACCTTTTTGAGAACGTGCCCTAGCGTGATGTACCCAAGATTCTCGAATGGGCCTTGTGTTAGTTAATGGTTGTTCTGCTGACAGCTCAAATACCAATTGATTCAAAACCTCTGCTTGGCGGCCAGCATGCAGTCGCACACCCAATGCATCATACATAACAACATAGGCCAAGACTAACAAAATCGCAAGGGAAGACCCTCCAGGTCCATCTTGAAATCCAATAGCCGCGGTAAGTGCAGTAACAGATGTAGAATACGATGAGGGCATTCCACCAGAACCAAGAAGTCGTTTAGCATCCCACCGTTTCTCTTTATACCTGCATATGACAATTGATTCCGATCCAATGAAGCCCTTGTCCACTGCAAAATCCATGTAAAATCCCCATGCTAACAAAATTCAAGTAGTTTAATATTTTTAAGGGTTTGAGCCAACGTGAATGAGAGAAGGGATGCCATCATTGGATCATGAGAGCAATAGCTCTGTTATTGTAGTTGTTCAATTTTTTTATTGTAGTTTCCCATCATGTATAAAAATTTGAATATTGATGATATTTGCCAATGTGTGCAATCATCCCAACTAGGATGTATCCAATGCCATGATATGGACTCTGGCATATGATCTAAATGCACTTGAACCCCTCAACCAGATATTCATGCCCATGAAATTGAGTGAAATCCTTGACAACTAGTGAAGAACCAAACCCTACTTCCCATAGCAGAAGACCAAATTGAAACAAAACTTAGAAACTCGACATTGGGAAGGAAATACAAATGTATTTGTCATTGGTTGAGAGAAAGTTGAGCTGATATTGGTAATTAAAAGCACTCAACTAGGTCATTCAAACTTATAGAATTGTTACATCCATATTTGTGAAGGCTGCAGGGCTTGTTCCATCTTCCATAAATTTCTTATCTTGTATTTTCAATTTTAGTTACAAAATAGAGGGCAGATCATATTTGGAAAATCTTTTTTTAGATTATACCATGTCAATAATTTGAGGATCATATTTGAGATATTAAGGCAATATCACATTTTCCTTAACCCTGCCAAGTGTGTATTTGGAGTCACATTTGGAAAAATACTTAGCTGCATCATTTATTATTCTGGCATTGAGATTGATCCAGCAAAGTTAAAGGTTGTCCTTGATATGCAACCCGGTGAAAGGTTGTACTTCTTTCCTTGGTTGAGTTGGGGCTACTCACCATTTTGTTGAGGGTTTAATATAAGTATCACAACCAATTAACCACCTATTTAGGAAGGATGTTCTATTTGTATGGTATAAAGGATGCTAGGATGCCTTTGAAGTTAAAATCCCTCCTTCTTAAACCTCCTACCCTCTATGCTCCTCTTCTTGATCGCATTTTATTGTTGTATGTACTGGATTGTACAAGTCCTTCCAAAAAAACATCCTTTAACAACCAAATTTTTACTTTCATAGTTTGGCGATAGTCCAATATGTCCCCCCCTTAAGATTATAAATTCCAGATTGGTTGGGATGCTTGATCCCAAGTGCAATGGGGTACCTCAAACTGCCAACAGAGAAAGTTGGTTGTTGAATCATTTGTACTTTTCTTTGTGGCAAGGGAACGAGCCTTTGAGGTATTTAAGGTGCCCATTTGAACAAGTTTGTCTTGCAGCTTGCTACCTTGTTAGTTTTGTAGTGAATTTGTCAAGAGACAACATTTTTCACGAAGTTCCAAAAAACAATTTGTAGTAAAGTGTTCAATTTATACTGCAACATGCAATTATGCAATTTAGACTTCAAAGTGTCATTTCCTTCAATGATTTGTTCTTGTTCTTGGGCACACCATTTTGTTGACAAGTATATGGGAAGCTCTATTACAATTGAATGACTTTAGTGGATCAAAACTACTCAACATTGTCATTCGCATATTCACATATGCCTGGGATATGTACCCAAACATCACTTATTCTGTTCTTACTCTTATTGACAACATGTATGGAGAGATATCAAACTTCATTTTAACTTGAATAATTTATGGGTCAAAGGCACTATGGTTGAATGTTTACATGAGTTATTTTCTTGTCGTGATCTTAGAGGCCACATATTGACCCGCTATTTGATTTGTTGGGGAGTTTGGTTGCTTCAAAATGCTTGCATTCTATAAGAAAAGTGAATCCCCGCAACTATGAACTTCCTTCCCAAAATGTCACCAACGAATTAGGCCTCTTAGGAGACAAGCCTTCGATCTCCCAAATCAATTAAGTCATATCTCAACCAAAGGATAATTTGCAATCAATATGAATTTGTTAGAGGCACCAAACAGTCCCAAATGTGAGATCAAGGGCATGCAAAAGAGTAGATTAGGAGGCTGTCACGTAGCATGAATTTTTTATAGTGTTATTTAATCAGGATGTCTTAGTTTCCAAAGTAGTAATCAAGCAATATGCTCCACAAGTATTGCCAAGAATGAAGCAAATGAAGACCTATTACAGCAGTAACCAAATGGTAACAAAGGGAAATAAAATCACTGTGAATCAAACTTAGATTTATCTCAAAATATCTTAGCAGCACTCATTAGTGAATTATGTTCTTTGCATAGATTAGGATCTGTAAAATCAAGCCTCAGTCATAGGTTTAGAACAGCCAATCAACAGTGGGTACAAATACGCTAAGTTCCAATCCAATTCCACTATTACTTACTCAATGAATATGTCCACAAGGGATGCAATTTGATTGGGTGCCTCAATACTTGTTACAAGATCCAAAGATCAGAATTGTATCAGCAGTAAGGAGGTCAATATGTTTACTAATGGCGTTAGGATATTGTGTCAATGCTACCTTTGGGTCCTTCAAACATAATAACTCATTCCAAGTTCCAGCAATTATATTTGCAACCACTAACTAGAAGAGAGATGCAATTTGGTTGTAACTTATTCTTGGAATTAGAAGCTAATGAAAACACTGATATTCAATCAGAACAGTGACAATAGTGATTCTTTAGTCCACAAAATGATCATTAAAGTGATCTCAATATGGTGCCAATGAAGGAGTGAATCACAAATAGAGGTTTGCTCTATGTAAGAAAGTATGAACAGCAGTGAGACAAATTCCAAGTGTGATGGTAATAATAGTGATCAAGTAACCAAGATATGCTTAATATATTTCTCAAACACTAACTCAGGAACAATGTGACAGTGATCCAAGGAATCATAAACTAGCAAATTAGCATTTAATTTACCCAACGAATGTGATGAAAGATGGGTCCAAAAATTCGGCTAAGTATATCAAACCTGCATATTTATAATTTGTAAACCAATTTCCAAATAAAAATGCCTTGGGATACTTAGTAATACGGTATTGCGATGCCTTTAATTGTAGAGTTTTAGAAATTGCCCTGTATGGATGTCAACCAAATCATTTCCCTGTCTATAAATTAGATTTCCCTGATATGCGAAGGATTAGGTAGATAACTATCCTAAGGTTAAAAATTGCCATGTCTATAAATTAAATTGCCCTGTCTATAAATTGACATATCCTTCCATGTAGACTATAAAAATTGCAATTAGGTCAAGTTCTCCTTACATGGTTTGGATAAAATTGAAAGCTCCAATTTTCAGACAATTAGAAAAGTTTGGGAAATGTAGAATGTGAGGAATGAAAGATCCAATGAGAAAGATTCTAGACTATCACCATCTCTCCTACTAGCAGAATTTGTTTACCTTGCTATCAATCCTATGTATTGTGTCCATATGTACAATATGTATCAATCCTTGCCACCATATGAGTTTTGACAGTAAGATTAATTAGCCCCATCCCATTATGAAGTAGAACCATGTGAGATAGATCCTATAACACCATTAGCATCATGATATTCCCCTATTGTATCATGATAAAAATAAATATGTTTGTATTTATAAATATATTTTCTTTTTTCACCTTGGACCTCTATTGTTTTTATCCCAAAACTAGAACTGATTTAACTCTATGTACCCATGCCTTCCATCCGAGGAGTGTTGCCAGCAGTCTTGAGTTTCAGCTTGGCAACAAGCCTCAGTCAGCGTGCATGGGTACATAGAGTCTAGAGTTTCTTCCAAGCATGGGATATCACACAAGAAGAAATAAGCTTAGTTAATAGTAGTCTATCTTCAATCAAACTTTGAGCTTAGTTGATAGTACTATGTCTGCAATAAAATTTAGAGGAACTGAGGAAAATGAACATGACCATAAGTTGATTGATGGGAGTTCTAGTATAAGGTAATTTTTTTCCAATTTAATTATTTGATATTTGAAATTGAGGAAAGGGGAAATGATTAGTATTGCTCATGATGTAAAATTAAAGGATGTATTGCTCATGATTAGGATGCTCTTGTATTTATAGTCATAAAAAAATATTGTGGTATAGCTTCCCCAGTTGTGGTTACTATTTTTTTATTAAGCTCATGAACATTTATATGCAGTTTATTGTTTCTACTATCACTGTGTTTTTGTGATGAATGACTGAAGAATGTTATAAGTGTGCCTAAATAATTATGAACATGGATATATACAATTCCTTATATTTATTATCACTTTGTTTTATGTGATGAATTCATTTGCATGACTTGAGTATATTTGAAGCTCTCCTTGGGGTCCCATGAATGAACTTGAACACTTGTTGCATTCATTTAATTTGAAAGAGTAGTTACAGTTTGAAATAACTCTCTCCTTACCTTAGCTAGCATTCATTGAAATGAAAGGATTATTTTATTCATATGCATTTGCATGGTTTGATTCAGTCATCACACCACGATTTTCACTTCCATCACCCGACTGAGTAATATAAACATTAAAATTTAACTCGTTAAATCAACACACTTTAACCTCGCTTGAGGATAAAAAGAATTTGGTAGTTAGGTAGGACATCGGGGATAGGCATCCAAATAATTCCCCCTTGTCATTTTCATCTGAGACATAGTTGTTGTCCTCTAGGGTACTAAAATCCTCTAGTATTTATTGACGCGGTCATCGACCAGTTTGTGGAGGGGCCTCTCGTTTTTTCGGGGGTTAAGCCACGAGGATTGATTCTGGATGGACTTTGTGGAATGTTGCACTCCACTTAGCGCCTAAGACATATCGACCCATTGTCTTCCTTATACTCGACCGTGATGGTGATATAGGGGCGATAAGACAAAAGTGCCAAAAACCTTTTTCGACGTGTCATAAACGAGGTAGCTTAGGGACTTTTCTTCTAAGGCTCTTTTACCCAGGATCCCTTTCAGTAGAGGGATATCCCTCCATTATTGATCTCTCATTTTGTATTGTTCGACTTGGATTTCATCACCTTGCGAAGGATACAATTTTTCGAGGTCTCCAGCTCCTAGTTAGGAAGTTTGCTTGCTATTTCACCTTTTTAGAGGGTCTTTTTCTTTTTAGTGTTGCTTGTTGGCATTCTTGCCACTTTTGTTTCAGCTCTCTTACTATGACACCAGTCCCAGTACAGTTTTTTGAGCTTGCTTTTTTGGCCTGCAAGCCTTGTCTTTTCCTAGCTCCCCTTCTGCACGCTCGGTTGCTTTAGGGTTTTTGAGTTCTTACACTTCCAGTTACCAATTATCTGATGATGTGTGATGTCCTCTTCTCCTAGGTCTTCGAGATGGTTGAGTTAGATGATCTTCTCAAGGGACTGAACACCCCTTGATGGAACCATTAACACTTGACCTTAGGAGTAGTCTAGAGGACCACGTGATCACATCATCCGTGTGGACTTTTCCGTTTACTGTGATGATGGTCTTTCAGGTTATATGGAACAATGATACATTTGAGAGAGATATGATTGGTTGTACCCCACCTTGGTTGATTGCCTTATGGTCCTTCCATTTTGTCGATATTATTTGTGTGGTACCTTGCCTTTTACCTTTTGGGTCTTTTACTCATCTTGGTATATCTTTTGATTTGTACCACCTTTTTTGTTTTTGGTCTTGTGGGTACTACGGTAGTTTGTCCACATTTGAGGTACACCCCCTTTGTCCAAGTTGTTATGAGTCTTTATACCCACCTTGTACCACCCTATAGACCTTAGTTAGGAAGGTTTCTTGCTATCATCCCTTTTGGTGGTCCTATTTGAGTTATAAGAGGTAGTTACAAGGAGATATTGCATATAAGAGGTAGTTACAAGGAGCTATTGCATATATTTGACATTATTTGACCTTCCATCTCTTTGGCATGTCAAATAACAGGTAGTTACAAGGAGCTATTGCAATATGTATTTGACCTTATTTGTACCATCCCCACAATGGTTGATTTACTTTTGGTCCTTACACCCTGTTGTTTATTGGTCTTGTGGTAGCTTGTCCTTTCATTTTGGTCCTTTCATTTTTTTGTGGTACCTTGCCTCTCACCTTTTGGGTCTTTTACTGATCTTGAGATATCTTTTGATTTGTACCTTGCCTTTTACCTTTTGGGTCTTTTACTCATCTTGGTATATCTTGTGATTTGTACCACCTTTTATGTTTTTGGTCTTGTGGGTACTACGGTAGTTTGTCCACATTTGAGGTACACCCCCTTTGTCCAATTTGTTATGAGTCTTTATACCCACTTCGTACCACCCTCCAGACCTTAGTTAGGAAGGTTTCTTGCTATCATACCTTTTGGTGGTCCTATTTGAGTTACAAGAGGTAGTTACAATGAGCTATTGCATATAAGAGGTAGTTACAAGGATCTATTGCATATATTTAACATTATTTCACCTTCCATCTCTTTGGCATGTCAAATAACAAGTAGTTACAAGGAGCTATTGCAATATATATTTGACCTTATTTGTACCTTCCCCACAATGGTTGATTTACTTTTGGTCCTTACACCCTGTTGTTTATTGGTCTTGTCGTAGCTTGTCCTTTAATTTTAGTCCTTTCATTTTTTGTGGTACCTTGCCTCTCACCTTTTGGGTCTTTTATTGATCTTGAGTTATCTTTTGATTTGTACCGCCTTTTTTGTTTTGGTCTTGTGGATATAACTATGGTAGATTGTCCACATTTGAGGTACTACACCCCCTTAGTCCAAAGGGTTATGAGTCTAATTTACACCCACTGTCTTTTCTTTTTTACTTGTACCTTACTGGTTGGTTTTTTAACCCTTTGGTTGGTCCTTGTACCTTACTGGGGGACTTGAGTCTCTTTGGCCTCAGTCTGCTAATTGTCAACTCATCTTTATTGTGATTGTACTGAGCCTTTTGACTGTCATTTAATTTCTTTGATTGACCATACCATAGCCCAATCATCTCTCTCTCTTTGGTTTGTACTAACCCTATAATAGGGTCACTTGGTTCCTAGAGTTGACTGGCCTCTAAGAGGCACAGTCATTTTTGAAAGTAACTCTTCTAAGTATATTACAGGAAACGTATACACCCAGGTAATCAAATATGTGTTGGTTATAAGACTTAATTAGTAATCAAATTGTTGGTAATCAAATACGTGATAAATAATTTGAATTAAGTAGTTAAGACTTGTCCTGTCAGACAAAATTGTTGGTAATCAAATTATATTTGTTGGTAAAGAATTTTAAGAGTGGTGGAACTCGGCCTCGATTGAACTTGTGAGGAAAATTATCTTGGAGAATAAGTGTCCTGACAGAAAATTGAGTAGAACTATGACTTTATTTGTTGAACCATGACCTTATCATAACTAGAACGGATTTCTCCAATCTTCCATTTGTGCTAAACAACACAATAAAATTTGCAACGGCAAAAGAAAAGTTTGCAAGATGGAAAGCATTGTTTTGATGTTATAACTGTACTGTTCATGAGCACATTTATGGGAAAGCAAAAAGCATTCCTGACTTTTTAACAAGAGAATATTTGACACAGAAGTGTATTGTTAATTTTTAAGAAGCGAGCATGAAACAAGCGAGCCTGGTGCAAGTGAGCTCGAGGCAAGCGAGCGCGTAGAAGGTCAAAGCAGAATCCAGTGGGCCCATAACCCATAAGTAAACATGAAAATCTCTACTTGGACCGGAGGAAAAAATCATATCTATACTATTAATGATAATATGAGTTGGTTGGATTATATGCAAGACTGGAAACCTAGGTGGGATTTGAGACATGCTGAAGTATTAGATGCTAACTTACAGGGATCTGATGCTTTTATTAGACTAGTGCCAGAACTCAGAAGAATTCCTATGGGATCTGAAGCATTATATTTGCAACTAATCTAGCATACACCAATAACAATTAGAAACATGTTATGTGGAATTCTGCCCTACGGATAAGTCAAAATTCCCTTAGACTAAAGCAGACTCAAACTAACTCTAGGCTAAGAACAAAACGAAACAAATGCAACCTTGAATCCCTAGATCTAACAAACATCTCAGTATTTAAATGCTAAAGAGAATAGAAGGAATTTAACTGACCTTATACCCGAACGCTTGTTTTGATATTTGCTCCGAGCTCCAAGTCCTCACAAGTAAACCTGTTAACAATGGAACCAAAACACAAGCATGTACTATCCTCTAGCAATCTGAAACATGAGTTAGGATCTAAATCTATGAAAGATACAAATCATATCATTAAAACAAGATTAACACAAATGATTTGGGAAAACAAGACAAGTTATTCCATTACAACTTGAAGATTACTTACAAAGGGTGCTTGATGTCCAAGCTGATCCTCCAACTCCAAGTGTCTTCTCCTCTAGCTATCTCCACAATGCTGCAAGACCATAAGTTTGGTGCTCTCAAGAGTCCTCCCCCCTTTTTTCCCAATGGCATGCCTCTCTTTTATAGTGAATGATGAGGTTAACCAACAAGAGAGATGGGTGGATCTAAGGAGAGATAAGTGGATCAGGGTTTCTAATCGAAGGAGATGAGTTGAGATCGAATCAAGGAACCCAATCTTCCATTATCTTCGAAAATCCAAAATCCCACAAGCCAAGGGCAAAAAGCTATTAAAAGGGTGCCACGTTTTGCAAAGTCTGCAGAACGTGGCACTGCCGCGCTTTGAGGAAAAGGCAGAACGCGGTAGTGTCTAGTACCGCGTTTTGGGAAGATGGCAAGGCGCGGTAGTGTGTAAAAATAAAGTCCAAGGTGGGTCAAAACTTGCCAGGGTGGATTCACCTTCAAGGTTGACTCATCATCTGTCTCTTCTGGATGGTTTAAAACAGTAGGGAAAGTGTCGTCAACTTGTTTTGTGATGGGGATGCGACACCGTGAAATATAGAGGTATAACAGATGCCCCCTAAAGTGTGAGGTCAGAAGGGACTGATGGCCGAAAGACTTTACGAATATAATGTGCAGAGATAGCATCGAGGAGAGCGACACGGAGCTGAAATGGAAACAAAGTGTTAGATAAACCACCGAGGCGGGCATTCCCATGCTCGGAAACAAATGACTCAAAGCATGGCTGCCGACCAATACATTGCAGATCCATGAGTACTGAGATAATGTAAACTGTGGACAGATCATGGCTACTATGAACAATCGTAGATCCATGAGACAATAATGACACAGCCACGACCAATACAATAAGTGGATCTGTGTGACAATACAAGAGATATCTCCATCGCAGCCTGGACGCTGTCAAAATATAGTGATGCGCCCAGGGTCTTCTACCCGATCGCATAAAGATACGAATCTAACCATGTGATTACAAGGTGTTGAAGTCGAACATGGAAGAAACCATTTGATTACCGGTCAATGATGTAGACCGTTAACAAATGCGAGGGAGATCACCAATAATGACAATGATTCCCAAGGTATCAATAGTACATCTCAACGAAATGCGAATGAATGAGTTGATGTCGAGCATCCGAGAGATCGCTTGATCAGAGGTCAATGAGGTGAACCTGCTGTCAAACACGAGGAAACCTGCCATTGAGGCATGCAGGTACCAAGGTACTGATGGTTGATTTCTAAGTCTAATTCCTGGATAATGATTTGGTGTCGACAGGAATAGACTCGTCGAAGGTGGGCCATAATGATTCCCACATCATCGACACGAAATCGATGAAGTAATGGAGTAAGTACTGACACAGCGGAGGTCTGACACAATGAATGACTCGATACAATGCAACCCTTTGAACATATAACGGCATGTAACAAGACTTGGCAGCAGGGGTTATTGACAAATAGAGAATAGACACCGGATGAGTGGACTCGTGGCCAGGGAGACGACCCATGATGATGACTATGACTCAATGAAAGACGGATACCCAAATATAGACAAGAAATGGACACATGCCATGTTCAAAGGTAATGACTGACAAGCTGCCATAGATAAACTTAACTTGTTTCCCCATATTTCCCCGACGTGATGGACGAGTACCTCTTTCTTGTTTTACGAGCTTGAAGAGGATAACAGATGCTCGATGTAGCTCATCTTGTGGATGAGTCCAATCTCACATGTTTTACGAACCTGAGAAAGGAGGGGTTCGTCCCAAAGTGGGTCCTTCGATGTTAATATTTTAACGAGCCCAAGGAAGGAAAACTCAATAGTTTTTCATATTTAGAGAGCCTGAAAAACTTAAAGGAAGCTCCATAGTGTACTTTTTCGTAAAATTTAGTCCCTCGATCCCGAAAAAGTGTAAAACAATTCCCGAGAGAACTCTCCCAGCCGAGATTGACTGAGGTATACCTTTCTCGTAAATAGTCTAGACGGGCCGAAAAAGGGGTAACCTATCACCGAATAGACGACCTTTCAAATACTTTTACAAGTGTGAAAGAGTCAAGATCACTTGGCAATATTTTCAATTTTAAGGAGTCTGAAAAGAGCTTAACTATGGACTCCTATGGTCTTTTTCGTAAATTTTAAATTATTCTGGTCCGAAAAAAGAATAAAATGCAACCAGGATAATACTTTCCTCATCGTTTAACGAGCATGAGTAAAGTTCACCGTACTCGACACCGTTTACTTGCGTTTGACAAGCACGACACAGGTGTGAAAGCGCTTGGAATCTTTTTCAAGTTTTAAATCCAGAGCACGAAAAAGATAAAGTGGGCTCAATATGAAGGTCAAACTACGAACAAATACCAGTATGAATGCATCCCATTTCTACCGTAGGCCCTGTCAATAAATGCTCAAAAATCGGGCATTAGCAATATGAATAAGGGTTTATTAATTTGAAATAGTAATTAATTAATTAAAAAATATGAAAAAATGCTATATAAGGCATGGTAAAAATAGAAATTACTATTCATTTGTGATTTTTACCCAAAGGAGGCATTTTTACCCATTTTGGAGCAAAATTTCAAGGATCGATACCGAGAGTTCTGGGACACCATTTCGACTGCCGTCTGCGCCAGGTAAGAGTGCTTGATCCCCTCTTTCATTTCATGCAAGAAATTTTTACTTTCACCAGGAAAAATTTAATTTTTTGGCAAGCCCTTTTAGGCAAAAATCGCCTACCGTACTGCCGCGGGGGTCCCCTATCGAAAAACACGGCACTGTTGAACAGTGCCGCGCTGTAACCCCAAAAGGAGACGCGGGCACTATGGACTGCCGCGCGGCAGGGTGTCTTCCAGGCGCGGCACATGCGAAATCTAAGTTCAAAAAATCAATTTTTCCTCAAATTTTTGCTGGAAGTAAGTTGTTAAATAGTTACTAATTACTTTGTTTGCCCTTTTGCAGGGATTTGCAACTTGTTTGGAGCAAAATGGTGAGTTGGAAAGAGAGGGAGCATGAAGCGGATGATTTTGCAGCCGAAAATGACCTACCAACCGTGACTGCATTGAGAGAATGTGGTTTGCTAAAGTTTTTTAAGACTAAAGGGATCCGCCAACAACCTAAACTTCTTACTCACCTTGTTCAACTGTGGGACCCCGATATTGAAGCTTTTCGAGTGGGAGAGCATGTGCTTGAAATCCAACTCGAAGATATCTACTTCCTTACGGGCCTCTCGAAAAGAGGGGCCCGGCCAAATTTTACCGGGTACAGTGCTTCAGAATCAAGCACGGATGATTTGATTGCTCGATATTGTCAGGCGGGTTCGAGTAAGAAGAGTGGGAAAGTGGCCATAAAAGAGGTCACAAATCTTCCTTTCAAAACTTTGCTATTCACTATTACACGTGCAGCAGGAAGCGTGAGCCCACATCAGGCAACCCGCACGCAGGTAAATCTCGCAGCAGAGTGCATGGGAGGAACAGTCTTCAACTGGTGTGATGCAGTGTTGTCCAACATGAAGGAACAGGTGCACAAATGTAGAACTGGGAAAAATACCCAGTTTGGGTATGGGAACATCCTGGTTACTTTCTTTCTGGACAGAGTGCCATTACTGCGCCCACAGATATCTATGCGTCCTCGCCCACCTACTGAGCCATGGATGGCTCGATGGAGCGACTATGCTGGGCGCCTTGGAGGACCTCAGCGGCTAGCCTTTGGAGAGGACTTTTTCTCTTGGCTAGAGGAGCAGATAGTCATGATCGACGACTATCCCTATTCAGGGGTAGATTTCCGTGAGGATATTGACTTGGCTTTGCCAGAGGATGATGACTGGGACAACTCTGGTACGACCTTCATGGATATGTATTTTTTCTTTTTGAATATTTAATTTTTTAATGCTTTTTTAGAATGTGTAAAAGACGCCTAATGTATATTCGCATGCATGTTGCAGATCGTGGACCACAGAGGCCAGCTGGATACTCTCCACTGCGTCGTGGCGGTGTAGACCGTCAAGCTGATCCTGTCGAAGAAGAAGATGAAGACGAGGCAGGAGGTGTCCGGGACATTGAGAGGAACCTGCAGGGATTGACTCATGGTATCCCTGCTATGCGGATGGATGATGTCCCCTACCACCTCCAGAGGCATACTGTGGGTGTACCTGGACGTATTAGTCGACTTCTTCGCAAGGTGGTTCGAGCTGTGATGTGTTACCACCATCAGCAGGAGGAGTCCGATGAGGGACATGATAGGTCTCCTAGATCTCCATAGATGGTCTTTAGATCTTTTTGCGGCATGTACACGATATGTAGGCTTTGAGGGCCAATTTTTGTATATGGAATTTAATCCCCAATTTTGTCTTTGACACAAACTTTATGTATTTTGGACAAAACACTTTTATATACAGTGATATGGACCTATTTATGATCTAAATATTTACAATGACTTGTGTATTTTATTTTTTATGTGTTTATGTATGTGCAAGATGCCAATCCAAAATGTAATTAGCCAATGAATCGGCAATACAATTGAACTCTCTCGGTATGTGTTGATATGTGATAAAATCAAATGACCGTTCCAAGAGGCGTACTCTTCGAAATAAACGAAGTAATGTAGGATCGCGAACTGTGTAAACACGGTTTAGATGTGAAACCACGAGTTGGGAGTCTAAAAAGACCGATAAGGAGTCAATCCCGAGTGAAGCAACTTCTGTCAAGAGACCAATGACTGCATGGTACTCTGCGATATTGTTGGTTGCGGGACCTAAACAAATGGCTCCTGAATAAATCAACTCACCAGTTGGGGAATAAATCACCCATGCTGCGGAAGCGAGATTCCGGGTATGTCGGCTTGCACCGTCAGCGAATCCAAAGTAGGTAGACATCTGCGCATAAAGGCACGAGTCAAAGTAAGAGTAGATACATGAGATCCACGCGCACACTAGAAATAAAGCAAAAAGCAAACTAAGTACATTATGTACAAGAAGTAACCCGCGTGGGGTAACCTCACGCGTAGAAACGCTTGAGGTATAGCCCGTTGCGGGGCCGTGCCAATGGCATACCATCACAGTCGACTAGTTCATAGGCTCCTTTTTCTAAGACACGTTTTACAATGAAGGGGCCGTACCACATAGATTCAAGTTTACCTTTACCAAGCTTATCATGCATCTGATCATATGTAAGTACAAGGTCACCCTCATTGAAGATCCGAGGTTGAACGGATTTGTCGTATTGAGCTTTGACGCGTTTTTTGTGAGCTTCATTAGCCAAAGCGGCGTCGCGGCGGGTTTCATCTAGCTTGGCTAGGTATAGAAACCGTTCTTCTTCGGAAGTAGTGTGTGGGAGTAGCTCTATGGCTATCTTGAGTGATGGAATTTCACATTCAATCGGGAGAATGGCTTCTAGGCCGTACACCAATTGAAATGGTGTAAACCCAGTAGCACTTTTCACTGAGGTTCGGTATGCCCACAGCGCTGAGAACAGAGCTGAGTGCCAATTGGATTTTTGGGTACCCACAATGCGCTGAATCATTCGTTTCAGGACCTTATTGATGGCTTCAACTTGGCCATTAGCTTGTGGGTAATACGGGGTTGAGTTTTCGTGGCGAAAACCCAGTTTGGCACTTAGTTCTTCGATCATATGATTCCTAAAATGGGAACCATGATCGGTCACAATAGACTGTGGGACACCGAATCTAGCTATGATATGATTGAATATGAACTGCGCTGCTGTTTTGCCGTCTTCAGCATATGTAGGCATCGCTTCAGCCCATTTTGTAAAATAGTCCACGGCTACTATGACATAGCTATGCCCCCCGGCTGAAGTGGGCTTACAGTGCATAAAATCAATGCCCCATTTGGAGAAGGGGCCGACGGCAATGACAGGATGGAGTGGAGCAGGGTGCGAGCGTGCTTTGCTATGAAAGAATTGACAAGGTGGACACTTCTTGACTGTTTCAATGCAGTCTTTGAAAATCGAGGGCCAGAAGTATCCCGCTCGCAGTATTTTCTGGGCCGTAGCCATCCCAGAGAGATGACCACCACATGCTCCAGCGTGGCAGTCATTGAGAACGCGTTCCGCCTCATCTAAGGTCAAACAGCGTCAAAGGACAGTGTCGACACCACGTCGATACAGAGTATCGTTCACTATAAGGTAATATTTTGCGTGATGTCTGATACGTCGTCGTTCATCGCGGGTGAGATCAGGACGGAAGCGTTGGGTTTGGAGATATAAGAGAATATCCCCATACCACGGATCAGACGTGCTAATGAGGAACAATGATTCGTCGGGGAGAGAATCAATGGGCTCGGATTGCTCGGTAGCACGGGGCAAGTGACAAATTAGCTCAGCGAAGACCAGAGATTTCTTAGACTTGGCTTTGACAAATTCCAAGTCAAACTCTTGAAGGATGACAATCCAACGGGAGTACTTGCCCCCAAGCACTTGTCGTGTGAGGATATAGTACATTGGATTGAAATCGGCGATAACGGTGGTCCGGCGGAGTAAGATGTAGTGACGGAATCTCTGGACAGCAAATACTGTTGCCAGAGCCAGCTTTTCAACATGTGAGTAGCGAGTTTCAGAGTCGAGAAGACTCTTACTGAGATAGTACACCACATGTTCTATGTCGTTGTGGTCTTCCTGGACTAACACCATACCAATGGTGGAAATCGAGGCTGCGAGATAAAGGATGTAGTCCTGTGTGTAATTCGGGGGTTGAATCACAGGATCTTTGGTTAAGGCTGCCTTTAAATTATCGAAGGAGCGTTGGGCTTCATCATCCCATATGAAGGGAACATTCTTCTTGAGAAGCCGCATGTAGCCTTTTGTTATCTCGGACAGATTACAGATAAAACGGCGTAGAAAGTTTGCATGCCCTTGCAAACATTGAAGTTCTGGAATATTGGTAGGTGAAGGCAGAGCTATGATGGCTGCTACCTTTGCGGGATCTAGATGTATCCCGTCTTTGGAGACTATGAAGCCCAACAGCTTTCCGGCTTCTACACAGAAGACGCACTTATGCGGGTTCAAACGTATATTGTAGCGCCGACACCTTTCGAAAATGGCACTCAAGTGATCTGGATGTTCTTCCCGAGTTCGAGAATGAGCGGGAAGGTCATCGAGATATGGCTCTACGATATGTTTGATGTCATGAAATGCGTAGGACATCGCCCGTTGAAAAGTTGCCCCGGCATTTTTGAGGCCAAAAGGTAACTTCCGATATGCAAAGATCCCCCAAGGGCAGATAAAGGCCGTTTTGTGCTGGTCGGCTGGGAGGATATCGATCTGATTATAGCCAGAGAAGCCATCCATAAATGAAAAGATAACACTTCCGGCGCAGTTATCGATAATCTGGTCAATAAACGGAGTTGGGTAGTTGTCCTTGGGACAAGCTTTGTTCAAATCACGGTAATCAACACAGACTCTGATCGTTCCTTGTTTCTTGGCTACAGGGACGATGTTGGATACCCATTCTGTCAATGGGACAGGATAGATAAAACCAGCACGCAAAAGTTTTTCAACTTCTGCTTTAATGGCGGCTGCCTTACGAGGATGAACGGGTCGAAGCTTTTGCTGAACAGGTCGGGCGCCAGGGAAAGTTGGAATTTCATGGACCACAATCGACGGGTCGATTCCTGGCATCTCTTCATAACTCCAAGCGAAAACATCGCGGAAAGTTTTAAAGTAGGCATTATAGAACTCCGTCTCGAGAGGAGTACATGTTTTGCCAATGTGTACATTTTCCACGATACCAGGCTTTACTGAAATGTCGATGGGAGTGGTTGCCATAAGATTGGCCAAGTTGCCTTCGGAAAATACTTCGTCGAGGGAAGTGGGGAACTTGGTTTGAACCATCCCAAGTGAAGCACTGGATTTGGTGTCAGGCTCGAGTGACTGAATGGTGGGGAATGAAGATCGATGATGAAAATCTCCCCATGGTGGCTCATTACCGCACATAACCTCTATGATTGATTCGTCAGTAGGAAAAATCAAGTTGAGAGGATCAAACAATGGTGGGTGTGTATGAGTTTCAGTCGAGAGCTGTGCCACTATGTGATCAGTAGAACAGTCGACCCAATCTGTGGCTGATTGGATCGCGTCATATGCTGCAAGGTTTCGGTTCAAAGGCATGGAATTACCATAGCCTTGGATCTGAGTAGGACTCGGGATCACCCATGAATCATCAGACGGGGTGACATGCGATGAAATCATGTTGACTGGTTGAAGATGGGTTCCCAGCTCTGGAAAAACTCCAATGAGGGATGAATCCTTCATGAGACCAACACCTATGTCTTGGAACCGGTACCGAGGTTGATCCAATAACGGAACGGTATTGGCAGAGTTCGGATGGGAGTCTGGGATACAGTAATCCAATTGATCAATAGTGACAATTTTCCCTTCATGGGGAAATTGTACAATCCGGAAGACTGTAGATGCTATGGCAGTCATGGCATAGAACCAGTTCCGACCAAGTAGGAGGTTGTAATCCAAAGGTGCATCTACGACTTCGATGTGTACGGATACTGTTTTGCCCCCCAGTTCAACACCGATTGAGGGGATGAGTCCATATGGTTGAAAACCATGTCCATCAAACGCTCTAAGAGTAGTGGGAAAAGTTGTGACCTCAGGCGAGCCGAGGGCTCTCCAGCAGTTCAAAGACATAATCGACGTGGAAGCACCCTCATCTAACACTGTGCGGTGGATAACATTTCCACGGATTTTCGTATGCACCTGGAAGGCTAGCTGGTGAGAAAGTCTAGGTTTAGCGTGCTCCAAGTTAAACATGATGGAGTTTGAAGTATCTGGGTCCAATGCCCCCAGTGCTGAAAGTAGGGTTCTCCGCTGCGTGGGGCAGTGTTGGAGAACCTCGAGAGTTGACATAGCGCAAGGTGCTTGAGCCAAATCTTCAACAATGTTGTAGTTTTGGGCAGCTCGCGCATTCGGATTGAATGTCGCCTTTCGTATGGTGCCCTTGGGTGGGCGTAGCACTGTATCCATAAGTGGTCTCTCGATATGGAGATGACCATTAGGGGGGGGAATAGGAATCGGATCTTCAACAGGAGACTTGCCCTTGGCTGTCTCCGATTGTTTGTTTGAACTTGGAGGATTGTCATACGTCTTTGAACGAGTGGTGATATTAATCTCCTCATTACTTGTCATTAGGATTTCGCGGTTTGTGGACGTTTCTCCACGGGAAGGATTGGTCGGGTTGCCCCCTTGTGGGGATTCTTGGGCAACCATTTGCTGTTGCTGTTGGGGGAAAGGGTCAGTTAGCACTACCAGTCTAGAGGATCCTTTAACGAACTTATGGACCTCGTCCTTGTAGGGACAGTCACGCGTATAATGATCATCTTGACAAATCAAGCAGGGAAACTTAGCTTTCCGACGTGGTTTTTGTTCATTCTGGGTAGGTTGGGGTTTGGGGTTCTCCTGCTGATTCTTCTTAGGTTTACCACGATTGTTTTTCTTCTTTCCTCCGGAAGGTTGTGATGTAGATTGAACTGCATTCACTTCGGAGGAGACAGCAGGAGAGGTGGAAGCTTTTTAAGCGGCCTGGGTAAAAGCGGGGGAAGCAGAAGCTTGTTGCCCCTTCGAGTTGGTAGCAGGCTGAGCCTTAACTGAACCAACGATACCATCAATGGGTGGTTCAGTAGTAGGCTTTGTAGGATCAGTGTGAATGCGGGAAGCATGTGGAAGAAGTTCGTGTAAAGTACCGGATTGAGTATATACTAAATCCATGTATTGTGCTGCCGAGATGGCTTGTTCTTCCGTAACTGGTCCGCGCATAGCAATATCTCTGGCTATGGGAGGCAAAAAGGATTTTGTAAACCAATCAGCAAGTAGCTGATCTGGAATAGGTGCCTTTATTAGCCTACGGCGTCTTCGCCACTCGTGGATGTGATCCGAGATGTGTGTGGAAGTGGTTTGACGCAGTGAAGTTAGCAGTTCCGTTCCAGTCTCATACCGGATGGGAAGCTGGAAATGTGTCAGAAACTGCATAGCCAAAGTGTTGAAATCACGAAAAGAGTGCTGTGGCAGCTCGATGTACCATTTTGCTGCCGTTCCGGTAAGCGTACGTTGGAAGAGCCGAAGTCGGATGGAATCATCCATCAAGGAGTTTGATGAACACCAAAGATGGAAGGTCATCACGTGGTTCTTGGGGTCTTCCCCGGGCTTAGCATCGAACTTCGGAATGTCCGATGGTAGTTTGGCTGGGATAGGTGGCTAGTGAGGTTCGTGCCATATAGGATCGTTGATAAGCCTCGACAAATCTGGTAAGTCAAGTGTGGCCAAGAAGGGAAGTTGACGGTTGGTCTGCGGGTATGAGTAATAACCATGCGGTGCAGAGAACCCTGGAGGGCCTTGCATAGCGTGCTGCTGTGTGTTATACCCATATGCGTTTCCCGCGGGATACTGCTGGAATTTCTGCGGATAATAAGCCATCTGGTTAACCGGTTGATTGTAAGCAACCGGTTGGTAAGTATTCTGCTGAGTGGGTATAGTACCCTGAGGCTGTTGAGACCCAGGAATGGTTGTTGTTCCTTGTTGGGGAAAAGTTCCTTGGAATTGTTGTGTTCCAGGGATGTTGCCACCATACTGTGTAAGTGGAGGATTTCCCATAGCAGGGTTGGGGGGTGGCTGCGACGGTGGTGTCCATGGAAGACTTGTTCCTGCTTGAGGAACGAGTGGAAATTGAAGTGATGGGTTCCATGGAGTTGTAGCAGCTGAAAGGTAGGGGAAACCAGAATTCAAGTTGGGGGAAATCTGAGATTGCCCCCCAGCTTGGTTCCAGTTTCCGAAAAGTGAGTACCCCCCACTCTGTGGGATTTGATGATCCCAAAAAGGAAGCATGCCTGACGGGGGTTGTTGAGAGTAAGGCCCGGTTGCAACACCGGGATAAGGTTGCCCACTGCCAGGTGGATTGTACATACCAAACTGAGTAGATGCTGCTGGTTGGGAAACTTGTTGGATCGAGCCAATAGGTTGTCCGCCAGCAGTTAGGTTGGATGGCCCTATATGAGGAGGTTGTAGACTGGGAACTGGGTTCCCAGCAAAAGGTTGTCCTCCGACTGGTTGGGTTGATGGCCCACCAGTTGGAGGTTGTTGAATAACAATGGGGTTCCCTACAAAAGGTTGCCCCCCAGCTGGTTGGGTTGATGGCCCACCAGGGAGGGTTTGGATGTTGGAGTTAGGGACCATTGCAGTCGGTTGTCCACCTCCTGAAATAGTATAAATGGTGGCTGAAGGTGATCCTCCGGTCGAAACGGAAGATCCAGCAGTATGACTAGGTGTTCTTCCGCCGCTAGTCAAATACGATAGCATGGATTGGCCAACGGCACCAAAAGTACCGATTTGCGGAGGAGGTCGTCCATATTGGACAGGTGAGGACGGAGAGAAAACTGGGTTATCCCTCATGGAATGTGCACCAAACATAGGTGATGACAGCAAATGTGGGGAATTTAGCCCAGGGGTATCGGCGTCGTCCATCACGTGTTCAATGATAGGAGGACCAACGAGAACTGGGTCCGAGTTCATGTCCTGAAAAAGATTTTGGGGATCTGGCAGGAACCTAGGTGTAGTAAAGTCCGAAGGTCCTGAGCCGTCTGCAAAAGAGTGATGAAATTCTGTGCTAGACGGGACGTTGGGATCCCTATAGTCAGAAGGACGAGAAACAGGGGGGTATCTAGACGCTGTCGAAAGCATTTGCTCTGTGTTGCGTCTAAATTGTGCCGATGCTAACGGAGAGTTCGCTAGGCTAACCATACTAAACTGAATGGAAGCCATGATTTCGTGTCCCGGTGGGATGTTGGGTAGATGAAAAGTGCGAGGTACGTTGCTAGAAGAACTTGTCTCCTGAGGATGAACACTGGGTGACGTAGTAATAACAGGCGGAAGTTCCGTCTGGGAAGTAATGAAGCCATAATCAGGTTCAAAAGGTGTGTCAGGTAGACGAGTATCTTCAACGATCTCAACGTATCCGCCTGGGACTGAAATTAAGCCAGGTATGTCCTGGTCGGACCCTTCTGTGGTGCCAATAGATCCGTCTATATCATCGTGAAAAGTGTCTGATGGACGGGAAGTGTTGGTATCCGGTAGAAGGATGACCTCTGGTCTAGTACTCTGAGTTGTGCTAGGTTCAGCTGCTGTAACTGTGCCCACTGTTACAGATAAATCTGGAATGACAGTGGGTGAGGTGACAGTGGAAGCCTCAGACATGCTAGTGGTTATGGAAGCTGCAATGGATTCTGAGACTGTGCTGTGTGTGGCAGTTACGGGCGTAACTGAAGATGTTGTACGTATCGGCGGTGGAATGTTGCCTCGACCAGCACCGCGGCCAGGAGGAGCAGGAATGCGTGATGCAGGCGGACCAGAAGTCCGTGGCGGTGGTGGTGGTGGAGGGCTTAGGCCCTGTTGTCTTCGTGATCTTCGTTGTTGATCTGACATGATGACAGGAAAATGAAAGTCGGGGGGCAGTACCGTAAACAAAGAACTCAAAAACTCTAATGCAGCCGAGTGTGCAAAAGAGGAGCTAGAAAAAGCAAGGCTCACAGGCCAAAAAAGCAAGCTCTAAAATCTATACTGAGACCGGTGTCTCAATAAGCGAGCTAATCAACAAAAATGGCCAGAATGCCAACAAGCAGTCCCTACAAAGAAAAAATGACCCTCTATAAAGATGAGACGCCAAGCAAACTCCTAACTAAGAGCTGGAGACCTCAACAGGCTGTATCCTTCGCAAGGTGATGAAATCCAAGTCGAACAATACAACATGAGAGACCGATATAAGAAGGATATCCCTCTACCGAAAGGGATCCTGGGTATAAGAGCCCTAGTAGAATAGATACTAAGCCACCTCGTTCATGACACGTCGGAAAAGGTTTTGGGCACTTCAGCCTTCCGAAGAAGACAGCGATCGATGTTGCCTTAGGGCTAAGTGGAGTGCGGTATTCCACAGAGTCCGTCCGGTTCTCAATCTCGCGGCCGTTTAACCCCTGAACAGTTGGAAACAGTCAGGAGGCCCCTCCACAAACTAGCTGTGACCGTGTCAATAAGTACTAGAGGATTTTAGTTCCCTAAAGACAACGACTATGTCTCAGATGAAAATGACAAGGGGGAATTATTTTGATGCCTATCCCCGGTGTCCTACCTAACTACCAAATTCTTTTGATTTCCTCAAGTGAGGTTAAAGTTGGTTTAATTAGGGTGATTAATTTTAGTGGCTGTCTTTACTCAATCGGGTAGTGGACGTGAAACTTGATGGTGTTATGACGACTCAAACCATGCAAATGAGAATGAATCACAAACAAGCCTTTGTCTTCGATGAAATCTAGCTAAGGTAAAGATAGAGGTTCTTCGATCAAATATGCATAACAATTTTCACAAGCAATCAAAGTAAAAGATTTTTCTTTTCTTTTTGATTTATAAACAAAGCCAAACTGAAGTAAATACTCTTTTCAATGCACTGATTTTACAATCTACAATGCTTCTATAATGAGAATTTCTATGGCAAAATTAATGGTTCATTTCTCTATGCAAAATACCACTAAACTTTTTCAATTTAAACAACAAAATTTGCTCTCAACCAATGATCTTTTTAATTTACTGAAAATAATAATGACAATATGACTGTAAAACTACAGTGTTCAGTAACTGAAGACAGTGGTGTTGAGTTGTTTGTGGGGAAAAAGTCAAGCCAAATGCAATCAAATTGAAAAATGACCAATATGTCAAAAGTGCCACTTAATTCAATCAATCAATCAAACTCACAAACTAGGTGATAAGCAGACCATACAGACTGGAAATTAACCAGGATGCTAACAGGCAACAGTAGAGACTATCTGAGGCAGGGAGAAACTCAGGAAACCAAGCAAAAATTAAAAAATTTACACACTTGCAGACACTACCGCGGGCTATAGCCTGACTGAAGCGCGGCACTGTGTAACTGCCGCTCTGGTATTAATGCCTAGGACGCGGTACTACCGCGCTGGAACTGGTTATGAGGGCGCGGCATTGTGGCAAGAGGAAAAAAAAACGCAACTGGAAGAGAAAAAATAAAGTTTTCAGGGTTGTTGCTAACCCAGGGGACTCAGTAATTAAACAGGGAGATAGATACTGCGAGGAGGGGTGAATAAGGGTCAAAAAAGACCAAGATTCAAGCTGGTTTGAAATGCAATAAAAACTCACAATTCAAAGATAAATGACTGTGAATTAAAATCAATCAAGCAGTAATCAAACCCAGCGGAGTCGCCATTCTTGTTATGTGGAATTCTGCCCTACGGATAAGTCAAAATTCCCTT
This sequence comes from Larix kaempferi, assembly GCA_027924585.1. Lineage (NCBI taxonomy): Eukaryota > Viridiplantae > Streptophyta > Pinopsida > Pinales > Pinaceae > Larix > Larix kaempferi. The sequence goes on from BSBM01000217.1 coordinate 29,110,524, forward strand.
AGACTAAAGCAGACTCAAACTAACTCTAGGCTAAGAACAAAATGAAACAAATGCAACCTTGAATCCCTAGATCTAACAAACATCTCAGTATTTAAATGCTAAAGAGAATAGAAGGAATTTAACTGACCTTATATCCAAACGCTTGTTTTGATATTTGCTCCGAGCTCCAAGTCCTCACAAGTAAACCTGTTAACAATGGAACCAAAACACAAGCATGTACTATCCTCTAGCAATCTGAAACATGAGTTAGGATCTAAATCTATGAAAGATACAAATCATATCATTAAAACAAGATTAACACAAATGATTTGGGAAAACAAGACAAGTTATTCCATTACAACTTGAAGATTACTTACAAAGGGTGCTTGATGTCCAAGCTGATCCTCCAACTCCAAGTGTCTTCTCCTCTAGCTATCTCCACAATGCTGCAAGACCATAAGTTTGGTGCTCTCAAGAGTCCTCCCCCCTTTTTTCCCAATGGCATGCCTCTCTTTTATAGTGAATGATGAGGTTAACCAACAAGAGAGATGGGTGGATCTAAGGAGAGATAAGTGGATCAGGGTTTCTAATCGAAGGAGATGAGTTGAGATCGAATCAAGGAACCCAATCTTCCATTATCTTCGAAAATCCAAAATCCCACAAGCCAAGGGCAAAAAGCTATTAAAAGGGTGCCGCGTTTTGCAAAGTCTGCAGAACGCGGCACTGCCGCGCTTTGAGGAAAAGGCAGAACGCGGTAGTGTCTAGTACCGCGTTTTGGGAAGATGGCAAGGCGCTGTAGTGTGTAAAAATAAAGTCCAAGGTGGGTCAAAACTTGCCAGGGTGGATTCACCTTCAAGGTTGACTCATCATCTGTCTCTTCTGGATGGTTTAAAACAGTAGGGAAAGTGTCGTCAACTTGTTTTGTGATGGGGATGCGACACCGTGAAATATAGAGGTATAACAAAACATGATGCTTGTTGCCAGTGTTCATCATTTTTTAGGGCTGCAACTTTCCCATAATGGCTACTCTTACGCTAGGGAATTAAAGAAAACGGAAAATTAAAGAAAACATATAATTTGCATCGAAAAAATAACAGGGTACGAACTGAACTGAGGAGATTAGAACCTGCGACCTATGTCTAGTCCCAAGGCTACCACCTTGAAGCTTTAAGTGCAGCTGACAATGGGAGACCACCTTCAGGCAGCTTGATTCATTCTGCATGCATTTCATAGTGGGAGACGACGGGCTACCACCTTCAAGCTTGATTAATTATGCATGCATTTCACTATGCAACAGTCTCAAATTCCCACTGCGCTTTCCCTCAATTAGTTTCTCGATTCATCATGACCCATGCTTGTTGTCTGAGGAGTGTTTCCAGCGGTCTAGAGTTTTATCCTGGCAACAGTGAAGATTCATGGTATTATGTTTCCCTTCGGTTGGAATATGACAAACTCAAAGCTCTCATAAGAAGGTTTGCTTAACAAATGTGATGGTTTCAGTTTCTCGATTCAACATGACCCAAACCATCACATTTGTTAGACAAACCTTCACAGTGAATTATGAGTTTTCCATATTGCAGCTGAAGGGAAACATAATACCATGAATCGTCACCATTGCCAAGCTGAAACTCATGACCGCTAGCAACACTCCTTGGACGGCGGGCGTGGGTCATATTGAATTGAGAAACTAATTGAGGGAAAACGCAGTGATAATCTAAGACCATTGCATAGTGAAATGCATGTAGAATGAATGAAGAGTATTGGGTGTCGAGAGAAATGATTGTGGGACTTCGTATGAGAGGAAATGGCGATGGGAATTGATTGATAAGGTCAGGATTGAAGGTGGTAGCCTTGGGACTAGACATAGGTCGCAGGTTCGAATCTCCCCAGTTCAGTTGGTACCCTGTTATTCTTTCAATGCAAATTATAGATTTTATTTATTTTATGTTGTCAACTTTACGTATCCCTTTATATGTTTTCTTTATTTTCCTTTTTTAACTTTATGTATCCCCTTGTGATAATGGGAATTGTTAATATCGAGTCACTCGAGACTGAACGTAAACAGGATTTCCACGGTAATATGTTCCATCCAAACCTATCAAGTGTACTTTTAGGTCAGTAATATTCTTGTAACAAAGCAATGAAAGATATTAGAAGCAAATGTAACAAATCCCTTAAAGAAGTTCTCATAACATATTAGTGGTTTGTGTTTGTAGGAATCCTTCAATTTACAGGGTGAAAATGGCCATAGAGCTACCACAGTTCGGAGACGACAATATTGCTGACCTAAAAGTGCACTTGATAGGTTTGGATGGAATATATTACCATGGAAATCCTCTTTATGTTCATTCTAGAGTTTTGAGAAAACCAGATATATATGAAACGATGCATTATGACAGTTCGACTTCACAGCCGCCTCTTGAAATCAAGGTAAGACTTGGATACGGCGAGATAAGTTCATATGATAGGGGGAGTAGTTGGATCAAATGAAGTAAAAGTTCATTTGCTTCAACTACTCCGCCTATTGATTGATCTTGATATTGTGTCTTGTAAATTATCCTTGTACCTTGCCATCTTCATCAACATTTTGTTGTTGGTTTTTTCATGCTAAAATGCTCCCCCTTATGCAACTTCAAACTTCAACAAGGTTCTGTCTAGTAAATTCATAAAAGGTAAGCGTGCATCATCATTCCATACTGCCCCTTATATCAATCATATCATTTCTCAGTCATACTTCTTGTCAAATCAAGCTGAAAGGATATTATCTTCAACAATATCCAATACATTGCTTCACTAAAGCATCCTTTTTCCAAGAGTATCAAGCCCAAGCTTGTCCACTTTATCCTTACTGGAAACTGATTTGACATTCTCCAATTCTGTTATAGCATGTTGAGCACTTAGAGATGTGTAATATTCAATTTGACCATGTCTTCTTTGCATCGATAACTTCTAGCAATCCCGAGTTTGTCCACAATCTCCTACAGAATTATTCATTGTGCCATATTTCTTGAACTCATACTTGTCAATTATATCTAGTAAATTCATAAAAGAAAATCCTACAAACAACAAGTTGGTTTTATTTCATTTGATTCAACTACTCCCCCTATCATATGAACTTCCTCGAGGGCATCACCTTCCAAATAATAATGTTTTTTTTTTTTTAATTTCATAACGTAGTCGGATAACCGACGACCACACTAAAGAAATCCGACATCTTTGCCATAGCTCCGACGGCATTTGACGTCGGATTCATCCAGTTCCATTTGTAAGAGGCGTTGGATATCCGACCACCACATTGAAGAAATCCGACATCTTTGCCATAGCTTCGACAACATTTGACGTCGGATTCAGCCAGTTCCATTTGAAAGGGGCGTTGGATATCCGACCACTACTTTGAAGAAATCCGACATCTTTTCCATAGCTCCGACAGCATTTGACGTCGGATTCAGCCAGTTCCATTTGTAATGGCGTCGGATATCCGACCACCACATTGAAGAAAATCGACGTCTTTGCCATAGCTCCGACAACATTTAACGTCGAATTGCAGCCAGTTCCATTTGAAAGGGGCGTCGGATAGCCGACCCACACAATGAATAAATACGATGTCTTTTCCATAACTCCGATAGCATTTGACGTCAAATTTCAGCCAGTTCCATTTGTAAGGGGTGTCGAATATCCGGCGTCCACAAAGACCATATCCGACGTCCTGTGAAATGACACAAGTCGGAGATCCAACTCCCATGTAGTCGGTTATTCGGCGGTCTGTGGGCGTCGAATATCCGACAAAGCCCAAGCCATCGGATTGCAGCCGAATTTGGACCGACATTAAAAAAACATGGAGGTTGTCGGATAGTCGACCACAAGATGTAGAAAATCTGACCTTTTGGCCGTCAGATTTTGTGTCCAAAAAACCTAGTGTAAGTAAAATAACACACATATATATAATGGGAATACAATTAGAAGTTGTGCATGAAATAAGAGGATCATAATTAATAATTAGAAATGGCTCACTCAAATGCACCCTCAAAGAGAAACCTAAGAAACATCTAGGAGTAAAAATAGGAAAATGGTTAGAATTTGATGAATCAAATAAAAGCAAATTAAATTTTATTTAAACATAAAATAATGAATTCATGTGCACCCACAAAAACAAAAAAAAGGAGAAATATATGGGGAACTTCTCGAGAAAAAAAATAGGGGAGTTAGTTGCATGAAAAGGATAATCCTTATTTTGAATTTTTAAAGAAAGGGATTACTTGTGCATGTAGTACACATGGGTGGGTGAATATGCATTAAGTAATTAGAAAAATAATATTTTTACAAAATAATGAATTCATGTGCACCCACAAAAACAAAAAAGGAGAAATATATGGGGAACTTCTCGAGAAAAAATAGGGGAGCTAGTTGCATGCAAAGGATAATCCTTATTTTGAATTTTTAAAGAAAGGAATTACTTTTGCATGTAGTACACATGGGTGGGTGATTAATATGCATTAAGTAATTAGAAAATAAACCTTTTTACAAGCATTATAGAAGTGGCTTGGGCATAAAGTTTATAAAACTAATGTTAAAACTGCTTCAATGGTGAATTGTTGAGAGTTTGATTTTATGCAAGTTGCTTGTTGGAAGTGAGGTACTTTGAAAGAGTGACAAAGTTGAATCTTATTCTTTCTTGGTATGATACTCTTTCATATGACCTTATTGCAGTTTAGGGGTTCTTGAGGAAGAAGAGTATTCACTTGGGAGTTGGTAGGGTGGTCAACTAGTAGGCTTTCTGACAATTGGTAAAGAAAAGCTCCATACAAATATTGAAAGAAAGTTGTTTTCGGATAAGAAGGTATGACTATTGTACTACCTATTTTATAAATATATAAAAATCCGTGGAAGTATTAAGGAATACATATTACTTTTGCACTTGATTTAAAATCATCGTTGGTTAATCTTTTTTAAACTTAGTGAGTCTCTATATGATTAAAATTTTGGATATATATATAAATGTCCCTATATATATGATAGAAAAAAAGAGCCCTTACAAAGGGTGTAAAGGGTTAAGGATTACAATGGTTAGAAGTCAAATATTCTATATAATATATTTTTTATGGGTTAGGGTTATGCAAGTTGGAAGTTGTAGTGCTTTGGGGCTAATGTTTGATAGGAGTTAAAAGTTATAGGTTATATGTATGTTAATTGTTATATGGGTCTATGGTTAGAGTATAACAATTGGGTTTACTGGGATACTAGTAAGGCATGTTAGGGGTTAAAGGGTTATGCTTAGGGTTATGTTTAGGGTTATGTATAATAAGTGTTTTAACTAAATAAGGTTATAGTGGTTAGGGATATAATAATTTGGGGTTACATTATACAATTTATGGGTGATAAAGTAAGGAGTTAGAAATTATATGGATTAATAATCATAAGGGTTCAAAGTTGGAGCTTATGATTATATGGATTAAGGTTTATAATTATAAAGACTTAAGGATTTCTTATAATGGTGAAGAAGTGGGTCAAAGGATTGCTTTGTGAAAAACAAAATACTTCAAAGCAAAATGTGCCTAAAATGAAATGATATGCTCAAGTGGTACAACAATTCTTTTATAAATGTGTTTCAATAAAGAACAACAATGTAACGCTTTGATGTAAAAGAAAAAATCCTATGGTTTTGAAAAAAGAAAGACACTATCCTAATACTCTAATTAACGACCTTTATCTCAATAGTGTATACTATTTGGGCCTTTAAGTCACTCAAGTGAATTGGGATGAAGTCCACCAAAGTAGTTAGTGAAGATATTATTTTGATGTCCGAAATTTTTACACTTTTGAATATTCTGAATTTGATTATGCAATTTTATGCGTAGTTGATTAAAACCAAGACTGACTGATCATGAGCACCTAAAGGGGATCTGATACCATGAGAAGGGAATGGTGAGGGGATCCATTTGATTATTATAAATCTAGTTATGTATTCCTGGAATGTATAACTTCCTCATCCACCTTGCCATTAAATTAACCTTCACTTTATTATAAATTTGATGTTGAGCCGAGGATAATGGGAGGGCATTTTCAGAATGTGAAGCATGTGGATTCCGAGGTGGTGGAAGAGCATTCGGTGCAGCAACCTATCTTCACAGTGGTTGAAATTTCTAGTTCCCATGGCCAAGATAAAGAAAATTAAAACTTGATGGAAATTTGCAGTGGTTGTAACTCTCTTTAAATTTTGTTTATGTGGTTTATATGTACTCTCCTATTAGGTTTTACAATTATCAGTTTAGTTTGAAAAAAATGTTGTGGAAGCCTTAATGGATCTGGTTGAGGAAAACAATTTTGACAGGATTTTCTTCGATAAAGAGCATTTTTATGTTCTTGAATAGTTTGTACATTATCATATGGTTTTCTCATTCTTTTGTATAAACATGATAATCATTTCCGTTAAAAAAATTGATGTTGAGCCGAGACTATAGTTTAATTGGAGAAATCAGAAGTGGACCTAACCATCTCCTAGATTTACATAACCACCCCCTACATCTTTGCATATTATCTCCTAATTTATTGGAAATAGGAAGTGTTGGATTAAGACTTGTATTTCCATATTTCACTCATGCTAAAGGGTGGAAATTTGAATAGAAGGAGAGTTGTTTTAAAGGTGGCAAAAAGAAGAAAAAATATGTTTTTACATTGGAAGCAAGAGATGCCATACAAGGGGACTAAATATCCCATGAAATAAAGTCATGATAAGCTTGTTGAGGTGAGGATAAAGAGATAAATCCATAAAGAAAATGAAGAGAGGAATGATGTGAAACAATAGAGGCCAAGTTGTTTAGAGAGACTTCATTACAATCCCTAGAGAAAGTTGATAATTAAATTAACCAAGAACCAATCAAAAATTGTCTAGAGTTGAATTTGAAAGTGGACAATGGATGGAATTTCTATGCACACACTAAAGAGCATTGGAGGGAAGGGAGATATTGAGGGAATGTTGAGTAGAGGGGGATTATATTCCTTGTGTTGTGTGGGGTAGGTATTGTGAGTTCCAAAGTTGTTTTGAATGATAGATTGATAAAAATACATAGTAGGGGGTTTCTTGGTTGATATTTTATATTTGAATGTATTTTGGTTGGTGGATATCTGAAAATATTCTTCAGCCTAGTTGTCGCATATCTTGGTTAGGGGGTGGCATCCACAAAATACTACCTACAATTGAGTGGAAAAATACTCATCCTCAATAAAATTCCATGTAACTCCATTAGTGAAAGATAAGTGCATATTCTCTTCTATTATGAATTCAATCATGTGTGAAGATGAATGCAATGCAATTATTTATTATGAATTTTTTTATAAAAATTATGTGGATCATGGTGAGCAAATGATTGTTATTTATAATCAATCACTTTGTAAATTATGTCTAGAAAAGCATTGGTAGGCTCATACATTTTAACTGTTTGACATCAAGAACCATGTGAAAGAATTGTTTCTATACCACTTATAATTGACAATGGAAAGTTGTAATCCTTATGTACTCCCCTAATGAATTTATAAGATTTATCTCTTGAAAAGATTGGAAATCCTAGAAACAATTTTCTTGTAGGTGCATGTTTTGTACCTAGTTGTTTTTTGAGTTTTCATGCATTGAAAAATTTTGCTTGCTTAAGTGATTTACCAAGTACTATGAAAGAATGAAACCTATTCTTATTAAAAACAAGTATTATGAAAATATGAATACTGAGCATCTACATATTGAGTTGTTAAGAGGTTTCCATTGAAAAAATAAAATCTAGAATATTTTTCTTATAGGAGAATGTTATGTTCCCTAGAACATTTTCTTAGTTTTCAAAGTCATAATATTTAGCATGAACCCTTTTGAATGAGTTGGAATGGTTATTTGAATTAAAATAATTTCCTTTCCCAACCCTCAAACAATGGTTCAATTTGGAAGGTTTCCTATAGGCAAAACATAGTTCTTGAGTTTTTGGGTATGCATGTAAAGTTAGGTATACAGTGATTTGGTTATATATATAAATCTATGATTAAGGTCAACATGATTTTTGATAGAGGTAATCCTTATGTCAAGATGGACAAACCCGCCAAAAATCATACAAATTGAGATGGTATTTTAAGAGATTTAAATCATTTATCAGAAATGTAGAAGTTTTATATAGATCCATCATGTTTCTATGGATCACCTATGACTATTGTTTTCTATAATTTTCCTATAATTCAAAATATGTGATCTAGGTCAACATGGGTTTTGGTGTTGGGAACTATCATATTGGGATGGGCACACTCACCAAACGATCTTCAGATATCGATCAGTTTAGAAGTATTCAAAAATCATAATAAAGTTTACAGTGGTAAAGAGCTCATCGACAGCTTTCTGTCAACGCTTGTTTCGGGTAAAACAGCCTCCAAATGCAGAATTTGTTAAAGGTTGAAGTTTCGGCAAAAATGTTAAAAATGGTAAAATAAATGCTTAAAATTGGCAAAAAATGTAAAAAGGTATGGTCTGCAAAAATTGGGTCCAGTCCATGGAATTTGACCTCATGACCTCCAAAGTCCACAAAATATTCGCAAATCTCTACTAGCCAAGACTCCCGCCGATGGTTCTTAATAGCTATAGGCGAGAACTTGTATTTAAGTTTGAATGAGGTTTCATTTGGAAAATGGGGCAAGGGTCGAGGGATTAGCCCTCGACCCTATGGTTAACACCGAGACCACCCCATATCTATGTTAAATCATAACAACATTCCATTAAAATCATAATCCAAGTCATAATACAAATGTGGAGCTATGCCATACCACCGAAACTTGCCAACATAACCAACGAGCCAACACACAAGCCAAGTCAACACATACCAACAAACCAAGCGCCATGTCATAAACCATATACCACATATAATTTCCAAAACTATATGATAGTCCCACAACATAACGTGGAACAATACAACAACACCACTATACAAACATATAACAAATAGCGTGGAATGGGGAGAGGCTCGCGGGCTTGACCCTGGGGACCTCTACCCCATATTTCTAACGCGCTAACCATTGAGCCACGGCCCATCCATTGGTTAGAAAACGGTGCAAACAACTTAAAAGTTGTCGACGGAGATCAGGCTCCAAATGGGCGCGTGGCCCCCTGGTTCGCGACCCAAAAACAAACTAAAACCACAATTTGGCACAGACCCCCGAGGGAGTTCGGAGATAACAGAGTGCAGTTACACAGAGATCGAGATAGGGTACAGGCACAATTCCCAAGGAGACATACAACCATTAATGGGCATGGATCCTGAGGCAGAATCTGTACAGTTAGTACTATTTTGTCTTATGTGTGGGAAAAATTTCTCGATTTGCGTGCCAGAGGAGGCCTCAGTCATATATAGTCAACTTTATACTCATTTTTCTCATAATTTTGAGAGGAACACAGTGGTGCAGTCTAGTTCCTGAGTCTGACTGACAGAACTCAAAAGTGTTTCCAAAACACTCATTTTGTAAGCTTTGAAGACTTAATAAGATCAGCCTTCTCATTGGAATCATGCCGGAGACGTAGCCCAAGAAGGGTGAAATCCGCTATCAGTTCTTATATTCATTTAATGGTTTGCATATCTCTTTTGATTTTCTTATGTGTTGATTTAAAAGCATTTAAAAGTCATCTTTTGAGCCATTTTTATGAGTTTTACATACGAATTTCACATGCAAATTTTTTGGTTAAAAATATCCTGAAAATTTCAGATCAAGTTTGGTATCAGACTCAGCTTAACCATTGCATTGTGAGTTTGTTTATGTTAACAAGAGCAATGCTTCTGAGAGGTGAAGGAAAGCTTGAAGATTTTGATCCAGAGATTGGTTCAAGAAGAAGGAGAATGGATACAGAAAAAAGGAGAAGATGAGACTTCTTCAATTCCTTCTGAAGGGGATTTCCTTAAAGCTTTCATGAAGATGAAAAGTATGATGGAAGATATTTATCAATATCGGAAGAAGGGAGAACAAGGTGGTTATTCTCATGCAAAAGGTAAAGAAGAAGGAGGTGGTGAGGAACCTCCTAAAACTCCTCCATATTCACCATCTTTCCTTGATGGTTCTTTAAATTCCTCACCTGAAAAAAAAGTTTGATCTCAATATGCCTCAATTAAAGCTTGATATTAAGTTTGATTTACCTGTTTATAATGGAGAACTTAACAGTGAAAAGTTAGATAATTGGATCCGACAAATAGAAGTCTATTGTAGGATTCAAAAGTTTACTGAAGATAGCTTGAAAATTCAGTTAGCTTCTCTCCAACTTGGAGGGACCTCTCTCATATGGTGGGAGAGTAGAACTCAAAAGGATTTGGCCTCAAAAGGTAATATCATATCCTCTTGGCATGAGTTCAAGTTAGCATTAAATAATCAGTTCTATCCATTGGGTTACATACAGCAAGCCATGATGGATTGGCAGAATCTAAGGCAAGGTAAGGGTCAAAGTGTATAAGAGTACACACAGGAATTTCGAAAGAGAGCTTTAATACTTGGTATACCTCTCTACAATCAAGAAATTATTCTCAAGTACATAGGTGGATTACATAGTTATTTACGTCATATGATACTTATGTTTAATCCAACTAACCTTGATGAGGCATGTGTTCAAGCGACTCATATGGAGTCGAAGGGGAAGAATACAAATGAAAATTTTTCCAAGAAACCTTACAAACCTGAAGGAAACAAATTCAAGGGTAAGGGGAAAGGTAAGCATACTACTACAGTGAAGAAAGAAGGAGACAGACCTACATGCTCACATTTCCAGAAAAAGGGTCATGGTGCATCCAAATGTTGGAAGCTTCATCCGAAGCTCAAGCCTGAGAAGTTTTAGAATAAGGAGGACAATAAGACCACTACTACAACTATCCAACATGATTTGGGATCTGACTCAAGGAATGAGACTAAGATTGTTGCTACGGGAATACAAGGTAAAAATACTTCCACTTCTAATTCAAAGCTTGATCTGTTGATGATGAAAGAAAGAGAAGTGAGTTGTTTCATATAAGAGTAATTTCTAAGAATACAAATATAGATACTCTTTTTTATAGTGGATCACAACCCAATCTAATTTCAGAAGAGATAGTTAAGAAACTTCCTTTGGAAACTAAGTTACACCCAAAACCATATCCTCTCGGATGGGTATGTGATAATGCACAATTACAAGTGACAAAACAATGTAGACTTAGGTTTGGTATTACTTCTGGATTCATTGATGAAATAGATATGGATGTGGTTCCATTGGATATATGTGGTATTGTTTTGGGAAGCCCTTATATTTATTATAGTAAGGCTATCTTTTATAGGGAAGATAACATGTATCAGCTCACTAAATATGGTATTGAATTGTGTTCGTTGACATCGCATGAAAACTAATCTTTCATTAGTTTTTGCAAGTCAAATGAAGAGACTAGTAAATGCTAGTAAGAATTTTGTTCTTATGATTGTTAAAGCAAAGGATGTTGGTCAAAGTGAATCTTTTAAGGGATGTGATCCAAGACTTAAGAAATATTTAACTAAATTTGTAACTGATTATGATGTCTTGTTTCAAGAACCTAAAGGATTGCCTCCAAAAACAGAAATTCAACATGAGATTCTCTTACAGCGGGATGCACCACTTCCTAACATTATCATGTACAGGTCTTTAGTAATTGAAAATGCAGAGATAAAGAAATAGGTTCAGGAATTGCTTGAAAGAAGGGACATTCGACCAAGCTCTTCTCCATGTGGTTCACCAATTGTTTTGGTGCCAAAGAAGGATGGAACATGGCATATGTGTGTTGATTACAGGGCACTAAACAGAATCACAATTAAGAACATGTATCATCTTCCTCGGATTGATGATATTTTGGATCAACTTAAGAATGCAATTTATTTCACTAAATTAGAATTAATAAGTGGCTATCATCAAATTAGAACTCGTGACAATGATATTTGGAAGACTGCTTTCAAAACTAAACAAGGATTGTATGAATGGATGTTAATGCCCTTTGGGATTTTTAATGCACCCGCAACATTTATGAGGGTGATGAATGATGTTTGTAGGCCCTTCATTAATGACTTTGTCATAGTCTACTTAAATGATATTTTGATTTTCAGTCGTACTTGGGAAGAACATGTCAAGCATGTCAAACAAGTTTTGGATGTACTTGTAAGGGAAAAATTGTATTTAAAGATGTCTAAATGTGAATTTGGGAAGACATCTTTAGTATATCTAGGTTACATTGTAAAGGGGGGTGAATTGAGGATTGATCCCTCTAAATTTGAGTTCACTGTGAATTGGCCCAAGCCAAATAATGTAACAGAGGTAAGAAGCTTTTTGGGAGCAGCCCAATACTGGAGGAAGTTTATTGCTAACTTCTCCTTCATAGCTTCTCCATTACATGCTTTGACAGGTATGAACAGAGTCTTTTCAGTGGAAGGAAAAGCACATAAGGCCTTTGACACTCTGAAAGAAAAGATCAGTACAGCTCCAATACTTGCACTGTTTGATCTACAACAACCATTTGAGATAGAGACTGATTCTAGTGGTTATGCCATGGGGGCAGTTTTAATGCAACTTAAAAAACCAATATGTTATCATTCTGAAACCTTCTCTAAAACTATAATTAACTTTCCAACCTATGATAAATAATTGTATGCATTAGTACAAAGTGTGAAGAAGTGGAAACATTATCTAATGGGTAAAGAAACAATTATACATATTGATCATCAACCACTTCAATATCTTCAATCTCAAACTAATCTACAACAATCAAGACATTTTAGGTGGATGGGTTTTCTACAACCATTTCATTTGATCATTAAGTATAAGAAAGGTGTTCAAAACAAAGTTGCAGATATGTTATCAAGACCTCCAATAAATGCTTCTATTGTTATTCAACAAAGTCCTTTGGTACATTCAAGTTATGTTGAACAATATACTAAGGATGAAGATTACAAAGAAGTATATGAATCACTAAAAGATGGCTCTCAAAATGAAGAATTGAATTATCATATTCATGACAAGTTGTTTTATCATCTTGGAAAGATCTGTATTCCACAAAGTGAAAGAGTACATGTGATAAGGGAAGCTCATACTTCTCTCATTTCAGGGTACTTTGGCGTAGGAAACACTGTAGCACAATTACAAAAGTTTTGTTATTGGCCTCGAATGAATGATATTGTGTCCAATTATATAAAAGGATGTGTTATGTGTGCAACAAGTAAGCCAAGTAATAGAAAGTTAGGCTTGTACACTCCACTTCTTGTTCCTTCCCATCCATGGGAAAGTGTTTCAATGGAATTTGTAGGAGGGTTACTTATGTCTGAAAAGGACATGACTACTTATATGTTGTTGTGGATAGATTCAGTAAAATGTGCATCATAATTCCTTGTAAAAAGCAGATCACAGCTAAGATGACTGCTCATTTGTTCTTCCAACATGTATGGGTCCATTTTGGACTACCCACTTCTATTATTTCTGATCGGGATTCCCACTTCCTTGGGAAATTTTGGTCATCTTTATGGGAACTTATGGACACAAAGTTGAAGAAAAGCACAACATTTCATCCACAAACTGATGGGAAAACTGAAGTGGTCAATCGGACAGTAGTACATATTCTTCGAGGGTATTATGCCAAGCATCCCAAGTTGTGGGATGAACAGTTTCATTATGTTCAACATGCCTACAATAGAGCTATGCACTGGTCAACACAAAAGTCTCCTTTCGAGACATGTTTTGGTTATTTGCCAAAGTCTCCCTTAGACTTTGTTTATGGGAAAGATCCAGTGGGATATGGTCAAGTTGATGCGGATAAAGCTTTGAATTTTATTCAGCAGATCCAGTTAATACATCAAGTAGTACAAGAACAGTTGGAAACCAGTCAAGCCAAGTATAAAGAAAGACATGACAAACATCGGGTGGATCATCATTTCCATATTGGTGATCAAGTATGGCTTCATATCATCAAATACTAACTCCAAGGTGAAGGTAGAAAGTTGAAACCTTATAGGTATGGACCTTTTACAATTTTGGATCAAGTTGGTAATAATGCTTTTTGGTTAGATTTTCCTCCTTATATGCAAATGTATTTCGTTGTTAATGTGGAAAAATTAAAATTGTATGAGCCTCCTATGATAGTGGACCAAGATGAATAGGTTCAAGTACCTTCAATTGATGAGTTTGCTCCTGAATATCTCAATGAGCTTCAGGAAGATGTTATACTTGGAAAGAATGTCAGATCTTCACGAAGAGGTGACATGGAGTTTCTTCGTGTGAGGCTCAAAGGAATGAATCCAAGCAAAGCACGGTGGGAAGAGTGAGGGAGTTGTACCCTCACTTATTTTTTGAATGGTTTCATGCTTTTGGTGGCCCAAAAGCTTCCCAGTGGGAAGGTTTGATCCAGGAGGATATTCAGAGATCGATCAGTGTAGAAGTCTTCAAACAACAGAATGAAGTTTAAAATGGTAAAGAGCTCGTCGACAACTTTCCATCAACGCTTGTTTCGTGCAAAACATCCTACAGATGCAGAAGTTGTTAAAGGTTGAAGTTTTGGCAAAAAAGTTAAAAATGGCAAACAAATGGTTAAATTGGGTGAAATCCATGGGATTCGACCTCATGACCTCCAAAGTCCACAAAGTCTTCGTAGAGCTCTACTAGCAAAGCCTCCCACTAATGGTTCTTAATAGATATTGGCGAGAACTTGTATTTAAGTTTGAATGAGGTTTCATTTGGAAAATGGGGCAGGGGGAGAGGGATTAGCCCTCGACCCCATGGTCAACACGGAGACCACCCCATATCTATGTTAAATCATAACAACATTCCATTCAAATCATAATCCAAGTCATAATTCAAACGTGGAGCTATGCCATACCACCAAAACTTGCCAACATAACCGATGGGCCAACACACAAGCCAAGTCAACACATACCAATAAACCAAGTGCCATGTCATAAACCATATGCCACATATCATTGCCAAAACTATAAGATAGTGCCACAACATGGAACAATACAATAGCACCACTATACAAACATATAACAAATAGCGTGGAATGGGGAGAGGCCCACGGGCTTGACCCGGGGACCTCTGCCTCATATTTCTAACGCACTAACCATTGGGCCACGGCCCATCCATTGGTTAGACAACGGTGCAAACAACTTAAAATTTTCCGATGGAGATCATGCTCCAAATGGGCGCGTGGCTCCTTGTCCCGCGACCCAAATAAAACTAAATCCACTATTTAAAACCACGATTTGGCACAGACATCGAGGGAGTTCGGAGATAACAAAGCATAGTTGCACAAAGATCGAGACGGGTACATAACAAAGCATAGTTGCATAGTTCTCGAGGCGATCTACAACCATTAATGGGCACGGATCCTGAGGGGGAATATGTATAGTTCGTACTATTTTGTCTTATTTGCAGGCAAACTTTCTTGATTTACGTGTTAGAGGAGGCCTCAGGCATATATAGTCAACTTTATACTCATTTTTATCAGAATTTCGAGAGGAATGCAGTGGTGCAGTATGTTTCTAATCCTGACTGACATAACTCGGAAGTGTTTCCAGAACACTCATTTTGTAAGCTTTGAAGACTTAATAAGGTCGCCCTTCTCATTGGAAGCGACCCGGAGACGTATCCCAAAAAGGGTGAACTCCGTTATCAGTTCTTGTCTTCATTTTTTGGTTTTCATATCTCTTGTTATTTGCTTATGTGTTGATTTAAAAGCATTTAAAAGTCATCTTTTAAGCCATTTTTATGAGTTTTACATACAAATTTCACATGCAAGTTTTTTGGTTAAAAAGATCCTGAAAATTTCAGATCACCAAAAATCTCAAATACCCAGATCTTACTTTAAGGGATATAGGTTATTTTTAAGACCTATAGAAGTTGCAGCATATCCATCAAGATTGCTACCAATCACTTGTAATAGTTGTTACATATCCATAAGTCTATTCTAGATCATCTATAGTGGTTTATTTGGATTTTTTTATGAACTTTCATATTTTAAAGATTGGAATGATGATTAAAAAGGGTATTAATTGTGATTGGAAAATAGCATTCAAGAATCATATTAGTGGTGCCTTATGATGTTTTGAATAAGTTTAATATAATTTCTTTGTTTGTAATTGCCCCCTTGAAAGAAAACTGGACTTCCATCCAAAAATGCTAAGTGATTTACTAGCTAAGATATTATTCGACTACTGTGACAAAGTTAATATGTGTAATAACTATTTATGCTATATGAATAGATCATTCCATTTATTTTTAGTTGACATAATTATGGAAATATGTTATGAGAGGCACATTGTCATTCACTAGATTATAATTGAATGAAGATCTTGAATCTATATTGTTTTATATAAAGAATTTTCTTTTTCTAGATTTTGCATACATGGATTAAAATCTTGTTTCGTATTGTGTAGTGAAATTTCAAACTATGGTATAGTGATTAAGGGAAAAGGTTCATTTTTGTAAATGGTCTTAAGTTGTTTTTATTTTGGCATACTTTCCATTGTTAACAAAGAAGCTTTAGACCAGCAGGCCCTATAGTTGATTTGAATAATGAAGGTATGCTACAAATTGGTATCATAGAAAAGGTTAAAGACTAGGGCCTACATGGGCTCAGAGAAATTATGATGATATAAAAAAAATCCCTACATTGATGAAGATAAAGTAATGATTCGGTGAGACAAACCCATGCTTGTTGAATAAGTTTGATTAGTAATGGAAGGTGAATTATTTTTTAATATCTTGGTAGCTTTGATTAATCTTTTCTATTTCCAAACATTACTTGAATATTAGTCTTCTTAACATGGCCAACAATGAATTTAGTATGAGCATTATTTTGCACCATTCTTCATGTGAAGAAAATTAGTTTTTTTTGGTGAATGAATGTTAGCCTATACAAGTTTATTTATGCTTCTTACTTGTTGGACTTTGAATGAATGTTTTTTAATAGAGAGTGAAAGCATTCCCTTAATGTGCAAGTTCTGCGTGGTTGATGATCTTGTTGAATAGTGTTGTGCGTTAAAATATTTTATGCACAAATATTAATAATACAAGATCATATGCTTCTTACTTGTTGGGCTTTGAATAAATGTTTTTTAATAGAGAGTGAAAGCATTCCCTTAATGCGCAAGTTCTGCGTGGCTGATGATCTTGTTGAATAGTGTTGTGCGTTAAAATATTTTATGCACAAATAAGAATAGTACAAGATCATTGCACATGCAAGGAGATAATATTATGAACATTATTTATTGAGTTGAGTATGTTGAATGTCACCTTTTGGAAAGAGTCATTATGAGGATGTCTTGAAGAGCTTGGTGGGAGGTCCAAATGTTAAATAATAAATTATTATTTTGGAAATGTTAGGAAATAGTTATGTTCATTTCAAGAGCTCATTTTATGCTTAGCAATGCAACACATTTGTGTCATACTTTATAATAAAATTTTGCCAATAAATTTTATAAATTTATAAGTTTTTAAAATTTAACATTTTTTAACTTAAATATATGTTCACAATTTCAATTGTGGAATAAAAAGAAGAATTATAAAACAATGTGTTATATTTTTTAATTCTTTATTAATCTTTTTATTTTTATTTAATAACTTAAATTTAACTTGTATTCACAATGTATCCTTCAAAACTGAAGAAAAACGATAATGGGTATCTTTAGTGTGCCACATGATTATTAAACTTAAATATATATTATAGTCACATTGTTTTCATAAACACAATAGACATGCTTGGTGTAATGCACACATATTTTTATATTTTTTTTTTTTTTTTGTTAATAATTTTTAAATATAATGATAAAAAAATAGTGATTTTTTTAGACAAATATCCAATGTCCTACTTTTTTAAGTTGTTCTTGGTAGGGAATAAAGAAAACCAAAAATATCCTTTTCAAAATGATAATAGAAGGTAGAGCATTATGATTTTTCTTTTTCTTTTTAATTTGTAATTTTGGAGATACATATTTTCATTTCCATTCATTTTAATTGATAAATAAAATTAAAAATATAAATTTTAGAAAGTAATTGGAGAAAAATAGCTATCCATTATGAAAATAATAGAAAGAGAGAATTTTGAAAGGCAATTTCATTGTGTTTTATGGCATTTGATTTCGATAAATGTAAGTAGGTGGGCAATAAAGATAGGGATATGATTTATACTTCGAGAAATAAAGAGATAACTACTCAGTGTTTAAAAGGCCTTGAGAATTCTCAATCAAAATACGTATTTAAGTCATTGTCTCTTGAAGGAGTCTTTCTTGGGCCTTACCTCTTCTTTTAAAAAAATTCCTTAACAAAGTAACTCAATAAAACCAGGTGGTGTAAAAGACTTTGACTAAGACTTGGATAAACTCTTTAGGGCTGACTTAGAGTAGACTAAGGTAATGTGTATCCTTCTTCTATTTCTAGTTACCAAAAATAACTATCATCTTGTTAAAGATAATTATGCTCACTCTATATCAGTGAACTAACTTGTTAAGTAGTTCATGGCTTTATGATGAGGAGTTCTCTTAAGTGAACTAACTCAATGTTAAGTAGTTCATGGCTTTATGATGAGGAGTTCTCTTAAGTGAACTAACTCAATGTTAAGTAGTTCATGGCTTTATGATGAGGAGTTCTCTTAAGAATTCAAGTAAAGGAATCTTATTATTCTCTTTTTCCTTCACAAAGTTGGTTAGAATTATATTTTCCTTTAAGGTATGAAGGGAATTATTAAATATATGTGTACTCACTTATTTCTTTATAGTTTAGGAAAAAAGATACGGACTCTTTATATATGATTCGTATTCACTTATTTCTTTGGATTTGGTTGGTTGGTGCCTCAACTATGTCCTTTGAAGGTAACAATTAAAAGTATCATTATTTCCTTGTGGACACAAATTTATGGACGAGAGCATATCATAAGTGAAATAATCTATCCATCTATTTTTCTTGGCCTTAGGTATCTAGTCATCGAATTTTAAGAAAGGAATGGTGTATACTCATCGATGTTCAAGGAGTAGAGAGAGAGAGAGAGATTATTGGACCTTAGGTATCTAGTCATTGAATTTTAAGAAAGGAAGGGTGTATACTCATCAATGTTCAAGGAGACTAGAGAGAGATAGAGAGAGAGAGAGTATGCACCCTCCAAAGTGATCTATACTTCAATGTTTAAAGGAGTCCTAAGTGACTAAATAACACATTGTACATGAAGATTGATGAGTAAGAAATTCAAAATTGGAAATTGTACCCAACCTCAACATGAGCCACACTAACACTGGAATGTGAGGAACATGAGGGGTAAAGGTCAAATTTTGAGTGAAGAGCAATGACAAAAACCCTAGGGCTCCTAGATTTAACATACTTCAAATCTTCTTTTAGCATCAATGAACACCATCAAATGGGAGCTACATGGCCCTATTATCCCAAAGGGGGATAGAGAATAGGAGGGAGGGAAATATGAAGAATAAAAGTTGTAAATGTAATAAATAAGGGGAGATGAATGGAAGAAGCTAAAGAAACCTTTCATGTTATCTCCTAGTGACCCCACTGAAGGGAATTCCCTCCTCTCCACTAGGGATGTTATGTACATCATAAATTTCGAAACTATAAGGCTTCATTGAGGCATTGTACATCCATATAATGACCCCCTTTGTATATAAAGAGAAGATCACAAAATACAAATATTTACCTACATACCTTTTATTTATTCTAATCTACCTTCCAATGCGGCTTATGAATTAAGAGAATGTAATTGAGGCCCATACTTAAATCAATGACCACAATATTGGGTCACTTAAGACTACATTTTCAAACAACGTATTTACAAGGGAAATGAAGGGATTCGTGAATATTTTATCGCTAAGAGGGACTACTATGGTTGGAATTTCTCTTCATTGGTGACTACATATTCACAATTGTAGAAACCTCCACAATAACAAAAATTATATCAATGTCAATCCTAATAGAAATAAAACCTAATACAAATAATACAAGTCATTAACCCAATCTAACGATTGAGAAAGACGCCACATTGGGTTGTCTTACCTATTTATGCATCTTTTGTCTAGATATGAAGAGATTGTGTGTCCTCTATAGCTCCTCTACTCCTTCAATGTCGAGTTCTATCTTTGCTAGTTTGTAGAAGGCATCCTCTATCATATCCTGAAGGTGTGATAGGTCCCTCTATATCCATAGCAGTTAGGTAGATCCTTGTCACATAGAAATGGTTGGCCTCTCTTATCAAGGATCTATTGAGTGGGTACTACTCCATTGTGGGTCAAATGTCAATGTTCATCAGCATGTGCAAGAGGGGTTTCATTTATGGTTTGAAATTGAAATATGTGTTGACATATATTAATAAATATGTTGGCTACTATTGTTGTTATTGTTATTGGGGTTATTTGTTAGCATGATGGTCATTGAAAACAAAACAAAAAAGAGGAGGAGGCCCTTTTCTTTGTAAAACAAATAAGAGTAGGATTACTTGTAGGCAATCCCATCCTTGCAAACAACCGCATCCCTACATGCATTGAGATTTTGGAAGTGTATGTGACCACTACATAGGAGAGTGAATACCCCTTGCCCACCTGCAAAAATTGCTCCTGCAATGGGAAAGAGGGCCCACAACTTGCAATGAGACAATGAGACGGTAGAAAATAGTTGCAACAAAGCCCACAATTGCATGCGAAGCTAGACCAATGGTGCCTAAACAAGTACTTTAACCCTCATCAATCAAATAGTGGATGGCAAGGATGGATGTCATGTCCCCATCTTGACCCTATCACATTAAAAATGTAAATGATGTAATATTGTTATATAATCGTGGTGAGGAGCTCAAGGCCAAGGCCCCGCCATCGATTTATTGATGCATATGGTTTACGTGCTAGCCCGGCACAATGGAATTGTAAATATCATGTAAATATGCATTTAATAAAATACCCACAACTAGCTATGCAATGCAACAAAGAGATGGGGGCATGATTTTTCAAGGAATTGGGAGGGAAAAAATTCAAACCCTTGGAGCCAATAAAGTCAAGCCAACTGTCAATGAGAGAACCCATCAAACCCTCAACTACCCATGTTGACTTTTGTACCCAATCATTGATTTCTCCCAAGAGTTGGTTGAGGTAGTTAATGCCTTGGGGAATGAGAGGTATGGCTGTCCAATTTCGGGTATGGGCAAGCCACCCTGCATGGAAAATTGTGTTTCGCTTCTTGGGCAAGAAAAGAGCCATAAATTGCTCCCCAAAGCCATTATCCATCAACCACTCTTCCTCCCTCACGAGTTTGGATCTACCTGGGCGTTTTCCAGCCATGTTTTTGGGTGTTCTCCTAGATCCTTAGCTGGGATAGGGGCGTTTTTGTATTGTATACCAGTGGGGAAGATGGAAAATCGAATTGGGGTTCCATAGGGACCGTTTTTGCTGTTAAATGCTGAGAGAGTTGGGGAGAAAACGTTTTCCTCCCTGTGAATGTTTTTCCCCATCCCACAATTTGTTTTTTTGGATGGAAACGATTTGGGGAAATCCCAAACCCATGGCCATCCTATTGGTAAATCCATTGCTTTGGCTTGAGCTTGAGTGTAGCCTCTAGGGTTCAAATGTAGCCTAATAAACCTAGCTGTGGACTGGCTTGGCTCAAATGAAATGATTAATTGGCTGTCAGAGAGTGAATGTCCCCTTTTCCTTGTAGGAATCATGCCCAGCTCGGGGGGTGGCAGTTGTGTTGATAGATTGATAACACAACTGGCCTATGGTTGGGTGGAACGTTGCAGCAACATAGCTAGTTGTTTGGGACAATTGCAAAATTGAGATAAGTGTTTTTCTGTCTATGTATTTACTTCTGCAATGTATTAATTTGATGACTGTTGATATGCTGTATGCATGAGTAATGTGTGTGGATAAGTTTAATTCTGTTGTGCATACTTGATTAGTTTTACATCTGCACACAAATGATTTACTCATATCATTCTAATGAATGGGCTGATAGAATGTGAAAGCCCCACATATTGTTATCATCTTCCCTCTCTTATTGGGTCAGCAGGTGGGTACATTACAATGGACCTAGGGTTTTTGAGGTCTAATGGTTTGACAATGTATCACTATGATGATTTGGTGGACTATTAGGACAATGTACTAGGAGAAAGCCATATTTTTGCAAACTTGTGCTATATACTAGAGTACCATAATTTTTGGAATGATAAATACATAAATCCTAAGGCAAGTTCCTCCTTTTCTTCCTTAGGCACAAGCGTTAATGTGGGGGTTTCAAGGGGACCCTCCCTCCTACAGTTTGGAACTTTTGGTTTCAAGTGCAATATGGGTAACAATGGATCACTATTAGACATGTCAAACAAAGACATGCTTTACAATAACACGATTCATTGATATACAAGAAGGGTCTTTTCCAATTGGAAAGCACAAATGACAAGAATCGAGTTGGCACTACAGATTTTGTCTATAAGGTATCGACTCCATGCAAACTTAATCGAGGTGAGGCTTGTCTACCTTGATGCAAGATGGAGACTTGATTATTTTACAAGCATATCCATTCAAAGGTTTTGGTGAAGGGTTTATGGCCAAATGATGGTGCATGAGGATACAAAAAAATCTCGTTAAGTCATAAAGAAGGAGGATATGAAAACGATTGTGCATGAGGATATCAAAATGGACCAAATTGTGGAATTCTCAAGAAAGGTATTACTTGGTAATTTTCATGGTAGATCAATAAGTAAAGCCTCTTTAAAATCCTAGGTTCAACAACATTGGTCTGTAATCTTGGGCTATGGCCTTGTTTTTCATATTTTGGCCAAATGATGGTTGGGATTCCAATCCAAAATGGATAAAGATTCCACAACTATTCTACAAGGTCACTAGTACTAGGGTTGAACATATTTATTTATGCAATGGTGGCATCCGCAGTTTTGATCTGCATGTTGAGTCAACAACCAAAATCTCAATATGATGAAACATTGGGGATTTCCATGGGAATTGTTGACAAATAAAGCTCTTATAGAGATGGGGAATTATTTGGGAAAATGTTGGCTATTGATCCTACTTTCCATTGATCTATAGTTTGGTCAATTATAAAACTCTTAGTCAAAATTAATATTAGTGGTGGGCTACCAAAACATATAGAGAACCAATGGAAATTCCCCTTATTGTCAAGTTGTCCCACTAAAAAGTATAAGAACCACTGGAAATGCCTCTTATCGTCAAGTTTTAGACTACATGTGGATCCCTTTCAAAGTCTAAGATCTCATATGCATGACCACATTGTTCAAGACTACCAAAATCCTTTTAAATCAAAGGTATGGAAAAAATAATACAAGGGATAAACAATTTGGAGGAAGTCAAAGTAGATGAAACATAGTTGTGCAATAGGATGTTTTGAAGGAATTGAGGTAAAAACTTCTTTGTTGGAGGTTCCACTGTTAGTGGAGATCCCTAATTTGACTTTGCTTCAAATTGCAATTCCAATGGGGAATCCAAGGAAGCTTATAAGATGAGGGACAACAATAATTTTTTGGAACATGACCAAAACTCTATGAAGAAGGATATAGAACCTAAACATATGATTTTTGAGTGTGTCATTTCTACGATTCCTAAAAATATCAACGAGTATGCTTGTGTGGATCCAATATTAGCAATTTTGTTTGTTGATATGGTTGTCAATGTGGTTATTTCTATTCCTTCAAAAGATTCCTGGGGATTAGATCCAACCATTGTTGAAAATGGTGATCGATCGAAGATAGCGAAAATGATGGTTATTGGTGATGCTTCTAGTCTAGCATTAGAAGTCAAAGCTCAATGAAACTCGAGTAAGACAATTTCTATTATTCATATCTCCCCAAACTCTAAATTTAATTTAAATTCATATATTGGCGATGAATGTGAGATGGGTGTGTTCTCTCTTTGTTCTAGTGTCAAAGAAAGTTTTGTTAAGTTTAAACCAAATAGACTATCAAGATCACTGAAAGAAACATAATCACAAGATAGACACAGAATATACCCTAGGAAACCCTCATGGGGTAGAAAACCCAGCAAAGCTTTCTTCAATAAGATGATCAACCAAAATACAAGATGTGCTCCCTCCTACTTTGTCTCCTTAGCAAATCTCCCAGACAAGTGCGCTATCTTTCACAAGTGAGTGAGTGTGTCAAATGAAGAACATACCTCCTCTATTTATACACTACACTGACATGTATTTTACACAAGTACATGTAGGCTCGTATTTAACCATTAGGTTAAATACCCTATTATAACTGACTGGACCAACCCCCACATGGTGGGTCTAATAACCCTAGTTACCACAACCAATACGGAGGAATAAACATCTCCGGATTCATAGTATAATCACATCGGAGGTATGAAACATCTCCGGAATAAATAATATACAAATATAATATTCTTAGAAGTTACAATATTCAACACTCCCCCTTAACGAGAAGGATACTATAACAGCATCCGCAGGAGCAACGAGTCATACATCATACATGATACATCTATATATCATCGGAAGCTTTCTTCAGTTCATCATCATCAGTAACTCAACTAGTTACTGGAACATCGACATCACTCGATCATCAGCATCGTCATCACACGATCAGCATCGTCATCAGCATCGATCATCAGCATCATCATCACACGATCAGCATCGTCATCACACGATCATCAGCATCATCATCACACGATCATCAGCATCGCCATCACATGATCAACATCGTCATCACTTGATCATCAGCATCGACATCACACGATCAGCATCGTCATCACATGATCATCAACATCGTCATCACACGATCAGCATCATCATCACACGATCATCAGCATCGTCATCACACGATCATATTACAGGATGATCAATCCTGCTCTCTTTAGGACATAGGTCCATGGATGATACAATCCAGATCAAGTTCCAGGATGATCAATCCTTATCTCTTTAAGACAAGTCTCATGTCTAGGGACGATCTAATCCCAACCACAGTGCCAGTCCTTTTTCATACTGGATGTGACCTAGATCAGATCTAGGATTTACCGCCACAGAGCCAGTCCTCTTTCATACTGGATGTGTCACGTCTACAGAGCCAGCCCTGTTTCATGCTGGATGTATCACATCTACAGAGCCAGCCCTGTTTCATGCTGGATGTAACCTAGAGCAATTATAGGATTTATCACGTACATTTTGAACCGAGGTCCAGGGACGATCCAGTCCTATCATGTGCCTTTTGAACCGAAGTCCAGGGACGATCCAGTCCTATCGTGTACCTTTTGAATCGAGGTCCAGGGATGATCCAGTCCTATCGTGTACCTTTTGAACCGAAGTCCAGGGACGATCCAGTCCTATCGTGTACCTTTTGAACCGAAGTCCAGGGACGATCCAGTCCTATCGTGTACCTTTTGAACCGAAGTCCAGGGACGATCCAGTCCTATCGTTCAGTTATCGGAGACCTCATGTCTACGACTCAATTCAAAGGACCATAGTCCGAGGACGATCCAATCCTCTTACCTGTTCATTCAGGATTTAGTTCTCGGAGACATACGTCTACGGCTCTTCTTTAGGACTGAGGTCCAGGGATGATCCAATCCCCTCACATGTTCACCAAGAACTTCATTCTCGAAGACATACGTCTACGGCTCAACTTTAGGACTGAAGTCCAGGGATGATCCAATCCCCTCACAACATGTATAACAAAACATGTATTCTCATCATCAAAACATGTATCATCATCATCATCAAACATGTATATCAAAACATGTATCATCATCGCCATCAAGCATGTATATCAAAACATGTATCATCATCATCATCAAACATGTGTATCATCAACATGTGTATCAAAACATGTATCATCATCATCATCAAGCATGTGTATCAAAACATGTATCATCATCAAAAAAATATAAGAGTCCTAAGTCTAAATAATTCTAAGTAACTAAGTGCAGTAAAAAGGTATCCTCATCATTGATGAGACAGACTAGTTATTAGATACTATGCTACTCCCCCTTTCGAGGAGGGTCCCTTTTGAACTACACCAAGCTTGTCTCGGAAGTGTTCAAACTTTACTCGAGACAAAGGTTTGGTCAAGATATCAGCAATTTGATCCTCAGTGCTTATATACTCGAGCTTGATAGCTCCTCTCTGCACCATATCTCGTATATAAAAGTATCGGATCTCTATGTGTTTTGACTTATCGTGAAACACAGGATTTTCAGTCATCTTGATGCAGCTTTGATTATCACACATAATCACAGTGGGATCCATTTCTAAGTCAAACACTCCAAATAAAAGTTTCCGAAGCCATACTGCTTCACAGCTGGCAGAGCAGGCATTTATATATTCTGCTTCAACAGTACTGAGAGCCACACTAGATTGTTTCTTGCTGAACCAGGAAATCATGGCAGATCCAAGACCATAACATCCACCTGAAGTACTTTTTCTGTCTGAGACAATACCTGCCCAGTCAGAATCTGAGTAACCATGTAACCTGAGTTCATGACCTCCGAGATAATATAGGCCAAAATCTAATGTACCTTTTAGGTATCTCATTACATGCTTTGCAGCTATTAAGTGGACCTTTCTAGGTTCTACTAGATACCGACTTAGGGTATTTACAACAAAGCATATTCAGGCCTAGTATTAGTTAAGTACATCAATGATCCAATGATTTGTCTGTATAAGGTTATGTCCACTAATTCTGATGAATCATTAACTAACAACTTCAAGTTGGAGTCCATGGGAGTGGCCATGGCTTTACACTCCAACATATCAAATCTTTTGAGAATCTCCACAGTATACTTACCTTGATTTAGAAAGATTCCTTTTGGTTCTTGCCATACTTCTAAGCCTAAGAAGTAGTGCATTAATCCGAGATCTTTCATCTCGAATTCTGAATAAAGCTTCTTCTTGCTTTCAATAATTTGTTTCTCATTTCCAGTTAGAAATAGATCATCTACATATAACAACAATATAACTGGTTCATCATCCATCACCTTGAGATAAAGATTGGGGTCAGCTTTACTTTTGGTAAAGCCCATGCTAGTTAAGAAATTGTCAATCCTTCCGTACCAAGCCCTGGGAGCTTGTTTCAACCCATATAATGCATTTTTCAGTTTGCATACATGAGTCCTTCCGTCATTAACCTCAAACCCTTGTGGTTGCTCTATGTATACTTCTCCCTCAATTACACCATTTAGAAAAGCTGTCTTAACATCCATTTGGTGTAATTTCCACTTCATCATGGATGCAAGTGCCATGATAGTTCTAATTGAAGTATACTGATGCAAATGTTTCTTCATAGTCAATTCCCTCTTTCTGAAAGAATCCTCTGGCTACAAATCTTGCCTTGTATTTTTCAATGCTACCATCTGCAGCATGTTTTATCTTGAAGATCCATTTGGAAGAAACCACACTTTTATCTTTTGGTTTGGGGACTATATCCCAAACATCATTTTTCATTATTGACTGATATTCTTCTGTCATTGCTTCTACCCATTCTTTCTTCTGAGCTGCCTCTTCATAGCTGGTAGGTAGTTGATCCACAAGATCACACATTAAAGCCATGTAGTTGGACACTAGCTTTGGTTTCTTTCTTTCTCTAGTGGAGCCTTCAGGAGCTCCATATCTTTCAGCCCCATGAATAATACCTCTAGCCCATGCTGGCCTTCTTTTCTTAGATAACTCTGAAATAGGAGGCTCTTGTGGTTCCAACATGTCATGATCCTCTGGAGAATCATCTTCAGGAATGGGCACAGCCTCTGTGATTCTGGGAGAAGTATCTTTTTTATAGATTTCTTCAAGTTGGCACTTCCTGGATTTCTTGAGAGCTGCTTCTTCATCAAACGTTACATCTCTACTTATTTCTATGTGATGAAAACCTGGAATGTAAATTCTGAAGGCTTTGGATGATTCACAATAACCAACAAAAATCCCCTTCTTACCAGAAGGGTCCAACTTGGTTCTCTTTTCTTTTGGAATGTGGATGTACACAGGACACCCAAATATTTTAAGATGACTTACCTCAGGCTTCTTACCTATAAACACTTCTTCTGGAGTTTTGAAATCAAGAACACTATGAGATAATCTATTTTGCACATATACTGCTGTCTTGGCTGCTTCAACGCATAGATACATGGGAAGATCTTGGTCATGTATCATGGTCTTTACAGCTTCCATGATTGTTCTATTTTTCCTTTCAGCCACCCCATTTTGTTGGGAATTGTATGGAGTAGTTAGTTCCCTTTTAATTCCAACTTCTTTACAAAAGTCCTCAAATTCCTTTGAAGTAAATTCTCCGCCATTATCTGTTCTGAGAATTTTGATTCTCTTATCTGATAGATTTTCTATTAGAGCGTTGAACTCTTTGAATTTTCCAAAGACTTCATTCTTACCTTTCAGGAAGTATATCCAAGTTTTCCTTGAATGGTCATCAATGAATGAAAGATAGTATTCAAACCCACTTAGAGAAGTGGTGGGCATTGTGTATTAGCTCTAAAATGTTCTTAGTCTTTGTTTCACTCTTTGGAAAGGGATTCTTGATATTTTTCCCTTTCTTACACCCTTTACATGAGCCATCATGGTCAGCGTTCAAATCTAGTAATCCTATTACTACCTTACTTACATAGGGTAAGGATTTATAGTGGATGTGAGCTAATCTTCTATGCCATAGCTCACTGGGGCTAGAGATCTCATGAGCAAGGGCAGCTTCTGGATGGCCCTTGAGCTTATAGAGACCTCCTTCTTCTTCACCAATAACAATTGCATCTTTAATTGTCTTTCCTTTGAACCACATGAGTACTTTTCCATCTATGAAAGCTACTCTAAAACCTTTCTTATCTAGTGTCGAGATAGAGGGAAGGTTCTTCTTTAAACCTGGTACATATAAGATGTCTTTCATCTTCAAGGGTGTTCCTGAATCTAGCTTATAGCTAGCTTCACCAATTCCTTTGATGGGATATTGGTAGTCATCTCCTAGAGATACCTTTTGTGTAGAAGATTTTTCTTCAAGATTTGAGAAGGTCTTCCTTTGACCTGTCATGTGCTTAGAAGCACCACTGTCAATGAGCCATGTATCTTCTCCAGGAGATACAGATCCAGAGAGTGAAGAGAATAGAACATATTCTTCTGGATCTTCTTTCTTCACCTTATATCTTTTCCTTTTAGGCCTTACCTCTACCTCTTCTTCTTATTCATCTTCTTCCTCTTCTTCCTTGATATAATGAGCAAGATCATTCTCTTCAAGAATAAGACCAATTTTGTATTTCCATGCCCGGAAATTCTCTATACCTTCTAGCTTGTCTTCAAGATTAGTGTTTGGAGCCATCTTCTCTTGGGGGAGTCCAAGAGACAGAGTAGACTTACCTGGAAATGTTACTTTTCACTTTTTCGGAATCTGGAACAGAATTTTATCGCACTTTTGGTAGAATTAGGGTTTGACTTTCCCGGAGTTATACCCAACCAAAAAGTTCGATCTAGAGCTCAAAAGAATGGTCTTGAGAAGGACTATCTAGCCATGTAATCAGAATTCAAAAATGCCAACTTTTTTCTGAACCCAAATTCTGACTTATCGCACTTTTGGTAGAATTAGGGTTTTGATTTCCCGGAGTTCTACCCAACCAAAAAGTTTGATCTAGGGCTTAAAAGAAAGGTATTGAAGAGGTATATCCAGCCATGTAACCAAAATTCAAAAACACCAACTTTTTGCTCAAACCCTAACTTTCACCGAAGAGAGAGAGAGAGGTATTCTTACCTTGTGAAAGATGTCCTATTCAGTCTAGCTCTGATACCATGTTAAGTTTAAACCAAATAGACTATCAAGATCACTGAAAGAAACATAATCACAAGATAGACACAGAATATACCCTGGGAAACCCTCATGAGGTAGAAAACCCAGCAAAGCTTTCCTCAATAAGATGATCAACCAAAATACAAGATGTGCTCCCTCCTACTTTGTCTCCTTAGCAAATATCCCAGACAAGTGCGCTATCTTTCACAAATGAGTGAGTGTGTCAAATGAGGAACATACCTCCTCTATTTATACACTACACTGACATGTATTTTACACAAGTACATGTAGGCTCGTATTTAACCATTAGGTTAAATACCCTATTATAACTGACTGGGCCGACCCCCACATGGTGGGTCTAATAACCCTAGTTACCACAACCAATCCAGAGGAATAAACATCTCCGGATTCATAGTATAATCACATCGGAGGTATGGAACATCTCCGGAATAAATAATATACAAATATAATATTCTTAGAAGTTACAATATTCAACAAGTTTATCCTTCACCTTTCTAGGCATAAGAATAATAGCATGGATACTCTATTGCTAAAAGCTTCCCAGAGTCTCATCTCTCTTAACTTTATTTTGGTAGGGTCGAGCTCAAGGAATGATTACGACTCAAGTGTCATTTGTAGATATAATCTCATACCTAGGTCAAAAGTTACTAAAATAGGGTTTTGCCTCATTTGGATCATTATATCAGTTTTCATCTATTTTGGTACTTACTCGGTGGAAAAATGGAGGTATTTGCTTGTAGGGTTTGTTTAATGGGTAGGTCCCACTTTTGTGATTTGGACTCTAGAAACTTCCATAAGCCCATTTGAGGCCTTAAACAATCATTTTTTAGGTAAAAATTTTACAAAATTGTCTTTCAGCCTCTTGATGTTGTCCTACACATCAAACTTTCAGATGGTGCAAAAATCACCTTAATCGAAGTTTGTATGCACAAGGTATGCCTCCCGAAAATTGAGCTATTACATTAACCACCATGATATCGAGTGGATGCCACATTAACTCACATTACTGACATATGGAGCTATTCACATTTGTACTTCCAAAAATATTCTAGAGGGGTCCAAAACCCTATCATTATTTGGGGATTGAGGTATACAAACATCCCTAACCCTAACACTAGACATCTCTCATCCTATGTTAAATATTGAGCCGCTAGGAAAGGAAGGGGTTTCATTCTTATTATATTCTTGTATTGCTTCATAGTTGAGAAAAACATCTAGGAGTGGGATTTTGAGGTGAAACAAAGGAAATAGAAGATATTGTAGAAGCCATAATGGCCACAATGTCCATGGTAACTTCATATTGACTACCCCTTTCCTTGTATTTTCATTTTATCACTAAGAATTAAAAAGCAAAGCATGGGCCTCACCTTCAAGCTAGTTTGTCCATATATTAGGTTTTTCCTTGGTACATCTTGTGTTTACTATGTGGATGGTATGTTATTTGCTTTCTTCTTTCATTTCAGCATTAAAATGTGCAATACTAATGTAAATAATTCTATGATAACATATTGTAGAATGTTGGAGGATTTGTTGTGATGAACTATGCTATGGAATATCCTTGGAAATTTGCAGATCATATTGGTATTAAAACAATTTTCTTTGGGGATTTTGTGGAAAGTTTTAGGATCCAAGAATTGGCTTAAGAGATAAATATCAAAACTCTAGCCATGGTTGATGAATACAATAGTAAAATTCTATCAAAATGAGTCGAAAGAGATTTTCAAAGATGGATGCATAAGCCACTGACATCTCTCTTGCAACATGACAACACTAGAGAATAATTTTGGACGTTTTGTAGCTCTAACATAGAAAATGGAGCATATGAAAAATCTAGATATAATGAACACTAGAAAAGAAGTTGAAAACAGATCCAAAGAAAGAAAGGGCAAGTTCGGGTGCCATCACTTCTTAACAATCTTTGTTCAAAATGGAAGCAAAAATGGGCACCAAACCCTACCCAGGTGAGATTGATATAATTAAATTGAATCAATCATTGCAACAATGAGAAGTTAATATTAGTATCCATCACATAGGTGACGAGCAAAAAATTTCACTGGCCCAACCAAAGTTAGATGGCCATGCCTTGGTGGAAAATTCACACAAATACAATTAAGTTGGAAGTGTATCCCCTGGTAACTAAGTGGGAGGTGTTTAAAACCCTCATCAAGTCCCAATTATGCCATATCAAGTAAGAAGAGGATAGTGTGCAAGAGTAAACCACTAAGTTCAAACAAATGGTTATTATCTTGGATATATCTCCCATTAACCCAAATGTAATCCTCAAGTAATGCTCTTCAAAGCTAGGACAATTGACAAGGCTTTTGTTCAAGCACAATACTAGAAAATATGGGTAAAACCAAAAAGAATCCAAATGATCCAACCAAGATGCTTCCAAGGAGGGAAAGAAGTGGTAATGAAAGGACAAGAATATATCCACTATTACACATCTATGCAAGGATCCAAAAAACCTCTGTAATACTATTGATCAAACTGAAGATAAGTGTTGGAATTTACATCTTGAGTACAATGCTAAAAGAAACACAACTAAGAGCTAACACGGGGTCAAAAACTCTTATTCTAATTAATTTGATAATACAATTTAAAAATAACCACAGTTAAAAACTAAATTATGGTAGTGTCTCAACATTTACATGTTTTCTTTACTAGGTAAAAAATCCATATTTAGATTCATATTTATTGAGTAGATAGTGTATGTTGATATGAAACAAGTAGCTATGGCTAAAATTGATCTGGTTTGTGTTGTTTGTGTGGGGCATATGTGAGCCAAGTCACTTAAAACTTACTCCTTATCTAACCTATTGAAATGGTTTGTGTGGACATATACGAGTCAAGTCGCTTACAACTTACTCCTTATCGAACCTACTTTTTCAATCATAAATACACATCAACGTAAACAAAAACACAACTCATCAAAGCAAAGCACAGATTGACACCGTTTATACAGTGATAGTAGTATCCCCGTCTATGGTGGGTAGGGGCAAATGCACAGGTTATATGAACAAAGTTTTCATGTTACTAGGCTATAATGTATCAGAGTAATGCACAAAATAAATCTATGCGTAACCTTACTCATGCAGTAGCTTACATTAACACTGGAATAGGCAGCCACCTATGCCATTTTGGATGAATTAGAAGCTCACCTATTCCATTTAAGAAAAACTACAAGTCTTGTGGAGGAAGGTGAGCCCAAACTCTTACCACATCCCTTGGCTGGAAGGACGTCGAGACAGTAATTAAAAAAACATAAAAATAAAATAAAATAAAAGCAGCTCAATAAATCACTATTTATTTTAAGATGTGCCTACAGAAATAAGAAAACAAACATAAGAAAACATCATAATTGTATAACTTTATTTTAAAAGAAGTTCAAGCCTTTAAAATAATAAAAAACATTTTAAGGTTCAACAGAGGAAATATCTCTACACAGATATCGACCTCTATTTGTAGCTCAAGTCTCGCACATGGTTTTTTTTTAAATACTAGTTCAAGTTCTACAAGGAAAATACATGTTCACAAATGGCAGAAAATACATGTTCACAAATGGCAAACCCGTAGATCAAAATCAGAATTTTGTCAGTTCTTTGTAACTGCATTGAAATTTTGTGAGCATAAAATCCATTCAAACAGTAAAAACACAAACACAAAAGCCTCGTTAAAATATTTAATTTAAGTATAACTGTAAAAATCTTCAGGCAGAGATACACTCAATGATTTTTAATACAATATCAAATTTTGTCAATTCTTCAAACAAAATCAAAATCCATTCAAAGAGCGAAATCTCAAACACAAAAGCATCAATAAAAAATAATTTGAGGTATATAACTGTAATATTCTTTAGGGATCATACACTCAAAGACACCATATGATATTAAAGTCCTAAATCCCTAAACCACTTTTGCAATTTTTCTCCTCTCTACAAGCTGCAATGCAAACAAGTATATGCAAAACTAGTCCAGAAAGTCTTTGAGCTATTTGAACTGTTATAAACAACATAACTTCTCTATTAAATGGTTGCCATTTGAACTGGAAAACAATATTTCAGAAAAGGCATGCTTGTAAATACGCATATTTGAACTTTTATTTTAAAATATGTAATCAATGTTTCATGCACCCTTTGGTGATTTGGCTGTCGACAATATCTCCTAAAGAATTTGAATCTCAAATAAAAGCAAATCCTCTTACTGGAATGTAAGAAACAAAAATATAGCCATCCAAAAATTATGTTACGAGGAATCATTTGAATAATTAATATACATAATTTCATTTTTAGCACTTCTGTATGTCCAATGGTTGAAGTTGCATACAATGAAATACTTCGTAAAACAGGCATTCCAAAATATATATAGAGCAGGATGGTACAGGGGAGGGCATGGAGGCATACGGTGATTGACGGATGATGGGCTCGGTTAGGTGGAGAGAGGCGGGCAATGGGAATTATGGGATGTTCAAATCTGAGGCGTCTTTTCAGACATCAGGGATTCCTGCAGGTGATATCAAATCACATTTAATCGCTTTTAGTGAGTTGGAGACTCCCGGCACGAGTGTGCATGTTTCGAGTCCTTCTAGCCGTGGGGTGGTGGGATGTTTTGGACAGGTGGCGCCTGGAAAATTTATATGTACTTATTAATTATAAGAGTGTCAACCTTTCTGAATACTCTCAACTATAAGTAAACAAAGGAAGTGGGCTAAACTCTCGACCAAATGCACCGTCGAGATGTGAGCCCTCCTCACGCCGTTTCGGTCTTCTCCGTCGAGATCTCTTTCTCCGTCTCCGCCGTGGTCCCCACTGCCTAGCTCCCGCGGCCCCGTCCCCTGACACCCCTGCTCGATCATGTAAGGATCTTCAGCGATCCACAGAGCCTGACACCTTATGCACCAGACTACCTGTACTACCTCAGACAGTTCTCTTATGTCCATCCATACCATGTATGTCAAGACCATGTCCCGGCGAACTATTTCCGGCATCCAAACCCCATCCCATCATTTTAGCGAACGCCAGCTTTATAATTGGTACGTACTGCCATAGCTCGCCATCAATTTTCCCTGCATATATTTGAATTTTAAAGCGCGAAAATTTGAATTTTGAATTTGAAGATGCTTTTGAGCAAAACCTGGAAACTAATAACCATGGGTTTGATGCGGCGGTAATATGGTTATTTCAGCTTGACATGGTGGTTTTCTAAATTCACAATGACTCACATGTGAATATATACAAATCAATAGGATATATTTTATTTAACCATGTATCTTTATCTTTCTAGTTTTATATATGGTATGTCTCTTCAATATAACTTTTTAATTTTTATTTAATTTTTTTTGTAATATCATTATTTTTATAATTATAACTTAAATCTAATTCTTTCTTTTCTTTTTTAAGATGCCATATTCTTATTACATTTATAGCAGCAGGTGTTAAAAAAAGTAATTAATTTTTTTATGTGAGTTTATAAAAAATAAAATTAAAACCAAATAAATAATAATTAAAAAAATTCATATTGGTTCATAAAATTTAAAAAAAAATGTAGATTCATTTTAAAGTAAATGTAAAAAAATTAAAGATAATCTTAAACAAATAAAAAAAATAAAAAATAAAAAAAAATGAATAACTCATTTTTTGGCTTGTTAATCTTGACTAAACCTTGAATTATTAATTACTTTCTAATCTTATTTTTACCATATTTTTTCATTCCTTTATATAATTACTTTTAGTTATTTTCTTTTTTTTAATAATATTTTTTAAAAATTGAATACGTATCTAGTGATTAAGAACATACATTTCTTCGACGAAAGTCACACAAAAAAATCCATAAATCAATTTGATACAAAATTATAACTTTTAATTAGATAATAATATTAATTAATTTTATAAATAATTTATTATATTTTATAAATACTTATTATTACTTATGTATCACACTTTTTATTATAGCATCTAGTATAAATGACCTCGAAATCATTATATGTAAATGGGATTATCTCTATTCCATGATTCACATTGTAGTTATCAAGTTGTTATAGGGTCACATTGCAGTTATCAAGTTTGTTATTTATACCTTGGTCTAGTAGGTTTTTTTTAAGGAATAATTATATTTATATTTTGGTAAGGAATATTTATTATTGAATTTATAACTTGGTTGAGTTGGTTTTCCTTTTTAAGGAATATATATCTTGTTTCAGTATGTCTTTTTAAGATATTTTTAGGATATTTAAATTAAAATATTGATTAATCTCCACATATATATATATATATATATATATATATATATATATATATATATAAGCTAGTATTTCAGACATATATTGCTTGATTAACCTTCAAACATATATTATTTTAATTTTCATTAGTAATTGATCTATTATCATTCAAATCTTTTTTTCCAAACTTCCATGTCATTATAATAAATAGGTTCATTACAACATAGTATACTTTTTTGATTTAAGGTTTTGGTTTTATAATGCTTTAATGAGTTAACATATCATTTAAGTGTGATGCTTTTTCTTTTCTTTGTTTATTCTAAATCTTAGATCTTATAGAGTTTTATAATGCTTTAATGAGTTAACATAAGCTTTCTCTTTTATTTTAAATCTTACACCTTATAGAGATAGATGGGCATTTTTTTATTCTTGTTTTATGGCTTTATGATATCGTATTGAATATATTTTATTTTAAGCTTTATGATATAATATTGAGTGAATACTATTTTATTTATGAATATTTTAATGATTTGATATAAAATTATGAATTTGAAGTTGAAGATATATCCAAAGTATTTTTATAATACTTATGATTATTAGAAATAAATTTTTATTTTTTTTCCCGCGAAAAAAAGCATATTATTGTTATTCAACACTGAATCAAATAGTACATGATATCAACATTCAAATGTTGTCTTCCCAAAATCATCCCTCGATCATAAAGTTCAGATAATCCCCCCCCCCAAAAAAAAAAAAAAAATAATTACAACATCCTTAAGCCAAATAGGAGATCCTAGAGTAAACTAGTCCAGAAAATACATAGTGCCTGAGTCTATCAGCTGGTTCTCACAAAATTCATCCCACTGTAAGTAGCCATCCTCACCCTCCAATGCCAATTTAGACAGTTGATCAGCCTAAGAGTTGAATTCTCTGTATATATGTTCCAAGGTCAAAGCACTAAAAGATCTAAGTTCATACTTAATTACGTTGCACCAGTTAACCAAATTCGGGACCTTCAGATCAAATTCACCTCTCGCCCATTTAATAGTAACTCTAGAATCGCCAAAGATCTTTACCTTCACTAGTCCAAAGAGATTAGCCACACGTGTGACACACCATAATGCCAATAACTCCGCCTTCATATTTGTTCCTTTTCCGCATTTTAGACGAAGAGTGAAATAGTGATCCACATTGAGGAAAATAACCCCACCTACTCCACAGTACCCCATATTCGCTGCCCCATCAAATAATAGAGCAGGATCATTTATAATAAGATGAAAATTCCCAATATTATGCCGAACAGGATGTTCCTTCTCATTCTGAAATTTTATATAGTGACACAATGCATAATTATAAGCATTATCCAGACTTGGATGGAGGTCCTCAAAGGTTTCCTTATTCCTCACCCACCAAACAAATCAACATATAAAGACAGGTATAGTGGAATGTGTTTTGCAATTTTTAATCCAGAATTTCAGACAGGTTTTCACATTACTACCACCCCACTTCACTGTAATGCCCAATATTTGATAAAATTTCTCACATAAACTCATCGTGAAGGAACATTCCAAGAAAAGATGTAATGTAGATTCAGAACAACACTTACAAAGTATGCACTGACTTGGACCCATCCATCCAATAATAGAAAGATTATCCCAAGTTTTCAACCGATCCTGAAGCACAAACCATATAAAGCATTTGAGTTTAAGTGGGATATGCCAATGCTAGATAACCTTCTACCACCAGTGATTGGGGAATATGCATCTCCGCTTGATAATACAACTGTAAGTAGTACTAGCAGTCACCCTGCCCATAGTATCATTCCTAGCCCATACCACCACATCCTCCTCATAGCACAATCGGATGCCCGCGGCATTTAGTGATTGAATATAGGTCTCCCATTCACAGGCTACATTACAAGGCAGATGTAGGTCCTCGGCATCATACCAATAGCCATTCATACTATATTTAATGATAGTATTCAATGTGATCAACCCCGTGTTCCTTAATATATATAATAAATCAGAAGATAATTTATATGCATCTTTTAATCCCAGAATGGGATCAACACCTATAGCCACTTCATTCACATTCCCAAATTTCCAACATAATTCAACAACAAGCCAGCAATATACTTTTAAGAATCCATTCCATATAGGGGAGACCCCTCTCACCTTCTTTATGTGTGTCCTCAACTAGTGAGAAATCCTTGATTTTATATATTTCTGATGAATGACCTTAGACCAGAGTGAGTTGCCAAATATATCCCTCCATAAAATTTTAAACCGAAGTGCTTCACTAAATACTGATAAGTCCTTTATTCCCCATCCCCCAAATATGAAAGGTAAAGAAATCCTTTCCCATCCAATCATAGACAAACTGGATTTTTTCAAACCACCAGTCCATAAGAAGTTAAATAGAAGTCTTCCTAATGAGTTGATCACTGAACAAGGCACCAGTAGTAATGAGAACCAGTAAACCAGGGTTCCAATAAGCACAGACTTGACCAAAGTAAGTTTACCCCAGTAGATAACAGACGGTATGTCTAGTGGGATATCCTAGATTCAAACTTTTTTATCAACCATTGCCAATCTTTAATAAGATATCCATTCGGCTGGAGATGAAAGCCGAGATAGGTGAAACCCTCAACAATCTTACAACACTTATATGGCAACAGAGTTTGGATATCCAGCAATCTGTCCTCCCCAACAAGATTTTCATAAAGACATGACTTTTTCAAGCTGACCCGCATACCTGATGCTTTACAAAATAGGTCAATAATGCCCTGATACAGCCTCCATTCATCCATCGAATCGTTACCAGCAATTAATACATCATCCACAAATAGAACATGTGTGAGATATAAGTCCTTGGAAATTTTCAAACCTTTGATCTTACCTTCCTGTTTAGCTTGCATGATCAATCGACTTAGCCCTTCAATTACTAATAGAAATAATAAAGGAGACATAGAGAAGCCC
Source organism: Larix kaempferi (assembly GCA_027924585.1). Lineage (NCBI taxonomy): Eukaryota > Viridiplantae > Streptophyta > Pinopsida > Pinales > Pinaceae > Larix > Larix kaempferi. Next base: position 29,149,489 of record BSBM01000217.1, read on the forward strand.
TGTCAGATTCCTATGGAACAACTGAAAAAAGATGTGGGAGCACCATTTACAAGTACATCAATACTTACAGTATTCACACAGGCCATGATCCAATTAATACCAAGAGTTGGGACTCCAATTTGTATCAAGACAATCCTTAGAAAATCCCAACTAACTCTGTCATATGCCTTCTCTAAATCCATTTTAAGTAGAATTGCTTTCTACTTCTTGCACTTAATAGTATGCAGTAATTCTTGTGTTATACCAACAGCATCATGGATTTGACGATATTGTAATCCCGAGTCTAGAATGCGCAAGTTCTGGAGATAACGACGGTCTGCAGCGGTCGCCTTAAGGGAAAGCCCTAAAACGTTATGGTTAAAGATACTCTACATTCAACGCCACCGAAGGCTATCAAAACAAAGCCCTTATTTTCTACACCTAACCAGAAAATGACGCCCTAGTGTTTTCAAGCTAATGCATATAAAAAGAAACTAATTCTGCCTTCATACCCTATCAAGTTTCACAAATTTAAACATAAGTAGGGCACCAACGAAGGTTTGAAGATTCCTTTTAACAATGACGAAGATGTCGTTTTCATAAAAATAAAACAAAAGGATGAAAATACCTACCTGGTGGTGAGAGATTGGTCCAAATGCAATGCTCAACAGAGTTGAGTGCTTTCTATTGTGCGGTGATAGGTTCCAAAACAAACGTCGTTGCAAAATAATACCAAAATTTTTGAAAAACCCTATATATATATATAAACAAGGATAGCCCTCGTATTAAATATGTCTCAATACACGTGTGAACGGGGTCCACCACTTGTTTCAGGGAGTTTTCTTCTTTCACGCCGAAGCTATTCGAATCAATATTTCGGAGCACAAGTCTTTTCGGCACCGATCGTGTTTCGAAGTACTTTACCATTTGTCACCGATCGTGTTTCAGAGTGACTCTTTTGATTTGGCACCGAACCTTGTTTCAGATCTTCTTTTCAAGTTTGAGAATTGTAGATGCTTCATACCACATCCTACCAATCTACCAATTTTATATCATGTAAATACAAGTATAACCATAGAGAAATCAATTTTTCTATAAGCTATATAAATTAAACTCCATAAAAATGCAAAATTGAAACCCTTTCGTGGATGGAATTACCTACCGTCCTATCAAAACAAACATCATTTATGTTTGAACCCAAATGAACATAGAAAAAATCCTCTTACTTTCCAATAACACCATATGATCATGTGCATAGCTTGGATCTGGGTCATTCACAATATGTAATGAATTGCCTCCACTTTCTCTGCATGTATTCTTGAAATCAATGGAATTAACAACATTTAGTTACCTTTTATTGGGTTATATCTAGTTTTTTTTAATCTTTGCATGAGAGGGAAAAATCTCCATTGTTAAGTTTCAATCATACAATAGTTATAAAGATACACAGATGGTGAAACTTATATGACAACATTTTAGGTAACAATAACACATATGGTATGTAAATAAAGATTTATATTTTCACCTAGGTTCATGTCAATTCCAATACAATATTAAGACGGATGCCTTGCATATAAGAATTGAAATCACAATTATGAATGTGCCAAATATAACTCAATCTAACAACTATTCCTAACTGGCAATGTGAAAATGTTAAAGAAGAATATTTCACTTGTATTAGTTGAGCAAGGTTTGATTCAAACAACCATTGAGCATTGGAGCTCTCCCAATCCTCTTTTGTTTTTTTGTTTTGTTTTTGTTTTTGAAATATATATATATATATATATATATATATATATATATATTTTTGCGTGTGTGTGTTTAAGAACAAATGTAGGAAAGAAGGTATGCAGATATCTAAGAGATGGAATATGTTTTTTTGTTTTTTTATTTAATTTTTTAGTTCAACGTAGTTGAGTAGAAAATTTAAACCCTCAAAAAGCTTGTACATGTTGATTCACCCATATGCATGGAGGAGCACTTGAATTCAATATAAATATAAACAACTATGGATACAAGAGTTTCCCAAACATTTCTTTTTTGGGTGGACTACAAGTGGTACAATGTAAAATTTCTACATCTAAATAAATGTTTTTAATAATAATTTTCATATCTTAATAAATATTTTTAATAACTATATCTTTTAGAAATTATATATCATAATAAATAATTTTAATTATGATATAGTTTTAACAAATAAAATATTACCTGAGCAAAGTTCCACGAAAATTGTCTTCTTTTACTTAAACATCTTTATCTGTACCACTCTTCAATACTAAATATATAATAAATCAAGATGTTAGAAATTAAGTTGCATCCCTCTCTTATGTAAAAGTTTTTTCTTTAACAAGATCTCACTAATAATAAATTATAATATATTTAATTTCCATAGAGATTATATTAAAAGTCTTATAATTTGTTTTTAAAAATTTCAATAAATTTAACAAATCTAACTTTAAATTTAATTAATTTTTATATCTTAATAAGTATTTTTAATAACTATATCTTTTAGAAATTCTATATCGTAATAAATATTTTTAATCATGATATAGTCTTAACAAATAAGATATTACCTAAACAAAGTTCCACGAAAATTGTCATCTTTTACTTAAACATCTTTGTTTGTACCAATCTTCAATACTAAATATATAATAAATCAATATGTTAGAAATTAAGTTGCACCCCTTTCCCATATAAAAGTTTTTTTCTCTTTAACAAGATCTCACTAATAATAAATTATAATATATTTAATTTTCATAGATATATTAAAAGTCTTCTAATTTACTTTTAAAAATTTCAATAAATTTAACAAATCTAACTTTAAATTTAATTAATTTGTATATCTTAATAAATATTTTTAATAACTATGTCTTTTAAAATTTCTATATTGTAATAAATATTTTTAATTATGATATAATCTTAACAAATAAAATATTACCTCCAATTGCTTTATATTATTTTACAATATAAATATATTGTGTTTTCTAGTAACTATCGCTATTTTTTAATATAAATAAATTAATTATGATATAGTCTTAACAAATGAAATATTACCTCCAATTGCTTTATATTATTTTACAATATAAATATATTGTGTTTTCTAGTTACTATCGCTATTTTTTAATATAAATAAATTAATTATGATATAGTCTTAACAAATGAAATATTACCTCCAATGATTTTACAATATAAATATATTAAGTTTTGTATTAACTATCGCTATTTTTTTAATATAAATAAATTAAGTTTTGTATTAACTATTTCTCATATTTTTATTTGTGCCAACCAGTTACTATATTAAGTTTTGTATTAACTATCGCTATTTTTTTAATATAAATAAATTAAGTTTTGTATTAATTATTTCTCATATTTTTTATTTGAGCCAACCAATTCCTATGATTTTTTTTGGATGTAGTTAGAAAATTGAGGTTGAGGTCAATTGCATTTTACGGATTATATGTAGACGCAATTGTGATCTACCTCTTTGACCAAGTCCCCTCGCACATTGATATCTCCTTCCATACCATAATTGAGTTCTATTGAATTTATTCAATTTAATGTAAGCTGGTTTGCAATCACTGTAATCATACTGGTCTTTGAATATGTATGTCCCATATTTACAGAAATGTATCCAAGACCCTCCTCCATATACTGAAGGATATAATCTGCATACTTACTATTCAATCTTGGGAGAACGTTAACGAAGAGATCACCCAAACTTTGAAAAAAAAAATATTTAGATTGAGTTATCCCATTATGTTCACATGACCACTGGCGACTCTTTTAGAAAAGCGACATGTTCCATAGCTTGGTTGTTGGGCGATCATCTCCGATACTTACTTCGTGAGTAAGTGCTTCTGTTTACATATGTTCCTGTGGAGACACAAATAATTCATTAATTCGAGTACTTTTCAAACAGTTTCAAAATAAAAATGGAAGAGTGAGTGATCCATTAAAATGGCCAAATAGTTCCCAAATTCCGAATAGATTCTGAATTGGAAATGCTACTGAAAGCGAATTTGGGCTTCATAAAACCAACATCGCCTATTCCTGTTGCTTTCGAAACCCCAAAATTGCCATGTCAATAGGAAAATTTAGTAGCATATCCATATGTAAATCCCGCTCAACTATTTCCTCCAAGAGAACGAAGGGTAGCCTCCCTTTGATATCTGGTTCGGTCTACGACCTAACATTTGGACCCAGGAGTTGGCAACGACAGGCCTATCCTCTTTATCCTGCCGGGTTTAGCAAAAGCAGGTAGAACTATCCCATCCTACTCGAAAGATGGTGCATAAGACCCAAATTCATAATTACTCATTCCTTCACAAAACATGTATTCACATTCAAATTCATAATTACTCATTCCTTCACAAAACATGCATTGACATTCTTTCCAGAATAGAGAAAAACAACATAGAGTGAATGATGGATAGGTGAGTATATAAGTCTAGCTCGTTATATTTACAGAGTGGTAATGAAAAACAATATGGATAATCATCTCCCTATGACATGGAAAATGCATGCTCTATGTTGTAAATTAAAACTCACCTCATTGTGAACCGTCGCATCTCTGTTTGATGTGCTTTCCATTAGTCAGGGGAGCTAGACCATCAAGCTTCTTCAACCTCTGGAGACAATGTTCAACAGCTTCAACCTGCTCAAACTATGAGTTTTACAAGTTCACCAACCCCCGTATGCATTTCAGCTTCACGCATCCCTCGGCCCTCAACTTCCCCAAAGATACCAATGTTTCCAACCCCGGTATGCATTTCAGCTTCACGCATCCCTCGGCCCTCAACTTCTCCAAAGATGCCAATGTTTCCATATTTGGTACCTCTTCTAACTCGGTGCACCCGCGAAAATCTAACTTTTGAAGCTTTGTCGGGTGCTCCAACCCCGTCCCGTATGCTCTTCAGCTTCACGCATCCCTCTCCCCACAACTTCTTCAAAGATACCAATGTTTCCATATTTGGCAGCTCTTCTAAGTCGATACACCAATCAACACCCAAACATTCAAGCTTTACCGCATGCTCCAACCCCCGTATACTCTTCAGCTTCACGCATGAAATCACTGTAACGCACAGAACCATGTGGCAGATAATTGCGCAGAAATGAGCATACACAGCTTTCGACAGGCGAGCCTGCTAACACTGCCGAACTCGCCTTTTCGGCATGTGAATCATCCTCTAACGTGAAATAGCTCAAAAGCATCTTCAAATTCAAAATTCAAATTTTCGCGCTTTGAAATTCAAATATATGCAGGGAAAATTGATGGCGAGCTATGACAGTACGTACCAATTATAAAGCTGGCGTTCGCTAAAATGATGGGATGGGGTTTGGATGCCGGAAATAGTTCGCCGGGACATGGTGTTGACATACATGGTATGGATGGACATAAGAGAACTGTCTGACGTAGTACAGGTAGTCTGATGCATAAGGTGTCAGGCTCTGTGGATCGTTGAAGATCCTTACATGATCAAGCAGGGGTGTCAGGGGACGGGCCGCGGGAGCTAGGCAGTGGGGACCACGGCGGAGATGGAGAGAGAGAGCTCGACGGAGAAGACCGAAACGGCGTGAGGAGGGCTCACATTTTGATGGTGCATTTGGTCGAGAGTTTAGCCCACTTCCTTGGGAAAGTGTTGTGGCATTTACTTCTGCCAGTACAGTCGTTGTGTTTATTCCCACCTTTCTATCTAAACTTTTCATTTCGTCCAACCTCTCATCTCATCGTGTGTATCATCGTATCCGGACTTATAATTCGGGTTGGTTAGTTCGATTATTTCTGGTTTGTTTGGAATGTCACTTCAATATTTGGAAGTTGGAAAATGTATGGTAATTATTTTTGTTTGGAGCATGTATAGGGGAGGGAGGCCAGAAGTGGTCCACCCCAACTTTGGCCACCCTGGATGCCACGCGGATGCCACCCGTCGAGGGCCGGACCACTGCAGGTGGCTGCTCCACGTCGTCCCGGGTAGCTAGCACTTTAATGCGCTTTATGGCACCTCGGGACGCGTGTCAGCTGGCCTTTTCTCGGCAGTCGCTCCCGTTGCCCGTTCATTCTTGCTCGGGGCTGGAAGGTGAGCGTTCGGCCACCCCACTAGCTGTCCGCCATGGCTTCGCTGCTGCTCCGCTCCCACCTCCTGCTGCTGTTCGATGAGGTCGCTGCTTGGAAGAAATGTGACTGTGTTCTGGTCCGCTTTGGTTTGTTGTTCGCGCGGAGGTCGTTGTTGTTTGAGCATAGATGTTTGGTTTTGTTAACTGGCTCGAAGCTCGTGGTGGAGTGACCCGCCTCCATGGTCGTCGCCGTGCGTTGGATAAATGGTGTGGTGTTGTTGTTGTGTTCGTGGTCTGTGGCGTGGGTTCCCTGGTGGTTCGACCCTGTTCCTGCTTGTTTGCAGGCTGCTCCTGGTTCATCCTCGGCTCCTGATGTTCATGTTTCTGCTTCGTCATCGGCTCCTGGTTCGTCCTCGGCTCCTGGTACCTGCTCCGCTCCTGGTTCGTGCTCGGCGGTGGCCACCTGTTCAGCAAACATGGTAGGATTTCGATCCTACCGGCTTCGCTTGCATTGTGTTTTTCAACACAACCACTCTCTCGGTGTGATTTGCTTGCCTTCTCTGTCTGTGTTCGGTTTGTTTGGGTCCGGTTGCCTGTTCAAACGACGTCGTAGGTTATTGTTTTTTGGTTTTTAATGGAGCACTGTTATGGTATTTGGTTTTTAATGGAGCACTGTAATGGTTTTTTGTTTTTAATGGAGCACTGTTATGGTATTTGGTTTTTAATGGAGCACTGTAATGGTTTTTGGTTTATAATGGAGCACTGTTAAGGTATTTGGTTTTTAATGGAGTACTGTTAGGGTATGTGGTTTTTAATGGAGCACCGTAATGGTTTTTGGTTTTTAATGGAGCACTGTTAGGGTATCTGGTTTTTAATGGAGCACCGTAATGGTTTTTGGTTTTTAATGGAGCACTGTTAGGGTATTTGGTTTTTAATGGAGCACCGTAATGGTTTTTGGTTTTTAATGGAGCACTGTTAGCTTTTTTGGTTTTTAATGGAGCACTGTAATGGTTTTTGGTTTTTAATGGAGCACTGTTATGGTATTTGGTTTTTAATGGAGCACTGTAACGGTTTTTGGTTTTTAATGGAGCACTATAATGGTTTTTGGTTTTTAATGGAGCACTGTTAGGGTATGTGGTTTTTAATGGAGCACCGTAATGGTTTTTGGTTTTTAATGGAGCACTGTTAAGGTATGTGGTTTTTAATGGAGCACCGTAATGGTTTTTGGTTTTTAATGGAGCACTGTTAGGGTATCTGGTTTTTAATAGAGCACCGTAATGGTTTTTGGTTTTTAATGGAGCACTGTTAGGGTATCTGGTTTTTAATGGAGCACTGTAATGGTTTTTGGTTTTTAATGGAGCACTGTTAGGGTTTTTGGTTTTTAATGGAGCACTGTTGGGGTATGTGGTTTTTAATGGAGCACTATTAGGGTATTTGGTTTTTAATGGAGCACTGTAATGGTTTTTGGTTTTTAATGGAGCACTGTTAGGGTTTTTGGTTTTTAATGGAGCACTGTTAGGGTATTTGGTTTTTAATGGAGCACTGTAATGGTATTTGGTTTTTAATGGAGCACTGTAATGGTTTTTGGGTTTTAATGGAGCACTGTAATGGTATTTGGTTTTTAATGGAGCACTGTTAGGGTGTTTGGTTTTTAATGGAACAATGTAATGGTATTTGGTTTTTAATGGAGCACTGTTATGGTATTTGGTTTTTAATGGAGCACTGTTATGGTATTTGGTTTTTAATGGAGCACTGTAATGGTATTTGGTTTTTGGTGGAGCACTGTTATGGTTTTTTGTTTTTAATGGAGCATTGTTATGGTCAAAATTGATTATTAATGGCACACTGTTAGGGTCGAAATTTATTATTAATGATTGTATGAATTTTTTTTTTCCAAGAAAAAAAAGCATAATTTCATTCATCTGTAGAGATCAAAATTACATTCTGTAGGTTCACTATTAAATAGTGAATTCTTCAAGATCATAAATTCCTGTGATGGAACTGTAAATGTCTTCTTTCAGTTTACATAAAAAAACATTCTATGATGCTGAATAGGAAAATAGATCAGCCTCGTAGGGCATATTTCATAAATGATTTCTGTCTGTGTTTCTGGACCGTCTCCTCATGAAAAACCAGTAGAATAATATTAAGCTTTTACATTGTATCAAAATGCAGGATCTGTATCATAGATAGTGTGCTAGTAGATTTCATAGATTCTCAATAAAAGGCCTCTGATAATAAGACCGTGTTCTGCCATTTAGAAATTCTTTAATATGCCATGTGCCATAGTCCCTCGAGAGCCCCTCCTTGGATGCGGTGTTCGCTTCTTTGTTGTTATTCCTGTAAACATGCCGGCAAGATATATTGTCAAACCGCAAAAGGATTATCCTAATGGATGTGAGAATATTCACCAACCTCAAGTTTCTGCATTCTTGTATCTGATTGATCCAATTAATAACATTCATTGAGTCCCCGAAGCAAGTCAATGTGTTGCATCCTTTCTCAAGAGCAAAGATTAATAATAGCTTCAAGCTCTGCATTTCGGCAAAGTTGTTTGAGCCCTCCCCTAAACCCATTGAAAGAGTGTATGAATGCGTTTCAGAGAGATGAAGTACCGCGCCGCCCCCACACAAATAATGCTGTGAGGCCCCATCGAAAAAATCCCATGGTCGAGAGCGATCAATCTCTACCTCCAACATCCTTCTTTGATTGTCAGCCCTTATATGCTCAGGTAGTGACTTGATGATGCCTATAGTTTGTGCTGCAGTTATCTCAGGAAGGCATGGCTTTTCATTGAAGATAGCGTTGTTCCGTGCCACCCATATCCCCCAGATTACAAGCAGAGGTAGGTTCTGATAAGTCTTAACTGTGTTCCTTCTCCACCAAGCATCCCAAGCTGCCCCAACCGACTCTCCATCCCATTGACAATGAAACCCCACCAAAACAGTGCACTCCTTCCAAATAGCAACAGAATAGGGACATGTAAGGAACAGGTGAGTAGCAGTTTCGATATCCCTTTTGCATAGCACACACCAGCTTGGCCCATGAAAGGACCTCTTCTGCAAAATATCCCATGTAGGTGCTCTGTTCTCGAGTACACACCACATGAAAAGTTTCGATTTAGCTGGGCATTTTAACTTCCAGAGGGACTTCCACCACCAGGCTACCTCCCTCTGTTCCTCCTCAGAACTTAATAAAATATAACCTGCCTTGGGGGTGTACTTACCTTCCGGATCCGCCTCCCAGACCAGAGAATCCTCCTCATCACTCAACAATACATTTGTCACTTCCAAGTGTCGGGTATAAACCTCCAAGAAAGTCGACTCTTGTTCCTGAAGCCCCAAGGTGTTTGCCCTACACCATCTCTGTCTCCAAGACTCCACAGGTCTCGGAACAGCCAATTGATTCAGTGTGTAAATCCCTCTTCTTCCAAGTGCCTCGATAACATGTCCGGGGAGAATGTGTTCATGTGTACAACCCATCCAAGGGTCCCTTCCTACCAGCAGCTTTTCACCATTCCCCACATTCCATGCTAGTTTGGATTCAATCAGGCCAAAATATTTTACCACAGCCTTCCAAATCATCGATCCCCCCAGATGGGACTTCCAAGGATTCCTAATCCAATCTTCAATGCTTTCATCGGCCAAATATTTCTGCTTGATAACCCTGGTCCAAAGACTAGTAGTCTTCACCAGCCTCCACCCCCCCTTGGCTGCCAAAGCCTTTGAAAAAAAGAAAATGTTCTTTATCCCCCAGCCCCCCATGCCCTTTGGGGTTGCGAGTCTCTTCCAGTTAACCCAAGGGGTGACCTGTACGTCCTTCTTGCCGCTCCAAAGAAATCTGAAACAGATCCTCCTAATGCTTTCAAGAATTCCTTTAGGTATCCAAGCTAATGACATCTAGTATACAGGAATTGCTTCCAGCACTGCTTTGACCAGGACCAGTCTACCAGCTCGTGAAAGCCACCTGTGGCTCCAGACCATCAATCTCTTCTCCACCTTCCCAATCAACCAAGCCCAATCCCTCTTCAAATATAAATTAGCTTTTATCGAAAACCCGAGGTATTTCAGACCATCCTCTAGTCTCGCAGTATTGAAGGGAAAGAAACTTGTGAGTTCTGCCTCCTCTTCCGGTCTCAACAAGTGTGTGGATAAGGTGGACTTCCCAGCATTAATCTCCATACCAGTAGCCTTAGAAAATAGTTCCAATATCTCCTTTAGAATATGGGTATCCCCTCTACTTCCAGAACAGAAGATTAAGACATCATCCACGAAAAGCAAATGAGTAATATACAGATTTGGAGCCACCGGAATCCCCTGAAACTGCCCTTCAGCCTTTGCCCTGCTAATGGACCTACTGAGTCCTTCAGCAACCAACAGAAAGAGCAGCGGGGATAAGGGACAACCCTGTCGTAGTCCCCTTTCAGCATGAAAAAAATGCGAAGCCGCACCATTGATAAGTACAGAAAAGGAGACAGTAGTGATGCATGACATAACCCATCTAATAAAAGCAATACCAAACCCCAGATGTGTAAAAAGTAGGCGAAGATACATCCAGCTCACTTTATCATAGGCCTTAGAGAGATCAATTTTAAGTATGGCTCCCTTCAGATTCTTGGTCTTCAAACTATGCATCCCTTCCTGAGCCACTCCAACAGCCTCATGAATTTGTCGTCCCTCCAAAAACCCAAACTGTTCTGCAGATATATGTTGTGAGAGGATACTTTTAAGTCTTCTGGCAATGACTTTAGAGATGATCTTATAGATACAATTGCACAGTGAGATGGGCCTGAATTCATTTAGGGTCATTGCATTATCAGTCTTAGGAATGAGGGCGGTGAAAGTAGAATTGAAACTTGCCGGTAATTTCCCTGTATCTCTGGAATCTTCAACAACTACCATGAGGTCATTCCCCAAAATCTCAAAGAGATCCAGGAAGAAATCAATAGTCCACCCGTCAGGGCCAGGGCTCTTGTCTTTTTGAAAGCTTATGAGTACCTTTTTAAGCTCCTCCTCCATTAATTCCTTCATCAGTTCCATGTTTCCTTCATCATCAACAAAACTAGGAAACATCTCTGCCACTTTAATCACCTCAGCAATAGAAGCCTGATTTGGTGCCCGGAATAAATTCTTAAAATGTGTTACCCCACATCTGGCCTTATCATCAAACTGACATGGGTGATACCATCATCATCCTTCAGACTCCATATGGTATTAGCTGCTTTTCTCCCTCTGGCATAAGCATGGAAAAACATGGTATTATCATCCCCAAACTCCAGCCAGATCGCTCTGCTCTTCAACCGCCAGGTCTCCTCCATTTCACATAACATAGTGTTCCGCCGCCCTTCCAAGCGGATTAGAGCCTCCTTGGATTCCTGAGAGATCAGTCCTCCCCCTTCACCCTCATAAATCCGCTATAGCTCATCCTCCACCTGTTTCAATTCTGCATCTTCCCTGCATCTCTTAGCAATAGCCCAGTCTTTGACCAGTCGTTTCATCTTTTTAATATTATCTGCAAACTGAAAGGCAGCTGTTTTATCAAAATCCCTATCAAAAGGTATCCAGTTTGTAAGAAAGAGATTTTTAAATGTCTCATCTTGTAACCATAATTTATTGAATTTCAAGGGGCTCGGAGGATTTGCAGGCCCCTTTTGTATCTAAAAAAAGATAGGAAAATGATCAGATATACCCCCAGTACCAACCCACTGTCGAACTTGAAAGAATCTGTCCACCAACTGTTCAGCCACCAGAAAACAATCAATCCTTTTCGCCACCCTAGCATCCCCACTGCGATTATTTCGCCATGTTGGTTTCAACTTGAGAGGCTCTATATCCAGCAAGCCCTTCAACATTAGCTTCTGAACAAAGTATCCAGCCAAAGAATCCACTTGTGCATGTGGTCCCCATACCTCATTCAGACCCAGTGAAAAGTTTAGATCCCCCCGATGATCAGTGTGTCACTACTCAAGAGGGGGTTTCCAAACAGAGAGTCCCATAACTCAATTCGATGCAGGTAAGGCCCATAAATATTAATCACCTTAATAATGTTCCCCAGTTCAACCGACAAAACATCAACACAAAGAACAGAATCCATTCCCCACGAATTCACAAGCTTAAAATTACATTGCCTCCATCCCACAGCCAGCCCCCCAGAACGTCCCTTTACATCCAAAGTGATAAAGGACCATCCAGGTAGCCAACTCTCCAAGCGATTCTTAATAACATCTCCTACACCTAAGGTCTCTTGTAGCAGAATCACATCCGGGTTTTCAAGAGTAAGCACCCTTCTGAAGGCTGATTTCTTGTTGGGCCCAGCCAGACCCCGGCAATTGAAAGACATAATCTTCATGTACGCCCTTTCTTCAAGGCATTCCCCGCTCTAAGTGCCTTAACAATTGAAGTTTGTTTCCCTTCCAGGAGATCAACCCTTGCCCTGGATTGTGCCTTTTGAATATTTGATTTTCTTCCCCTTCCCTTACGTGCAGGAGTAGTGACTTTCCCCATCCCCGCAGAGGTGGTTTTCATACAGGAGCATAGGAAATAACCCGAGTCTTGTGATTCCGTGGGAGAGAGGTAATCCTCCTCTAGAGCATCTCCGGGATCAGGGTCAAAAAAACCCCGAGGGGTATCATCCACAGCACCTATACTAGCAGTAACTGGTTCCAAAATCGGTTCCAAAGTGGGGGTAATCATAACAGTTTCTACCTTCTCACCATCGTGAAAACCAGACCGAGACCCCCCAGGACCCAAGTTGCTCGAGAGAGAAAGGTTGCGTAGACCCTCCACCCAATCATGCCTCAATAAAGTAACATAGTTCATAAATAAATTGATAGTATGGGGTAAAGAGAGAGAGGAGATACCAGGGAAGTCAGGTCCCCGAAGTTCATCTTCAATCGGATGTGTAGTCCCCAAATCCATCTGTTCTGCCGCAGTCTGCTCCACCACCGGACACACTTGACAAGGATCATCTCTGGACGACGCTATCCCAAGGTCATCTGAAGAGGAATGGACAAAGTCAGATGAACCCGATCCTATTTCCGTGTAGCGCACCTCAGCTCCTGTTGTAAGTTTTCTCTGCCCCCCCAACTGATTTCGGAATGGAAGGCTGCAATCGGATACAGGGTGTCCATAAGCGTGACAGCGTCGGCACCTAAACGGTACATTTTCATAGTCCAAAATTTGAGTAATGATCTCCGGTCCCCATTCAAGCTTAATTTCTTCTGCCAGCCCTTCTCTGATATTGATGTTAACCAGTATGCGCGCAACCTTTTGACATAGAGTCTCCAAAAAAGACATATCCGCCTCCAGGAAGGTCCCCAATATATCCCCGATCCGTTTGAAATGTTGCAGTTCCTAGAAGTGAAGTGGAAGGGCTGGCAATCGGACCCAAATCGGAACTACATCCACCCTTTCCCGGCTGGCATCGAACAAAGAGTGCCATGGCTTCAGCAGCACCGGAGTGTGATTGAGATGCCAGTTCCTATTCAAAACCCGCCGCAGCTCCTCCTCTTTAGAGAATTTGAATGCAAACCACCCCCTATTCAGCTCCACCACCACCGGTAATTGACCCACCAGGTCCTTCCAAACTTCCTCGACCCAGTCCGCCACCGTCTTCCTTGAGAAATTGCGCCCCATAACCCTGCCAACAAGGGTAAATTGTGCCATCTGCAATACATTACCCCATGCTATGTCTTCGCCCACCGCATAGTTCTTAACCACTTTAACCTTGATCCAGCTCTTCCTCCGCTTCTTCATAGGGCCGCCTCCACCCTTCTTCGAGCCATCTGCAACATCAACGGTCTCCTTCCCCCCGACCCCCGTCCCACACCGGAGAGCTGAACCCCCGCTGCTCTGCAACCCCAAGGGTAACCCTTCGTTCTTCCTCCGACGAGAACCCACTAGAACCACTTCCCACTCGACCCTATTGAGCCACTCCTTCCGTCGCAACCCTGTCAAAACCCACCACCACCGCAGACCCACCCTGCGTCGTTTCAGCTGGAAACCCTAGGGCCTTTGAGAAAAAAACCCCTGCTTCCCTCCAGCTCGTATTTCCGAGCAGATCCACGGACTGCTGTTCCACCACAGGGCCCTTCGGTATCCCTTGTGTTAACTGCTCCGGTGAAGTGAAGAAATCAGACGGAGAAAAGTCAGTAGAGAAGTTTAATGGCTCCAACCCTGCCGGCTGAAGCATCTCAGTCCCCAACACCGAGAAATCCACCTGATCATCTAGTACCCTACCACATGGAACCCCCAATCCATCGCGGCCATCCAACCTGTCACTAACATAACCGACGGCCTCCAGATCTTCCATGGCAGCAGAAAGGTTTCACCCAAACCGTAACAGTCACCAAACTTCTATTCTCCAAACCCTAGGCAAACCATACTGCCCTCCTGCCAAAACAATAAAAAAAAAAAAACCATACCCTCATGTGTGGGGAGCAGTCCAAAAACCTTTCACGGTCCCAAGTCATCGTGGCTGGCCGATCCCTTACAGGGATGGCCCTCCCATAACCCTCGAAGTCCTGCTCGCCGTCTTCATCCCGTCTCATCCCTAATGATTGTATGAATTAGCAATGAATGGTTGTTAATTTGTTAATGGAGTTGATTATAGGATTAGGGTTTGAAGGATGCGGGAAATTCTGACAAAAAAAAAAACACCATAACAGTGCTCCATTAAACCCTTCAGTGATTATATTGCTTTCAGTGATTGCTTGAATTTTGAAGGAATGGTTGTTAATTTCTTATTGGAGTTGATTATAGGATTGATGCATGCTTGAGATGAATAATTTGGGCATGCGAATTAGATGAATAAGTTGGACTGTGAACTGAAGGCATGAAACCTTTTAACAAATTAGGGTTTGTTATGGTTCATTGATTGTTTCAGTGATTGTATGAATTTGCAATTAGGGTTTGGAGGCATGAAACCTTTTAAGAAATTAACAACCATTCATGCTAATTAGGGTTTGCTATGGATCAGTGACTGTTTCAGTGATTGTATGAATTCGCAATGAATGGTTTTTAATTTGTTAATGGAGTTCATTATAGGATTAGGGTTTGATATGGTTTCATTGTTTCGTTGGTTGATAACTTAGTATATTTTAAAATTGAAGGTTACGGGAAATTCTGACATAAAAAAACACCATAACCGTGCTCCATTAAACCCTTCAGTGATTATATTGCTTTCAGTGATTGCTTGAATTCTTAAGGAATGGTTGTTAATTTCTTATTGGAGTTGATTATAGGATTGAAAACATTATTGAAAGACAAGTTTATCTTGAATGCAATACCTGAACTCTGAATGTTGTCTTGAATTAACTCTGCAACTGTGTTTTGCTTGAATGCAATGCCTGGACTCTGAAATTTGATGCTTGGAAATAGAGGTGAGTTTAACAAGGTCTGGGAATTTCGAATAGCTGAAAAAATGAAGTTTGTTTGAAGGTTGTAGTGTCTTTATAGCATTTTGGTGTTTGATTTGATTGGCAAGTTTGAGAAGGCATGGATTGCAACTGGCTGGAGTTGGATGAGTGGCTCAAGATTGAGTTGGCCTCGATCCAATGGCCATCAATGGGGCTTTGTCGATCCATGTGCTCTTCGAAATGCCTATGGACATATGCTTCTGTTTGGTTTTCTGGTTGATTTGATGATTTTAATGGAGTTGGCAGCATTAATTGCATTGATTGGGCTACTTTGTTGAACAACAATGCACCTGGAGCTGACACTCATTCTCCATTTTATTATGCAGGTGACATTTGATAGATGTGCAGGTGGGATGCCTTGGTGGTTAAGTGATTCTCGATGCTGGTCTGGGTGTACCCTGAAGCTTGTTCGATGGGGCTCCATGTGATGGGCAATCCGTCCTTATAGAATGGGCTGGCTGGGGAGTGATGAGATCCAATTAGATGTTTGTGTCAGTGCATGTTGGGATTTGGAAGGGACATGATGGATTTGATTTTGGTTTTGTCAAGACTGCTCAGTTGTCAACCTTTTGTCCTATAGTTGACAGCTGTGGGCCTACTGTACAGAATGACACTTAATGAACTCAAATAGGAAACTTTTTACTTATTTATATAATTATATTTGTTTGACAGTTGGCATTTTCTTGATCACTTTTTGGGTTGTAATAGTCACCAGTTCTATCACCACTACCGGTTCCCGTTCAACTATAGAACTCTCTCCCCTAGTAGTAATTATTTTTGTTTAGAGCATGTATAGTAATTATTATTTTAATGATAAAGTTTAATAACAATACTTCTCAATAAAATGGATTCTATACTCATCGGTAATAACATTCATTTAATAATTAATTTCATAGTTGAACATGTCGTTATGTAAAACTTGGTTTATGTAATTAGCGTAGCCACAAGTAAAGTGGTCACTGAACACTTTGCTTGTGACTGTGCTAGTTACACGGATCAAATTATAAATCACTCAACCCCTATTAATTTGGGCTTATATTTTATAAATTTTTGCTGTAACTAACGTTTTTCTATAGTTTAAAATATTGATTATATTGAATAAATTTTTAAATATGATTTTTTTTTAATTTTATTGGCTTGCAGAACATGACATAATCCTCGTTTTTTGGTGCCCAGGAGGGGGATGTGGGCTTACGTCAAGTCCTGCAGTTCCTGCACCGAGGAGAAGCACTCTCCAAAAGCACTCAATTCATCGAGGTCACTGGCATCCAACCTGTCTCGATTCCTTATATACTAGTTTCACTAATATATTGTATATAGTATATATAATATAGTAATTTTTTTTTAGATTTTCGTGTTTCTTGTTGCGTCGGTGCGCTCCAAGGCAGTCATTTATTCAAGGTACTCACTTTCATATGACAAGGTACTCGCTTTCAGTAGC
This sequence comes from Larix kaempferi, assembly GCA_027924585.1. NCBI lineage: Eukaryota > Viridiplantae > Streptophyta > Pinopsida > Pinales > Pinaceae > Larix > Larix kaempferi. Next base: position 29,166,378 of record BSBM01000217.1, read on the forward strand.
TGCAATCAAGGTGAACAACTTTCTTCATTACTCCCCTTACAATCTACATCTCTCATTCACGACAATCCATGGAACCTACAATTGATGCATCACTAGCAAGTGTGGGTTATTTCAGCGATTCTCTATACACCTGTATCATGCACTCTATACACTTGTACCGTGCACTGGTGGTGGGGATAGTCGTGGCATTGGAGTCTAAGGCATCGAGTCAATGGACCAATTCATATTGCAGATTGTTCAGAATTAAGCCTTTTCAATTCAATAGAGAAATCGATCAACGAGAAGGGTGTTCTGAGAGTAATCGGTAGTATTCGACATAAAATATGAGTTCTGATCAGAGTCCCATGTCAGAAGATGCCCAAATGAGGCTCAAACGGGGAGCCATGAAAGGAGGGTTGAGCAGCAAGGAAGGTACCAGTGAGCCAACAAAGGAAGAAGTTAAGGAGAAAGGGCCCATGTCCAAAGAATCCAGGTAAACTACCTAAGCATTTATCTCTGTATTTTCTTAATGCTCACAGTAAAGGGCCCATGTCCAAGGAATCCAAGTAAACTACCTAAGCATTTATCTCTGTATTTTCTTAATGCTCACAGTCCTTCAATATTTACTCCCTGTATTGTGTTCTTCAATCTATATCTCAAGAAATCAATTTCAATCTATTTATTGAGCAAGAGCGGTTGATAGAGGGAGCGAAGAAAGGAGGGAGCGCAAGGTCTACTCAGATAGGGAAGGAAGGATATCAAGAGATGGGTAAGAAAGGTGGGATTTCCAGGATGGGGTTTTTGTTGAGGAGGCCGCCAAGGAAAAAGGCATCGAGATAGACGAGTCCAAATATAAGACCAAGTGTGAACTCTCTGAGGTTGCCAAAAATCCTCAGCAACAAACATGAAATTTTGAATTTGAATATGTTTATGTCTATATATCTAATGTATATATAATATTTTGGTTATGCCTATATATCTGGTGTATATATCATCTTGTATATATGTATCATTTAGCTCCACAATTTTGAATGCATCATCCTGATAAAAATGGAATGCCACTGCTTTGGATGGCTTGGCATTTACATTTGCCATCTTGTGAATTATAGTTGAAGCTCTAATATGTATATATATAGCGATTCTAGCAACGTTATCTCTCGTTTTGGTGTTATATATAATCAATGTATGTTACATGTTTGCAATTGGAGATACTGCGTCTTAATTGATCCAATTAAATGTTTAATCTACGTTCTAGGTTATCTATTATTGTTAAAAATCTATCGTGAGCTGATTATTTTCCTTATATTATCAAGTTTTTGTAATATCCCCACAGATGGATTCTGGCTCTTAAACAACATTTTTAACCTAAACAAGATATGTATCCTCTGCAAATAATTATGGCTCTTAAACGGTATTTTTAACCTAAACAAGATCACTTAAGTTTTTGTAATGTCCTCATAGTTTGATTCTGGCTCTTAAACAAGATTTTTAACCTAAACAAGATATGTTATCTCTGCAAATAGTTCTAGCTCTGATATTAGGTTTTTGTAAAATCATCACAGTTGGATTCTAGCTCTAAAACAAGATCATTAACCTAAACAAAAAATGTGATCTCTGCAAATAATTCTGGCTCTTAAGCAACAATTACAACAACTTGCAACCACCAACATATTCTGCAGCAACATCACTAGTGTATTCTGCAGCAACCATTACAATAACTTGCAACCACCAGCGTATTCTGTAGCAGCATCGCCAGCGTATTCTGCAGCAGCATCGCCAACGTATTCTGCAGCAGCCAGCCATTACAACAACTTGCAACCACCAACGTATTCTGCAGCAACATCACCATCATATTCTGCAGCAACATATGCAATTACACACGTTTCCACTATAAAGATCTAAATTACAACAATAGCCATTACAACAACTTCAACAGTAGAATTTGCATGTTGTTTCCCTACAAAATCACCTGCCTGTAATGTGTGCTCGGCTATTGATGTTGTGCATGTTTCGTCAGCGACATCGGCCTGAAGTAAATATTTACCCAGCTATGCAAATGACTTGTTCCAGACCTCTTAATATAAAATATGCATGTACAGATTGATATTTATGCTTGGAGTTTTTTCATAGTAAGCCTAACATATTTGATTTTTTTTTAGACTGTGCAATCTTACTTGAAAGACTAGTTGCCCCGTACAATTGTGACATCAGAAGAGGCTAAGAGTGGGGCATTGCATTATCTATGAATCTTGTATGCAATGGCTACATGAGATTAGAAAACAAAGTAGAAAACAAGTGAAGTAAAATATTTCTTAAGCATGAATTTTTAAATATTCTTGTATTTCTGTTAGAATTATTACAGATTCTTTGAAAGCCTTTACTGTAGAACTTATATTTTGGTGTATCTTTTTGTCTGTCACTCTTGAGGTTGGTCTTTAAACATATAATGAGCGTGTAGCCTCCAATGAAGATACCTTAAATGTATTATTTAGGTGTTTTGTCTCTCTTTCTGAGGCTTCTGTAGGGTTAACTATCGATTCAACTAATTTATTGAGACAATGTATACAAGTTAACATTATTTGGATACTTCATTTTATGTAGGCTTTCGCTGTAAAGCATGTATTTTGGGTTTATCTTGGAATGCAAGATGCATACTTGTGGTTTTTTCTCCTTTTATGTTCTATGCGGAGATGTAAACATTTGAAGACACCTGACATTATTAAAATATCGGTTTCTTTGTGCTCCCACCTCGATTTTGTATTTATATGGGTCTTTATTATATTTCATTTTATACCTGCTACTCGTATCATCCCCCATTGAATATTGACTAACCTTGATCCTAGTTCCAAGAGTTGCACAATATCGCATATATTAAGTTGTATTTATTTTCTTGTGAGTTTGACTGCTCAATTATAGAATTTCTCTTCCACCAGTCATGGAAATGAAATTACAAAGCTTCCATATTTTCAGATTTCCACCTCTGCCATCATTGTTTTGAGCAGTCTCTACAAACCAATAATTACAGCATTCGTGGTCGCACTCGTCGCACTAGTTAAAAAAATGGTGTTTTAAGGGGAGATCGGCAAAAAGAGGTATGAAGTTATTAAATGTAACTACGTTAAGAATAAAGTTTGAGAGGGTGTGTGATGTATAAAGAATACCATGTCATGAAGCCTATAGAGCCTTCTATTCTCATGATGGCAGCTAGGAGGGTTTCCAAAATGCAAATGTCATGAAGCCTATAGAGCCTTTATTGGTAGCTTTGAGCAGTCTCTACAAACCAATAATTATAATTTTATCTAGTCGTGTTTGTCGCTTAAATCATTGGATTATCTTTAACTGGAGAATCTCTCAAAGATCAAAGATTATGTTCTAAGTCGTTCTAGGGTTTGCCTCTTAAATCATTAAATTAAGTTTAAAGATACAAGCACACAATTTTAAGGACAAAATCTAGAATTAAAAATATTGTATTGTATGTTATAACCAAGACGATAGCACATGTCTTGACAGCATCATAGCAATATATTGCACTTATTGGCCATCATGGACATGTATGATTGATAACATTTAACATTTTGTTTAAAGTCATCAATGCACATGAGCATTCATATTTTATTCATTTCTTTATATCATGTTTAGTAAATAGCTTGATTTGTTAAAAAATAATAAATTTGTGTTAAGATGTTTTTATTTATTCTTAATTGCAATTTTTTCCCACCACATTATAAGACCACATTTTAGCCTTTTAAATCTTCGAATTCCTTCATAGAGTCATGCATACACCAATCCCATCTTCGATCATCTCAACTTAAACGATTTGACCCTAATTTGACTGAGTTGACCAAGTTTTCATAATTTTTAATGATCTTTGACTCCATTCATACTTTAAATCCTTAAATGAGAACTCATGACATAATATGAAGAATGCTTCAAAATGTTGGATAGTCATTAATAAATAAAAATGAGTAGAGCATGCAAGCCAACTAGATTGTGAGAGTTTTTTTTGCCTCGAATATGTGCTGCATTGAATTGTTTTTATTCTTTTTTATTTTCAGGTTTAGAGAATGCATATCAAAATGTTGTAATACTAATGGTATGGAGATTAAGTGAATGGCTTATGTTCACATTTATTGTGTAACATACCCCAAATGTGACAATTTAATATTAGTCACACGACGCAAACATTTTCTCCCATTGCAATATTCACAATAAAAGTATTCATGATAAAGAACAAAGTTTGTCATCATAGCATTGTTTAGAAAATGATTAGTAGTTAACATGTATTAAATCCTCAATCCTACAATTGAGGTTCTTATAATCCCTTGATTACTTTATGCAAGGGTCTTAATCCATTTGTCATACTAGTTCAATTACTTACGATATTAAGAAATACTTTTTGCGACTTCTTGGATCTCTCTTGAGACTAAATGGGAACCCTGCAACTGCATACTATGATAGCAATTTGCCTCATGCTCCGCCGATCCCTGTAGGCTATAGTTGAGTTCATTTTCTTGTTTTAGGTCAGCTCGCAGAGGAGGTCTACCTCTGAGTTTCCTTTGATTAAAAGATAGGTTTAGTTCTTCCATAGAGACGCCCTGTCGAACCGGCCGTAGTGTATCTGCAAGATATACTTTTCTTACCAAAACTTACTTAGCGCATTTCAACCTCGGTGTAATACCACGAGCAGTAGCTGAAGTCACGCGGCGCACAGTCCCCCTTCCCCAGCGATGCCTCTCCACCATGATATAACGCACCATGAGAAGCAACTGCAATCACACAGCGATCAACAATTTTCGTCGAGCAGTGCATTTCGAGAACCCCTGCCCCTTTACTGCGGCTCTCCTTTCTTTAAAACAACGCGTTCCACAACTACCCTCTCTCCAATGCCTAATGAAGCCCGCCAAATGTCGAAGAGGATCTTTCCACAAGGAGAAAAACCATTCCAAGTGGTAGCACCTAACTCCTAGTCGTAATCTCCTTTGCCCCAGTGAGTCATCCTACTCTTTCTTGAATGGGTCCCGGTCTCACCTAACATGACCGCCACTTCTACTAAATCCAATCTAAAAAATATTTTTTCAATTATAAGTCATAATCTTACATACTACATATTCTATTCTAGATGGAAAGATTAAAAACTTCTCTCTAGAAGTCAATCATTACATAAGTCTTTAGTTTGATCACCAAAGTTTTTTTTGCTAGCCCCATTTCATTTCTCATAGAGTTTGCCCTTCATTCTTTTGTTTAGTGTGTATAAGAGATTCTAATGGATAATACAATTTTTGAATGTTTTTATGCATTCTTCATCACTAAAGCATATTTGATTACACCAGACAACATCCATTGGAAGTGGCAATGTCGGGGACATTGCCACCTCGTGGCTCTTGTTTTATAAATGTTTATATCTGAAATTTTGGATTGTGAACTTTATTGAGTAGATCATCAAGGTTTACCAGGGTGAAACAATGTACAGCCTTGATGCATTATATGGTCGTGGTATTTGGTTAAGGGTAATGAATGGTTTTATTTAAGGTAATAGATTGTTTTAGTTAATGGTGGCTTCATACCCTGGAAGACCGGCTCCCTCCTAAATATAGCATAAATTAAAGTAATAGATTACGTATCTAAATATAATATCTATAAATAATTATTAAAAACCCAATAAAAACAGTTGAGGCGCGCAATATCCTATGTGATCAAGAATCTACTCTTAAAGAGAAGGGTCATACTTATACCCGAAGTTTATGAAGAGAAGATGAGGAACGAAGTCAAGCAGCAAATAAGAAACAAAAGTTGAGGATCGAAGAGGCGGAGATCTTTCCTATGTGAAGAAGATCCAGAAATGACATATATAAATATCAGGGGTGTTCATGTATACATACTAGCAATTGCCCCAGAAGGTGCAAAGGAATGCTAAAAGGAAAAAATAAAAGAAAAAAGTAAAGTAGATGTGATGAAGTGAAAAAAAGAGCAATAACAGAACAAGGGAACTTGATTATCATTGTTCATTAAATATTGATACCAATACTCCACTCTACAAAGTATGAAATCCTATTGGGACTATTTACATGCCTTTATACCCCTAGTTCTATCATAGAGCTATTCTTCCTCGGTAAGGACACTCTAGAGATCATGCACATACACAATTTCATTTGATCATGCACATACACAATTTCATTTTTGTCATTCCAAGTCGGAGGCTTTATTTTTCTCATTTTATGAAACAATTAGACTTGTTTTTTTTTTTTAATCCAACTTCCAAATCTATCCTCTTATAATTTAAACCCCTCTACTTGCAATCTATTCAAAGTTGAAATTCACAACCTTCACAATTTCAAAACTTAACTACTTTCTAAAATTATGTTAGTACAAATCAAGTTAAGGAACCAACTTCTTCCCCATGTAGAAGAAAATATAGAAAAGACAAGTAGAAAGTTTGCATAAAGTATTGATAATGTTTCCACCTATGACACTCAGCGACTTTTATCTCAATGATACGTTACTTTAGTAATCAAAATTCTTTGTATTATCGAAAACAATTGTTCTAAATTCAAACAAAGAGGTTGGCTTCAAACATAAATCTATTTAAGAAAGTGAACTCAATACTGAAACACGCTTTGATGGACATGACTTATAAGATATAGTTAAAATACAAATATTCAAATCGAGGCTTCTCTTTCAATTTAACTATTGAAACTCCAAGTAAGAGAAATGAGACAAGTTTATTTATGATTTAGGTATTCTTTACCTTTTCCATGTAGTATAATAATTTAGAGTTAACATTTCCTATACATTATTCTAAATTCAAACAAAGAGGTTTGCTTCAAACATAAATCTATTTAAGAAAGTGAACTCAATAATGAAACATGCTTTGATGAATGACTCATAAGATAGAGTTAAAAAACAAATATTTAAATTATCTTCTCTTTCAATTTGATTATTGGAACTCCAAGTAAGAGAAATGAGACAAGTTTATTTACGATTTAGGTATCTTTACGTTTTCCATATAGTATAACAATTTAGAGTTAACGATTTAGTATATCTCGTTTGGTGGAGCTAGGGCCTTTGTTGAACTGGCGGACAAGAGACATATTAATTTATGGATGTGCTGCGAATCAAGGACTAATACCAAAGGGGAAATATTGGCTCTTTGGTTGCTATTATATTATGTGAAGCTTCATCACATTAATTTGGTTCAAATTGCAGGGGACTCATTAACTATTATCAATTGGGTGTGTAATGCTGGCTCAATTAACGCATTGGCTCTCTCCTCTTGGATGAACCAAGTAAAAGTCCTCCTTTCAAATATGCCACAACTATTCACTATACATATATATCGCGAACATAACTCCGCAACAGATGAATTGTCTCGATGAGGCTTGGAGGTGATGGAAGGGAGCATTTACCATGAGACCTAGGTGAACGACCATCTCATATCAATTGGCGGCCTGGAGATCTATTCTCCATAGAACTTAGAACTTTTTTGCTTTCGATATCTTATGCTAGAATTAGTTTTTAGTGATTTTTTTTCTACTTTTAGCAGCATTATTTTTTGGACCTTATTTGTCTTTCTCCTTGTGAAATACCCAATTTTGTAAACTATTTTTTGATTGTTTGGACCGTGATGAATATATTGGTCTCTGTGGTTGAAGTAGGAGACTTGGATATCATGTGGTTGAAGTAGGAGACTTGGATATCATGTGGTTGATGTTTCAGTTTGTTTTACTTGCTTTGGTGGCTTGTAGACTGTTTGGAGGAGAGGATTTTTTTACTGGGAAAGATAATTTAAAAATGCTTGTAAATTTTAACTGTGTGAAAAAAAGAAGTCGGCGTGGCCTCCCACAACTAAATCAAACAATTTATTATGAATCGGCCTCCACGCCTAAAGTAAATCAAATTAGACAGCAAGTCCTCTAAAATGCGTTATGACTATTATTGACTACTGCAATGAAGGGATTCCGTGTTGCTCTTGTTATTCTTTGTTAGCTTGAGCGAGAGAGCCAATGCTAGGACTTGTTCCCCACAATATGCTTCAAAACCGATATGAACATGCCAATGATTTTTAAGGTGAAAATGATTTTATTTATTATTAAAAAATCTAAACAAAAAAATCCTACAAGTAGTTATATACACAATTTAACTAATACAGAGAGCAAATATATGTTTTCGCAATCATCATCAACACATATACAATGGGAATAGTTAGGAAAAAAACAAACTAAAATATTAATAATAAGATTGGTATTTTATTTTAAATAAATTTGAAAGGCAGATGTACAATTTCAGCAATGACACATGATTATTAACAATGGTCATCCTATTATGACTTTGACTATGATTTTTAGATTCAAATTAAAAATTAAGGTAATTGTATATCGTATTTATTATGAAAAATAAGAGCCATCGGCATGCAATCGCCCTCTCCATTCATTTTTTTAATATATTATGTGTGTTACATGCAGTTGAAAGTAAGTTATATATAAAGCTATATATATATATATATATATATATATATATATATATATATATATCCCCGTTCATCATTATCCTCATGCCTGCGTATATCTGGACCTTAAGTTTCTTCATTCTTAAATCATCGGGGTTTGCAATTTTTTGGTCTTAATGATTTCAATTGCAAATCTCTGATCTCTAGTTTCAGCTTCAAAACAGAAAATACAAAAAATCTACTGCAATCCCACGCTCAACGGATATGGGGGAGATGGCTGATAACAGGTAAAATATGCCCTTTTTATAACCCTACTTTTCCTGCCACGCTCAAGTATTAAGATGGGTTGGATGTTCCCTGATACATTATGTTCACCGTTGGCTATGCTTCGCCCGTGCCTGCCGATATATGGACCGTAAGTTTCTTAATTCTTAAATCACCGGGGTTTGTAATTCTTTGGTCTTAATGATTTCAATTTCATGCCTCTGATCTCTGGTTTCAACTTCCAAGCAAAAATTACAAAAAAGTTGCTGCAATCCCCCGCTCAACCTAGAAGGTGAGGTGGTCTGAGGTGCCCGTGCCTGTGCCGACACTATTGGCTTTGAATTGAAGAAGTCCTGGGTGCTGCTGAAATCCTACATTCAACTGATGGTATGCTTTTTTCAATCAATTGATGGTATGCTTCTTTTAATCAGAACCAAACTAACTTGTAAATATTTTCAGTAGATTTCTGTCATATTGATTTATACAATGATACAATATCCGTCTTTGCAATTGTGTTCAACAAAATGGGAGAATTTAAGTGCACAAGTATCATTGTAATTGTGAAGAACAAGATGGGGAAGTTATATTTTTATGATGTAAGGTGTTTCTACAAGTGGGAGTAGACTCTTTGAAAAAAAAATATTGGTTTGTAGCCATTCGATCCTTCGTCTGACGATTGGGATAGTCTGGCTCGTTGATCTGCTTGCCCGCCATTTCTACCATTGAACGGATGGCCATTTAAACTCCGCACCTACTCCCATAAATGCACATCAATGCAGATCTACCTGCCGCCGACACTCTTAGGCAGGGCTTCCTCCATCTACGGTATAGCCTCCATCTACCTCTGTCCGCCTTCAATTTGTATTCCTGGCATGCAAGTTTCCTTCATTCTGTAGTCACAGTTTCCTTCAGCTTATAGTCGCACAGTAGTTTATGTTCTGGGAGCATCATATGTAAATATTTCTCCTCCTAATGCGATTGAACGTGTCGAGATTTCTTCTCGAAATGTGATTGATATAGGTGTCGAGATTTCACATACCTATGCGATTGAACCTGTTCCGGATGATTTTAATGGAGATTATCTTAAGAATCTACCTGGTCTTCCAACGATATTCAGTTTCCTTGCCCCGGAGAAAGCCACATGAAGCTTCAACAAAGAGATTAGAAGAGGAGGATTTGGGAATGTATACGCAGGAACTTTGACCGATGGTGCTCAAGTTGCCATGAAATTTCTACTCAATGAGATTGGGCATGGACAATGGGCTTTTTGTGCAGAAATCGCCACCATATGGTGCCTTAATCATTCCAATCTTGTAAGTTTGTGCGGTGTCTGTGTGGAAGGGCCACAACGTATTCTGGTCTACGAATTCATGCCCAATGGGTCTCTGAATAAATGGTTGTTTGCTTCAGACAAAAAGCTGGATTGGAAGACCAGATATTCAATTGCGCATGACATTGGTAGGGGACTTGTATACCTGCACGAGGAGTCTAGACTTGGTATTCTGCTCTTAATGTCAAGCCTCAGAACATTCTCTTGGATGACGATTTCAAGGCTAAAGTCTTTGATTTTGGCATGGCGAGGTCTCTAAAACGAGATTCAGAAAGTCGTGTGGTTACATGTGTGAGAGGGACCCCTGGATACATGGCGCCCAAGTGGTTTATGGGGTGGGGAGTTACTTTACAAGAGCGATGTGTTAATCTATGGGATGGTGCTTCTGGAAATAATCAGGGGGAGTAAGAACGTGAATAACTCTAAGGATTCAAAAAATTGGTATTTTGCTTCTCTTGCTTTCAAGGCGGCCAGACATGGGAAAATGGATGAATTGATTGAGAGTGGATTGAAATTGAAGAGGCCGCAGGAGATGGATGAGGCTTATCAGTTGATAAAGACGGCCCTGTGGTGTATTCAAAGCAATTCGGGTATGAGACCTTCAATGGGAATGGTGGTGCGATTATTGGAAGGAGATTTTGAGTTAATGGATCCTCCATTAGCCTGCATGCTCCCATTCGCCCCGTCGCTTGAGGAAGAGACGCACCCGGATTCAGACCGCTAAGGTATGCAGGAATTTGCAGTATATGTGGTTTTCTCAAAGCTCTTTTTCAACAGATGATGTGTCTACATTAGTATTTCCCCTTTATGGTGAAGAAATAGCAGGTGTTGAATTTTCATTATTTTGAAGAACAAGCAAGGGGTTAGTTTGTAAGGCATATAGATCTAACGCATTCTACCTACATCGATGCATTTAGGTCATTAATAAAGTTCTATATGTCTCATGTTTTTCTTTGCTCTGAGATGGAATATGTGCTTTCATTCATTGGCATTGATATTCACATGAGATTTGATGAAGTAGTTATTTTGGGTGTATTTTTATATATTTTGGATGTGATCTGCAAATGAACTATCGCTAATATGTTATTTTGGGTGTATGTTATACATTTACGTTTTTATTTCAAAATTCCACTTAGATCCTTCCACTGGACAAAAAAAAGTTACTTGGTTCCACTTTCAGGGAAGAATAAAATGTATTAATTTTAAAAGACCCTAGGATAGAACAAAGTCCCTTCGTTTCACTCAGAGAACAAAGTAAATGTTTTATGTGTAAGAGACATTTTTTTTGGACATAATCAACTCGTTTATTTTCTCTCACATTGCAAAAAATGTTTTTGTTGTAAGAGAGCCTTGGTGGAATAAGAGCCGAGTAAAAACCAAAAATCTCCCTTTCCATGGCGATTGTCGACCTAAATGTTCCCATTGCAATTTGGAAAAGGAATTTTATGTTGTAATTTGGTAAGAAAATGTGCAAACGTGAAACTATTGTTTTTTACGACCTTCATAGTAAAGTTTCACATAAGTTAGCAATCCTACTCTTTGCAGTAGATTCAACCCAATTGTGCATTATCTTCAGGATTCTGCCTTGGACTCGGGTTGTGTACTGCTCGTTCTTAGGAGGTGGAATTTCTCACTATTTTTTAGCTTCACTATCAACAAATGCAAGTTCGATGAAATATAAAACAGGCAAGCAAAACACAAGAACTGTAATAGCAAAGTTTAAAACAACAATGGAGCTTTTTGAAGATGCCAATGATGACCATTAAGGTCACAACACACAGTTGTATTTTTGGTGACACAAACTGTGAAATTTGCAATCCTAACAATCATGCAGCCAATGGCTGTACATTTTTATGGGTCAAAGGTTGAAATGTAAAATAACATTAGTATTATTCCAACAACACAGTCATGTTTTCTTTTTTAAGAAATGAAGCACATTTCATGGATGGTATCCATTTGAATTAGCTGGGCTGATTATGGAGCTTGAGGAGGTAGAGACATTGAGTGAAGTGAATAAAAATAGTTAGTACTCTTGCGTAAAGCTTAAATCACTAGAACTAACCTATGTTACCAGAAACGAGCAACGGGAAACAGAATGAGAAATGAGAACGGTACGAGAAAAGAAGTTTACAACTTTCGCATAGAAGAAACGAGGAGAGATAAAAACAACAAAACTGAAGGTTCCAAGATTGTAATGAACAAATTCAATCAATCATAATGATCAAATCTATTTTACCGTATGCCCTGTTTTTAGATTTGTATTTTAGGACAATGATTGTTGCTTTTGGTTTACCTTAAGAAGTGGTCATATTCCTATATTGTTTACATAAATATTAGACACCTTAAGAAGCTGCCATATTCCTATATTGTTTACATATGTTTGCAAGGATGAGAGATACTATATAATAAATTTGAAGGTATTTTTTCTTCACTCTTATATGATATTTTTATTTGTTATTAATTTGTCAAAGAAAAATCCGAATTCTTTTGTAATTAACATTTACTTTATGTTTCTTTATTATAAACCTGTCAAATCTAGATTAATTCGTAACTATCATTCACATATTTTTTATATGTTATCAAGATCCATTCTACATTTATTAACTTCAACGAATTAAATTAGAAATTAAAATGAAATTTGTAACTAACACACCAATTTTTCTTTATAGATCAGCCATGAATTTAGGAGTGTTAATATTAACTTCACAAAAAAACAAACCTCTCCTCCCGATATCAAACGAGGCATGATGACATGTCAACGCTGAAAAACAGGTCTAATTACTGGAAGCTCCAAGCAATATGACCTTCACTCATCCGATATTTGTACGTTCCAAGTTCATTGTTTCTTATATGTATTATAAATATTTTGGAAGGTTTCACCAATATCCCATATTATCATGATCACCTAACGCCCCTACATAGGGAAGAAATCGACCTGTTCTTCCCTATTTGTAACTGAAAAATGGATAAAATCAAAATTCTAACCATTAAATTTTAATGAAATCTAGAAACGGCTATGAGAAACGATAAGAAACGAAAATCGTTTCGCAAAAAATGGTTTTAGTGCTTGAAAAATGAGAATGGACGTAGAAAATGTCGTTTTGTGTCCCGTTCCCATTTCTTGCGCGTTTTTGGACTGAAATGACCACTGGCGTTCCGTTTCTGGTAACAGAAGAACTAACCCACTAACCCATTAGTGTAAAAATAATCATGTTCTATTTGCTTGTCAATCAATTGTGAATCCAAGAGCCCCCCCAAGCATGTAGACCGAGACTATGTCACTTGTCTGAAGGGACTTTTGTATTCTAATTTTTTTATGAATAGATAATGAGCTTTAACATAACCAAGAATTATTTTTTCTATTGCCAAAGTGAACCCACAAAATGCACAACAAATACATGCCTTCGAAAAAAAGGGTCTTCCTACACATGTTGTTATAATGCACCATGGCCTTTGCAAAACTCCTCTTCCATGTCCATTGATGCTAATGGCCAAATAACATACAAACCAACTCTCAATGATGACCGTTTGAATAGGCATGTCCCTTCCATCCTATCAATATGGCGCAGGAATTTGACTACCAACCAGTGCTCTCCATACATGCCGTTTAAAAATACATCGTTAAGTATGCATCTAAATCAAAAACAAAATTTGAAAGCTTTCACCAAATGCTTTGACGAATTGTCCATGCTGCACCACTTCTTGACCCTTCCATTGTTGCTATTCAAAAATTCCTTTCTGAAACACTTGTTGATCGTGACATTGGATCCCAAGAAACATGCCATATGTTGCAAAAAATACCTCTCACAATTAGTAGATGCACTTTCTTCTCCCTCAACGTCAACTGCAAAAATTTTAAACATGTTTCATCAGACAATCCCACATCCTTCACATCAACAAACTTCATAGATGCCTACCTTTCATGCCCTCCCGCTTTTCATTTCATCTCTATCATAGAAAATGCAATATCTTGGTCATATAATGCTCATCGGAAAAAAGAAAAATGGAAACCAAGAGAGCCCAAGGCCATCATCCGTGTTCTTCCCCGTTACTATTCGATCCCCTCCATAGATACACCCTTGTTCATTGATTTCTGCAGATCTGAACTCATGCTTTATAAACCTTTCCGCAATATATAGTTTGACATTGGTGCTTCCAACAAAGCCATTTTTAAAAATTGGTAAGAACTAAAGTTGAACTACACTCCTTGTCATGTTGATCGAAAACCATCTGAACCCCTTTCCTTATCAGAACATATCATGGTTTATGATGATTTGTAAAACCCACAACCCATGCAATTTAGATGAATGAGAATTGCTCTCCCAACTACACCATAGCAATGACATGCAAATAAGTGACCCTGACATCCTAGGTCGTCATGACTTTGACAACAACCATAATTGGCATGATACGACCATCCCCCTCGTCTTGCAAGAACTTTCCATTGACTTCATACAAAACAATCGCTCACGCCACCACCTCCCTCAACCATCCTACTTTGATACACCGAATTATGAACATTGTCCCCCACTCAAATAAAATCCCTCTCCATTGTCGTCAATAACTCTACAAACACAAAAAAAACTCCTCCACTCAAAATGGTTATACAAGGGTCTGCAAGCACTGGCAAATCATTCTTGATTCACTGCATTAGACAATCCCTTTCATTGAACAACAATTTTTGTCAATCCTCGCTCTTGTTACTTGCCCCTATTAGCTTCACGACATTCAATATCCAAGCATCTACTATCCATTCAACCCTTCATATTCCTATAAAACAATTCATGCCTTTAGAAGGGAATTCACTTTCAAACCTCCAAGAGGAACTTCACCATATCCACTACATTATCATTGATGAAATGAGCTTCCTAGGTCCAACACTTTTAAACCAAATTGATGAACATCTCCGTGAAGCATTCCCTCGCCACAAAAACATCTCTTTCGGTGGTTGCTCATGTATTCTTGTTGGAGACCTTGAACAAGTACCACCAGTTATGGACATTGCATTGTATGTAGGTGTTGACCAACGCGACCTCGGTCGACAGGGGTTCGCCTCACTGTCGACACATACCGCAGTCTCCATGGGCACTGGCCCGGGCAGGTTTGAGCCCACCCAACAACACCCGCAGAGCGAATGAGGTCTCACCCAAGGCGTCCAGGAAGAGCAAACGGAACCATGTTTTCGCCGAGGGAGGAGGAGAGTTGTGGCTGTAAGGACTAGCTCTATTGCAGTACTTAAACATAAACTTTAAACATTCGACATGGAGTTATAACATATGAATTAATCGCAGCAATTATCATCACAGCAACAGTAAGCAGACATTGCATCAAGAAAATATAACAACATTCACATATCGCAACATTGCACAAAAGTCGTACCAAAACATCATCATGTTATTACCGTCGCAATCGTATACCAGAAGCAAAACATATATTTCCATACATCTCCTTATCTCTCGCCTGCTATTCTTTTTGTCTTCTCTCTATTTCTGTCTAACACTTACAACTCTCATCTATTTATAGGCTTCTGCCATTACAATATTTGTCCACTTACAAATGACTTCCTAACCGACACTATGGACAAATGACCCAATATCTAACTCACTCGGTCCAAATGACCCAAAAACCCGCATACCACGGTACAATTGACTCACTATTACATAACATATGATCCAAGTGACCCAAAACCCGCCAACTACGGTATCCTTTAACACAAAATACTCCTTTCGCGCCCTCATCCGATGTGTCGCAGCGTCGACGGTACCGCGACATTTCCCCATCGAACCGCCTGCCAACAGGCCCCCAACACAATCTTGTGGCTCGCCCTCGAGCCACGTCAACTACTGGACATAGTGCATTCGAATTGAACTATGTTCTGGTAACTGTTCTTGTTGTCTGGATCACGCGGTGTTGTCCTACTCCTTCTGCTACACTGATCGTCGACTCATTGTCTTGTACTTTTAACCCAAAAATGGTCATCGCCCAACTTGCTGTCATGTACTTATCAAACTCATCCTCTAGTCTCTGTGAATGGTACTGATGGGAAGGAAAAGAGGACGAACAATACCAAGGTGCAAAATTAGCAGATGGCTCTGGCACATCTGTTTCGCACCGACAAATGACTCCTACTGTGGGTGGGGAGCTACCGCCCCAACCATCTCAGGGGTCGAGAAGAGCACAATCCTTTGAACAACTACTGCGTACTTAACCATGCTGGACCGACCCTCAACTCGGGCATAACACAGTGTAAGTGCACCTGCCGTATCAAGGCGCTCAGGGACACTCGTCGTTAGGGCTCGCAGGGCCCCTAGGGTGCTGCCACGGGAAACGAAGTGAAGCATTTCCACAGCGTCGTGTGCTCGTGGTGCCATTTTGACTGGTTTTCTTCAAGAGCGCGGTCACTATCATGCGTCGTTGGTGTTCTGGTCGACTCATGATCAGAATCATGACGACTCTGCTGATCCTACGCTGATACTAGATCCGCAGGACCCAACGACGGACCTCCAGCGTCAATTTCTACTGAACTCATGGGCTGTCGCTAGGCCTCCGGCCACTCATTCACAATAACCTCCAAATATTTCGTTGTCACCTTATACCTGGTCTGCAACCATTGTTGATCAATATCACGGCGAGCTTGTATATGTATGACACTTGGCCGTATTGCAAATGCCATAACAGGTTTGAATCGTGCCACAGTATCTTCAGATATTCGTGGGACCTGTGTTGCTGCGTCACAAAGCATTTTCGAATACAGCCAAAACTGCAATTGGCACTCCTGGATTCGCTCGGGCTCTCGTACATACCATAGATTCTGATAACGGGCCCCTCGTCATTTCGCTGCAGTTGAGCAATCCATACCCTAGTAGGTGTCGGGATCTTTCCATGCAACTAGAGAAATCAACAACAACAACCAACTATATGAGAAAGCGCCTCTACCCACTTGGACCGCTGCGACGTCCTCCATTAGTTGATTCAAGAGATATAGGGACTAGTTCATCTGGACTCCTTCTGCACATTGCTCTGCACAAGCAACTATTCCCGAATTACATTGGTTAGGGCGACCTCCCCTAATCACTTTACAGGACAGGATCTTAATGCCCGTGAGTACCGCTTGATCATTGCAGCTACTGGTGGATACCCATGCCCATCCAATTCCAAAGCCATACTTCTGTGCCAATTGACGCACCTGCTTCTTCTCATTTGCCTTTCCTTGAATCAACTGCGCCGGATCAACGCCATTCTTAAGCAAGCCGGTAATGAAAGAAATCAAGTCAACAGTGACCAAGACCTCTCTGTCCAACCACAACGAACCCCCATGGAAGCATGACAAGAGCTGCTTTACACAAGCACCAACTTCCGCTAGGCGCCCAAAATGCAGCATGTTAATTAGCCCTAACAAGCCGACCTGCCGCAGTTCTCGTGCCCAATCGTGTATCTCTGGAATCGGTGAATGGCGTGTCTCAGGCACATATGGTACTGATGAAATTTCGGGTTGGGCCACCATGTCGTGGTCCTCGTAGCGCAAGCACATTAGCGCCAGCCCAATATCCACAAAGCACTCCATCCCAGCCGGGAGTGCGGGCATCTTCACATTGTATTTCTGTTTCGGGTTTATCTTACGTGGGGTGGCATCCGACCGAATAGGAGGGATGTAACCAAGGATATTACTAGCTGATTGTCCCATCCATTGGGCAGATGGATGAATGGTGCGACTGGATTGCCCCACCTGCTCCGGAGCTTCGCCAACCACCGCAGACCGAAGCAACCTCTTACTCTGCGGAGATTCAGAAGGCTGACTTCCTCGGCGCTTCTTAGCAACACTTGATGCTCCCACCGGCATGTTGGAAACCTCGGCTCCAAGATCAATGGTGTCCAAGGACACAGCTTCTCGTTCGACAGCAACAAGAATGAATGGAGACTCCACTTCACTGCTAATGTCCACTGTCTCCAGTTCACCTAGCATACCTCACCACTCCTCGTTATATACTTAACAACAACTGGCTCAAATCACTATAGCATTCCACAACAACACTTCTTACTAATTCCTCGGTGTCTTCCGACCGACGCTAGGCCATACTTATAGCATCTACTCAAATCCACCGTAATCCTGACTAAATCATGCATTAACTCAACCAAATCCTGTATTAATGACGCAAATCCGTCGTCGATCCTGTCCACCGATCGGCCAGATCCACCATTAATTCCCATCATTCGAACAACGCCATTAAT
This sequence comes from Larix kaempferi, assembly GCA_027924585.1. NCBI lineage: Eukaryota > Viridiplantae > Streptophyta > Pinopsida > Pinales > Pinaceae > Larix > Larix kaempferi. Next base: position 29,184,623 of record BSBM01000217.1, read on the forward strand.
TAACTGTCTAAACTTTTGGCATTTATTACTGAGTTGACCGGGTCGCAATGCTGCCATGTGTCTCCGACTGCTCCAAACTTGTGGCACAAGCCTCCTTGCTTGCGCATACCTTCTTCTGTTGGTGCGCCATATGCCACCAAGCAACCTGCAACACACTTTTTTTTTCGATGCGACTCAGACATCGCACTGTTCCAAGCTCGATTGATAGGGCTTCAGCCTGTGACCATTTACTAGCTTGGGGAGCATCACCCCATCCAACCGCTGCAACTGAACCACTCCACCTGAAGTAATACTATTGATGTGATATGGACCCAGCCAATGCATCTACAATTTTCCTGGATGTTTCATAAACTTGCTGTCGTATAATAACACCAAGTCGCCTTGCTAAAACTGTTTACTTTTGATGTGGCGATCATGCCATGCCTGCTGGCGATCCTTCTCCACCCCTTGGTGAAAGCCAGCGATAAATGAATCCTCTTCCAGCTGCACCAATTGCGCTAGACGTTCATCTAATGCTGCGACATCATCCATGCTCGTAACAGCTGCAATTCGTAGACTTGGAACAATGTACTCCATTGGCATAATTGCTTCCTTCCCATATACCAGCTTAAAAGGTGTCTGACCAATCAACCTTTTACATGTGGTGCGATAGGCCCACAACACTGCTGGGATTTTCAGATCCCAGTCGTTGCGGTTCACATTGCACACCTTTGTCAACGCATGCTCCAATACCTTGTTAAACGCCTCCACCGTTCCATTTGCCTATGGGTGGTAGGGTGTACTCTTCTTATGCTGTATCTGCAACTCCTCCGTCAATGCGCTGATAGTGCGATTAAGAAAGTGGTTTCCTTGATCACTCAGCAATATCTTGGGGTAGTCGAAGCGAGTGATAATGTGATCAAACAAAAATTGAGCAGCCATTGCGGCGGAGCAATCAACTACGGGTGTCGCCTCAGCCCATCGGGTTAAGTATTCTGTCGCCGTGACAATATACTGCGCACCTGTGCAATCCCATTCAGTAACAAAAGTTGTCTTATGGCGATCTTCCTTGGCAATGTGAATCTGATGGTAGCCATAGAATCCATTAGTGAATGAGTACATCTCCTGGACACCCACTCCTTCAAGTACTTCATCAGTAAACAGGGTCGGAAAAGGGTCATGCAGCAGGCATCCTTCAACTTCCGCAAGTCGACACAAATGCGCATTTCGCCTGTTTTCTTGTCCTGCACCACCATAGGACTGATCCATTCGGACTCTTCCACAGGTTCAATAATACCAGCATCCAACATGCGATCAAGTTCCGCCTTGACCTTTTCTTTATGTCGCGGATTTAGTCGATAAGGTCGCTGTCGGACTAACTTAGCATCTGGTTTTAATGGAATCTTTATCTCTCCTAAATCACCCAGGATGCCCTTCATTTTGGAAAACTTCATGGGAAACACATCTTGAAACTCATGAAGTAACTCAGTAACCTTACTCATCATCTCATCATCCCAATAATCCCCAACATTAGCAAACTTGGGAGTAGCCTCTGTGCCGATATTCGTCTTGCGGAGCTGCAATGGTTGACTGAACGGATTACTTGGCGCAGCAGGTGGGACCACATCGCGACTTCCTTCAGATTCAGGAATGCTAACATTCCGTGGATCATCATCGTCCTCTGGCCCACCGGTGATGTTGAAGCACTCTATGAGAGACTGCATCTGACAATATGTGTGCGGGTCGACAGGGTAGGCCGTCGGAACAACCTAAAGTACCACGTCGCGGATGAGTTGTAGGGCGTTATGGACATCAGGGTTGGCATCCGCAAAAGTGAACATATGAGTGAAACAGACCATCAACTCCCCCCATGTTGTAATGTCTCGGCGCAACTCGACTGCAATGTACCACGAGCGCGGCATCTCATCCAAAGTATGGATAAAAGCATGGACCCACTCATCTCTGGGTCGCGCTACCCATAATCATTGGCACTCCATCACATGATCACTAGGATTAGTCCAGCCATCATACTTGCCAGTGTGATAAACCTCAGTATCTCCAAACCGAACCATCATCAACCTTCGACACTATGACCAACCAATAATGAATTTCTTATGTGTGGCCCACCAGTGTGCCGGAGCAGCCTTCAGTGCTTCCTCCAATGCCAGCAATCGTTGTGGTTCTGAGATGCGGTCTTCAAATTCTGTTAAAAAGGTGGTTAGGCCAGGCAACCCCTCATAGACAGGCAATGTGATCGTTTCTGTCGCAACACGACATAAGGATTGCGTAACTAAGCCACATTTCTGGAATGGCACTTCATGCATTCGGTTCTGCCAATGTTCCAAGGCATCATCAGAGTCGGAAGATGCAGAGCTCTCGCTGTGCCACTCCAACTCACCGTAGGCAGTAGGATGAATATAATCTTCAGAAATATTGAATGCATGGTCCCATCTAGCGTGATCATCATGATTCTCAAAGGTCATCATGCGCTTCTTGAAGTTGATTACAGCTCCACTATTGTTAGCCCATCCAATCCCCAAGAGTGCCAGATAAGAGCTTCCTCCCTCAACCACTTCAATAACATCAAAGTCAGCATAAGTCTTCATGCCCTCAATATTAATCGTGAGCCGCGGAACTCACCCAATGGGTGTTACCTTCGCATGGTTAGCCAACCGGAGCTTCACAGGAGACCAACTCAATGGGGGACTCCCCATCTTCTGCCACTCCTGCTTGGTTAAGATGTTAACATCCGAACGAATCTGAATATTCATTCGCATCTCCTTGCCAGTCTTCCGTCGCTGTAGGGAGTTTCCTGCCGACTCCTGCTGTCCTTTCAGAAATCGCTGCAACCATCCCTAAATCTCAACCAGGGCAGCCGGGTCTCGGGCCAATAACAAAAAAATTTCAAGAAACTTTTGCAATGTCCTCGGTGGTGGTGACCGATCGGCTTCTGATGTAGTATCAAAGACAAGCGGCATATCGCAAACAACAGCCTTACCGCGGTATTTCTCCAAGGTGCGATGTGCCTCCAAGAATGTCTCCAGCTCCGTATCAATGTCGAAAGGTACCGTCTTCTGACCAGCCAACCGAATCAGTGGTCGCGAACCATCTTCCCCAGTCATCTTGCCTCCACGAGTGACAATAGCCACCGAAGCATCTTGTGGTCGCGGTTCCGTAGAAATGGTCGCAATATTTGCACCCTGCGTCTGGTTCTACTGCAGATTCCCCGGTTGATTGATATTTTGATTGGCGTTCGACGGTGGTCATGGGGGATGGTTCTATACTGGTTGTTGTACCTGGTTCTGTACTGGTTGCTGTGGCTAGGCCTGATTCTGTAGATGCGGAGCGTTCCCAACTTGCCATCGTGCAATCAACTGTGGACAATTCTCAACCGTATGATCATTACCAAAACAGAACGTACACTGATTCTGTAGTAGTGGGAAGTCGCGCTGATAATGCCCCCATACCGCACAGTGGTAACATTGAAAAGGTCCACGACCACCTCGGCCTCCTCCTCCACGACCAAATCCGCCACCGCGTCCGCCCCTGTATCCTCCTCGGTAGCCGCCTTGCTGTTGGTACTGAGGTTGGTTAAACTGTTGCTGCATCGGTGCTAGTGGTATCCCTTGCCCTTGTGGTGCATACTGCGGTTGCTGTACATACTGTGGCTGTGGGGGAGTCATCTGCATCGGAGTGTATTGCGGCATGAATTCTTGCGGTTGTTGTTGTTGTGGTGCAAACTGCATCTGCGGTTGCGGTAGTGGCTGGGCTACCTGCGGTTGCAGTTGTGGTTATTGCACGGCGCGCTGATCGTCCTTGACGTAGAATGCATCACACATCCTTTCCTGTAGCAACCCATATGCATGGCAATCCTTGTCATCGTGACCCACCGACTTGCAGAATGTGCAATAAAGATTTCGCGGGGTTGTGACCATTTTTTGTATATACGGGCAATTATCGTGACTGTGCCCAAACACCTGACAAACATGACACCACGACATATGCTGCCATTCAACGGGTTTGGGGCACCTGACACCAAATAATTATGGAAATCCAAGCAATTAACCTTCATATGCCCTTCTCCTCGGCATCGCGTATACCATACTTCATCGTGCTGTTCCTTGTTCTTCTTCAAATCTTGCAACTGTATAGTCAGGTTGGCGAGCTGTGTCTGTATCTACGACATCCCGACTTCATTATCTCCAATTGGTGACACCTCCAATCGCAATGCAATCTCTAGAGCTTCGCTAGGCATCGATATGTTTTGCTGCATCAGCGGCAGTCGAATGTGGGGTAGCAGTGCCGCAATGAACCATTCTTTATGTTGGACGATGATTATATCGAAACTAACCTTTGCCATCAGCGTCTTGAATCGCTGGTTGAAATCCCATACCGTCTCATTGGGATACTGCTTAATTTCCTTCAATTCAGTAATATATTGAGCCTCTGACTTAGGCCGTCTAAATTTAACAATCAGCCCGTCTCGAATCTCATCCAGCGACTTCTCTAGGGCCCCCGTAGGGACTAGAATAAACTTCATGAACCAATCTAATGCACAACCTCGCAGAGTTGTGGCTAACTGTCCTTTCTTAGCATCGACATCAGTGATCTGTTTCATGGTCCAGACCGCTTCACACAAAAACCAATATTGTTCTGGGTTGTCTGTCGCACTTCCATGGAATAACGGTAACTTGGCATCATCACCCTCCATTTTGAGCTTCCTTCTTCCTATCGCTGTGCTACTACCAATTAACTTCTGTGGAATTGATGAACTTGGCGATGTCGAAGTGGTATTTCTTGCTGTTTGTGAGTCAGTGAGCAGAGGTGTGGGTACGTTGGTGCCGGGGTTTGGTCCTGCCTCTATCCCGAGCATAGCCTGGTCGTCCCTATCAGGACTGTGAGTTCGCTTCATCCCGTGTGGTCTTCCTTCGCAGTTTTGCGGTTCGATCGCAGCAAGACCTTCTCCTGTCCTCTGCCTATTCTCTCGTCGAAACCTCGCTCCTTCTCTCGTAAGACCACTTTCTTCCTCGGCTTCGCTCACAGTCCCTCATGGTCTGCACCCATCTACCCCTTACCATTCCATGTACCATTCCCCAGCAGTTGCGGTACCCACAGCCTCCACCCACCAGGCTATCTATTGATCAAGGTGCATCTTTAATATACCCTTTTCGCAGATTAGCATCTTAATCAACAGTTGGAGCGACAACAGAAACCTTCCCCTTGGTCCTCGGAAGAAGTATCTTTCAGCTTCACTATAGGATTTCTTCGTGTCGACCGCAAATTCAGTGATGTATCCTTCCAAGATGCTATTAAGCCAAACTTCGACAACCCACGATGCCTTATCATCGACTTCCTGCAGCTCCTGAATCAACTTCGGGGTCCAAGTCGTCGGCTCACCACCCTGTAAGTTCCTCTTCTTGAAGGTCAGCTTTGACAACCACTCGTTCAGAATGACCGGGAATTCACAGAAAAACCATTCATGCCGATCGTCGTGAATATATCTTCCCAGCCAGTGATCTACTGTCAGTCGCGTGTTCCGGCTTTCTTCTTCAGCAAACTCCCATAATTTCTGATCAAACCAGCTCTGTATCTTCGGCTTCGTCGTGTGCCACAACATGACCTCCTTTTACTCTACACACGGTCCCGACAACGGAACCATTGTTGACCAACGTGACCTCGGTCGACAGGGGTTCGCCTCACTGTCGACACATACCGCAATCTCCCTGGGCACCGGCCCGGGAAGGTTTGAGCCCACCCAGCAACACCTGCAGAGCGGATGAGGTCTCACCCGAGGCGTCCAGGAAGAGCAGACGGAACCATGTTTCCGCCGAGGGAGGAGGAGAGTTATGGCCGCATGGACTAGCTCTATTGCAGTACTTAAACAGAAATTATAAACATTCGACATGGAGTTATAACATATGACTTAATCGCAGCAATTATCATCACAACAACAGTAAGCAGACATTGCATCAAGAAAATATAACAACATTCACACATCGCAACATTGCACAAAAGTCGTACCAAAACATCATCATGTTATTACTGTCGCAATCGTATACCAGAAGCAAAACATAGATTTCCATACATCTCCTTATCTCTCGCCTGCTATTCTTTTTGTCTTCTCTCTATTTCTGTCTAACACTTACAACTCTCATCTATTTATAGGCTTCTGCCATTACAATATTTGTCCACTTACAAACGACTTCCTAACCGACACTATGGACAAATGACCCAATATCTAATTGACTCGGTCCAAATGACCCAAAAACCCGCATATCGCAGTACAATTGACTCACTATTACATAACATATGGTCCAAGTGACCCAAAACCCGCCAACTACGGTATCCTTTAACACAAAATACTCCTTTCGCGCCCTCATTCGATGTGTCGCAGCGTCGCCGGTACCGCGACATTTCCCCATCGAACCGCCTGCCAACAGTAGGCTCTTCCCATGGTACTACACTTTGGTGCAACTTCAACACAGTTGTAAGCTTTTCAACAGTTTTTCACCAGCAAGGAAATGACCCAGCACAAGTCACCTTCAGGAACCTTCTTAACAACATCATAAATGCATCAACTACTATAGAGGATTGGAAGCTTCTCATGTCCAATACAAACTCCTTCCTTTCTATGGATGAGTTATCTACTTTAAAAGGTTCCATGCACATATTTGCAACCAACCAACTAAATTCCCTTCATAATCAACACATGTTGAAGTCTTTGCAAATTCCAATAGCACTCTCTATTGCTGAGCACATAAACAACCATGTTACTTCTCAAGTTGAAGATGATTAACTGGAGTGTGCAGTGTTGCTTTGCCATGGGCAACGATTTATGTTAATATCAAACTTGTGGGTTTCAACAACTCTTGTTAATGGATCGATCAGATAAGGGGTTGATATTTTCTACAAATCAAACCTTCGTCCTCCACAACTTCCAAAAGTACATTGGTCCTCCATGGGATACAAACATTCCTACTTTTCTACCAATTCCACCTATACAAAGGAGGGGTTGTACTCAAATCCCACTTAAAATGGCATGAGAATTGACAATACATAAATCTAAAGGCATGGCATTACCAAAGGCTATAATAGACATTGATACATGGATAATTTTAAGGACCGATACTTATTTAAAAGTGTATAAACCTTAACAAATCTTACCAATTCTTAAAATGTCAACTATAAAATATTTGGCAATATTTTTCTAAAATTATTTCAATTTCTAAGGATTTTAGATAGTTTAAGTAATAATTTGGCGATTTTTAGAGTGAAAAAAGTTTACCCTATCAAAATTGGGCAAAATGCGGCTTCAAAAAATGCAAATTGGCGAATCGTATTTTGGAAAAAAACATGGTAAAATAGCCCATGGGCTAAATTTTTCCCCTAAAATTATCCTTGCATTGGTACAATAGAGCGTCCAGATTTGACCTTTACTACACTTTCCAGAGTCCCTTCCCTTAAGGATATTCACATCTCCCCAGCGTTTTCCTATGATCGATACAAATGTATGCAGGATAATCCACATGTCAAGGTAAGGAAAAACGCAGAGACATTGCTACAATCGATGGAGCTCTCTTAACTGCGTTCTATATGTAAGTACTTCTCTTTTTCCTCTATTTCGTTTTTTTATACTTCCTTTCAAGCTTTCTGGGACTTCTTCATTCTTACTCTATTTCTTTGTTTCACTTTCCAAAAACTTCTATTATACCCTCTCCCTAACTACTTTTCATGGGCACGATCTACTCCTCAACGAGCTATAGATTTTGTCCTTTGCATTTTGTAAAACATCTCCATCTTCTATTTAGCATTAACACATATGCAATCCTATACATTGTCAATACCCATTTTACTCTCATATTTTTATGTTCAAGATTTAACTCTAATGGTTACACATTTCAATATTATGATGTTGCATCTACTTGTTTCACTTTAAATTACGACCTTCTTTTACTGCACACCAAGTTGCAATGGCTAGTTTTAACAAAGCAAGCCAGGCATGACGTTGCTATCAATGCTATGTCTTGAAATCATTGTCATTGGACTACTCCAAATATTAAAAAAAATCTTTGTATTTACAACTCCACCCTCGACCTGGAATAACACTTCAAACTCGATGGCCAATGGCAATTAAATAAAAAATAAATTTTATTATTTAATTACAAAAATAAGGCCAATCGATTACAGTACTTCCAGGGACTAATAAGAGTCGATGTCTAAAATATTTTGTACTAGTCTTTGAGCGAGTGAGTAACGGTGTAAAGCGAAGTAAATGGTTTACAAAAGAGACTAGCAAATTTAAATCAGTTCACACTCCGTTCACATGAATTGAATTGAAACGAACCAAATATCATGGCATGATCGTTGAATGACCAAATATGCCACAAAAATGGCTCTTAAATGAAATGAAGTTTGCCTAATGAAATCTCCAATTAACGTTCATAAGTGCAACCAAAATTTAAAATTTATGAGGCCATCCATTTGTAACAATCAATGTGAACCAAAATATAATGTTTTCCAAGTGTAAGCTATTTTTAACTTTTCAAATTAGCCAGACGATCACATAGTAGTGGCATGGGCACGTCAGACTTTCCTGTTTAAGCTATTTTATTACGCCGAAGGCTTATATTAAGGGGCCGACTCCCCTCAAGCCATCGTCGTCTGTCGATGGCCTATGGGGAGCATCCACCTGTCATTTGTCCATTCGTCCAGAGGTCGAACACTCAAAGTGGATGGCAAAGTCATCTTCAAGGAAAGTCTTGCTGATTTGAATGGTTTTAATGGCCAGAAGTTACGAGCCATCTTGTTACTGACAGGCTGCTAGAACTCTTTATGGCAATCGAACCAGTTGAGCAGGACAAGTAGCATAAAAAGTCCCCGTAGCAGTTTTCAGAGCAGTTCCAGCATAAGTATAACCAGCATTCCAAGCATAATTCCCAACATAATCATCATGTTAAGCATAAGTTCCAAGAGCAGCATAAAAACCATGTAATATACCCGACACCATGCTCATTTCTTACTTCAACTGGAAGTGGAATCGGTCACGTTCATGCCCTGGAATAACTTTGTGGATGGGACGGATGGAACGATTGGAAATTACCTGACATGCTATCAGGAATCGACTTGCCTCAAGAAAAACGCGCGTTTGAGACCGCGTAGAACATATGGGCAGGCAAGCTTTCCATTCAATTGGCTGATTAGACACCAGGTGAGGTTGGGACACAACAGCGCTCACATCGGTATTCACTCACAATCAAACAGTAATGCCATCCTTCAGCATTCAATGAAAGCCAATCCAACATTCAGTGAAAGCCAACGCGACAACACAAAGGTTGGTTGTACATGTATATATTTATTGGGATGTTTGGCCAGTCCTGTTATCGTCCAGGCCAGACTCAGCTCCAGGAAATTCAAGTGGAGACGCTGCTTTCAGGTTGCCCTCTTCAACTCTCTCAGGTTGGCCTCTTCAAGTACTCTCTTCCCTCCTGTAAATGAATTTTTGTCTGCTCCTATTTGCTTCTGTTTCCAGGTTATTTAATTGATTTTTTGTATTTTTAATTGGTTTCCTTCAAAGTTTTACAACATAAGTAAAACTGCACCACATGTCATTATCCTACTGCAATATTTTCATTTAATTCCAGTACCCGAGCAATACTTATTTACATGAGAAGATGAATTTAATTATCCAACTGAAATGTAGAGAAGACTCCACGTTTATAATTCACCTCAAGCCATAAAACTTGCAAGAAACTATTTTGGCTTGGAAGGAATATTCAGCCTACTTCGCTAGCAAGTTGTTGGGCTGGTAATCATCCTTACCAATATAAATAGCAGCTACTACTACTACAGTGCGCTATAGCTATCGTCCTTACCAATATAAGTAGCAGCTACTACTACAGTGCGCTATAGCTATTACCTTACCTGCTATACCAATTCTCTCTGAAGCAATCCCTCTTGGCAGTCAGAATCAATTTAAAAATACTTTTACTAGTACGGTTATAATACAAAAGATTGAACAACATATATATTCCCAAAACAGTGGTTATATTTTATAATATGCTGCGGGAAATCATGGTGGATTATCTCATATATAATAGCAATGGTGCAAAATAGACAAGAAGGTAACAACTTCATAAATTTAGTACCCAAAACGCTTTAGCATACTCAACCTGTCTAGCTTAGTCTTAGTAGGAATCCATCCCTGTATTTAAATAAGTGCAAACAATTTAGGTAAATCTACCTGATCTGTCTATTTGATCTTCTCCCCTAATAAAGACTAAGCTAGACAGGTCCTCACTGTAACAAGCAATGGTCAAACTCCTTCCCTATATTTAGCCATGCATTCTTTGCATGCACATCAAAACGACCTTAATCAAAACTGGCACAATCGTCGATACCGAGATTCACCGGCGCTATGGTGAGGCATAGCGTTGCACGGCTTGGATGTAGGGTATCTCCACAGGGATGCTGTTTCCAATTTGATGAGGTTGATTCTCTGTACCATTAGCTAAGAAAATTACATGTTGTTCAAGGGCATAGTCAAAATCGTTGCAAATATAAGTTACATTCTCCCACACACACACACAAACAGACACAAGCATAAAAAAAAATTACTGTAAATTTTAATAGTCCTACAAGTTTAAAATCTTTCCAGATGCCCAGAACTAAAAGAATGAAAATACAGTAGTCTAAAATCGTTTGACCGAACCAGAGATAATTTTATCTATTCTGTTAGCATGGCACATAGTGATGCCTTACAAATGCAGGCCATTGCAGCCTTGGTTCATTCTTATGGTTGGAGAAGAATTACAGCTATTTACACAGATGATGATTTCGGTACCGCTGCAGTCTCTTTATTATGTGATGTGATTAGAAGAGAATTTGGCTAGGAAATAGAATATGGATTATAAGCAATATGGCCAACTGCGGACCAACAATCCTTAAGACAACAGTTACACAAATTAAAGGCAATGCAATCAAGAGCCTTAACGCATGATACTTGTGGCCATGCCATTTTCATGGTAGACAGGTTGACAGTTTGAATGACGTTCTGACTCTTGCATGTATGCCAGATGGTTAAAAAACTAAAATTAAATTAATTTTTTGCATGTATGCCAAATATGCCAGATGATTCATTGGCTTTGACTCTTTCAGGACACAAGGCATTTTAAAAATTCAAAGATCGTCCGTTCGGTATGTTTTGCTTGTTTTTAAGGCAAAGAAATGCACATGACCACTTCGAGCCAAAAGTTTCTTCATGCGTTGTGACTTTTAATAATACATTACTCATGAAATTCATTTAATAATGATAACAAAATCTAACACCTGTATTTCGATTAAATATTTTAATTCAATAATCAAATTAAGAAATAACTACTTTAATTAAACAATTGTAAAAGGACATAAAGGCATTATGCCAACTCACATAAGAAATGAATAGAAAGACGTTATGGCCAACTCACATAAGAAATAAATAAATAGAAATACATTATGGCCAACAAAGAACCAAATAAAATTAAAATAATTATCTTACTATGTGTCATTGTTTCACAACTTCTACTTTATCTAACAAGGAAAATTTTAATAATAATGAAGGCCATTATTATGTCCAAATTTGCCTGGTTAAAATAGGCATGGGTGATTAAAATAGGCATGGGTGACTGGACTTTCTCGGACTAGTGTTATTTTAGTTACAGATCCTATTATATTAGGTTACATATTTATTTTAGTTACAGATCCGTACTGAACAATCGTTTAGATTTCCAGTACGCTCTATGAATCTACTGAACAAGGGATGAGTAATTTATAAAGATATTCTCTCCACGGGCGTTACCTTTGAGTAATTTATGAATTCCTTAGCTTGGCCAGGTATGCTTCGACGATGTAAGTGGGACATCATTTAAATTACTTAAAGCTATTGAGATTTTATAGTTTTGTTTTATATTATATGTTTGATTTTATTATATAAATGTTTATATACATTTAAGATATATTTGTGAATATTTGATTAAAAGTTTATATATAAATAGTTTATTTAGGTATTTTAAACTTACTTTTTTTTACCTAAATATCTGTATTCATACTCAAATTATGCTATTATAGTTTAAAGGTAGCCTCTCTTGAATGGCTTAGATAGAATATAGAAAGAATATGTGCTTCTTTCTTTCCCATCGTCAATGTTGTTCAGCTTTTTTGACCATGCCCATGCCAAGAGAGGCCAAATATGCACTGTTGAGAAATTCTTATTTTTAAAGTACTATTCTGTAGCTTGACTTTGTTATATGGCTGTATGTATGTGTGTTTTTTCGAGTTCTTATTTGCTGAATAGATAGCTTAATGGCCCGGTCGATGGGCGTATAGTTTTCCCTTATGCCTTCATTGATACATGCCTTCTCCTTATGTTGTGTGGTAATGTGTTTTTAGATGGCTAACAATAGCCATAAATAGCCTGTAGAGGTTGCTACAAGATGGTTATCGTTCTCCTTCTTCCATTGTGCATATGTATACTTTCTTTCTTGACAAATTAAAGATGGTTATCGTTCTCCTTCTTCTATTGTGCATATGTATATTTTCTCTCTTGACAAATTAAAGATGGTTATCGTTCTCCTTTTTCCATTGTGCATATCTATAAATTAATGCACGTTTCATTTTACTTGCCATCAATTACATTGATTTCCATTTATTACATTCCCATTTATTACTTATTAATATTTGCACTTACATTTTCTACATACACACAATTTTCTCTCATTTTAGACATACTGAAGTTCTTTTCGGCATTTCATTTCCCCCCATCTATCATCCCTCCATAAGACACTTTCACTCCAATACAATTTGGAAACCTTCCCTGTTTATCCCAGTACAATATTTTTTTCTCAGGAAGCGGCGGGTCCTTCAAATTTATGCTGGCGACCAAGACAAGCTTTATAGCGCCCACCAAGACGAGAAGATTCGTATTTGGGATCATTCAAATACAAATGTGCATTATCATAAACTATTAGCAACACTGCCTACACTCAAAGATTGTCTGCAGAGTTCTCTAAACGCGGACAAGTATGTTCAAGTTAGAAGGTACCACAAGAGCCTGTGGATCAAGCATTCTGACACTGTGTCTTCTCTAGCTATAGATCCCAATGAAGGGCTCCTGTATTCTGCGTCGTGGGAGATTGTCGGATGTAAAATGAATAGAGTCTATAAATGCCCACGACGACGCTGTGAATGCAATGGTATTGGATTCAGACCGTTTTCTGTTCACGGGATATGCAGACGGAACAGTGAAATTATGGAAGAGAATAATGGCGGCTACCATAGAAGGAACATCGAAGAAAACGAAGCAAAAACACAGCCTAATTACAACGTTGAGGGTTCTCCATCGATTTTCAGTGAATTCCATTGATTTTCAGGGTTGATCTTATTTCTCAATTGACCTTGGAGTTTCGTTCAATCAACTCATTGTCAACACACTTCTCAATACGTTCGAACAAGTGACACCAGAGCCAGCCACAAATTACTTGATTCCGAGTTCTACCTATGGATTACACGTATCCATACCTGACTGCGCGTGAATCAGAGCATAAACCACCCAACATAAATATACAGATTATGACAACAGAGCAAAATAGTTACTTTTCCTCGAAAGATGGGTCCCAGCCAAAAATACACATCGTCCATTATCATAAAACGTCTTGATAATAAAATTAGAATGATCATGAAGCCTAAGTAACCTTTAAAGTGTTTTAAGTGACTGAAATGTTTTTTTAAACTTCATTTAAAATTTAGTTTTGATCATAACATTACATCAAAATTACCATTTATCAATTTAAATTGTAACTTTCAACAATCTTTTTACCAAATTTGAAAGAATCTTTTACATTTATCAAATTAAATTATAACTTTAAACAAATTTAAAATAAATCGCTAGAATTCATCATATAAAAGGCATGTTCGATCTTCTTCCAGGATTTTCTGTATGCTTCAATAATTGTCATAGCATCGTATATATCACCAAAGACATTTCATTTTCGATTTAGGGATCAAGTACCTGTCAAAGGAAATATCAAGCCGCATTGTCGCATTTTGGCATGTTAGGAATCCCCGTCAAATATCACCTTCAAAGATTAAACCCATGCTAACAATCAACTCTGTCAGGTCCACAAGAGAACTATGAATTAATTATAATTTAACACAAATTAAAATTTAAGATAGAATATAATAATTACAATATATTTTTTCCAATGCTATTTGAATTGCCCCATTAATATATCGAATTAAACATGTGTCAATCCAACATAGATTGCATTCACATAGGGTTGAATTCAGAGATCGAATAAACATTCTAAATATATCTATCACTCGTGTGAAATAAGCAACACGGTGTAGATTCCCCAACAACAGAACAAGCTTGCAACAACAAATATCGTGAAGCAGGAGTTCCAATATGATGCAAAAATACAGCAGATAAGAACACCCAAACGAAGAGGCATCCTTGGCCATGTAATTCCCATTGTATATTAATATGGTCTTTTAATTGCCTATATACGCATGCAAACTCGTCATGGAAGGTGTTTGTCGCGATCCTGTTTTCTGGATTTTTTTTTGCTCAAGAGTGCCCCCATAATCTTCCTTACTCGGGGATCTCTATGATCACAACTGTGGCGGGACTTGCAGTATAATATTTGGGCTTTTTCTTCTATTTTTTTCCCAATGTTATGATTGCTTATGCTAATACTGTAATACTCCCATTGGAAGACTAATCTACCCTTGTTGCTAGGGCACCTGTCTTATTGGTCAACCAGTAACCAAAAACCTCGATACCAGGAGCAGTTGGGTAGTTTGCAAGAGGGAAATGGTCTTCAGTTGAAGACCATCCCCAGCACCCCATATTATCGACTCCTCCCATCTGCAATGTGAAATAACATAGAGTTGCCAAGAATATCATTTTGAGTGGTCGGGATTTGATGTGTACGGGTTCTATTGGCTCGCATGTATATACACCTTGTTGCTGAAGATAATTTCATCAAGATGCAACTTGCACGACGAGTCAACATTTTGTGAAGGTTGATCCCACCCATCCTCTAGTGAAAACTACTTTTAGTGTAGTCTTCAAGCCACGACCTTCGCGACCGCCTGTGTAGGTTTCTTGAGCTTATATGCAATGGCTTGATGTGTATTCTTGGTGAGCTTATATGTAATGGCTTGAAGTGTGAAATCAACGGTGGTGACATCATGATTACAATATTCATTATTCATTATTTTTATGACCAATACCGAATCTTATAACTTGTAAATGTAATATTTATTTACGTAATGCTAATTGCATAAGAATATGGATAGCCATCAATTTTATGTAGTACACATATATATAATACTTTAACAAATAATGTTGCTTTTATTTAGGACTGGGAAATGCTCTAATAAGAAATATTTATATATCATGGACTTTTCTAGATTTCATTTTGCAATGTAAAAAAGGAACATAGTTTTTTAAACATATATGGGAAATTTGAATATAAATAATTTAAACTATTAAAGCATTTGAGGCCAACTATATTAGTAAAAAGTTAATTAATATAAAAAGTAAAATTAATTGAAATCACATAATAAAATTTCAAATAATCATTTAACTTATTACAGACATGGCAAATTAACTGATATCACATGTATGTAAATCTATACTCTAGAATTTTGATGCAGTAAAAGTAGGATTACAGTCACACAAAGTGGCTCTTTCTTTCTGCATTCCTTTCCATTAACAAAGGTGGGGCCTCTTTTATTCCTTTCCATTAACAAAGGTGGGGCCTCTTTTATAGGGGGTGAATTATAGCACTACGATTAACAATGACTAAAGTTGTTTGCGCTGGCCTCAATGTCAAAAAAATAAATATTATCATTGCATTTTTATTAAAACACACCAATTCAAATTCATGCAAGCATCAAATTGGAATTCAAGTTCATATTCATACCGGAGAAAAGGAGGAGATTTCAAAAATTGACCTGCTGCCACTGGACTATAACGTTGATGCCAATTGTGGAATTCCCAAATACATTTTACAATTGGCTTTATATACATTGAAGAACCTTCTACTTGCTTCTTATCAATCACAACAAAAGATATATAAATAAAATAAGTACCCAATCGATTGCTTCAGTTTACCATCTCAAGCCTGAGATTTTTCCAAACTACTTTGCTGATACAGAGTTGTCATGAGTTAGTGGAGTTTCCATGTCCAATTGCATCTGTGAAAGTCTCTACTTTATTCTTGATGGATTCTATTAATTCAAATCTTTACTAACCACATCGCTCTTATGTTTTTAGATAAAAAAATATGTGGTTAGATCATCAAAATTCTTCATTGTACATGTATTCATTTGTCAATAAAGTTCATCATTCATTTCTCTTTCATCCTTTCCTTGAGATCTTAGCATGAAATTGGTTTAAGTGAACAGAGATAGAGTAAAAACTAAGTAGATATGTGTCAACCTAAATCTAAATCTCTTGAATCTACAGCCTATTCCAACTTGAAGGGGAAGAAATGTATAAGAGGAAGGCATGCCCCCAGGTCGCCTCTCTTGAAATCCCTTTTAACAAATTAAAAAAAAAACAGGATAACAAAAAAGTAGAAGTTACCACCTTCCAAGATGGAAACGTGTGAGACTTTCCCATGTTTTAAATCTACTTCCTTCCATTCCCAGGATACGGTTAACGATTGCGACTAGACTCATAGCCACATGTACCAAGGTTTCTTTAGATTCACAACAACTACTCTATTACGCTGACCAAGTGTCAAAATAATCAATTGACTACCGAGGATGCCATAATTAGTAGGCATAATCACATCAATAAAATGGTGTTTCCAAATGTGTAGGTGGAGGCAGATGTTGGACTCAGTGGAGGTATATGTCGAACATCAATAAAATGGTGTTGCCAAACATGTAGTGGAGGTAGCTTATTTCACTGCAATGCGTTGTGCACAAGGGCATAAGTGTCTTGAGCTACTATTATTTCACTTTCACCGTTTTGCTTCCGGCAGAAGAAAAAAAGTAATGTTGGTGCTTTTGCGGTTTGACATATCTACTTTTGTATGCATGAGCTTTGTTTCCTACATGACGATGGCAAGAAAGCCAAGGGTAAAGAATTTGATGCCGCTTGTATTTCCTATGGGGAAGCTCACGTCTGTAAAAGAAGTAAAGGGTAAGGCTTTTCACGGCAATAAGGCCGAATCTTCTTCATTTCATTTCATGGCATTGTTGATCAAATTATTCAGTCTTATCTTATCTTAAAGTGGTTATTGAAAATTTCTTGAAATGCATAACATTTTCGGAAACCAGACAATGTGTTTACTGCATTCTGCTCTTTAACTTTTTGTATTCTGTAATTTTATGCTAAAAAGAGATGTAAATTAATCTCCATTTTTTTCCAGTACTTCTAAACAAGAAACACGCACACTGTGGAAGAAATTTGCATCAAAAGAGAGTGCATAACAACGTTTAAGTGCACGAAGTATGACTTTGGTGCATGGTAGATACATGACAATGAAAGTGCATGGTAGTGAGCAAGTAGAGGGATGATGGAAAGTCACATTATGACTAAAGAGAACTAGAGGAAGTTGAAGCAACATAAATGTATTCAAGTAATGAGATGTCAATTGAAAGTCATAAGAGTAACTTAAATTGTTGAGGAAGTCGAAGAGTGAATATGAAAAGAGAAAAAAAAGATTGTTGTTATTGGAATTAGGTTAAAGGGTCCATAAGAAAGCCCAAGAGATAGATATGTAGTGTAGAGAGTTCGTTGAGAAACAAAATAGAGCATTAAGGCACATTTTGTTAATCTATACCTACACCTTAATTTCTAATAATGAGAATGAACATATCTTATCCCAAGCTATGATCTTGTTCTTAATGTTGTGTCATTAATTTCTTTTAGCATGAGACTTCCTATAGTGTACCTATGATATGTTTTGTTTGTCGCAAATTGTTGTGCTTAACTTGGGAAGTTAAACTTACTGGAGAAATGAGGTCGTTCTTCGTTCGACTCCCAATTATGTCGAGATGATGGAGGACAAATATTTTGTCATGTAAAATTAACACATTGAAGATCAAAGATTTTATATTACTAATTTTGGCGGCTGGGATCATCACTGCCAGAGCTTGATGCAAAGGTAATCCTAAGGATAGAAATGGTAGGGCTCATTTCAGCGTCCAGGACGCCAAGCTTAGCACCACAGTGGGACCATCCAATTTTGATTGGCACATATTTGTTGGACCAAGATACCTCTTACCTCGACTGTGCAAGTTCATCATAAACTTACATAATCTACATACACACAACTTTCTCTCATTTTAAATTTACTAAGTTATGTTTGGTTTTTCATTTTCCCGGCTTCTGGGGTATGCTAGTTATTATTTAATTACGAAATAGGGCCAATCGATTACAGTACGTCCAGGACTAATACGAGTCGAAGTGGGCTAAACTCTCGACCAAATGCACCATCGAAATGTGAGCCCTCCTCACGCCGTTTCGGTCTTCTCCGTCGAGATCTCTCTCTCCATCTCCGCTGTGGTCCCCACTGCCTAGCTCCCGCGGCCCCGTCCCCTGACACCCCTGCTTGATCATGTAAGGATCTTCGGCGATCCACAGAGCCTGACACCTTATGCATCAGACTACCTGTACTACGTCAGACAGTTCTCTTATGTCCATCCATACCATGTCCCGGCGAACTATTTCCGGCATCCAAACCCCATCCAAACCCCATCCCATCATTTTAGCTAACGCCAGTTGTATAATTGGTACGTACTGCCATAGCTCGCCATCAATTTTCCCTGCATATATTTGAATTTCAAAGCTCGAAAATTTGAATTTTGAATTTGAAGATGCTTTTGAGCTATTTCACGTCAGAGGATGATTCACATGCCGAAAAGGCGAGTTCGGCAGTGTTAGCAGGCTCGCCTGTCGAAAGCTGTGTATGCTCATTTCTGCGCAATTATCCGCCACATGGTTCTGTGCGTTACAGTGATTTCATGCGTGAAGCTGAAGAGCATACGGGGGTTGGAGCATGTGGTAAAGCTTGAATGTTTGGGTGTTGATTATAGTGATTTCATGCGTGAAGCTGAAGAGCATACGGGGGTTGGAGCATGCGGTAAAGCTTGAATGTTTGGGTGTTGATTGGTGTATCGACTTAGAAGAGCTGCCAAATATGGAAACATTGGTATCTTTGAAGAAGTTGTGGGGAGAGGGATGCGTGAAGCTGAAGAGCATACGGGACGGGGGTTGGAGCACCCGACAAAGCTTCAAAAGTTAGATTTTCGCGGGTGCACCGAGTTAGAAGAGGTACCAAATATGGAAACATTGGCATCTTTGGAGAAGTTGAGGGCCGAGGGATGCGTGAAGCTGAAATGCATACCGGGGTTGGAAACATTGGTATCTTTGGGGAAGTTGAGGGCCGAGGGATGCGTGAAGCTGAAATGCATACGGGGGTTGGTGAACTTGTAAAACTCATAGTTTGAGCAGGTTGAAGCTGTTGAACATTGTCTCCAGAGGTTGAAGAAGCTTGATGGTCTAGCTCCCCTGACTAATGGAAAGCACATCAAACAGAGATGCGACGGTTCACAATTGGGTTGGATTTTATTTATGTAAATTTAAAACAAGACGATTGTAGCGAAGATGAAAATGCCGTCGCGATTTATATCATGTGATTAGTCGAGAGATTAGTCCACTTCAAAAGGATTGCAGTGGATTACATATTTTATATTTGTTTTCAAAGCTGTAATGGTTGTTCATTTTTGACAGGGAGGTGATAGACTGGACTGGTTTTTTTACTTATATTATTCGACTGGTTTTTTTACTTATATTATTGAATGAGTCTTGATGCGTTCTTAGACAACAAAGATAATAACATCACCCTTGGACCCTGGTAAGATAATAACATCGTGGATCACTAAGAACCGTCGGATTGTTAACCTCATGCATATACACTTCACCGGAAAACAATTCCCGGTACTTGGGTTATGTGCCTGTCTGCATTAATGCCATGTAAATTTAAATTTCGAATTTCTTCAAGGCGCGATAGGATTTAGATTTGAACTGTCCTGCCCATTCAATTTGATTTCCACTTCAATGGAACAATAGACTTTGAAGGGGACAAAGTCGCTCCCCACCAGAAGTAAAATATAACAGCCAATTCGGATTATTTCCAAATGTTTGCAAGCACTGTTGAAAGGAATTCTCAGGTGCCACAATTTATGGAATTATTCCCCATCCAACCTGCTACTCTCACAAAATGGAGAAGAGGGGAGGTAGCTACGCACACAAATGGAGAAGAGGCGAAGGAATGGGTGAGTTGTATTTTAGTATCTTCCATTTTGAGTTGCAACACAACCAAATGAGAGAAACGAAGTAAAATTGTCCAAACGGCCAGGCCAGTATCAGGTTACAATGAGGTGAGTTTTAATTTACAACATAGAGCATGCATTTTCCATGTCATAGGGAGATGATTATCCATATTGTTTTTCATTACCACTCTGTAAATATAACGAGCTAGACTTATATACTCACCTATCCATCATTCACTCTATGTTGTTTTTCTCTATTCTGGAAAGAATGTGAATGCATGTTTTGTGAAGGAATGAGTAATTATGAATTTGAATGTGAATACATGTTTTGTGAAGGAATGAGTAATTATGAATTTGGGTCTTATGCACCATATTTCGAGTAGGATGGGATAGTTCTACCTGCTTTTGCTAAACCCGGCAGGATAAAGAGGATAGGCCTGTCGTTGCCAACTCCTGGGTCCAAATGTTAGGTCGTAGACCGAACCAGATATCAAAGGGAGGCTACCCTTCGTTCTCTTGGAGGAAATAGTTGAGCGGGATTTACATATGGATATGCTACTAAATCTGCCTATTGACATGGCAATTTTGGGGTTTCGAAAGCAACAGGAATAGGCGATGTTGGTTTTATGAAGCCCAAATTCGCTTTCAGTAGCATTTCCAATTCAGAATCTATTCGGAATTTGGGAACTATTTGGCCATTTTAATGGATCACTCACTCTTCCATTTTTATTTTGAAACTGTTTGAAAAGTACTCGAATTAATGAATTATTTGTGTCTCCACAGGAACATATGTAAACAGAAGCACTTACTCACGAAGTAAGTATCGGAGATGATCGGTCAACAACCAAGCTATGGAACATGTCGCTTTTCTAAAAGAGTCGCCAGTGGTCATGTGAACATAATGGGATAACTCAATCTAAATATTTTTTTTTTCAAAGTTTGGGTGATCTCTTCGTTAACGTTCTCCCAAGATTGAATAGTAAGTATGCAGATTATATCCTTCAGTATATGGAGGAGGGTCTTGTATACATTTCTGTAAATATGGGACATACATATTCAAAGACCAGTATGATTACAGTGATTGCAAACCAGCTTACATTAAATTGAATAAATTCAATAGAACTCAATTGTGGTATGGAAGGAGATATCAATGTGCGAGGGGACTTGGTCAAAGAAGTAGATCACAATTGCGTCTACATATAATCCGTAAAATGCAATTGACCTCAACCTCAGTTTTCTAAATACATCCAAAAAAAATCATAGGAATTGGTTGGCTCAAATAAAAAATATGAGAAATAGTTAATACAAAACTTAATTTATTTATATTAAAAAAATAGCGATAGTTAATACAAAACTTAATATAGTAACTGGTTGGCACAAATAAAAATATGAGAAATAGTTAATACAAAACTTAATTTATTTATATTAAAAAAATAGCGATAGTTAATACAAAACTTAATATATTTATATTGTAAAATCATTGGAGGTAATATTTCATTTGTTAAGACTATATCATAATTAATTTCTTTATATTAAAAAATAGCGATAGTAATTAGAAAACACAATATATTTATATTGTAAAATAATATAAAGTAATTGGAGGTAATATTTCATTTGTTAAGACTATATCATAATTAATTTATTTATATTAAAAAATAGCGATAGTTACTAGAAAACACAATATATTTATATTGTAAAATAATATAAAGTAATTGGAGGCAATATTTTATTTGTTAAGATTATATCATAATTAAAAATATTTATTACACTATAGAAATTTTAAAAGACATAGTTATTAAAAATATTTATTAAGATATACAAATTAATTAAAATTAAAGTTAGATTTGTTAAATTTATTGAAATTTTTAAAAGTAAATTAGAAGACTTTTAATATATCTATGAAAATTAAATATATTATAATTTATTATTAGTGAGATCTTGTTAAAGAGAAAAAACTTTTATATGAGAAAGGGGTGCAACTTAATTTCTAACATATTGATTTATTATATATTTAGTATTGAAGATTGGTACAAACAAAGATGTTTAAGTAAAAGAAGACAATTTTCGTGGAACTTTGTTTAGGTAATATTTTATTTGTTAAGACTATATCATGATTAAAAATATTTATTACGATATAGAATTTCTAAAAGATATAGTTATTAAAAATACTTATTAAGATATAAAAATTAATTAAATTTAAAGTTAGATTTGTTAAATTTATTGAAATTTTTAAAAACAAATTATAAGACTTTTAATATAATCTCTATGGAAATTAAATATATTATAATTTATTATTAGTGAGATCTTGTTAAAGAAAAAACTTTTACATAAGAGAGGGATGCAACTTAATTTCTAACATCTTGATTTATTATATATTTAGTATTGAAGAGTGGTACAAATAAAGATGTTTAAGTAAAAGAAGACAATTTTCGTGGAACTTTGCTCAGGTAATATTTTATTTGTTAAAACTATATCATAATTAAAATTATTTATTATGATATATAATTTCTAAAAGATATAGTTATTAAAAATATTTATTAAGATATAAAAATTATTATTAAAAATATTTATTTAGATGTAGAAATTTTACATTGTACCACTTGTAGTCCACCCAAAAAAGAAATGTTTGGGAAACTCTTGTATCCATAGTTGTTTATATTTATATTGAATTCAAGTGCTCCTCCATGCATATGGGTGAATCAACATGTACAAGCTTTTTGAGGGTTTAAATTTTCTACTCAACTACGTTGAACTAAAAAATTAAATAAAAAAACAAAAAAACATATTCCATCTCTTAGATATGTGCATACCTTCTTTCCTACATTTGTTCTTAAACACACACACGCAAAAATATATATATATATATATTTCAAAAACAAAAACAAAACAAAAAAACAAAAGAGGATTGGGAGAGCTCCAATGCTCAATGGTTGTTTGAATCAAACCTTGCTCAACTAATACAAGCGAAATATTCTTCTTTAACATTTTCACATTGCCAGTTAGGAATAGTTGTTAGATTGAGTTATATTTGGCACATTCATAATTGTGATTTCAATTCTTATATGCAAGGCATCCGTCTTAATATTGTATTGGAATTGACATGAACCTAGGTGAAAATATAAATCTTTATTTACATACCATATGTGTTATTGTTACCTAAAATGTTGTCATATAAGTTTCACCATCTGTGTATCTTTATAACTATTGTATGATTGAAACTTAACAATGGAGATTTTTCCCTCTCATGCAAAGATTAAAAAAAACTAGATATAACCCAATAAAAGGTAACTAAATGTTGTTAATTCCATTGATTTCAAGAATACATGCAGAGAAAGTGGAGGCAATTCATTACATATTGTGAATGACCCAAATCCAAGCTATGCACATGATCATATGGTGTTATTGGAAAGTAAGAGGATTTTTTCTATGTTCATTTGGGTTCAAACATAAATGATGTTTGTTTTGATAGGACGGTAGGTAATTCCATCCACGAAAGGGTTTCAATTTTGCATTTTTATGGAGTTTAATTTATATAGCTTATAGAAAAATTGATTTCTCTATGGTTATACTTGTATTTACATGATATAAAATTGGTAGATTGGTAGGATGTGGTATGAAGCATCTACAATTCTCAAACTTGAAAAGAAGATCTGAAACAAGGTTCGGTGCCAAATCAAAAGAGTCACTCTGAAACACGATCGGTGACAAATGGTAAAGTACTTCGAAACACGATCGGTGCCGAAAAGACTTGTGCTCTGAAATATTGATTCGAATAGCTTCGGCGTGAAAGAAGAAAACGCCCCGAAACAAGTGGTGGACCCCGTTCACACGTGTATTGAGACATATTTAATACGAGGGCTATCCTTGTTTATATATATATATATATATAGGGTTTTTCAAAAATTTTGGTATTATTTTGCAACGACGCTTGTTTTGGAACCTATCACCGCACAATAGAAAGCACTCAACTTTGTTGAGCATTGCATTTGGACCAATCTCTCACCACCAGGTAGGTATTTTCATCCTTTTGTTTTATTTTTATGAAAACGACATCTTCGCCATTGTTAAAAGGAATCTGCAAACCTTCGTTGGTGCCCTACTTATGTTTAAATTTGTGAAACTTGATAGGGTATGAAGGCAGAATTAGTTTCTTTTTATATGCATTAGCTTGAAAACACTAGGGCGTCATTTTCTGGTTAGGTGTAGAAAATAAGGGCTTTGTTTTGATAGCCTTCGGTGGCGTTGAATGTAGAGTATCTTTAACCATAACGTTTTAGGGCTTTCCCTTAAGGCGACCGCTGCAGACCGTCGTTATCTCCAGAACTTGCGCATTCTAGACTCGGGATTACAAGATCGTCAAATCCATGATGCTGTTGGTATAACACAAGAATTACTGCATACTATTAAGTGCAAGAAGTAGAAAGCAATTCTACTTAAAATGGATTTAGAGAAGGCATATGACAGAGTTAGTTGGGATTTTCTAAGGATTGTCTTGATACAAATTGGAGTCCCAACTCTTGGTATTAATTGGATCATGGCCTGTGTGAATACTGTAAGTATTGATGTAGTTGTAAATGGTGCTCCCACATCTTTTTTCAGTTGTTCCAGAGGAATCTGACAGGGCTTCTCTATGTCTCCTTTATTATTTCTATTAGTAATTGAAGGGCTAAGTCGATTGATCATGCAAGCTAAACAGGAAGGTAAGATCAAAGGTTTGAAAATTTCCAAGGACTTATATCTCACACATGTTCTATTTGTGGATGATGTATTAATTGTTGGTAATGATTCGATGGATGAATGGAGGCTGTATCAGGGCATTATTGACCTATTTTGTAAAGCATCAGGTATGCGGGTCAGCTTGAAAAAGTCATGTCTTTATGAAAATCTTGTTGGGGAGGACAGATTGCTGGATATCCAAACT
Organism: Larix kaempferi; assembly: GCA_027924585.1. Classification (NCBI taxonomy): domain Eukaryota; kingdom Viridiplantae; phylum Streptophyta; class Pinopsida; order Pinales; family Pinaceae; genus Larix; species Larix kaempferi. Next base: position 29,209,851 of record BSBM01000217.1, read on the forward strand.
CTGTTGCCATATAAGTGTTGTAAGATTGTTGAGGGTTTCACCTATCTCGGCTTACATCTCAAGCCGAATGGATATCTTATTAAAGATTGGCAATGGCTGATAAAAAAGTTTGAATCTAGGATATCCCACTAGACATACCGTCTGTTATCTACTGGGGTAAACTTACTTTGGTCAAGTCTGTGCTTATTGGAACCCTGGTTTACTGGTTCTCATTACTACTTGTGCCTTGTTCAGTGATCAACTCATTAAGAAGACTTCTATTTAACTTCTTATGGACTGGTGGTTTGAAAAAATCCAGTTTGTCTATGATTGGATGGGAAAGGATTTCTTTACCTTTCATATTTGGGGGATGGGGAATAAAGGACTTATCAGTATTTAGTGAAGCACTTCAGTTTAAAATTTTGTGGAGGGATATATTTGGCAACTCACTCTGGTCTAAGGTCATTCATCAGAAATATATAAAATCAAGGATTTCTCACTAGTTGAGGACACCCAGAAAGAAGGTGAGAGGGATCTCCCCTATATGGAATGGATTCTTAAAAGTATATTGCTCGCTTGTTGTTGAATTATGTTGGAAATTTGGGAATGTGAATGAAGTGGCTATAGGTGTTGATCCCATTCTGGGATTAAAAGATGCATATAAATTATCTTCTGATTTATTATATATATTAAGGAACGCGGGGTTGATCACATTGAATACTATCATTAAATATAATATGAATGGCTATTGGTATGATGTCGAGGACCTACATCTGCCTTGTAATGTAGCCTGTGAATGGGAGACCTATATTCAATCACTAAATGCTGCGGGCATCCGATTGTGCTATGAGGAGGATGTGGTGGTATGGGCTGGGAATGATACTATGGGCAGGGTGACTGCTAGTACTACTTGCAGTTGTATTATCAAGCGGAGATGCATATTCCCCAATCACTGGTGGTAGAAGGTTATCTAGCATTGGCATATCCCACTTAAACTCAAATGCTTTATATGGTTTGTGCTTCAGGATCGGTTAAAAACTTGGGATAATCTTTCTATTATTGGATGGATGGGTCCAAGTCAGTGCATACTTTGTAAGTGTTGTTCTGAATCTACATTACATCTTTTCTTGGAATGTTCCTTCACGATGAGTTTATGGGAGAAATTTTATCAAATATTGGGCATTACAGTGAAGTGGGGTGGTAGTAATGTGAAAACCTGTCTGAAATTCTGGATTAAAAATTGCAAAACACATTCCACTATACCTGTCTTTATATGTTGGTTTGTTTGGTGGGTGAGGAATAAGGAAACCTTTGAGGACCTCCATCCAAGTCTGGATAATGCTTATAATTATGCATTGTGTCACTATATAAAATTTCAGAATGAGAAGGAACATCCTGTTCGACATAATATTGGGAATTTTCATCTTATTATAAATGATCCTGCTCTATTATTTGATGGGGCAACGAATATGGGGTACTGTGGAGCAGGTGGGGTTATTTTCCTCAATGTGGATCACTATTTCACTCTTCGTCTAAAATGCGGAAAAGGAACAAATATGAAGGCGGAGTTATTGGCATTATGGTGTGTCACACGTGTGGCTAATCTCTTTGGACTAGTGAAGGTAAAGTTCTTTGGCGATTCTAGAGTTACTATTAAATGGGCGAGAGGTGAATTTGATCTGAAGGTCCCGAATTTGGTTAACTGGTGCAACGTAATTAAGTATGAACTTAGATCTTTTAGTGCTTTGACCTTGGAACATATATACAGAGAATTCAACTCTCAGGCTGATCAACTGTCTAAATTGGCATTGGAGGGTGAGGATGGCTACTTACAGTGGGATGAATTTTGTGAGAACCAGCTGATAGACTCAGGCACTATGTATTTTCTGTACTAGTTTACTCTAGGATCTCCTATTTGGCTTAAGGATGTTGTAATTATTTTGTTTTTTTTTTGGGGGGGGGATTATCTGAACTTTATGATCGAGGGATGATTTTGGGAAGACAACATTTGAATGTTGATATCATGTACTATTTGATTCAGTGTTGAATAACAATAATATGCTTTTTTTCGCGGGAAAAAGAAATAATTTTATTTCTAATAATCATAAGTATTATAAAAATACTTTGGATATATCTTCAACTTCAAATTCATAATTTTATATCAAATCATTAAAATATTCATAAATAAAATAGTATTCACTCAATATTATATCATAAAACTTAAAATAAAATATATTCAATACCATATCATAAAGCCATAAAACAAGAATAAAAAAATGCCCATCTATCTCTATAAGGTGTAAGATTTAAAATAAAAGAGAAAGCTTATGTTAACTCATTAAAGCATTATAAAACTCTATAAGATCTAAGATTTAGAATAAACAAAGAAAAGAAAAAGCATCACACTTAAATGATATGTTAACTCATTAAAGCATTATAAAACCAAAACCTTAAATCAAAAAAGTATACTATGTTGTAATGAACCTATTTATTATAATGACATGGAAGTTTGGAAAAAAAGATTTGAATGATAATAGATCAATTACCAATGAAAATTAAAATAATATATGTTTGAAGGTTAATCAAGCAATATATGTCTGAAATACTAGCTTTTATATATATATATATATATATATATATGTGGAGATTAATCAATATTTTAATTTAAAATATCCTAAAAATATCTTAAAAAGACATATTGAAATAAGATATATATTCCTTAAAAAGGAAAACCAACTCAACCAAGTTATAAATTCAATAACAAATATTCCTTACCAAAATATAAATATAATTATTCCTTAAAAAAAACCTACTAGACCAAGGTATGAATAACAAACTTGCAAACTTGATAACTGCAATGTGACCCTATAACAACTTGATAACTACAATATGAATCATGGAATAGAGATAATCCCATTTACATATAATGATTTCGAGGTCATTTATACTAGATGCTATAGTAAAAAGTGTGATACATAAGTAATAATAAGTATTTATAAAATATAATAAATTATTTATAAAATTAATTAATATTATTATCTAATTTAAAGTTATAATTTCGTATCAAATTGATTTATGGATTTTTTTGTGTGACTTTCGTCAAAGAAATGTATGTTCTTAATCACTAGATACGTATTCAATTTTTAAAAAATATTATTAAAAAAAAGAAAATAACTAAAAGTAATTATATAAAGGAATGAAAAAATATGGTAAAAATAAGATTAGAAAGTAATTAATAATTCAAGGTTTAGTCAAGATTAACAAGCCAAAAAATGAGTTATTCATTTATTTTTTTATTTTTTATTTTTTTGTATTTGTTTAAAATTATCTTTAATTTTTTTACATTTACTTTAAAATGAATCTACATTTTTTTAAATTTTATGGACCAGTATGAATTTTTTTAATTATTATTTATTTGGTTTTAATTTTATTTTTTATAAACTCACATAAAAAAATTAATTATTTTTTTAACACCGGCTGCTATAAATGTAATAAGAATATGGCATCTTGAAAAAGAGGAAAGAATTAGATTTAAGTCATAATTATAAAAATAATAACATTGCAAAAAAAAATAAATAAAAATTAAAAAGTTACATTGAAGAGACATACCATATATAAAACTAGAAAGATAAAGATACATGGTTAAATAAAATATATCCTATTGATTTGTATATATTCACATGTGAGTCATTGTGAATTTAGAAAACCACCATGTCAAGCTGAAATAACCATATTACCGCCGCATCAAACCCATCGTTATTAGTTTCCAGGTTTTGTATATATTCACATGTGAGTCATTTGCGAGCTATGGCAGTACGTACCAATTATAAAGCTGGCGTTCGCTAAAATGATGGGATGGTGTTGACATACATGGTATGGATGGACATAAGAGAACCATAAGAGAACTGTTGACATACATGGTATGGATGCATAAGGTGTCAGGCTCTGTGGATCGCTGAAGATCCTTACATGATCGAGCAGGGGTGTCAGGGGACGGGGCCGCGGGAGCTAGGCATTTGGTTGAAATGGCTTTTTATCCTCCCTTTTTTTATATATGATCTGGAAGACTTTGAACGTCTGCTTTTTGGTGTAGCCAATTAAAAAAAGTTATTTTAATGCATCTTGTAAACAGGAACATTTAAAGTTTAAACTATAACAACAAAAAGAGGAGTGATCTTTTTCCTGCTGCTTTGCCTGCAAAAGCTAGGAAGATTCATTTCAAAATAAGTTTTGATAGTAGCAATGCATTTGAGTTCAAAATGAACTATTTTAGAGGATCCACTTTGTTTTATGATTTGAGAATAAATTTGATCCTTGGTTTGGTTTTGGTTTAAGGGGTCCTTTTTTAAAATTAGCTATATATTATATTAATTCAAAGATACAGATCATCAAAATATTGGTCTGACTATATTATTATTATATTAATTCAAAAATTCAGAAGATACAGATCATATTATTATTATATTAATTCAAAAATTCAGAAGATACAAATCATCAAAATATTGGTCTGCCAGATTGGAAACCAGACCAAATACAAAACATGAGTTTATCATTTTGAAGGACTGTTTGTCTGTTCTAAGAGCCTATAATACCCTTCTTTCTATTCTTCCTATCATTACGCCAGGGATAATTGAAAAACCTATAGTATCTAGAATTATTGCTAACATAAAAGTCCTGAAAGAGAATAACGTAGTAACTGCTAAATGCTTTAATCATCATCAGAAAGTAGAATTGGCGGAACCGTTGAACCAGAGGAGAATAACATAGTAACTGCTAAATGCTTTAATCATCATCATCAAGTGGAAATGGAGGAACCGTTGAACCAGAGGTCTCAGCTGGGTTTTCTTCTACTAAGCGGACTCCACAGGAAATCTTTTCTATCACATCCAATTTTGCATCCTGGTTTTTCAACTCAGTCTGAATGTCATCTAGTTGAGTCACCTTTTGTTTTTTCCAGCAGAGCTTTACCCATCCACAGGAAATCTTTGCCATGACATCCAATTTTGCATCCTGGTTCTTCAACTCCGTCTGAATGTCATCTAGTTGAGTCACCTGTTGTTTTTCCAACAGAGCTTTGCTCATCTACAGGAAATCTTTGCTATCACATCCAATTTTGCATTCTGTTTCTTCAACTCAGTCTGAATGTCATCTAGTTGAGTCACCTGTTGTTTTTTCAACTGAGCTTTACCCATCCACAGGAAATCTTTGCTATCAAATCCCAATTTTACATCCTGTTTCTTCAACTCAGTCTGAATGTCGTCATCTAGTTGAGTCACCTGTTGTTTTTCCAACAGAGCTTTACCCATGAAAGCCTTCATGTGCCAATACAAGGTGAAGTGACAGTCTTCAGATATTTGGTATCCCTGCTAATGGAGGTACCTGCGGCCGACCTCGTCCCTGGACATGAATTCCCTCTCTACCTTCAAATCTTCCTTACCCCACGAAATGTCTTTTTGAATGTGCATCTGGATTTCTCTCCTCTCCAATAGGCAGCGGCAGCTTCCATAGCCACCTTACTCACCCTGGCGCTGATAATCTTCTTGTTCCTCGTGTCCCTTTCCATCCTCTGCCACGACCAGTGATTCTGTTCCTGGAGAAAGGGGAAAGACAAGCAGAGGGTCTCTCTGGCGTGGATGGGGGACGAGGTACAGGCAAAAAGGCACCCTCTTCAGCTTCGAAACAGCCAGAAATCCTCAAACCAGAGATGAGTATCTCACTAGAAGCGCGGTATGAGCCAGCAGATCTTGAGCCCGAGAGGAAATGAACATGAATTTACCAAGAGTGTGAATCGATGACAGGCTGTTCTGCTTGTGCTGCGGTAGAATTGGAGTGCAACTATATACCCTGATTCTCCATACTCGAGCATCATTCGGGGTACTGATAACTACTCTGCGGGTATGATGGTACAATTGTGTTAGTACCCATCCAAGTAAACCTTCATGATCGTAGTGTTAAATTCCTGCCCTCTCTCCCTCTGCCTCTACCATGTACTTCATGTGCTGCAACGTGGTGGGTGCAGGCGTCATCTCGTGTGCTAGCCGGGAGAGAGAGCCTGTCTGGGTAAGGGGCACACCTTGTTTTATGGCCTAAGAAGAAATTTGGTTCTTTCTCGACATTTCAACTTTTAGATCTGGATTCTTTAATGTCTGTGAGATGAGCCATGCAGTAGGCTCAAAATGAGCTCATGGAGCAGTTGAGAGCATTATTTGCTTATGACGCAATCCTCACTTGAACCAAACTTATGGGGTCTATTCTCAGACGTTCGACGTGCTGGCTTTCTTGCACCTTAAATTGCAGTTCTATTTTCAATGAAGTTATTTTTAGTTGGAGTCCCATTCTATTCATGTCTTTTGGATTCCCTTTCTTAATCCATCGTGTTTGCAATGGTGGTACTGGAAAAGTTACAATGGTATTTTTTGGATTCCCTCTCGTATTGGTTGTTGGTTTTATTGTCTTATTATGACTTCGCTTCAAACAGTGACAATTTTATCCTTGTGGTAATGAATTTTAAACCACAATTTTATCCTTGTTTTCTTGCTGATGAACATACAATTTTGGCACTTGGGCGGCTGTAACAATTTTGTCGACGGCATTCCATAATTTACCCAATTATGTAAATGAATAACTGATCTATTAGAATGATTCTGGAGATCCACTTTGGAAAGATGGACTATTTTTTTGGACAATTCTGGGCAAGGTTTGCAGATGTTGATTATGATTTTTCTCGTTGTGTGTAATATGTATTGGAGTGCCTATTTTACTGAGTATTTGAGTTTTTCATTGGATGCAAAACTTTAACAGTTGGACATATAGAAGATCTAAAAATGAAATTATGTATATTAATTATTCAAATGTTAGAGTTGGACGTTAGAGTTGGACATACAGAGTTGGACATACAGAAGAGCTAAAAATGAAATTATGTATATTAGTTATTTAAATGATCCATTGTAACATACTTTGTAACATAATTTTTGTTTCTAATTTGTAACATAATTTTTGGATGGTTATATTTTTGTTTCTAATTTGTAACATAATTTTTGGATGGTTATATTTTTGTTTCTACATTCGATTAAGAGGTTTAGATTCCATTAAGAGGTTTTCTGTGCATCTTGTAGCTTTTATTTGTGATTGAAATGCAGCCTTCTATAAATCACCGGGCGGCATAAACAAATTTTAAAATAAAAATCTAAATATGCATATTTACAATCATGTCTTTCCTAAAATATTGTATAAAAATTTAAATATGCATATTTACAACCATGCCTTTACTAAAATATTGTATGTGTTAGTTCAAATGGCAACCATTTAGCTAGATAAGTCATTCTAGGCTTCAGAAATTATCATTTTGAATTACAAATTTTACCGTCTCTTGTCTTACAAGGCCGACAACAAAAACGATGTGTAATACTGAGTAACAACAGCATTCATCTCAAATGTGTGATAACTCTTTTTGGAATTGACAAAATGCTCAAAACTTGCTGTACTAGCATTGCATAGAGACTTGTTTGCAGCTGGTATAGAGGAAAAAAATTGCAAAAAATGGTTATGGGTTTATGACTTTCAAGAATCATGGAGTCTTCGAGTGTAAAGAATTTTACAGTTATATCTCAATTAAATATTTTAATATTATATCTCAATTAAATTTTTTAATGAAGCTTTGGTGTTTGTGTTTTCACTATTTGAATGGATTTTGTGCTCAGCAATTTTCAATATAGTTATATGAAGAATGGATAAAATTTTGATCTTGTATTAAGAATCATTGAGTGTATCTCTGCATAAAGAATCTTACAGTTATACCTGGATCAAACACTTTTGTGTTTGTGTTTTCACCGTTTGGATGGATTACGTGCTCGCCAAATTTCAATGGTGTTATGAAGAATTGGCAAAATTTTGATTTTGATCTTGTTACAAAGTACTGGTTTGGTTTGTCATTTGTGGACACATATTTTTCTTGTTGAACTTGAATGATTATTTTCTTAAAAAGAAATAAAAAGTTTGAGACGTTAGCTACAAATACAGGGTCGATATCTGCATACAGATATTTCCCCTGTTGAACTTAAATGTTCTTTATTATTTTAAAGTTTTAACTTCTTTTAAAATAAAGTTCTACAATTATGATGTTTTGTTGTTTATGTAGGCCACATCTTAAAATACATAGTGATTTATTAAGTTGTTTTTATTTTATTTTATGTTTTTGTTTTACTATTGTCCAGGAGTCGTTCCAGCCAAGAGATATGGTAAGAGTTTGGGCCCACCTTCTTCCACAAGGTGGTAGATTTTCTCAAACGGAATAAGTGAGCTTCCAATTCATCCAAAATAGCATTTATTCCAGTGTCTATTTTTTTATGAAAAATTTAACTTGCCAAATAGTAAATAGATCTAAATATCACAAAGTATCTATTCCAATGTCTATGTCAACCACTGCATGAATCTGGTTATGCATAGATTTATTTTGTGGATGAGGGCTCTTCACACTATGATCAATCATGGTCTGGTGACATAAGAACTTTGCTCATATATCCTGTGCATTGCCCCTACCCACCATGGATAGGGGATACGACTATGTATCCTGTGCATTGCCCCTACCCACCAGAGACAGGGGGATACTACTATGACTGTATAAACGGTGTCAATCTGTGGAGATGTCTTTGATGAGTCTTGTTATTTCATGAACCCACCAGAGACGGGGATACTACTATGACTGTATAAACGGTGTCAATCTGTGGAGATGTCTTTGATGAATCTTGTTATTTCTCTCATTAAAGTGTTTTTTTTCTTTGTTTGTGTTCATGTTGATTGTATTTATGATTCAAAAAGGTAGGTTGGATAAGGAATAAGTTTTAAGTGACTTGACCCCACACTTGTCTTTTAGCTAAATGATGATTTTCACATTGTTGTAGGATATTTCTGTTCATTAAAAATTAAGTAGTTGCTACTTGCTCATGTTAAGTAAAAGTGCTAAGTCAAAAAAATAAAAATAAAACTATTCCTCTTTTACAATCACCCCTTGTTAAATAGTAGCCTCTACTTACCAATCTCATGGTCAACTTGTTAAGTCAAAAAAATATTTAAAACCATTTTCCAATAGGAATTTTTGACATAGTAAACAAAAGAGGTAAATGTTGAGACACTACTATAATTTAGTTTAATTGTGTGGTTTATTTTTTAAATTGTATTAAATTAGATTAATTAAAAATATAATTTAGTTTAATTGTGTGGTTTATTTTTTAAATTGTATTAAATTAGATTAATTAAAAAATGAGTTTTGGACCTAGTGTTAAACCCTTAGAAGCATCTTTGTGGTATTTATGCTCGGAATTACTTGGATTCCCTTAAGTCTTTACCCATAATTTCTAGATCTTGTGCTAGTTGGATTCCCCTTAGTCTTTATCCATAATTTCTAGATCGTGTGCATTGGATTCCTTTTAGTCTTTACCCATAATTTCTAGATATTTGCTTGTGCACAAGCCTTATCAATTGTCCTAGCTTTGAAGAGCATCACTTGCCTCCATAAATCCCTCCATAAATGATTGTGCAGGATGTCCATATATAAATGATTGTGTAGGTTGTCCATATACTTGAGGATTACATTTGGGTTATTGGGAGATATACCCAAGATAATAACCATTTGTTTGAACTTAGTGGTGTACTCTTGCACACTACCCTTTTTGTTGTTGGAAGTAATGGAAAATGATCCATTTGTCCTCTTCTAACTTGATAGGGCATAATTAGGACTTCATGAGGGTTTTAAACACTTCCCACTTAGAAGGGGATCAACTTCCAAGTTGGAAGTAAATGGAAAATGATCCACTTGTCCTCTTCTAACTTGATAGGGCATAATTGGGACTTCATGAGGGTTTTAAACACTTCCCACTTAGTCACTAGGGGATCAACTTCCAACCTAAGTGTCTTTGTGTGAATTTTCCACCAAGTTAAGGCATGGCCCTCTAACTTTAGTTAGGTAAGTGATTTTGTTTGCTCATCACCTATGTGATGTACACTAAAATAAACTTCTAAAAGTTGTAATGATTGATTCAATTTAACTCCATCCATCTTACCTAGAAATAAACTTCTAAAAGTTGTAATGATTGATTCAATTTAACTCCATCCATCTTACCTAGATAGGGTTTGATGTTCACTCTTGCTTCCATTTTGAACAAAGATTGTTAAGAAGTGATGGCCTTGAACTTGGTCCATCTTTCTTTGGCTTTTTTTACAACACCTTTTCTAGGGCTTCATTATATCTAGATTTCCTATATGATCCTTCTTCTATGTTAGAGCTACAAAACTCCTTGAAAGGTCCAAAATTACTCTCCAGTGTTGTTATATTGCAAGAGATGTTAGTGGCTTGTGCTTCCATCTTTGAAAATCTCTTCTTTTACTCATCTCATAGACTTTTACTATTTTACTCATCCACCATGGCTAGAGTTTTGATACTTATTTCTTACACCAATTCCCATATCCTACAACTTTCCACAACAACCGCAGAGAAAATTGTTTTAATATCAATATGATTTGTAATCTTCCACATATATTCCACTGGCAGAGTTCATCACAACAAATCCTCTAATATTCTAGAATATATTATTATGGAATGATTTACGTTATTATTGCATATCTTAATGTTGAAATAAGTTGAAATGAAAGAAGAAAGCAAATGACATACCATCCACACAATAAACACAAGAAGCACCAAGGAAAATCCTAATATGGGAACAACCTACCTTGAAGGTGGGGCCCATGCTTTTCTTTTTAATTCTCAGCGATAAAATGAAATACAAAGAAAGGGGTAGTCACTATGAAGTTTCCATGGACATTGTGGCCAATATGGCTTCTACAAGATATTTTACTGACTTTGTTTCACCCCGAAATTCCACTCCCAGATGTTTTTCTCAATTATAGAACAATAAAAAAATATAATAAGAATGAAACCCCTTCCTTTCTTAGCGGCCCAATATTTAACATAGCATGAGAGATGACTAGTGTTAGGGTTAGGGATATTTGCATATCTCAACCTCCAATTAATGTTAGGGTTTTGGACCCTCTAGAATATTTTTGGAAGTCGACATGTGAATAGCTCCAAATGTGTGAGTAATGTGAGCTAATGCGACACCCACTCCATATCATGGTGGTTAATATAATAGGTCAATTTTCGGGAGGCATGCCTTTTGCATATAAACTATGATTAAGGTGAGTTTTGCACCATTCAAAAGTTTTTGATGTGTAGAATAACATCAATAGGCTGAAAGACAATATTGTAATTTTTTTATCAAAAAAATTATTGTTCAGGGTCTCAAATGGGCTATGGAAGTTTCTAGAGTCCAAATCACCAAAGTGGGACCTACCCATAAAATGTACCCTACAAGCAAATACCTCCACTTTTTCCACCTAATAAGTACCAAAATAGATGAAACTATATAATGATCCAAAGGAGGCAAAACCCTATTTTAGTATCTTTTGACCTAGGTATGAGATTATATCTACAAATGACACTTGAGTCATAATAATTCCTCATGTTTGACCCTACCAAAATAGAGTCAAGAGAGATAAGGCTTTGGGAAGCTTCTAGCAATAGAGTATCCATGCTATTATTCTTATGACCAGAGAGGTGAATGATAAACTTTCCTTGACACTAGAAGAAAGAGAGAACCCACCCATCTCAAATTCATCACCAATATATGAAATTAAATTAAATTTAGAGTTTGGGGAGATATGAATAATAGAAATTGTCTTACCTGAGTTTCAATGAGCTTTGACTTCCAATGCTAGATTAGAAGCATCGCCAATAACCATCATTTTTGTTATCTTCGATCGGTCACCATTTTCAACAATGGTTGGATATAATCCCTCGACATCTTTTGAAGGAATAGAAATAACCACTTTGACAACCATATCAACTAACAAAATTGCTAATATTTGATCCCCACAGGCATACTCGTTGATCATTTTAGGATTCGTAGAAATGCCACACTCAAAAACCATATATTTAGGCCCTATATCCTTCTTCATGGAGTTTTGGTCATGTTCCAAAAAAACGTCATTGTTGTCCCTCATCTTAAGAGCTTGTATGGATTCCCCATTTGGATTTGCAATTTGAGGCAAAGTCAAATTAGGGATCTCCACTAACAATGGAACCTCCAATAAAGATGTTTTTACCTTAATCCCTTTAGAACATCATATTGTGCGACCTTATGTGTTTCATTTACTTTGACTTCCACCAAATTGTTTAGCCCTTGTATTTATTTTCCCATACCTTTGATTTAAAAGGCTTTTGGTATTCATGAACAATGCGGTCATGCATGTGAGTTCTTAGAGAGTGACCAGGGATTCACATGTAGTCTAGAAATTGACTATAAGAGGGATTTCCAGTGCCTCTCTATAATTTTTGGTGGGAAAGCTTTGACAATACGAGGCATTTCCATTGGTTCTCTATAGTTTTTGGTATCCCACCACTAACGTCAATGTTGACTAGGAGTTTTACAACTGACCAAAATACGGAGCAATGGAAAGTAGGATGAATAGCCAACAATTTCCCAAATAATTCCCTCTCTCTATAAGAGCTTTATTTGTCAACAATACCATCATTGCAATCCCCATAGTCTCATCATATTGAGATTTATTAAAGGTTGAACTTGACAGGTGTTTTGGCTCATTTTTCATTTGTTGTTGTTACTAAAGATGACATCCGTTCATGGTTTATTCTCATTTCTAACCCGTGTTAAGATGGATCTGTACAACTTAAGATATTTATCCCACAAGTCTCTATTTTGATGTCACTTAGGTGTGTGGAATTGAATGTGGTCTACACTTCATGTTTGGAAGACGAAATCATGATTTCTAACTTTTTGGTATAGTCGTGATGCAAATAAAAGTGTGGCCATCTAAGCTGTTTTTCTTATCTGAGACTACTCCTCCTGAAACTAGCCATCTAAGTTATTTTTCTTCTCTGAGACTGCTCCTCCCAAACCTGTGTGTTTGAAAAGTAGAAAAATGTTTAGTTTTCTTCGAGTAATAACAAAGTTCAAATGGTATTTAAGTTGACATTTTAAGGAAAAATACATATTTTTAAGTTTTAAATCCATTGTAAGTGTACAATTTAATAATAAAAAATTAATAACCTCACCATTCACAAAGTGCCACTTGTTTTCTTGTTTATTGAAATGACTCTTTTAAACATGGACTTCATTACTAATTCTGGAATAATACATATTTTTAAGTTTTAAATCTGTATTCAGTATCTACAATTTATTCAGTGATAGCATAACATTTATCTCTAAAATTTACCTTAAAGACTGAAACATAAAATTGCTTGCATATGTAATGAGTACCACCTCTTGAGACATGCTGCTCGTGCTTAAGAACTTTATCGCCAACCAAAGCGAAGCTAAATGTGATGCATAAAACAAATTTATGCTCGCATTCAACATGCATAGCATGGCCAAAGAAGAAATAGCTCCTCCCAAGGAGTAACCAGTGGTCTTCCCCTTTTCATATTCTAGATCGGCCTGCAACAACAATCAAAATTACAAAAATGATAAATTCCAAAGTGCAAGATTATTTTAAAAGCATGAGTAAGGAAGACATGCAATTACCACGAAATAAGGCAGGTTCATAGTATGCATGAATAGATAACTAACTTTTATGCTTCAATAATAATAAGATAGGCATAGGCATGCAATTACACAATTATAGTAACATTATACGAATGACATTATGTATAAAAAAGTTATAGTAACATTATACTAATACCATTCTATTTTTTTAAAATAAAAACTTTCTTTTTGTTTTTGTTTTTTTGTAAATAGAAACATTATATTTTTATTGTAATGGGGTAGATAAAAAATCTTATAAAAATAATGAAAAGTATTATATATTATAGTAAATTTCTTTACCCTTCAAATACAAAAATAAAAAATAAATTTGACGACTTTAATTTTTAATTAAAATTTTTAATAGTAAATTTGACAAGCAATAACTACTGCAATAATTACGCCGAAGGCGTATTTTAAGGGACAAGCTCCTCTTAGGCCATCATCATCTGTCAACGGCCTATGAGGAGCCGCCACTTGTCGTTTGTCTATAGCCTGCAACATGTACGCTTGAGACTCCTCTCCGCCCTATCACGGCCCGATTCCTCAGCGAGCCCACACATTCACGGCTGTGCTCATGCCCAATCACTTGGAAGCCCAGCCGCGGCATGTACCTCCCTGCTGTCCCGCTCCTCGACTCCTCAACCGTTGATCTTTGCACTGTCTGCACAGAGATATGATGTCTGTAAAAGTTAGGTGTGCAGGCATCTGTAAACCATCGAGCAAGGGTTGTAGTCCATTGTTTCCAAATCGAGTTATTTGGATGGGCACCAGACAAATAAGTTTACGGATCCAGTTTCCCAAAGGCTTTTTTGGAAGGGGAGGAAACAAGACATCTATATCATTTTAGAGCCAACTTTTAGACATGTGAACATATGACGGAATCCTGAGATTGTCAATTAATATCTCGTCAGAAACCCTACAAGTCGAGAGTTCGACCTCATAAACTGGCAATCTCTGTGCCGAAACAATGTCAGTGACTTGCAGTCTATAGATTCAAAATCTTCACACGGAATGCCAGTAAAACAATTTTAGACTACTGTATTTTCATTCTTTTAGTTCTGGGCATTTGGAAAGATTTTAAATTTGTAGGACTATTCAAATTTACTGTATTTTTATTCCTGACAAGTACCAACTAGTAAGACACATGTCCATTCACACAAATTTTAGAGCGGCGTGAGAGTACATTATTATGATTTAAAAACGCCCGAGTGTGCCATTCCATATAACTCGGATACATTGTTGTTAGCCCTGGTGTAAGTGCCGCATATTAAAAATTCCATAGAATCATTTGTTGGGGGAGAGTTGTATTAGGGGGATGTGGGAGCCGGCAACAGTCTGCTATATTATACACCTGGTTTTCTGATCACTATTTGGGGTTTTTTTCTTTCAATCTTGTTTCTACGGTTCTTCACTTTGTTCATGCCCCAAAATGTTCAAGAACAAATTACAACAATACATACAGAAGAATTCTTTGCCATTGCCCGTATACGGCACTTCAAATGATGGCAATGACCATCTTCCCCGATTCAAGTGCAGCGTCACTGTAAATGGTGCACAATATGTTTCGCCGCCGGGATTTAAACACAAGAAGGAAGCAGAAAACGCTGCAGCTCAGGCAGCGATTAAAGATTTAGATCCCCAGTCAGGAGTAAGTTTGATTTCTACCCAAATGCTCAAAATGTTTTCTTGGTCTATTAAAAATGTGGTATCTGATTTGTATGATTTCCTTCTATTTTTCTCTGAAAAATTATGCAACAAAAGTTTGAGACTGTATCAGCTTGTTGCTGTGTGGGATATACACAAACATGGCTTAAAGCCAAAACCCAGTACCCAAACAATGTTTTCATTCTGTGCTGGGAAATTATTTCCATTCTGTTCTCTGTTTTAGTGGGAAAATAATAGTAAATTCTCCCTATTTATTCGTCATAAAATTCAGCATTCCTGAGGCATAGCATGTGCCACAATGATGTCTGAACATCCTTATTTATTTATTATAAAATTCAGCACTCCCTAGGCAGAGTATGTGCCACAATTATAGCTGTGAACATTTTTCTCTGCCACTTTGCTGAAGCATGGAGATGGCGTCTCGTAATATAGTATACCATTTTCCTTTCTAGGTCAGTATGAGGTGTTCTCCCCAAGAATGGAAACTCTAGACATATGTAAATACCCGGGTCCTAGCTGATGTAGCACCTGTCATAATGGCTGGATGTAATCAGTTCCATTCTCGACTTTAGATGTTCCAAGTTCGGAAAGAGTTTATTCCTGAGCATTTTCAGAGATAGATGTTGCTGGAGCACAGCTTACCATCACTAAAGGACCTCTACGAATTGATTTCTTACGGTCTATGATGGTTGAATGAAATGGGGCCCCAAGCAACACGGGACCGTATTACTGAATGATTTACCTTCGTAAGAACGCTGCATTAACGTATAGAAAGACGGGATCACTTATTCTTTCTTCTAGATGAATGATCTTCTAATCAACTCTTGATTCATCTTTGTTGTTCGTGCTTCTAGACAACTTCTTATTCTTCCCTCCCGTCAAAAAGAGTATGGATAGTGAAGTCCAGGATATTAATAGTTGAAGGTAAGGTATAGAGCATTGCTCATTGATCGATTGCCTTTGGATCTACTATATAAAGACTGATTGATTCTTCTCACCACCCATCGAGAATATATCGTGATGTAAAACCAATCAGTCAATCTTTATATAATAGATCGATTACCTTTGGATCTACATTGGAGCCTCTGTCAATCTTGTAAGGTGTCTGTTCATTTTGTTGCCACTTCTAATGAGTTTGAACATGACGGAGTATTTTATTTCTGAAAACCAATCAGGAGACAGGGCAGCTCAAACAGGCCCTCAATGAACTTGCTACAAAGAAGAACATCCGGCCCCCTACTTATCAATTTACAAAGGAAGGAGAAGCACATTGCCCGTCCTTTACAGCAACCGTAGAGATTAACGGGGTTTTTTACACTGGAGCTCCTGGAAAAAATAAGAAGGAGGCTGCAGGAAATGCTGCATATGAGGCAATTCCGTCAATACGCACCCAAGATTGTGAGTTGCTGTTGATAGAAAATATACTATTTGCATTCTCCTTAGTTATCTATATGTAATTTGTAATATTAGTAGTTTCCTTCTTTTCTCAACGATGCATATATATTTGTTTATGCCACTGATCCGTTAGTCTCTTTTCAGCCAATTCGTTTCCGCAGCCTGAACTTCAGGATGATAATAAACGAAACAATGATTTTAAGCAACCTACTGAAGAATGCAAGGTTATCGAGTCTTCATCGAAGATGCCTGCTGATAACTTTACATCTGATAATCAACTATTGGCAGGAAAGGATTCTCATTCAGCTAAAAATAGTACAGAAAAGTTAAATGTTGAGAATGCACCCGCTCTTGAAAGGGTTCCAGTAAAGATAAATGTGGAGGACCCATGTGCAGAAAAGTTAAATGTTGAGAATGCACCTGCTCTTGAAAGGGTTCCAGTAAAGTTAAATGTGGAGGACCCATGTGCAGTTGGAGAGGATTTTGAAAAATCAACAGTGAAGGATTCAGGTGAAGTTGAAAATGGTATGCCAAATATAAATGTTGCAAATGCAGGTTCAGCACCTATAGAACGGCCTAAACAGGAACCATTTCTGGTGGAACAACATCGATTACAAGAGGAGACAAGAGACCTCTATCAAGATAAAGATCATGGATCTACGGAGCTTGAAGGGAATCATGAAAGCATTCAGGATGTTGTTTTAACAGAATCCATCGGCAAGAGGAGCAGAAGTGAAAATGACAATGCTGAACAGATGTCTCAGAGAAAGAAAAAGCTTAAAAGGAAAAACAGGGGAAAAAAGAAGAAGATCGATGGCACAGCTTGACACAGTTGAGAGCGTGTATTGTCACAACTGCAATGCATGGTACGTGACACAAAATTTATTGATATTTCCAAATCTCTGATTTTATATTTATTTTTACTATAATTCCTTCTATCGGATTTCATAATTTATGTCATTTGGTCTGCTCACATAATTTAAAAGATAAATTAAAACAACTTTTACATCATGTAAAATGGCCTTTATTTTTTGAAATGCTCTTAAAAAACATATAGGAGATGTTTACTAGGAGTGTTCGTACTTGTTTTCATGTTGGAAAATCTTTCTGATTCCTGTTTTGTTACATATAATTTGTTTTGAAATTCACAATAAACATAATGAAAGATGTCCAAAAATAAGCACAAATGACTGCAAGTGACACACCAGCCTAATAACCAAATATGAAAAATCAAGAACAAGCTCAAAACACTAAGCTGGGTGTAAGTTGTAAATTATTGTAAGGATATTTGCAATTCACTATTCAAGATGCCATGATGCGTCCATTTGGTCCTCAATGGAATTTAGCAATTCATTTTCAAGCTCACTTGAAACTTAGTGCAAGTTGGTTGTTAGACATATGCTGGCAATTTATTTGCAAGCACACTTGACACTTGTTTTGCATGCAACACAAGTTGTTCCTCAATACCATGGACAGACGATTTACTTTCAAGCACGTTTGACACTTGTCTTGCATACAGTGCAGCACATAGTTAAGACTTAGGGCATTATTCTTAGATGCTAAGACAAAGAGACTGTGACACAAAATGCAATATGTCTCCACAATATTTCTTTGTCTCCAAAGCATAGAAATTTCAGATTATTAAGATCTTGTAGTTGAATCAGTGGCAAGAAGTTGAATCCATTCCAACTCGTATAATGTTGTAGAATCTGGTGCATGAGGTGCTAGAACTGGGCATTTAAAACCCAGCAGAAAAGACCCCTTATGGCTTGGAATCGTCATGACATGTTGAGAATGTCGATGATGCCATTCAATGACTTCATATGTGATTCTGAAGCTTACATGAAGCTTGCATGTTCTATAATTTTCACTCTGTTAGTTGCCATAGGATGTATAGATCACACCATCATTTTTGGAAGCAATCAAATTCTGTGCATTGTAAATAATAAGTCCACAATTTTTTGAGCGATTCAACACTCAAGACCATATCAATGACAATGATATAGAAGGTGTAGAAACCGATAAAAAATGTGACTCCCAATTCTATTCTTTGGTGTGGTTCTGTAGGACAACAATGTTGAAGGGTTATCAACAAATAAGTAATAACCCTAGCTGTATGATTGCAATAGCATCAATGGAATTATATCTTGTACTTAAGTCAATAAGGGTAATAACTTTCTGCTTCTTGAGATAACCATCCACTTTTATGTTATTTGGTTGATGGATACGAGAATGGCTGCGATTGAAATTCCAGGAGTAACATCATCAAAAGTGAAAGGAGCCACGAATTGCATCACATTGTGAATCATCTATGCTACTCACTTTGGGTTGTTTAGGTGCTTCATAGGAATTTCCCATCACATAGGCTGGTTTTTGGGCAATGCAAACACAATTTGTGACTGGGGACCCATTTTGAAACACAGTTAATTTTTTTCCAGGAAGTGGGGCTAGCTGGTGAGAGAGGTATCCTGCTTGAGATTTTCCAATGGAAGGTAATCGAAGACTTGGTTTGGCTTGTCAATAGTTTGACATCAGTGTTTGAAACATCTTAATGCTCAAGATAAAATTTAGGAAACTAGTTGACTGGATTTAGTAATTACAATGTGGATGAAGTAAGACGTGCAGTTTGCATGAACTGCAATTAGCTACGAGTCAGGAGTACGACAAGTTTCTGTACATGATAAACACTAAAAATACTCTCTTTTAGCAGTTAGCACTAGGTTAACTTTAGTTCTCACGTGAAAATAATGCTTTTGATAAGTTAGTGTAATTAAGGCTGGATTTATAAAAGAATGTTTTTTAGTCTTCAGTCTCCAATTTGTGACCGTTTTGTACAATAAATATATATGATATTGTAAAGGAAGATAATTCGTTTGGAAAACTTTCATCATCATGGTGCGTGCTCTTTCTCACATCTATTGCAGCCTTGAAATTTCACGAATCCATCTGAAGTCGCAGAAGACAAGGTCAAAACACGCAAACCCTTAGAAATATCAGGAAAGAACTCTTTTATGAATCATTCTCCTCTTGCAACGGAAAAAAAGCAACTCACTTGATCCCAGCATACATGCAAATTCTACTCTTCAAGCAATTTCACAAGGCCGGTTTACAAAACAGTGAAGAAAAATGAAGGCTTGCAACATATTTATGGATTGTATTTTGTGTCTTTTTTTTTTTTTACTATTCAAGTTTTTTATGGAATGTGAGATTCGTTTAAGCTTAGGGCTGAAGCCTGAAGGGTTTGAGGCTTTTTCCTTTAAATTTTTTCCTTTCGATATTATTGTTATATGCCGTTTGCAGTGGGAAATGCCCATGAAATATAGTGTGCACGTCTCTAATTTATAATTGATTACCCTGCATTTTCACTTTTGGAAAAAAGTGCAAAATATTTCCAGGGCATTTTCAAGATGTTTCTCTGTTATCCCTATTTCCAATAATTTCCTAGAGATAAAACAGACTCCGGAGGAAGGTATTTCTGGTCACAGAGGTTGTCCTAAATAGCGTACATGCCTCAGAGGCTAAAACTTGAATTATTTTCATGATCTCTTGAATTCAACACTCCCTCTATTCTCTTGTTCACTGCTTCTCATCTTGATCTCAAGGCTTCAGTTCTGTGTACATTTATCTATTGTTTTTATGCAACCAACTTTGCTGCCTTATTTTGTTCATATTATATTGGGGGTATGCAATATAAAAATACATTGATTCTAAAGTGGAAATGCTCTAGTCAGGCATTTGGTTGAAATGCCTTTAGAAAAAATTTTCTTTCCCCTTTTTTTACATATGATCTGGAAGACTTTGAACGTCTGCTTTGTGGTGTAGCCAATCAAAAAAGTTCTTTTAATGCATATTGTAAACATGATCATTTAAACTATAACAACAAAAAGAGGAGTGCTTTTTTGCTTGCTGGTTTGCCTGTAAAAGCTAGGAAGATCCATTTCAAAATAGGTTTTGAGAGACACAATGCATTTGAGCTCAAAATGAACTATTTTAGAGGGATTCACCTTGTTTTATGATTTGTGAATAAATTTGGTCCTTGGTTTATATTTAAGGGGGTCCATTTGTTTTCTGAACTAGTTATATTATATTAATTCAAAAGATACAGATCATCAAAATATTGGTCTGCCAGATTGGAAACCAGACCAAATACAAAACATGAGTATCATTTTGAAAGACTGTTTGTCTGCTATAAGAGTCTATAATGCCCTTCTTTCCATCAATATGCCAGGGATAATTGAAAAACCTATGGTGTCTAGAGCTATTGCTAACATAAAAGTCCTGAAAGAGAATGAAAGAGTAACTGCTAAATGCTTTAATCATCATCAGAAAGCGGAATTGGAGAAACCATTGAACCAGAGGTCTCAGCTGGGGTTTCTTCTACTAAGCGAACTCCAGAAGAATTCTTTGCTATCACATCCAATTTCGCATCCTGGGTCTTCAACTCAGTCTGAATGTCATCTAGTTGAGTCATCTGTTGGAAATTTTCCAACAGAGCTTTACCCATCGATGCCTTCATGTGTCAATACAAGGTGAGGTGACACTCTTCAGATATTTGGTATCCCTACTAATGGAGGTACCTGTTTCAGGAACCCAATTACCCATGATGCGCCCGACCATGTCCTTGTACACGAATTCCCTCTCTACCTTCACATCTTCCTCAGCCCACGAAATGTCTTTTTGAATGTGCATCTTGAATGTACATCGGGATTTCTCTCCAATAGGCAGCGGCAGCTTCCGTAGCCTCCTTCCTTCCCCTGGCGCCCATAATTCTCATGTTGCTCGTGTGACCTTTTCTTCGTCTGCCACGACCAGCGATTCTGTTTCTGGAGAAAGCCCGAGAGGAAATGACCATGAATTTACCAAGACTGTGAATCGCTGACAGGCTTTTCTGCTTGTGCTGCGGCAGAATTGGAGTGCAACTTACCCTGATTCTCCATTCCCGGGCATCATTCGGGGTACTGATAACTACTCTGCGGGTATGATGATAAGATTGTGTTAGTACCCATCCCTGTCCTTTCATCTAAATTCCAAGTAACCTTCATGATCGTAGTGTTAAATGCCTGCCCTCTCTCCCGGCTGGAACGTGGTGGGTGCAGGCGTCATCTCGTGTGCTCGTCGGGAGAATGCAATGGCGCAATTCTCACTTGAACCAAACTTATGGGGTCTATTCTCAGACGTTCGATGTGCTAGCTTTCTTGCACCTTAAATTGCAGTACTATTTTCAATGAAGTTATTTTTGGTTCGAGTCCTATTTTGTTCATGTATTTCGTATTCCCTTTCTTAATCTATTATTTTTGCTATGTTCAATGAAGTTATTTTTGGTTTGAATCCTATTTTGTTCATGTATTTTGTATTCCCTTTCTTAATCTATCATTTATCATTTTTGCTATGGTACTAAAGTTGCTCATGAAATAACCTCTCTTATTGGTTGTTGGTTTTAGTGTCTTATTATGACTTCGCTTCACACACTGACAATTTTGATCTTTTCAGGTTTGTTTTCTTGCTGATGAACATACAATGTTGGCACTTGGGCGTCTGTAACAATTTTGTCGTCATATTATGCTATGGCATTCCATAATTTACCAAATTATATAAATGAATAACTGATATATTAGAATGATTCTGGAGGTCCAAAATGAATAACTGATATATTAGAATGATTCTGGAGGTCCACTTTGAAGATGGACTATTTTGTTTTGGACAATTCTTCCTCTGGTCAAGGTTTGCAGATGTTAATTATGATTTTTTCTCGTTGTGTATAATATATATTTGGAGTGCCTATTTTACTGAGTATTTGAGTATTTCATTGGATGCAAAACTTTAACAGTTGGACATATAGAAGAGCTAAAAATGAAATTATGTATATTTACTATTCAAATGATCCATTATAACATAATTATGTGTATTAATTATAACATAATTTTTGGATGGTTATATTTTTGTTTCTACATTCCGGTAAGAGGTTTTTTGTCCATCTTGTTGCTTTTATTTGTGATTGAAATGCTTTAGGATATATTCTTGACAGCCCTCTATAAATCACCAAACGGTGCATGAAATATGGATAACATATTTCAAAATATGTGATTGAAATGCTTTAGGATATATTCTTGACAGCCCTTTATAAATCACCAAACGGTGCATGAAATATGGATAACATATTTCAAAATAAAAATTCAAATATGCATATTTACAACCGTGCCTTTCCTAATATATCGTATATGTCAGTTCAAATTCAAATGGCAACCATTTAGGTAGATAAGTCATATTCCAGGCTTCAGAAATTATCATTTTTACAAATTTTACAGTCTGTCTTACGGGGCTGACAACAAAAACGATGGGTAATAATGTGTAATAATGGGTAACAACAACATTCATTTCAATTGGAATTGGCAAAATGCTCAAAACTTGCTGTACAGTGTACTAGCTTTGCATAGAGACTTTTTTGCAGCTTGTACAGAGGAAAATAAATTGCAACAAGTGGTTAGGGGTTTATGACTTTGAAGGATCATCGAGTATTTCTGTGCTTAAAGAATTTTACGGTTATACCTTGATCAAATTTTTTAGTGACGTTTTTGTGTTTGTGTTTTCACTGTTTGAATGGATTTTAAAGAATTTTACAGTTATACCTCGATCAAATTTTTTAATGACGTTTTTGTGTTTGTGTTTTCACTGTTTGAATGGATTTTGTGCTCACCAATTTTCAATGTGGTTACGAAGAATTGACAAAATTTTGATTTTGATCATGTTACAAAGATCTTTTACTGATTTGTCATTTGTAGACACATATTTTCCTTCTTGAACTTGAATGAGTATTTTTTAAATAAAAAATAAAAAGTTTGAGACCTTAGTTACAAATACAGGTTTGTATCTGTGTACAAATATTTCCCTGGTTGAACTTTAATGTCTTTATTATTTTAAAATTTTAATCTATTTTAAAATAAGTTCTACAATTATACTGTTTTCTGGTTTATGTAGGCTACATCTTAAAATACATAATGATTTATTGAGTTGTTTTTATTTAATGGTAAGGGTTTGGGTCCACCTTCTTCCACAAGACGGTAGTTTATCTCAAATGGAGCTTCCATTTCATCCAAAATGGCATTGGTGCCTATTCCAGTGTCTATGTAAACCACTGCACGAGTCTGGTTATGCATAGATTTATTTTGTGCATGAGGGCTCTTCACACTCTGATCGATCATAGCTTGGTAACATAAAAAATTTGCTCATGTATCCTTGTGCATTGCCCCTACCCACCATAGACAGGGGATACTACTATGACTGTATAAACGGTGTCAATATGTGTGGAGCAGCACACATATGTCTTTGATGAGTCTTGTTATTCCTCTCAACAAAGTTTTTTTCCTTGTGTTTATGTTCATGTTGATTGTATTTATGATTGAAAAAGATAGGTTGGATAAGGAGTAAGTTTTAAGTTTTTGATGAGTCTTGTTATTCCTCTCATCAAAGTTTTTTTTCCTTGTGTTTATGTTCATGTTGATTGTATTTATGATTGAAAAAGATAGGTTGGATAAGGAGTAAGTCTTAAGTGACTTGGATCATATAAGTCCCACACTTTGTCTTTTAGCTAAATGATGATTTTCACTCTGGTAAGATATTTCTGTCCATTAAAAATCTGAAATAAAGTAGTTGCTACTTACTTATATTAAGAAGAAGTGCAAGGTCCAAAAAATAAAATAAAACTATTCCTTTTTCACAATCACCATTTGTTACATATTAGCCTCTACTTACCAATTTCATGGTTAACATGCTAGTCAAAAAAATATTTAAAACCATTTCAATTTCGCCATAACCACTTGTTTCATATCAACCTACACTATGGAATCAATAAATATGAATCCGAATAGGAATTTTTGACATAGTAAACAAAAGCATGTACAAGTTGAGACACTACTATAATTTGGTTTAAGTGTGTGGTTTATCTTTTAAATTGTGTTATTAGATTAATTAGAAAAAGAGTTTTTGACCTAGTGTTAAACCCCTAGTAGTGTTTCTTTTAGCACATTCTTTTCACGGTTCTTCAGATTCAATTCAAAATGTAGATTCCAACACTTATCTTTGGTGTGACCAATGATATTACAATGGTTTTTTGGATACTTGTATCGATGTGCAGTGGTGGTTATATTCTTGTCCTTTTATTTCCACTTCTTTCCTTCCTTGGAAGCATCTTGGTGGTATTTATGCTTGGAAATACTTGGATTCCCTTTAGTCTTTACCCATAATTTCTAGATATTGTGCTTGCACACAAGCCTCATCAATTGTCCTAGCTTTGAAGAGCATTAGTTACCTCTATAAATGATTGTGTAGGCTGTCCATACACTTGAGGATTACATTTGGGTTATTGGGAGATATACCCAAGATAATAACCATTTGTTTGAACTTAGTGGTGTACTCTTGCACACTACCGTTTTTGTTGTTGGAAGTAATGGAAAAGGATTTGCTTGCCCTCTTCTTACTTGATAGGGCATAATTGGGACTTGATGAGGGTTTTAAACACCTCCCACTTAGTTACTAGGGGATCAACTTCCAACCTAAGTGTCTTTGTGTGAATTTTCCACCAAGTTAAGGCATGTCCCTCTTAGTCACTCAAGTGAATTTTTTGGCTCATCACCTATGTGATGTACACTAAAATAAACTTCTAATTGTTGAAATGATTGATTCAATTTAACTCCATCAATTTGACCTAGATAGGGTTTAATGTTCACTTTCACTTCCATTTTGAACAAAGATTGTTAAGAAGTGATGACTTTGAACTTGGTCCCTATTTCTTCAACTCCTTTTCTAGGTCTTCATTATCTCCATATTGCCTATATGATCCTTCTATGTTAGAGATACAAATCCATATTGCCTATATGATCCTTCTATGTTAGAGCTACAAAACTCCTTGAAAGGTCCAAAAATATTCTCTAGTGCTGTTATGTTGCAAGAGATGTTAGTGGCTTGTGCTTCCACCTTTAAAAGTCTCTTCTTTGACTCATCTCATAGATTTTTACTATTGTACTCATCCACCATGGCTAGAGTTTTGATACTTATTTCTTACGCAAATTCCTAGATCCTACAACTTTCCACAACAACCCCAAAGAAAATTGTTTTAATACTAAAATGATTTGTAAACTTCCATGGATATTCCACTGGCATAGTTCATCGCAACAAATCCTCTAATATTCTACAATATATTATTATGGAATGATTTATGTTAGTATTGGATATCTTAATGTTGAAATAAGCTGAAATGAAAGAAGAAAGCAAATGACATACCATCCACACAATTAACCCAAGATGTACCAAGGAAAATTCTAATATGGGAACAACCTAACTTGAAAGTGAGGCCCATGCTTTGCTTTTTTATTCTTAGCGATAAAATGAAAATACAAAGAAAGGGGTAGTTACTATGAAAGCTTCCATGGACATTGTGGCCAATATGGCTTCTATAAGATCTTTTACTTCCTCTGTTTCACCTCAAAATTCCACTCCCAAATGTTTTTCTCAACTATGGAATAATAAAAGAATATAATAAGAATGAAACCCCTTCCCTTCTTAGCGGCCCAATATTTAACATAGCATGAGAGATGTCTAGTGTTAGGGTTAGGGATGTTTAAATATTTCAACCCCCAGTTAATGTTAGGGTTTTGGACCCTCTAGAATATTTTTGGAAGTTGACATGTGAATAGCTCTAGGTGTGTGAGTAGTGTGAGCTAATGTGGCATCCGCTCCATATCATGGCGATTAATATAATAGGTCAATTTCCAGGAGGCATACCTTTTGCATATAAACTATGATTAAGGTGAGTTTTTCACCATTCAAAAGTTTTCGATATGTAGAACAACATCATTAGGCTGAAAGATAATATTGTAAATTTTTTATCAAAAAAATTATTGTTTAAGGTCTCAAATGGGCTATGGAAGTTTCTAGAGTCCAAATCACCAAATTGGGACCTACCCATAAAATTTACCCTACAAGCAAATACCTCCACCTTTTCCACCTGGTAGTACCAAACCATATAAAAACTAATATAATGATCCAGATGAGGCAAAACCCTATTTTAGTATCTTTTGACCTAGATATGAGATTATATCTACAAATGACACTTTTGTCATAATCATTCCTTGAGCTCGACCCTACCAAAATAGAGTCGAGAGATGAAGCTTTGGGAATCTTATAGCAATAGAGTATCCATGCTATTATTCTTATGACCAAAGAGGTGAAGGATAAACTTTCCTTGACACTAGAACAAAGAGAGAACCCACCCATCTCACATTCATCACCAATATATGAATTTAAATTAAATTTAGAGTTTGGGGAGATATGAATAATAGAAATTGTCTTACCCGAGTTTCATTGAGCTTTGACTTCCAATGCTAGACTAGAAGCATCGCCAATAACCATCATTTTTGCTATCTTCTATCGGTCACCATTTTCAACAATGGTTGGATCTAATCCCTCGGCATCCTTTGAAGGAATATAAATAACCACTTTGACAACCATATCAACTAACAAAATTGCTAATATTGGATCCGCACAAGCATACTCGTTGATCTTTTTAGGATCTATACAAATGCCACTCAAAAATCATATGTTTAGGTCCTATATCCTTCTTCATGGAGTTTTGGTCATGTTTCAAAAATATATTGTTGTCCCTCATCTTAGGATCCTCCATGGATTCCCAATTTGGATTTGCAATTTGAAGCAAAGTCAAATTAGGGATCTCCACTAACAATGGAAACTCCAACAAAGAATTTCAAAGAATTTCTTACCTCAATCCCTTCAGAATATCCTATTGTACAACATTATGTGTTTCATCTACTTTGACTTCCTCCAAATTCTTTAGCCCCCCTTTTATATCCATACCTTTGATTTAATAGGGTTTTGGTAGTCTTGAACAATGTGGTCATACATGTGAGATCTTAGACAATGAAAAGGGATTCACATGTAGTCTAAAACTTGACAATAAGAGGCATTTCCAATGGTTCTCTATCCTTTTTGGTGGGAAAACTTGACAATAAGAGGCATTTCCATTGGTTCTCTATATTTTTTGGTATCCCACCACTAACATCAATTTTGACTAGGATTTTTACAATTGACAAAACTATATAGCAATGGAAAGTAGGATCAATAGCCAACAATTTCCCAAATAATTCCCTATCTCTAGGCATGTTGAATTTTTGTCTCATCTCTTAGAATAAAGATAGATACACAAGAAGTCTTCCAAAGGAATACAATGTTTATCCTAGAGTTGTTTATTTAGGTGCATTTGTGGCAAATCTTGACTTCTTTGAGGGTTATTATAGTGTTGGAACCTTGAATGGTCTTTCGTAGATCTTGTGGTAGTAGTAGTGCTTGGTTTCCTCATATTCATACTCGAGCCCAAAAAAATTCGGGGTATTTAATGGATGGTGATATCCATCCTCGTCATTTGAACCATTAATGTATTGATGTGCTCATCTTGACGTACTCACATTCTCATTTAAATTTCTAATAATTGAAAAATCAAGACAATATTTGGTTTTGTGATTATATTCTTTATCGTTACGATCTTCTAATATTTTCTTATATTTTCATTTTGCGTAACTGTGTCCTATGTTTTGATTATTTTTTATCCATATTGAAATAATATACCTTGTTCCTTGAAGTTTTGAAAATAACATTTCAAATTTCTGGTAACTTGGGACATTATCATAAAGTCATCGAAAAGTTCATAACCAATTTGAAAGACACCATAGAACTTACAGGAAAAAATATTTCATTTACAGAAGCAACTTATACCTTTCTAAAAAGACGTCAATGAATCCCATCTATCATACCCATAACAAAAAAGTGTTTCCATTTACTTTTCTTATTAAACCTCAAGCAATGAAGTAACATGTCGTAAAGTTCCTTGAGAAATGGTGTTTTAGCAAAAGCAAGATTTTACAAAGCCCTTTAGTCAGTGATTAGAGAGCCAATTCTAGGTGAGATAACCATTGGAAGACGTGAATTAGGATAACTAGCAACCATTGAAATAATCATTAGATGATTTGTCGATAGGAATAAAAACCCCATCAAGCTTTAAGATCATTGATTGTCCCTTATTTAATTATTGGACTAGCACAAGAATTGAGTTTTAGCAATAGGGAATAGGGAACGAAATATCAAAAGAGCCTTGACTTGTTAATACCTATATCTCAAACTCCACGTACCACTATTTATTACCTTGCCAATTTGTACAAGATGAGCTCCATGGATGTAAGCAAAACAACCTAGATTATTATATAAGGTCCCTACACGATATTTATTGTAGATAGAAGTTGCAAAACTCAAAACAAATACGGTGTTAGATGAGAAGCAACCATCCAAGTGTGTGTAATATCGAGTTTAGTGGCACAAAGTCAAATCATAGGTAAAACATACAACAATGTTGCTTTGTTAAGTGACAATAATAATACAATTAAGTTCAAGAAATTAATAGAATGACACACCAATCTATTGCCATAAAATTGAAAAAAAAAATCAATGCCATAATAAGCAAACACAAATCAATTGTATCTAGCTCAAGTTGTTGGGAGGAGAAAATGTTATCCTTCCCACCATGGTTCAATTCTCGATTGTGACATGTGTGCTCTTCATGAATAAGATGTATTTATGTGTTGTTGGCAAGGCACCATCAATCGCACTGATGTTGAAGGCGGAACAAAATATATTCCAAAAGATTTTTTTTATTCAATTGGATCTATCCCAAGCGATCGAGAGGAGGAGAATTGATTTATGAGTTAATTGAATCTCTGGAATATAGTAATTGTTTCATGCCTTGTATTTTTTGCATTAAGCTTCGGTCTTTCTAGTGACGACCAGTTCTACTCAATGAGCTAAATCTCTAGAATACATTATGTTTGTTCCTCTTACAACAAAATATCCTTACTTTAATTTATTCTTTTGGCACTCTAAACATGTGCTTTGTATTGAAATCTATATCCAGGCCATATGCTCTGCATATATTTGTAACTGCTTCATTAGATTTGAAAATTAATTTTGTTAGTCACATTGCTGCTAGAAAGTTGCTTCATACCAAATATTATTTATTAATGAACAAATTAACTTAAACCTTCTGCACATTTCCTTCCCTCACTTCCTCTTCCACTTCAACAATTACAACGCTTTAAAAAAATACTTACCGATAGTATGTATCCTAAAAGCTATATAACCTATATATCACTTAGGCTTGATTTAACCTAAAACATATATGCCACTTAACTTTGATTCTTACTAAAATTACTCTCATTAATGACTATAACCTAGATTCTATATTTTTTAGTTGGTTTTATATCGTTGAGGAGAAAAATTCCTAGATAGCTAGGGCAAACTTGAATGTATCAAAAGGAGAGATAACAAACCAAACTCCCTAGGATAAGTGAATGGTATCCAAGTAACCAACCAAGAAATGAAGGAGAATTAGCACATGTAATCGGATGGTCGCCCAAAAGCTTTCTCTTGCACACAATTCCTAATACAATCCAATCAAGGAATCTGCAACCTGCACGTAGTAGAAACGACACCTTCCTAAAATATAATGCCTGCGTACACACATGAAATTGAAATAATTCAAATTGCACATCACCTATCCCTAACCAATCAATCAGGAAGACCAATCATTCAAACCAACATGCATCAAAGATAATCAAATGTTTAACATCGTATTGGGGGGAGAGGAGAGATCTCTATTTTATTAAGAATAAATAATAAGTACAATTACCTGACTTGGTTGTCGGCACCTTCTGGAACCTTCATCTGGATCCCTTGAACCCGAGCCACCAATGCTTCAAATTCCCAATCTTCTATCTTTGCCTTGAATAAGATGGAGAAATCAACTATGAATATGGACTTCACCACTCAAGGGAGGATATAACTTGGAAACAAGGGTGTGAGAGGAGAGAGAACATAACAACTCAGAATACTTGAGACAATTCATCCAACATAAGGATAGTATGAGTGCAAGTGCCCCTATCTCTCCCATTAATGCTTTATTTACTTTCTTGACATGGTTGTGACATTATAGCAATTGCTCAAATTTGTGAAATTTTATATTTTTGCACAATTTTAAAGGAATGTGCTCCTTTCCTTAAGGAAGGAAAAGAGTGTGCACACATGCCTTGCTCAAAGGAAGGGTGCCTATACCCCTCAAAAACCTGATTTCTAAGGTATTTTGTGTTGGATTGACTTGTCGATGTCTCCTGAGGTGGGTCCATCAATCACGAAGATAATGATGCACGTCAAAACATGATATAACATATAGGAAAATTTGCTTATCATTAAAATTAAAAAAATATATTTATTTGTTTAATGTAGCAAGAAATGGCTTCTCACAAAGGAGATCAACAAACAATCGACAATAATGACAAAACGCACCAAAGCGGTACAATGCTTCTCCTTTTGCAAAAAAAAAAAACTTTCCATTTCTTTTTCATATTATTTTATCATAAAAATTTGAATAATAACAATGAATTATTTTATAAATTAAAATTTAATATCAAAAAATAACAAGTCAAATGAATTATATTCACAGGTAGGACAAAGACAACCTTCTATCATGTTCCATATTTGACATATGTGCGGGGATATCGAGCAATGTTTTTGAAGGAGATGTTCTAGTTTTATATGATCGAACTTTAGTCAAAATAACCAACTCACCCCCAAAATTTCAAGTGGCGCTTACTGAACTTGTAGATATGCATGGCCAATTCACCATAATTGTGAACATTGGTGACAAACTCATATAAGATTTTGTGCCTCATTTATCTCTTAGTAGCAGTGATCGCATAATAGGATTTGAAACTATTAAGATATCCAAATATGAGGAAATGCTAGTTGTTGCAATGCGCTTACTTTGACCTCTATAATTGAAAAAACACCATTAGTTTGTGCTAAATGTAGACTCATTCTAGATACTACAATTCATGCAGTTTTGGAAGCCAACGATGATTATTTAGTTGTTCGTTTTGCAACAATTATTTTAGAGTGTCATGAAAATAATCACCAATATGAAATGTTTGTCAAGGATGACAAAACAACACATGATACAATTATGATAAGCATTACAATCCAAACATCCTTTTTTTTGTTTTCATTTGATGAGTTATAGAAATTGTATTTTAATTTTTTTAACCATTGAAATGCAAAGATCTTTTTGCCTTATTTGTTGGGTGAAAAAATGAAGATGGGTGTCTATTTTGGGGGGTCTAGTGAGAAAATAATTATGATTTTTTCATGATTTTCAACTTTGGGCGAACAAAAGTGATATTTTTGTTTAAAATTTCACTTTGCAGTAAAAAGAAAACTTTTAGAGAATTATGTTAGCTTTCTATTCATAATTTTTTCAATTTTTTTATTGAGATTTGATATGTCGATTTCGCAAATGTTTGACAGTGTGTTCTTATAAAATGAAAAGACTACAAAATAGTTATGATTTGTTGCGCCACTAAAATCGTTGTTAGACTTGTTTTTTGCAAAAACAGAAAATGCTACGACAATCTACACACAATGTACTAGTGCCTGACTATAAGTTTGTAACCAATGGATCTATATATTAATTATTATATTTTTTTAAAGTCGATCAATGGGGAAACTTAGTCAATTTTCAACATCTTTTTTGTTGCGCCACTTTTCTCTCAATCGGCTCTAAAAATAAAAAATCTACGAACACCCTTTTGAAGTAGACATGCCAATTAAGATTCCTACAATTTTTTCAATTTTTTTGGTGGTGTATTTTTAAAGTTATGGATTTTTCTTTTCACCATTTTTTTAAAGAGATGAATCCATACTCGACACATGTTACGAAAATAAAACATAAAAAATATCAGTTCTTATCTATATACAACAAAATCTATACCCACGTAAAGTAGACTCAATGATGAACTTAATGGTATGAAGTCCGACATTCGTTTGGTTGTGTAAGAGGTTGTTTTTCCCTTCCGAAAATGGAGAAACCTGAAAATTCTGCAGAATTGTGAAGCTTCCATGTTTCAGAGATTATTCGGGCGAATAAATATTCGGTCGAATAACCTTTTTCCGTAACGGAACCGTCAATTACAGCAAAGGTTATTCGGCCGAATAATGAAACGGAAAAAAAATTTCGTTGGCCGAAAAAAAAAAAAAAAAAAAAAAGAAAGAAAGAAAGAAGAAGAAGAAGTTTTTAATACTCGTATAAATAAACCTAAATTGATTCATTATTTTCGCCTTTTTAACTTCGCATATTTCTTGTCAAACTAATTTTGAAAGGGTTTTCAAAGAAGATATATTTTGCAAAAGGAGGTTTTTACAAGGTATGTTTTTTCTTATTTTTTTTTCCAAAAGACACATTGAAGGAGTTTTTTCGTAAGGCATTTTTGTAAAGGAGTTTTTTTTTCTAAGGCATATTTGCAAGGAGTTTTTTCAAAATATTTCTTTTCTTAGACATGTTTGCAAAGTGGTTTATGCAAAGAATGTTTCTTTCCAAGGGTTGTATTTAAAGAGTGTTTATTCCAAAGTATTTTTGCAAAAAATATCTATTTTTCCTTCTTATTTATTTGAAAGAGATTTTTTCAAATAGTTGTTTTGGTAAGGTAATTTACAAATGATTTTTTTCCAAAGTAATTTTGCACTTCTTGTTTCTTTGAAAGAGGTTTTTTCAAATAGTTGTTTTGCTAAGGTATTTTGCAAAGGGTTTTTTTCCAAAGTAGTTTTGCACTTCTTATTTATTTGAAAGGAGTTTTTTCAAATAATTGTTTTACTAAGATATTTTGCAAAGGGTTTTTTTCCAAGGTAGTTTTGCACTTGTTATTTCTTTGAAAGGGGTTTTTTCAAAGAGTTGTTTACTTAAAGTATTTTTGCAAATAAGTTATTTCTTTACAAGGGTTTTTTCCAAGATATGTTTACAAATAAGTTTTTTTCAAAGTATTTTTTCCTAGATATTTTTTCAAAGATGTTTTTTTTTTTTTTCCAATGGTTTTTACAAAGAAGATTTATTTACAAGGTGTTCTTATTATTTTCCAATAGGTAGGTGATTTATTGTCAAGGAGTTTCTTATTTCTTTCCAAGAAGGTTTTTTTCAAAGAAAATTTTTGTTCAAAGAGTTTTTTCAAAGGAAATTTAATTCCAAAGAGATCTTCTTCAAAAGACTCTTACACGATTTTTATAAGGTGAAGTAAATTTCAGTTCATGTTTTTATAAATTCCGTAAATGTTTTTAAATCTTAATTTATTTATTTTTACTATAAAGTAATGATTCTTTAATTTATCATCTATAGATTTAACAATCATGGACAATAAGAGAAAACGTAAAAAAAAAGGTGATCGTAAACGTGATGATGATGGTAATAGAGAAAAACAAAAACTCAAATATATTGCCAAAAAACAAAGGGTTGCCGAAACGGAGGAGAGAATTATTGAAGATATAAATATAGATTTACATGATAATGTTGAGGAAATGGAAATTGAAAATAGAGTACAAGAAGAACAAATTGAAGTTGAAGAGACCATTGTAGAAGATGTAAATAGTGATTTACATGCTAATGTCGATGAAGTCAATATTGAAGATCAAGTTCAAGATCCAGAAATTGGACCTGGTATGTATATATCATATATTTTCCAAATTCATTTTTTTATAATTAATTTTATTTTTTGATATATGTTAAATTAAATTTAACTTGATGCATAGGTACTTTCACCATTGATGATGAAATGTTAGAAGACATTGATTGCGACAAATATAGAGAAAAACTACCAATACATGTTGCACGATATCGTGCTACAAAATTTTATGATGAAGTTTTCAATGATTACTCAATAGCAGGACAAGCACAAATTTTGAGATGTTTATTAGTGTCAAAGAAGTTCGAAGATGCTACATCATTATTGGGTATTCACAAGGCGACAAAAGAGTCGAAATTGAAACAAAATGTGATGGAAAATATAGGTGATGCAATAAAAAAATTTGGAAAATATAGGAAGAAAGATATCAGTGCTGCACGTAAAACAATTCATACAACAATTCTTTCAGCTAGTACTAAACAAAAGCGTTTGACAACAGAACTAGCAAAAGTAGTTGGAACATCAAGAAAGACATTATACAAACATAACAAATTCAGAATGCAAATAGATGAAAATAATGAACTTGCTTGCTGGGCAATTATTTATTGGATCAACCTCCAGACCTCAGTTACATTTGTTTTGAGCTTTGCTTGCTTAGTTTGCTTGCTGCTGCTTGATTTTGAGTTAAGTGTGTTTTTCAGCTTGGTTGAGTGCTTGTCTTTTCTTGAGTTTTCTGAATGTATGAGTGCTGCAAGTAATGTTTTCTGTTCAGTCATTTAAATCTGAGAGCAAAGTTGTTATCAAGTTTATTCTTTGATGCATCCATTGAAATATTTAAAAGTGCTTCTTTCCCATTGTTTCTCAAAAAATGATTGAAGAAAGATTGTTGTGCATTGGAAAATTCTTGTTTATATTTTGAAAAATTGAATGAATGTATGATTTATTGTGTTTTTCTCGAATTATGAATTGCTCATTTTCTTAAAAGACTCAAAGCACGTTTCGATTTTTGCAAAATTAATTCCATGCTAAGGAAAGATAGATGCATTTTTAATTCTTGTTGCTCTTAGATCATCAGAATTGAAATTGAAAAGCTTGCATATTTCATTTCAGAATCGGGCCTTTCTTTTCATCATTTAGGGTCATTTTACTTTGAAAAGAAGAAGAAAAGAAAAAGTTGTTTTGATTTGGTTTAGTAGTGTTGTGTACTTTTGTGTTTCGTTGAAAAGGAAAAGAATACTTTCATTGTTAAATTTGTTTGCATTGGGAATTGTGTTGCATTGAGTTTGTTTTGGCAATACCATTGGGAAAAAGTTTTCTCCTTTCCATAGCTAGAATTCATTAAAAGAAAAGAATATTTCGTGCATGTAGTCAGGGCTTGCATTATGCTTCCGATTATGTACTCACCTCATGCATTCACCTAACCATCCAAGATAAAATTAACAATAGAACTAGGTAAAATTTTTAGCAACTTGTGGTGTAAGTTAGAGACGTGTTCCGACGTCGTTAAGCGTGGCAGCTTTCGTTATTTTCCAGCACTGTAGTCCGGGGGTATTGTAGTCTTCCACGTACATCGGTATATCGAGCTCCTTCACGTACCCACTGTTGGCTGCTTTTTGGACAGACCTGGGTTTTAATGAAGCGTAGCAACAAAACCCCTTGGCGCACTGGCCCTCTCAGCAACGAGCTGCGCAGCAGCTCGAGGTCTCACCCGAAGTGGCTATGGGGGGGCTAAGGAATCAGATTTCCTTAACTTAGGCGACGCGGAGACTGCTCTCTCTTCCTCAACGATTCCTCAAAGCGGAATGTCTGACCCTTCTTCAGACTCCTGAGTGCAACAGCGCTCAAACTCCCGCTTAGCATCCTAGCTGCGCGGTATTTCCACTCCTGCGCTAGGACCAATTATCCTCTGCGCCGATACTCTAAGTATCGTTTCCGCTTGCGCGTCCGGCGCGGTAACGCATTCCTCTATCGCTACGACGATAGCGTTCTACGGATTTCTTTGACACTTAACGATTATAGTTACCAAGGAAGCTCCAAGAACTTACTTAACATACTCATAAAGATAATGCAACATTCATGTATACACAGGTAGTGAACTAAAACAGGCAATCACTCAATCACAGCATCATAACAACGAGAAATATGAAGTCCACCTCCACGGGGAAAACCTCGTCCACGGGAGTATCTTATATTAACCAGAAAATGATAGAATTACACAATATGCTGCGCACACAGCTGCAGCCTTAGATCTTTCCAGGAAACTCCACGCACACAGCTGGGAGCCCTTCTCTCGATCTAGTCTCTTCCTCTACAGAGATTACAATAGTTCAGACGTTGACTCAGACTGTCTGCAACTCAAGGATTAGCTTCACTGCTATCCAGCTCTAACTCCTGTTTTCTCACAACACGGTAGAAAACAACCAACGGGATCATAACAGAGGATGATCAACTCGATCAATCCTTCTTACATCTAGTATCTACTATCTAGCTAGCTCACTCACAGGCTTAGATAACTGACTAACATCTAACCTTTACAATTACACATATATATAGGTGGCCATGACGGTCGCACCTTTACAAAACTGTGGGCCTTTCCCAGCAGTAATCCCCAAAAACCCTAACCACAGACATGGCTAGGTGTACTGTAGGCACCGCTTGCAGTCATGTCGCCGCTTCCTGCAGGTTCCGTGACTTCCGGTGCAGATTGCGGGTATGGGCGCCTTGTCCTTCGCCTTCAATGCTTTGGTCCGTTACTCCTCCTTGATCCGAGCAACCATAAATTCTGTACTTAGCCTTAATGAGGGTAGATGAGCCCTCTACTCCATTGCTTCATTAATTGTGGTAGCTGGGCTTTCCACTCAGCCACCTTCATTCTCTTCTGACGTGCGCGCGAGCTCCGCGATTTCCGGTCTGTAATCTGCGCTGAGCTTATCCATCTGGCACCGTACTGCGCACTGTTTGCTTCTGCCCCAAGATTGGCGCTTACTCAAAATTTAACACTTTCTCTTCGACACTTGTTCTTTTTCCTCAAAATTCGCAGCTTTCCCATAGCTGCGGCCTAGGCTCCAACACCCACCAAGTACCATAATCCGTACTTGGCGTATATCGAAGGGTGTATCACGTACTCGACACGTATATCGAAAGGTCTCATGCCAACGCCTGTGCATTAGACAACACCACTATGGATTTGAGCTCCCACGTACCTTGCGTATATCGGGAAGCACCATTAGGATTCCTGAAACCAACCGAGTTAACCATTTGGCCGTCTTGGCAAAGCAATACACTGAGAACATCACTCAGGGAGATTAGCACGCATGTACTGTCCAGGTAATTGGGTATGCAGGCGAGGGTACGGTTCCAATCCTCCTTGTCGCGTCATATTGTTGGACCCTACAGTATATTGTGGTTTGCGATGCCTTGATAATCCCATGAGGTTCCAGACTTTTGAATCCACTCTGTCACATAAGTTTGCTTGTTGCCTTAGTTTGAGTAGGTTTTTTTTTGGACTGCTTTTCTTTTAGCATACCCTTAGGAGAAACTCTGTTTCGGCCTTTCTGGATGATTTTCCTGATACTCTGGTGGATTTTCCCTAGAGAAGATCCCGTAGGATCGTGAACTTACCACTCGAATATCCCCTTAATTCAGAGGTTATTTCGAGGGGAAGAATGGATCAGCGTAACGCGGTTGTAGTTACTGAAGTGGAGAACCCCACTTTGAATGTTGGAGGAGTTTTGTTTCCACCAGATTCACCTGCCTCTCATCCCCCACAGGATGAAGAAGCGCACACCCCCCGCTTCACAAAGCTTTTCTCCCGTCATTTCGGGAGAACCTGGATCGTTGGAATGGATAAACCGACCCTAGGATGACCCTACAACAGTTGTTGGTACTTCAACAGTTTATTGGACATCTTCTATAGACCACCCAGTGGCTCATTTTTCCATCTCATCCTCACCCAGTGAGACCACTCCGGAGGACACTTTAGCTTACTTTCGTGGCCAATTGGCTCACTTTCGTTCCATGGCTGAAGAGTTTCGGCCGTCAAGTCTCCAACAGAGGGTTCAAGACCCATCGTTACCTCCTTACCGACCTATCCCAGTTCATCCGATATCTTTTGGATCACCTGAAGCACCCCACCACATGACCACTAATGAGACTGGTCAACCCTCGCAAGAGTCCAGTCCCACACCTCAAGTGAATCGACTGGTGGAAGGACAACAGTTCCACACACCCGTCACTACCATAGATACTTTACCAGTTCCTCCCCCACCTCAAAATTCAAGGGGAGGGTATTCCGTTCCCCCGGGTTACCTTATTGGTAATGTTATTACTACGGTAGCTAGTTAACAACCTACGCTGGTTCACCCTTTGAACAGTGGTCAGCCTGCTGTGGCTGGGGAGCAACCCCCGTTTCCTAACCAGAGCATAGGCAACAGAAACCCCAATGGGCCTTCCATTGGACCGTCCCAACCCGCTAGACTGTCCACCACGGGATTATCCCATGTTGGAGGTCTGTCAAATGTAACTCAACCCTCATGGAGTCAAGCGTATCCAGGTTCTGTTAACCCTGTACCGGGCCAACCTAATCCCAGAAACGCGCCATACGGGGTACCTTATCCCGGGAATCCATACACTCTATGGGGGCAACAACCTGCATTGCAACACAGACCCCAACCGATCATCCCTCAAGTACCACCACCCTCGATCGACCCTCCCCCACCTAACATTGGTGGAGGACCACCTCACTTTACCTACAACATCCCTCACCCCTCAGGCGGTGGCGGGAATGGTCCACCTCCCCTTCCCGGCGGAGGCGGTGGGGGACCACCTTATCATGGTGGAGGAGGACATTTACCTTCGGGTGGTGGAGGTGGTCCACCACCCCCTCCAGGCGGAGGTGGTGGCGGACCTCATTACTATGGTGGTGATGGAGACCCCCATCCTTCCGGCAGCGGAGGCGGTGGGGCCCCCCATCCTTCTGGCGGTGGAAGTGGTCTACCACTTCCCCCCAGGCGGAGGCGGTGGTGGGCCACCTTATTATGGTTATGGACCCCCACCTCCTCCTGGTGGTGGCGGCGGACCTTCACTCCCTCTCGGTGGTGGAGGTGGACCCCCGCCTTATTGGAATGGACCACCTTATGGTGGCAGACCTCCTTAAGGTTCGGGCGGCACACCCCCCTACGGTCAGCTTTATCCTGGTACACCTCACGGTCAGTTTAGTCCTTACACGCCTTATCCATATTATCAATACACGTAGCCTAATCCACAACTGCCCTTTCTGGCTACTCTAGACTTACCTGACCTATCCTGGTTAACCAACAATCCTATTTATCATGGATCTAACTGGCCGACAATTCCGTTGAAACTTCCGTCTGATATCCCCAAGTTTGACGGCAAGCCGGGTGAAGACCCCAAGAACCACGTGATGACATACCACTTATGGTGTTCATCTAATTCCTTAATGGACGATTCAATTCGTCTTAGATTGTTTCAAAGGACCCTCACCGGTTCGGCTGCCAAGTGGTACATCGAGCTGCCACCGCACTCTTTTCTTGATTTTGGCTCTCTTGCTATGAATTTTTTGACGCACTTCCAGTTGCCTATATGGTATGAGACTGGTACTAAGATTTTAACCTCGCTCCGTCAGAATACTGCCACTCACATTTCGGATCATATCCATGAGTGGCGAAGGAGACGACATCTCATTAAAGCTCCTATTCCAGATCAGCTCCTAGCAGACTGGTTTACAAAATCTCTCATTCCCACCACAGCAAAAGATGTTTCCATGAGAGGTGCTTTCATCGAAGAACAAGCCATCGCGAGTGCCCATCTGCTAGACCTGGTCTACACTCAATCTGGCACTTCGTTTAATATTCTACCTGATGCACCCCGTGACGTTAACGATCCTACGAAACCACATAAGGGACTCCAAGCTGATGGACTCATCAAATCCCTTAACACCTAGCCTGCTGCTAGCACTGTTGGATCATCCAACCCAACTCAGGATGGACACAGCACCAACACGTCAACCACTCCTGCTGTAATTGAAGAGGTGAATTCTGTTCAATCAGCTTCATCTCATAAGTTTAACGAAAAAAAGAAGAACAAGGGGAAACCCAAAAATTATTTTTCCCAGCAGGAACCAAAGAGCACTCCTAATGATACCAAGCAGAAAAGGAAACTGAAGTATCCTTGCTTACTGTGTGGAGAAGACCATTTCTCCAAAGAGTGTCCCCATAGAGACGAAGTGCAAAAGTTTCTTAGGGGTAAACCAACTCCCGCAGTCCTCAATGATCCATTTCCTACTCAAAACCAAAAGATGATTGCTCAAACCCCCCCAGCCCAAGGGGAACCATCCAATACCGCACATGTTCTCATGTTGCGTAACGAGACAATCAATTTGAATACTTGCTCGCGATCTTACTAACCAGTCCCTTCGAAGGAACCCACCGGAAGTAATACTGAAAAAGCTTTCGACTCCTTAACTGATGTCACTGTACCATCGACTTCTCTCACCATTGAGAAGCCCTCCTTAGATTCGATATTGCGTTCGCCCAAGAGTACGATTCGAAAAGATGTTTTAAATCCTAATGCTCGAGCGGCAAAAAATTACAATATCGTAGAGGACTTGGCACAAGCTCCTTGCGCCATGTCTACCCTGTAAGTTTTGCAAAATTGTCCCAATCAACGCAAAACTCTCCTTGCAGCCATTGGTGCAGTAGACCTGGATTCCTCGAACACCATCATGTTTCGACTTGAAAACTTTAAGCTAAGGCTCTCACACCAGCTCGCATTCCAAGTTTTTGCGAACATTGCTGGGAAGATTGTCCATCGTACCCTTCTAGACGAAGGTGCCTCCACTTCTGTCATGTCCATCGCCTGTTGGAGATCCATTGGCTCCCCCGAATTGAATCGCTCTCCTACAACGTTGAAAGCATTCGACGGGTGTGGCTTTCAACCTCATGGGCTGTTGCAGTTGAGTTGGGCAGAAAGACTGTAACCATTAGCATGAAAGTGGTCTCGGCCCCGTTAGATTATAATATCTTGCTTGGTCGCAATTGGTTTTACACCATGTAGGTGGTAGCCTCTTCAGTCTTCCGCATAGTACAATTCCCCCACCAAGGACAAATTGTTACTATCGACCAATTAGATTTTTGTACACCAGACGCCACTACTCATCCTGGTGACCATATTCCTTCCATTGGACAGATGTCAAAATAGTATGAGATTGTAGCGGTTGGCCTTTTGAAAGATTCATCTCTCATGGGCATTTTTCCAGCCGCGGAACCCCCTAATCATGTTGCTACGGTGAACATGATCTCCACATAGATTTTATCTCACTCAAACGATGCTTGGCTTGTACCGGATGAAGCAACAACACACCTTCTTGGAGACATAATGCCTCTTTCACCCGCTGAACGTATTTACGAGGCTATCCAATCAACACTGGAGGACCATTTAACCATGGCCTCCCCATCTTGTTCTCTACGATGGACATCATCTCTA
Organism: Larix kaempferi; assembly: GCA_027924585.1. Taxonomy (NCBI): domain Eukaryota; kingdom Viridiplantae; phylum Streptophyta; class Pinopsida; order Pinales; family Pinaceae; genus Larix; species Larix kaempferi. The sequence continues at coordinate 29,251,540 of BSBM01000217.1, forward strand.
CCTGATCTCTTACTTCGGACTTTTCATTCAGATGAGTCCATCATGGAAGTAATGAAGGTTGACTATAGTCTGTGGGATGATCTCCATCATAGGTCATCTTTTCTTCTTCCTTTGGAGTACATAGAGAACAACATTCATACCCTCTTTTCGCCAGAGATCTACCCATCCCCTCGTTACCCCATTCTTACATGTCTTACGGACACAGAGGGAAACCTGGCCAACATTGAGCCAACCACCCCGGTAGACATCTCGGCGAAACCAGGTATAGTGGAACACATTCGTATAGGCCAGAAGTGTTCCCCTGAATAAATCGCTATTAGCATGGCCTTGTTCAAGCAATTTCGAGACGTATTTGCTTGGTCCTATGAGGAGATGCCTAGGATAGACCCCGTGATTATTTCTCACGAAATAAAAACCTATCCCGACATCAAACCTGTACGCCAAAAGTTGCAACTAGTACACCCCCGGAAGACTGCAACAATAAAGGCAGAAATTGAAAAGCTCTTAAAGGCTGGTTTTATTTATCCTGTCCCATTGACGGATTGGGTCTCAAACGTCGTTCCTGTGAACAAAAAGCAGGGCACCATTTGCGTCTGTATCGATTATCGGGACCTTAATCGAGCTTGTGCAAAAGACAACTACCCGACCCCCTTCATCGACCAGATCATCGACAACTGTGCCGGAAGCGTCATCTTCTCATTCATGGATGGCTTTTCTAGTTACAACCAAATTGAGATCAACCCAGCCGACCAACATAAGACGGCTTTCATTTTCCCATGGGGTACAACGCAAACTCCCATTTGGCCTTAAAAATGTTGGTGCCATGTCTCAGTGGGCTATGTTGTACGCCTTCCACAATATTAAGGACTTTGTGGAACCCTACCTAGACGATCTCCCTGCTCATTCAAAGCAGCGCGAGTTCCACATTGATCATCTGACGGCCATTTTCCTCAGATGCAGACGATACAATATCCGTCTGAATCCTCATAAGTGTATCTTTTGCGTTGAGTCCAGACGCCTCTTAGGATTTATCATTTCGAAGGATGGGATCCACATTGATCCCTTAAAGGTGGAGGCCATCATCAACCTACCACCCTCGATTGATGTGATGAAACTTCAAAGTCTCCAAGGGAAGGCGACTTATTTACGACGTTTTGTTTGTAATTTCGCGGAGAAGACTCAGGGGTATATGAAACTGCTGAAGAAGGACGTCCCGTTCATTTGGGACGACCAAGCTCAAAAATCCTTCAACAGTATCTAACATGCCATCACGCATGCTCCCGTGCTCCAACCGCCTAATTATTATTGAGATTACATCCTATATCTTGCCGCTTCTGCTACCACTATCGCCATGGTTTTGGTACAGGAGGATCAAAACGCCCAGGAACATATAATATACTATGCAAGTAAGGGTTTAGCTGATGCTGAAACTAGATATTCACATGTCGAAAAACTTGCTTTCACGCAAGTCATTGCCGTCCAGAAGTTCCGGCACTACATCTTGCTCCGCACCACCACTATCATTGCCGACTCGAACCCCATGTACCATGTACTGACACGTCAGGTACTTGGGGGAAAGTATTCACGCTGGATCATGATACTGCAAGAATTCGATCTTCTTTTCGAGAAAGCCAAGTCTAAGAAGTCTTTGGTGTTTGCCGAGCTCATTTGTGACCTTCCCCGTCCTGATGCAGAAGTTGAGCACAATGACTCCTTTCCGGATGAATCATTGTTTCTCATCGGTACGACTGATCCTTGGTATGGAGATATCTTGTTGTATCTTCAAACCCAACGCTTCAATCCTCAATTTTCTCGTGACGACCGTCGTAAGATTCGTCACCATGCAAAGTATGATTTAATCATCAATAATACTTTGTATCGTCGTGGCGTCGATTCACTTCTTCGACGTTGTCTCACTCACGATGAGGCTGAACGTGTTCTAAATGACTGTCACGCTGGGGCATGTGGCGGTCACCTCTTTGGGATGGCTACAACCCAGAAGATTTTGCGTGCAGGATATTTCTGGCCTACTATCTTCAAAGATTGTATTGAGGACGTAAAAAATGTCCTCCTTGCTAACACTTCCATATGAAGAAGCGCACTCATCCCGCCCCGTTACATTCGGTTATTGCCGTTGGCCCATTTGCAAAATAGGGCATTGATTTTATGCATTGTAAGCCTACCTCGGTCGAGGGGCATAGTTACATCATCGTAGCTGTGGATTACTTCACAAAGTGGGCCGAAGCTATGCCTACATACCAAAACGACGGCAAAACCGCCGCACTCTTCATGTTCAATCATGTAATAGCACGGTTCGGAATTCCTCAGGCAATTGTTACCGATCATGGTTCTCATTTTTAGAACCATATGGTTGATGAACTAAGCGACAGGTTGGGTTTTCGCCATGAAAACTAAACACCCTACTACCCACAATCCAACAAACAGGTCGAGGCCATTAATAAGGTCTTGAAAACTATGGTCCAAAGGATGGTAGGGACACATAAGTCCAATTAGCACAACATGCTCTTTTCAGCATTATGGGCCTACCGAACTTCCGTCAAAACCACCACAGGCTTCACTCCTTTCCAATTGGTATATGGATTGGAGGTTGTCCTACCGATAGAGTGCGAAATTCCGTATCTACAACTCGCTGTCAAACTTCTTCCTAACACTACCGCTGAGGAAGAACGTCTCTTGCACTTAGCAAAGCTTGATGAGTCTCGCCGAGATGCCGCTCTCGCTAATGAAGCACACAAGAAATGCATCAAGGCCCAATACGATAAGTCAGTTGAACCTCGTATCTTTAACGAGGGAGACCTGGTCCTCACTTATGAGTAGAATCACGACAAACTAGGAGTAGGGAAGTTCGAGTCCATGTGGCATGGACCTTACGTTATAAAACGTGTGTTGGAAAAAGGAACTTACGAGCTTGAAGATTATGACGGAATCTCTTTGGGTAAACCCCGTAATGGGATTTACCTGAAGAGATGCTATGCTTGATCTCTCATGCATAGACTTGCTTGTATACACTGTACATGGCATGTTTTTTTGTTTTTGTGTGGTGTGACGCATTTCTTTTCGAGTGTCTTTTGATCTTGTTTCCGCTTCTTATATCATGTTCTGTGTGTGTGTGCAGATGGCAACGTGCTATGGATTCACGAGCGGCGCCAGCTGGCATACCCGTAACCTTGCTTCAGCAGCCTGGGCACTATATTCCCCAACAGGTGAGCTCATTAGCTCAGGAGGAAGTTGTGTAGGGTTTGCGACCAACAATGCCGTAGAATATCAGGCAGTAATCGGAACCCTAGCTAACGCCATTTCCTTGGGTATGAACCACATTGTCATCCACATGGATTCTCAATTAGTGGTTTCCCATCTTAACCGGGTCTACACCATCCGTGATCCCACCTTACTCCGTCTCTTTAGACAAGTACGTCTCCTGGAAAGGTCATTTGAATCTGTTCAATACCTGCACATTCCACAGGAGTTAAACACAGTTGCTGACTCGATGACCAACTTCATTTTGGATTGGTACATCGCACACACATAATACTCATAATATGTAAAAGCATTCCCAACATGTAAATACAATGTATAAAAGCAAACACATAAACAAGATCACATCACTAATAATTTTAAAAACACATAATGTATAAATCGCCGGTAATGTCTGTATATATAAATCGCTCAAAAAGTAGTGCTGGTACAAAATCTGGAGCACGATGGCTTTCAGTGAGTCTCTACAAAAATATGAAGCATCATAGCTTTCAGTAAGTACAAAATCTGAGGCCTCTAAGATCTCAGTACAAGTATAGAAGTGTCATCAGGCTTGACGCCTGACCCGCACACCCCTAGCTCGAACAACCTGTCGCTGGGTGAGAAAGCAGTCCACAGTCCGAGCCACCTTGCAAAGTAAGACATTGAAGCGCACAGACGCTCCAACCCCAAATCTCTGCATGGGCCTCGGTAAGTCATCGATAGCTGGCTTTGGTACCTCCACAGTCAGCTCGGATAGGTTCCTGTACACCTCCTCCATCTCCTCGATGGTAGCATGATCACCTATAGGAACAACTCCCTCCTCGCCTCTGTCTCTCCTCGCCAGACGGAAGAGACCCACTGGTCGCACGGGGCCCACATCTACACACACATATTACATACTTGTCAGCACTACATCAAAAAAATGATATAATATACAAAACTAAAAAATAAAAGGGTTTTGTTCTCACCTATATCACCCCATGCTGCATCCTCTGGCAGTGCCAAGTCCGGATCCTCTTGAAAGTCTGTGCCGCTGTATGGAAAGTCCTCAACCATAAGTAAATGGCCCTCTAGCCAGCTGAAAAACTCGGGACCAAAGCTAATGATGGGCCCACCACCATGACGGGTCATGACCTTATCCCATCTGAGCATATGGGGATCCCTGGACTCCCTGTCATCAAGTATCAACTGCGGACGTAGAAGAGGAATCCGCTCCAAGAGGAACGATACTATGATCGATCCATATCCAAACTGCTTGAGCTCCCCGCGCCGAAACTTGGTCAGTTGAGCTCGGATGTTGGCGAGGAGACCCTTGCACCACTTGAAAACCTTGGGAGACATACAGTCTTCCACATACAACATCTGGGTCCGAGTAGCCGTGTGTGGGGTTTGGCTACCCGCCACCCTAGTAATGGTAAGCAATATGGTCCGCAGTGGATGGCTCACCACATCCCTGATGAGTATCTTCCCGCTGGAAGGACAAGAAGTAGCAACACAGTGCTGTGACACCATGTCCTCAACTGTACGATCACTGGCCCGTGTTCCAGTAAGTTGTACAGCGTCCCCTCTTCAGGACAAACCGGTCAGAAAGTAGATATCCTCAATGTCAATCGTGAGGATATGCTCACCTATCACAAAGTATTGTTGGGCCGCATCCCAACTCTGGAGCATGTGTGTCAGTAGCGGGATCTGGGCTCTCATCCCCTGTATCTCAAAGAATTTGACCAAACCATAGTTTCTCAAAGCATCCACACATTGTGGATCATTCGCGGCTTGTTCATCTTCTACTTCATGTTCTCTCTCTCGCCACTCCAATACCATGTTTGCTTGCTGATAACCTGCCAAAAGGGACATTTAAACCCTGTTAGGTCCTTCCTCAACTTTCACAAACTCATTTTTTGGATTATTTTTGATGTTTGGGATTTGGATTTCCGCCGTCGCACCATGCATTCAGGTACAGGGCGACATTGTCGTAGGTCTCATTTTCGAGACTTGCGACGACTCGGTCTTGTTGCAGGTCCCAAAAAGGCCACTTGCGACGAGCCGAGGGCGCATTTAGCCCTCCATAACATCATCAAAAACCCAAAAAATGGACAAGAAATCAAAAAGTAAACCACTGGAAAGTTGCGGGATGAGTTTTAGGCCTACCTGGTCCGGACGGTTGGTGAAATGGCGGATCGTAGCTCCCGAAATCAACAAAGGTAGTTTTGGCTCCAAATTGGTACTTCTCCACCCAAATTGGCAATTTGAACAATGAAATCTATTTTTGGCCCATATTTCTATTTATAAATAGAATGGAATATTCCTTTTCAAATATTTTGATGATTTTGGGCCATTTACTATAGTTTCGACCGTTTGTCATTATATTTGGGACTATTTGACACTTTTTCTAGTGTACAGGAGTCATAAAGTGGTCTTTTGTGCAGTTTCTCGCATTACCAACGGTAACTACAGGTATGAACACCCCTTTCAATGTTTTGTCATTATTATTTTTGGTTAGTTGTAATTATTGCATGAGGATGAGTTCACTCTTTGTTTGTTCTCGTACTCACCCAACCACGAGAACAAGTACCGAGTTATGATTTATCACTTTTTCGGGCTCGTTAAACTTCCATAGAAAAGGACACCCCCGGAGTCTACCGTTAAGCTCTTTTCAGGCTCTCGAAAAATGAAAAGATTGCCAAGCGAACTTGTCGCGTTCACGCTTGTAAAAGTATTTGAATGGTCGTCTTCCCGATGATAGTTTACCATTTTTCGGACCAGGAGGCACTAATAACGAAAAATGAATACTCTAGCCAATCATGACTGGAAGAGTCCTCTCCCGCATTGTTTTACCCTTTTTTGGGCGATGAGGCTAACTTTACGAAAATGGACCATTGGAGTCTTCTTTAGTTCTTTTCAGACTCTCTAAACATGCAATGACGACCAAGTTTACCTTCTATGGACTCGTTAAATTTTTACATTGAAGGGCCCGTCATGGGACGAACCCCTCCTATCCCAGGTTCGGAAAATATTTGGGATTGGACTCATCTATGAGATGAGCTATACCGAGCATCTGGTTACCCTCATCAAGCTCGTAAAAAACACATGAGGCACTCATCATTCATGATGGGGAAAAAGGGAAGTGTTTGTGTTACATACCTTAGTGGCAGTATATAGTCGTTCTTGAACATGGCACTCATCTGCATTTGCATACAGTACTTGGGTCATCTGTTTGTCTATGAGTCCCCGCTTACTTTCTGAGTCTCATTACTCCTCTGAGTCATTTGGAGAAAGCTTCCATCATCAGTTGCATTAGAAGTTTGCGTCATTCTCATTGTGTCAATACTTCCAAGTCATGCCATGCCCATGTTCAAGAACACGTCCACTATCTTTCATCTACAGTCAGTACACACGTCATCATGCCGTTGTTACTTTGAGTCAGTCTTACATGTTGATGTACCATCCGATCCACTCTACACATCTTTTGTCATGTTTCGTGTCGATTGATGGGGGATTCATCATGGCCCTCCTTCGATGGGTTCATCCTTGTCGACTTCAACTCATCATCCGAGGATTGAATCTAGAAACCAATCAAGTACCTTGGCCCTGCATGCCTCAATGGCAGGTTACCTTGCTTTCCTCATGAGTTTACATCATTGACTCTTGATTGAAAGATTTCATCTTGCGTTCGACTTCAAATCATTTATTCACGCTTGATGATATGTACTGTGATACCTTGGGAATCATTGACATCAATGGTGATCTCCTTTGCACTTGTTAATGGTTTACATCAATGACCGACAATCAAGTGGTTTCTACCATGTTCGACGTCAAGACATTTGTAATCACATGGATAGATTCGTATCATTGCGGGTTCAGCTTGAAGACCCTGGGGAGTCATTTTTTACCTAGGTTGCGATGGAGTTTGTATTGAGTCATATTACACGGATCCACTTTTGTATTGGTCGTGGCTGTGTTATCATCTCATCATGGATATACGCTTGTGTCTAGTATCCATGATTGTGTTCAGTCGATCATTACTACCATGGATCTGCAATGTATTGGTCGGAAACCATGTTGTACTTCATGTGAGATTGTCTGTTCAGAGTCAGTTGTACTGCATCAGTGTCCTTCATCTGTTGAGCCTATTGCCATTATTTCTTTCAAAGAACTTCACCTGTACATCCTTAACAACTTCATGCTTTGGGGGGCATTCTATTACGCTCAAAATCTACTCATCATTAGATTCAGTGTATACATCCCTGAAGTCACCTGGACTAAGTAATTTCATTTGGGAGGATTTGCACTCAATCCTGCAAACTTCTGAGAGGTCGTCGCAGGTTGCACACTAGCAACATGCGACGTCGCAGCTTGCTCCACTGTAGGGTGCGACGAGGTTTGTTAATGGGAAAAAATAGCCTATTCGAGATCCTTTTCGAAACTTACCCATTTAGGGGCTTATCCCTGACCTCTAGGGGAGCTGGTACTCGACCCCTAACTCTTTGGGAGGATCCCCTATCTCTCTCCTACCATCTCTCAACCCATCCTATCCATACCCTATCCACTTAGTCCTATATAAGTGAAGCTCTCTCCCATTCCAAAGGGAGGAAGGCTATGGTATCTACATGCTGGTGAAATCTGTCTTAAGACACCTCCATTCACCTATTGGAGAGCTCATACTTCCTTGGAAGGACATGGAAATTGGCTTGGTCGGGCTGCATTAAGTCTTTGGTTGTAGTTCTATATCTCTATCATGTACTCCTTTATTTACAGTAATACAAATGCTTTCCACCAATATTGTTCTTGTGTGCAATGATATTGTGTAGTTTACCTGCTTAACTGTTTACTTAGATCGCTTATTGTATATATGCTCTTTACTCATTTTCTCTTGTTTCTGTGTCTTGACAAGTCTTGCAGCTTGGATCTGATGATCATGGGACGTGGAGCAACATTCAGGAGAAAGGATTGCGTAATAGAAAGGTAAGACATCTAGTACTTGGTCCTTAAGTAGATCTAGGAAATGCACTTGTAGTCTGTTTTATTTGTTCTAGACTCACATTGAGCTAGGGAGATCCTGCTCGCGTCTGCTCGAGTGGATTGTCCGGTAACAGGCCCTCAATGTAATATCATTCATCAAATTCAATTATTATTCAATATGTATTATTTATGAAGATGAATCATTCTTTATCCGGATACAGATTCTCCATAACACACGGATTCGGTGTTACAATTGGGGCCATTCATATCTCCAAAATTAAGATATATGCTTTAGTCATATTTTGACTAGTGTGCTTGTATAGAGATTCACTTTGAAGGTCAACTCTATGGATAAATGTTGAATAGCTACGAAATTAGACAAAATTAATCAATTTGTCTTTAATAGCTTTAATGTTAATCATGCAAGCGACATAACTATCATACATTGAGTCCAATCCGAGTCTTTTTTTCCAATGAGTTCATCTACATGAAAACATTGATTGGACACCTTTGCTTTTGCTTTGTGGGAATTCGAGAAAATGCGTTATAGCCAAGATAATTTCATTGATAAACTGAAAATTTTGAAAGCGTTATCATGCCAACAATATCCTTTTGGATATATCAAGCCTTGACATGGCTTAGATTCTTATGTAATCTTTCATGTTTTTGTTGAGGAATAATACACATTCTCATGCTTCATCTTGGTTGCACTGAAAGAAGTGAGGTGCATTTTAACACCCAACCCAATATGAGGGAGATGTGTCATGTCCGTGCCTATTCTACAACCCATCCTAGCATGAGGGGTATATGTCACGTCTATGCTTGACACTGATATGAGACGTGGCATAAGTTGGCCCAATATAATATTTTAAAAAATAAGATATGTGTAACATCCGTGCTCATGAGTCAAAATATAAAATTGATAATGTAAAAGAGAAAAATTAAGAACAAATGTAATACACACACCATTTGGGATGAGGTCCACATTTCAATTTTATTTTTTTATTTCCTGTGGTGCTTAATATATCTGGAGTTAAGATAGATCTATGTTGGCAATAGAATAGCCAAGGGTAATGTATTTCACTAAGAAGCGAAGGGAGTTTTTTAAAGGGGGCGTGCAAAAAGAAGTGGGGAGAGAAATTTTAGAGATGCAAAGTCGTGCACTTTTATATGGATATGTACATGAAACAATAAAATTGTTTCTTACAGAAACTTCCAACGCAAATAAGGCAAATGCAGCATAAAAGATAATAATAATATTTATTGAAAAAAGATATGATACTTTACAAATGTATAAAGGCCCACATATATATTTACTAGAAGGGCACAAGGTGACTCTTCGTAAAGAGTTATAACCTTTAATAATTAATATTATTTAATTATCATTTATTAATATTAATATATTGATGTTATTATATATATTTTATTATGTTATTATTTAATATTATTATGTTATATTTTTTTATATAACATTGCTTTCCTCTTCGAGATGCTTTGTCCTCAAAGCATAATTATATAAGACTCTTATCCTTTGTTCTTATTCGTAACTTCTTCTCATGATCTTATGAACTTGTAACTCTAATACTTGACAAAACAAGGCGATATAATTTTCGAATTCCTGAACTGAGATGTTGCATTTCTTGGGAAGTGATCCATCTCTGACCTACCTTCATTGGAACTGTTTTCTGGTTGATTGTTCTTAGTTGTCGATTTTGTCTTTTCTCTTTGTAGGAATAATACTATTTATTTTCTCGATGTCCTTGTCGTCGATCATAACGACTCTTGTGATTGGGACGACGATAATGTACTCCAGTTGCTTGAGGAGTGTTTGCAGAGATTTCAACTTTTTTGGTTTATGGCGTTTTGGTTGATAATAATTCAGTTGAGTGTGAATTTGTTTCTTGTTCCTCAACCTGAGTTTGTTTTCCTGAGAGTCTAGATGTTTCCTTCTGGATCTGCTCTAATTTGTCCTTTAACAGATTGTTATTACTCTGTAACTTCTCGAACCTTTCTTCTTACAAATTTTTGTCCTCTTTTTGTGAAAATCCTCACAGCAGATCTAAGAGATGATGTGTACCTCACAAGAGTAATTATGATTAAGCAGGAAAATAGAAGAAGAGTGAACAATACAGTATAATGAGCAACAAAGTAATATGGTACAGTAGAACTCAGATAGAAGCAATAATAATTCACACACACTAATTAATTAACCACAATATGGAAAGATAAATAGTACAATGGTAGAGAGGATTCGAATACCTAAGGTGGCAATTCAAATTAGCCTCTCACAGTGATCATAAGATCAATAGAGTGTCATCGGAGCGCAACTAGGTGTCCTCATGATCATCGGAGCACAACTGGAAGTTTTCATAATCATCAGTGGAGTCATCAATGCTCAAGTAACTGTCAACCATCAGTCAAACTGAGTCCCGGGCCCTGGTAACTAAGACCAAAGGTCACCCAATACAATGAATAATAACAGTCAATAAACCAAGGAAGTGGGGAAAATTTCATGGGAAAAATACCCCCTCCTCAAAAACAGATTGTATGGCACACACAAAAAATAAATGCTCCAAACTCAAGCAGGTGTGATGCTTGGTCATATGTCTGGAGGTATCTTCTTCTTGGGAAGAAGTGGATCATGCTCAAAAAACATGTGCTTGTACTTGCTCTTCAGATCGAATGTGATGAGAACAAATCCAAAAGTATGAGGATGATCCTTGAACCTGTGATTCGAATCAGCTGAGGTAGGATCAAAATCATGAATATGCAGATAGTCTTTTGTCTTCTCCTTCGAACCATCATGGGTGAGATTATGCAAAAAAGAACCATCAAATAATAATTGCTTGAAATCCAAATCAGATTTAAGACTTGAAGAATAGTTTCTTGAGATCTCCTTTGAACCAGCATGGGTGAGATCAAAACTATCATATGCATGAGAAATTATCCCAAGCGAATGGAAATGGTTTCTTGAGATCTCCTTTGAACCATAAGAGGTGAGATCAAAACCAATGGATGCATGAGAAATTATCTCAAGCTGGTGGCAATGGCCATATTCTTCAATAACCTTCTGAAAGCCTGTGATAATGATCATATAGTAGTAAATAAGAGATGATTGCTTGAGAGGAGCGAATGCATTACCTCCAATAGCTGATCTTACCTTTGAAATAATCATGTGATCATGATGCAAACCAACAGACTCTGGTGCAAGAGAGGATTTAGGACCTTCTGCAATATCTAGAGTGTGAGCTGGCACAGAAAGAGAAGAAAGTTGGAGCATGAGTGGAGAATCTGCAAGTTCTTTGTCAACAACTTCAATATGAGATGATACTGGTTCATGATCTGAGAGACCATCAAGGGGAGTGTTGACTGCTTTTCTGGGCAGACCCGGGTTTTAATGAAGCGCAGCAACAAAACCCCTTGGCGCACTGGCCCTTTCGGCAACGAGCTGCGCAGCAGCTCGAGGTCTCACCCGAAGTGGCTATGGGGGGTTAAGGAATCAGGTTTCCTTAACCTTGGTGACGCGGAGATTGTTCTGTATATCTTCCTCTTCCTCAAATATCGGCGGTCGGACCTTCCCGCAGGCCGCTCGGCGCAGCTGCGCGGATTCCTTCCTAGGCCGGCCTACTGCGCGGTTTCTCCTCTCTAGCGCAGAAGGCAACTATTCCTGGCGTTGACGCGCTAAATACTTCCTTGCCCTTCGCATCCGGCGCAGTAACGTATTCTTCGCTCACTGCAGCGACAGCGCGTTACTACTTCCTGGTACTTAACACTCATAGCTATCAAGAGACCTTTCCGACTCACTTAAACAGTCACAAAGATGATGCAAAAGATGTTCACACAGGTAATGATCTTAAACAGTTATCATTCATGCAAATATTATAACAAGAAGATATATGTGACGCTCATCTCCTCGAGGAAAACCACATCCACGGGAGTTTCATATTAACCAGAAAATGATAGAGTTATACAATATGCTGCGCACACAGCTGCAGCCTTAGATCTTACAGGAAACTCCACGCACACAGCTGGGAGCCCTTCTCTCAATCTTGTCTCCTCTCTATGGAGATTACAAAGGCACAGACGTCGACTCAGACTGTCTGGCAACTCAGGGATTAGCTCCTCGGCTATCCGATTTCCTCTCTAGTTCTACGCACCGGGTAGAAAATACAGTGAAGGATAATCAACACATGATCTATCCTTTAGACTGGCTCTCTAACAGTCTAGCATCTAACTCTCTAATCCTCCAAAAGGAAAGAACTGAAGGAACCTCTACCCATTACAATGATTCATATATATAGGTGGCCATGACGGTCACACCTTTACAAAACTGTGGGCCTTTCCCAACAGTAATTCCCAAAAACCCTAACCACGCACATGGCTAGGTGTACTGTAGGCGCCGCTTGCAGTCACGTCGCCGCTTCCTGCAGGCTCCGTGAATTCCGGCGCAGATTGTGGGTATGGGCGATCGTCCTTCGCCTTCAATGCTCTGGTCCGTTGCTCCTCCTTGATCCGAGCAACCATAACTTCTGTACTAAGCCTTTAAATGAGGGTAGCTGAGCCCTCTACTCCATCGCCTTATTTATTATGGTAGCTGAGCCACCTTCATTCCTCGATGACGTGCGCGCGAGCTCCGCAATTTCCGGTCCGTGATCTGCGCTGAGATCATCCATCTGGCACCGTACTGCGCACCGTCTCCTTCTTACCCAAAACTTAGTGCTTGTCCCAAAATTAGCACTTTCCTTCCATACTCGTGCTTTTTCCCAAAATTCGCAGCTTTTACTATAGCTGCGACCTTGGCCCCAACAGGCCCCCAACACTCACTTGTGGCTCGTCCTCGAGCCACTCGCACTAGCGCGTGGTTGTTTGATTGGCGCATCTGCTTTTGCTTGAATCTCCGCGAATGTTTTCTGCCACTTCGCAATAGCGGAGTCCAATTCCTCGATACACTCATCAGCTGTTTGCACTGTTTCTGCGGTCGCTTCGTCTTTAGTGAGTGTATCAATGATCTCCTGAGACTCGGTAATCTCTTTGATTTTTGTCTCAACCTGGCCAACAATTTCAGCATACTCATCCATGAATGGCTGAATGCTGTTGGTGAGCTTCTCATCTTCAGTTCTGAGCTTGTGCAGTTGCTGCTGCATTTTGCGCACTTCGCCCATTTTCTTCATCTTTGGCAAGCCTGTTAAGGACTTAGCTTCTTCATTCAGAACAGTGAGAGACTGTTCTGCAGCTTGCACCTGTTCTGATAGTCCCACTTTAAAAGGGAGGTTTACAAGCTCTGACCATGCTTCCATAGCCTGGTCCATCAGGTTCTTGGCTTCCTGTACTCGGTCTTTCATTCGTGTGGAAGCTCTGCTCAATGCTTCAAATTGTACCTGCGCATCATCCGTAAGATGCGCAGCAACGCGAGCTTCTAGCTCAGCAATCTGGGTTCTATGGCCTTCTGCCATAGCAATTATTTCTTGCTCCAGGGTTTTCACACTTCCTCCAATAATTTGAACTTTTGCAACCAGAGGGAGGTCTGGTTGAATCTCGCAAGCCGGCAATTCCTGGGCAATCTCTTCTATTGCGTTTCTGATGCCGGTGTCTTGCGCCTCATAGAGTGCAAGCTTCGCAGAGATATTCTTATGACTTTCCTTCAGCTCTATCTCCTGCGATTGCAGTCGTTGGTTTGCCTGGAAAGTAGAGAGCTCTCTAGCTCCCAACTCAAGAGAAACTTTCTCCTGTACAAGCTGTAGGGTTTCTATAGGAATCATAGACAAATTTATTTCTACAGGTCCAACTGTGCTTACCTGTAGTTCAGCTAGAGGATCTGGAAGTGTCATGCTGGTAGGCGGAATATGTACGACAGTGTGCCTTTCTGTGAGTTCTTCAACTCGCTCATCAGTTGGAATTTCTTGTGGCGCCTGCGAAGTAGATGCTGGCGCATGGGTCTGCGCAATCCTTCCTGCGAGACCTTTCAGTTCTACAAATTGTAAGTCTAGAGCACTTCGGATGTGAGCATGCATGTTCCTCATCTCACGAAATTGATCTTTCAAGTATTTGTCGACCTCCGAGGGAATGGCCTCAGTGGGATGCGACACTTTCTGCTTCTTTGTAGCTGGTTCTGTTGAGCCTTCATCGCTTCTTTGCTCAGGGGCTTCCTTGCCCTTATCCTTTTCTTGCGCAGCGGCGGGTGGCATCGCAGGTGCGATGTCAGCTGCTGCTCTCCATTCGTCCGACCACGACTTAATGGTTTCTTCGACATCTTCTGTGGTCATCCTGTAAAGACCTAGCGCCCAGTCACCTGGAATGTCGCAAGGCCGAAGGTAGAGTTGATGGATGTCGGCAGTAAAAGCCAACTTTCCTTCATACAATGTGGCTGTCTCCCTGCTCAGCCTCGGCATATCTTGTATGGTATCTCGGAGGAGATAGTAGTACTCACAAAAGACAGCGCGATTCATCTTGCGCTTCGCGGGATTAGGGGAATCCCAGAGGTTGATGTAGCGCATGCCGGCAACCTCTCCTGTGCGGCGTGGAAGGAACTGAGTATTCGGGGGCTCCTTCCACCCGACGAGAGCGCATAAAATTAGAAGCCACGAAAAATGGAATGATTGGCCTGCATTGTCCTGCACATTCAGGCAATCAGCCAAAAAAGAATTCAGTAGGAAGAGAGACCAGTTGTACTGTTCTCCCTCCGCAGCTGCGATAGCGAGCTCGACGACAGCTCCAGTAACTTCTTTCGGTCGGCACTTTGTGAGAAGTCTGCCTGCAAGCAGACTTCCTGTGAAGCGAAGTGCCTCATCTTCTATTGTCGTGAGGTCATAAGCCCGACCTCCTCTTGTCAAGTTATATTTCTGGACCAGCTTTGCAGCCAATTTTCGGTCCTTCTCCTTTCCCACAAAATGGATATTGGGATCCTTACCAACCTTAGATAAACCGGTGATGCGGTGTATCAAATCAACATTTAGATCAATTGGCCTCCCGAGCCAAAGGTAACCTCCATGAACGCAGGATAGCAGTGTTTTAACGACTGCGTTCACTTCATTGCTACGCCCAAAGTGCGGTAGCTTCAACAAATTCAAGAGTCCAGGGCGCTCAAGATTTGCTGCAAATCCCTTCGGGACAAACTCGTCAACCTGCCTGGTGGGATTATGGACGATATCCAGATATCGGTCCAACTGGAACTGAGGATATGTCTTATAGTCTCCAAGGTTAAAATCAGAGAATTTAACCAATGGGATGTTTCCCAATAGTTGGCCTTCTACCCGCACACTAGCCGGTAGTGGCGGTAGCGGAATTGGATACTTTGCATTCTTCGGAATCTGTACATCCGGCGCATCATCTGGACGCGGCGGAATATAGTTCACCATAGACGCAAGCGGCTCTGGGACAGGTTCCTCCGGCTGCTGCTGAGATGCTCTTGTGCCTGGGGATGTTCTGGGATCAGTAGCACCGGGGTGTACGTAGGTCGAAGCCGTCACCGGAGTGGCCATGCCGAAATCTAAGCCTCGGCGCAGAAATTGACGAACCACTTCTTCAGTTGATAAGTTCTCCGTTGTGAACCAATGTAAATAACAAAACTCTGGACAGCAAATGGCGGAACTGCGTAGGGTATAGACTCTGAAAACAAGGGGAAATACTCTGCACACTCGGCTCTGAAAACAATACTTTGGGTCTTCAAACACAACTATGCAACTCGAGACAGTAACCCGAAATTGATACAAGTGTGAGGTATTTATAGCCAGCGGGGATAGTAAATGCGACCAAGTGGGGTAACGTAGCTATAGGCGGCTACAGATGAGTTGACAACACGCTATCCTCCTTGCCGTAGCGGTGCATTTAGTGTGATTGACGGGTTCTGACAGCCTTCCGGGAGAAGCTAATGATTTCGGCGCCTGAGTTAAATGCAAATCTTTCGGAGATTAAGCCGAATCCGTCGGAACAGCTAGACTTAAATAGCGGCCTTATCCTTCATTTATTCAAACGCGGCTACATAACTGCTGTAATTCAAAATTTCCGGCGGGTCATTTCAACTTAGGAAACTGTGCCTCTATGGGTCCATGACAAATTTTTTTTTTTTTCAAGCGGCAACAGAAAGGGAACTCCGCAGGAGCGATAGTTCCATGGTCCAAAAACAAAACTTCGCCAGAGCGCACCGATAAGCTCTCTTCAAGCAATTTTTATTCAGGATGCGCGGATATTTCGAGGAACTGCGCAGGAAGCTGGAAACTGAGGGTGTGTCGCAGCTTCCGTGTAGACTGAATGCGATGTCTCTTTCAACTACACTGGGCATCTGCATTCTTGAGTAATATATTATGTCGACAGGGCGGAGTGGCCGTCGCAATAAAGCTTAAGCCGACTCCCGTTTATCATTGTAGGTAGTAGTTCTCCATTCAGTTTTGCAAGCTGTACTGCGCCTCCGTCTGTTATTTTTATTATCTGAAAAGGACCTAACCAATGCACACGAAACTTGCCTGGAAACTTGATGAATTTACTATCATAAAGGAGTACCAAGTCTCCTTCTTCAAAGTGCTTATGCTTAATGTGCCTGTCATGCCAAGCTTTCTGTCTTGCCTTCTGTACCTGTTGATGAAATCCGGCCAAAAGTCTGTCTTCTTCTAAGGAAAGCAGTTGCGAAAGTCTTTCATTCATAGTGTCAGGATCAGCCATTTCTGTAATTTGCGCAATTCGGAGACTGGGAACAATGTATTCCATGGGCATAACTGCTTCTTGTCCATACACCAAGCTGAAAGGTGTGTGACCTGTTAATTTCTTGCAAGTGGTTCTGTAAGCCCATAATACAGCTGTGACTCTAAGGTCCCAATCATCTCTTTGTTGATTACAGATTTTTGTCAGGGCATTCTCAAGAATCTTATTGAATGCTTCCACCGTACCATTAGCTTGAGGATGGTAGGGTGTACTCTTATGGTGATTAATTTGAAATTCTTCAGTAAGGGCCTCTATAGTCTCATTGAGGAAATGTGTACCTTGATCACTCATGAGGATCACTGGGCATCCAAACCTAGTGATAATGTTCTCGAAAATGAACTGCGCGGCAGTAGCGGCGTCACAGTTCTTAACTGGCTTCGCCTCAGCCCATCTGGTGAGGTATTCAGTAGCTGTAATGATATATCTTGCGCCAGTTCTTTTTCCTGGTGGGTTAATAGGTCCTACAAAGTCAATAGCCCATTTATCAAAAGCACGCAGTGTGATCTGGGGTCTTAGTGGCATTTCATCTCTCCTTGAGGGTTTTCCTGTGCGCTGGCACACATCGCAACATTTACAGAATTCCTTAGTATCCTTGTGCAATGTCGGCCACCAAAGTCCTGCGGCTAATATCTTCTGCGCAGTCGGCTTTCCTGCGAAATGGCCTCCTGCGGTACCTGAATGCGCTTCTGCGATGATAGAGCTCTTTTCATGTGGTAAGATACATCTGCGCAAAATTTCGTCAGGGCCCAACTTATAAAGCTGGCCTGCTATCAAAGTGAAATCTGCGGCTCTAACAACAAGTTGCTTTTTCTGCTGGATTGTAAGCTCAGCCGGCGCTTGTCTGGTAGTGAGAAACTCAAGAATATCAGAATAATATTCGTCTGCTGCTTGGATATAAAACAACTGTGCGTCAGGCAGATTGTCCTCCAGACTCGTAGGTTCCTCTCCTGACTCTATTCTGGATAGATGGTCAGGCCCTGCATTCAATCTGCCTGGCTTTACAATAACCTCAAAATCATACTCTTGAAAGAGCAGTAGCCATCTGCAAATTCTTCCTCCTAAAACTGGTTTATTGACCAAATATTTCAAAGCAGAATGATCAGTATACATTTTAAAGTGAGCTCCTAACAGGTAGTGTCTGAATTTCTGTAGGGCATACACCATAGCTAGTCCTTCCCGTTCTGTAGTGGTGTAGTTCTTCTCAGCTGTAGATAGCTTTCTGCTGGAGTAAACAATTGGGTGGTCAATACTTCCTTCTCCAGACTGTGTAAGCACGATTCCTAATGCTATGGAAGAAGCATCAACATGAACATGAAAAGGTTTTCTCCAATCCGGGAAAACTAGAATAGGCGCTGTGATCATCTTTTCTTTAAGTGTGTCCAAGCTCTGTTGGCATTCTTCTGTCCATTGGAATTTCGAATCCTTCTTCAGCAATCTTTCCATAGGCGCTGTGATCCTTGCATATCCTTTGATGAATTTTCTGTAGTATCCTGTATGTCCCAATGTAGTACGCAATTGCTTAACTGAGTTGGGCGCAGGTAAATTAGCAATGATGGCAACCTTCGCAGGATCCATCAGGAGTCCTTGTCTGCATACAATATGTCCCAACAAAATACCAAAGGGCGCACAAAATATACATTTTTTCAAGTTAAGGGAAATCTGATGCTGTCTACATTTTTCTAGCATCATGCGCAGATTCGCAATATGGTTCTTTAGTAAACCAAATACAGTCCAGTCATCAAAATAGACTTCTAAAAACTTGTGGATAAATTCTTTAAAAACAGCAACAACGACTCTAGAGAAGATAGCAGGTGCGTTTTTAAGACCAAAGGGCATTACCGTATACTGGAATGAGCCCCATTCAGTTGCAAAAGTAGTCTTGTGGCGGTCATCCGGATGGATTCTGATCTGATGATATCCCGAGAATCCATCAGTGAAGGAGTAAGCCTCTTGTCCTCCAACATTATCAAGTACTTCATCTGTGAAAGGAGTGGGAAATGGATCGTGCGCTGATGCATCATTGAGTTTGCGCAAGTCGACACAAATTCTTATTTCACCTTTCGTTTTCTTCTCTTGGACCACCATAGGACTAATCCAATCGCTTTCCTCTACTGGCTCAATAATACCTGCTGCAAGCATCTTATCAATTTCTTCTTTGACTTTTTCTTTGTAGCGCGGGTTCAACCTGTATGGGCGCTGCTTTACTGGCTTGGCATCTAGTTTCAGAGGTATGCGCATCACTCCTAAGTCTCCTAGGATGCCTTTCATTTCTGTGAACTTGGTAGGAAAGATATCCTGGTAGTCACGTAATAAATCTGAAACATGCGCAACAGTTTCATCATCCCAATAATCTCCTATAGAAGCAAACTTTGGGTCAGCTTCTGTGCCAATGTTAACTTTCTTGAGCTTGACGTGTTCTGTGATGGCAGGAATATCAAGCTCAGGACCTTCAATATTGCGCGTCCCTTCTGATTCTGGGATATTGATGTTGCGAGGATCGTCCTCCTCATCTTCAGCGGTGAAGTTATAGCATTCCAGGGCATGTTCTATCTGGACAGCCCAATCTGGTTGGGAATATTCTGTTACTAGACCTGGTTCAAATACCTTCTTTTTAATACACTTCAGAGCCTGATCAATACTTGGATGCTCTGACTCAAAGCTGAATGTAAGTTGAAAACTTTCTATCATAAGAGCCCAAGTAAGAGTGCCTTTGCGCAATTCTATTTCAGTATACCAATTCCTTGGAATTGTATCCAATGTGTGGATGAATTGGTGAACCCACTCATCTTCCGGAATATCTGACCATTGCTGAATACATGCTTCAATGTGTGACATGGGGTCACTCTGTCCTTCATATTTGCGTAGCGCTTCGGCTGTGGTGTCCTGAAATCTGCGCAGTATCAATCTGCGACAGTCTTTCCATGTATGAATATTCTCCTTGTGCGCAATCCACCATCTTGCGGGTGTAGCGCGCAATGCTATATCTAGTGCCTGTATGCGCTGCGGTTCTGGAAGCTTTTGTTCATATTCCTGTATGAATTTAGTTACTTCAGTTAAGCCATCAAAAGTTGGAGTATCAATTAATTCTGTGCCAATCCATCGAATGGATTTAGTCATCATGGCGCAACGTCTTGCAGAAACCTCATGTAGACGATTCTGCCAGTTTTCCAATCCTGCATCTGAATCTGATGTGCACGAGCTATCACATCGCCAGCTGATATGGCCGTCTGCTGTGGGGTTGACATAGTCACTGTGGTTAGTGGTCATCTGGTACAAACTTTCCATGTGGCGCGCTTCCTCTTCTGCGCGAATGGGTTCTATATATCTTGGTCCTTGAATAGGATCAAGAGGTGCGATGACCCTGATCTGGTCATCCTCAAAGGTCATCTGTCTTTTCTTCAAGTTAATGACAGCCAAATTATCGAATGCCCAGTCTATTCCTAACAGCGCTGGGTATGGTCTACTATCATCCATAATTTTGATTACTTCAAAATCTGCAGAGCTTCTTACTCCTTCAATATCAATAGGTACATTGGGTAATCTGCCCAATGGAGAGACTCGTTGCTGATTTGCGAGTCTTAGCTGGATAGGGGATCTTGTAAGCTGAGGGCTTCCCATCTGTTCCCATGTCTGCATAGTGAGAACATTGGCTTCTGAGCCCAAATCTAACATGACTTCGTCCATTTCAAATGCTCCAATCTGCGCTGTAAGCCTCATCTCTTTTCCAGTTCTAATGTGACTCCTAATCTGGTGAACAGCACGCTGTGGTGTGTTCGTCGAAGCAGAGTGTTGGCACCGATCCAACAGGTGTTGAAGTTCTAGAGTTGCTTTTTCATTGCGCAACAATTTTAAACATTGTCGCAGGAATGCATGGACACTGCCTAGTGCATGCTCCTCCTCCTCATCATCATCAGGCCTTCCAGCTGTAGTGGCGTGTTCTTGCACCAGGTTGTCTTGTCTTAGCGCTTGCGATCTAATATTGTTCTGCGGAATTGCGGCAGAACTTGAAGCTCTCGGATCTGAGAAATACTCTTGAGCTTGCTTAAATGCTTCTTTTTGCTTCTGCAGGTTAAGTGGGGCTGGTTTAATGTTAGCGCGGCGCACCCATTGCGTCGCTTGCTTTCCCGTTCCCATCTCTTGCGCACCAGTGGTTGCTCCACTGCGTGTCACTATATTAACTGTAGGGTCCGGTTCTCTTTTTTCTGCTCCAATCAACTGAATATTCTGATTTACCTGTGGTGTCTTTGCTTGCATCTTAGCCTGTAACTGAGGGCATTCTTCAATGATATGGTCAGAAGATTTACAATACCTGCAGAGGGTTGTAGGATTTTGGCAATCCCTAGCAAAATGACCTTGTTCTCCGCAATTATAACAAGTGATCTGTCCTCTTCCGCGACCAAAGTTTGTTGTGCGTCCACGTCCTCTATAATTTGCTGCTCGGGCGTCCCGAGTTTGGTCATAAGGTGGACCTGCTGTGGGTCCTTGTGTCTCTGCTTGTACCCGATAGACATCATGCTTTCTTTCTATCATAAGATCATATGCTCTACAATTGTTCTCATCATGACCTACTGATTTACAGAAATTACAATATAGATTCTTTGGAGTTTGTACATATTTCTGAAGTAAGTGGCATTCTTGTGGTCTATGACCTCTAGTTCTGCAGATTTCACACCAAGGCCCTTGTGCCTGTGGTAAAGGGTTAGGTGCTCCAGTTGCAATATAGTCTATGAAAACGGGACAATGGTCCTTTGAATGACCTTGGGCTTTACATTTTGTGCACCAAATTTCTTCCTTAATCTCCTTGCCTTTCTTAATATCATGCACTTGCAAGGTTAAGTTTGCTAATTGGTTCTGTAAATGCGCAACATCGTTGCTTGTCCCTGCAATTGGCGAAGCTTCTAGTTTCATAGCCATTTCTAGGGCTTGTTCCTGAGTATTGAGATTCTGTTGCATAAGGGGAAGTCTAATGTGTGGAAGCAGTGCAGCAATAAACCATTCTTTATGTTGCTGTGGTGCAAACTCGAAGCTTACTTGATCTATCAGGGCTTTGAACTTCTGGTCAAAGTCCCATACTGATTCTGTAGGTAACTGTTTGATGTCTTTGAGCTCTGTTATACACTGTGATTCTGATTTAGGTTTCTTGAATTCTCTAATCATGGCATTTCTTACCTCAGCAAGCGTCCTATTCTGTGCTGCTGAGTATTTCATGAACCAAGTCAAGGCTCTTTCTCTTAGTGTGGTTGCTAACTGAACCAGTTTAACAGCATCGTCATTAATTTGCTTAATTGTCCAAATGGCTTCACATAAGAACCAATGCTGCTCAGGGTCCTCTATCCCTGTTCCTCTAAAAGTTGGTAGCTTCATGTCATCACCCATCCTTCTTGCACGGGTTTGAGGTGGAGGTACTGTAGCAGTGCCTCTGGGATGGTTAAACAAAGGTGGTAGAGAGGTACTAGAAGTAGCGTGTGGGCTACTAGAAGGTGTTACTGTAGGATTATACTGAGCTCCGTCTGGTTTTTGCGGTGTAAAGGGGTAATAAGGGATATGAGCACTCCCTTGTCTTTCTATATGGCTTGCTCTAGGGACTTGGCTATTGTCTGGGCTAGACTCAAAAGGATATTGGTCAAGGCCTACTTTATATCGTTTTCCACTACGAGTGCAACCAATAACTTCAGGATCACTATCAGAATCTACGGACATTACTTGTCTATGCTATTCATCAGAAGCAATACATAGCTTTCCTTTTTCATACAGAAGCATTTTAATCCATAAGTTCAGAGAATTTAAGAACTTACCTCTGTGCACTTGGAAGAAACTCCTCTCAGCTTCACTGAAACTCTTTCTTGTATCGACTGCAAATTCGGTAATGAAACCTTCCAGTAGACTATTCAACCAAAAGTCTACTGCGCGGGACACAGGGTTGTCTATCTGCTTCACAATACTGACTAACTCAGGCGTCCACGTGACGGGTCGATCAACATGCAGCGTAGGTCTAGAATCTGCTAACTTGGCTATCCAAGCGTGTAACTCCAATGCAAACGTAACAAAGAAAATTTCGTAAAGGTCAGCATAAATATACTTCTGTAACCAATCTTCTGTTTGAAGCGTAGGGCTTCTATTTTCTTGTTCAGCAAACTCTTTAGCCTTTAAATCAAACCAATCTCCAATTTCTTTAGCTGTAGGATGCCAGTAACACATTTGTTAGCTGAGCAAGTCTCAGTGTAACAGAACCTTATGTTGTCTTCAGCAACAGTCTCAGATGTCGCGTGACTAGTAAGTCTTACAGCAACAAGTCGCAAGGCAAAGGAATCATTTGTTGGCTCAATCAACAGGGTTCAAAGCCATGGAAGTAATGTGATCAAAAAGTCATAAGACAACAGAACCATTTGTTGGTCACTAGGAAACGGAACCATTTGTTTCGCTGCTTCCTTTCTCTAGGTTGCGCGTCAATCTCGCACGTCACTGAAATAAGAGGTCTCCCTCACGCGGCAACGGAACCATTTGTTGACTCCTCAATCTCGCGCGTCGCCAAAATAACAAGTCTCATTCGCGCGGCAACGGAACCATTTGTTGACTGCTCAATCTCGCGCGTCGCCAAAATAACAAGTCTCATTCGCGCGGCAACGGAACCATTTGTTGACTGCTTTTCTGGGCAGACCCGGGTTTTAATGAAGCGCAGCAACAAAACCCCTTGGCGCACTGGCCCTTTCGGCAACGAGCTGCGCAGCAGCTCGAGGTCTCACCCGAAGTGGCTATGGGGGGTTAAGGAATCAGGTTTCCTTAACCGTGGTGACGCGGAGATTGTTCTGTATATCTTCCTCTTCCTCAAATATCGGCGGTCGGACCTTCCCGCAGGCCGCTCGGCGCAGCTACGCGGATTCCTTCCTAGGCCGGCCTACTGCGCGATTTCTCCTCTCTAGCGCAGAAGGCAACTATTCCTGGCGTTGACGCGCTAAATACTTCCTTGCCCTTCGCATCCGGCGCAGTAACGTATTCTTCGCTCACTGCAGCGACAGCGCGTTACTACTTCCTGGTACTTAACACTCATAGCTATCAAGAGACCTTTCCGACTCACTTAAACAGTCACAAAGATGATGCAAAAGATGTTCACACAGGTAATGATCTTAAACAGTTATCATTCATGCAAATATTATAACAAGAAGATATATGTGACGCTCATCTCCTCGAGGAAAACCACATCCACGGGAGTTTCATATTAACCAGAAAATGATAGAGTTATACAATATGCTGCGCACACAGCTGCAGCCTTAGATCTTACAGGAAACTCCACGCACACAGCTGGGAGCCCTTCTCTCAATCTTGTCTCCTCTCTATGGAGATTACAAAGGCACAGACGTCGACTCAGACTGTCTGGCAACTCAGGGATTAGCTCCTCGGCTATCCGATTTCCTCTCTAGTTCTACGCACCGGGTAGAAAATACAGTGAAGGATAATCAACACATGATCTATCCTTTAGACTGGCTCTCTAACAGTCTAGCATCTAACTCTCTAATCCTCCAAAAGGAAAGAACTGAAGGAACCTCTACCCATTACAATGATTCATATAGATAGGTGGCCATGACGGTCACACCTTTACAAAACTGTGGGCCTTTCCCAACAGTAATTCCCAAAAACCCTAACCACGCACATGGCTAGGTGTACTGTAGGCGCCGCTTGCAGTCACATCGCCGCTTCCTGCAGGCTCCGTGAATTCCGGCGCAGATTGTGGGTATGGGCGATCGTCCTTCGCCTTCAATGCTCTGGTCCGTTGCTCCTCCTTGATCCGAGCAACCATAACTTCTGTACTAAGCCTTTAAATGAGGGTAGCTGAGCCCTCTACTCCATCGCCTTATTTATTATGGTAGCTGAGCCACCTTCATTCCTCGATGACGTGCGCGCGAGCTCCGCAATTTCCGGTCCGTGATCTGCGCTGAGATCATCCATCTGGCACCGTACTGCGCACCGTCTCCTTCTTACCCAAAACTTAGTGCTTGTCCCAAAATTAGCACTTTCCTTCCATACTCGTGCTTTTTCCCAAAATTTGCAGCTTTTACTATAGCTGCGACCTTGGCCCCAACAGGGAGCGAATGCATCACTTTGCTTGCTTTCGAATGGGTTTGGACCAATCCCTTCATTCTTTCTGCTAAAATTTTCATCCAGGTGAGCCCATAACTCTTTTGGAGTCCATAACTCTATTGGAGTTTCAACACCATCACAGTATTGGAAATGAAATCTCAGGTATTTAGGCAAAGAAAGCATCATTCTTCCAAAGGCCATGTCACCTTTATTCAACTAGTTAATATTCTCTTCAGAGGATTCGAACTCTCTTTCAAAATGACAATAAAAAAGATCATGGATCTTCAAGTATGCTATCATTCTTGGTTTCCATTCATCATAGTTGAATGGAGAAAGAGGAGTAATTCCTGATGGATACATAGAAGCTGTAGAAGACCTACAAAAACAATATAGAATAATTGCAACTGCTACTGGTGCAAAAATGCAGAAACTGCTGCACTCGAAATCTTGGTAATAACCTGCAAAAACCTCTCAAGAATGGAGATAAACAATACTCTCAACATGCTCTGATACCATGTGAAAATCCTCACAGCAGATCTAAGAGATGATGTGTACCTCACAAGAGTAATTATGATTAAGCAGGAAAATAGAAGAAGAGTGAACAATACAGTATAATGAGCAACAGAATAATATGGTACAGTAGAACTCAGATAGAAGCAATAATACTTCACACACACTAATTAATTAATCACAATATGGAAAAATAAATAGTACAATGGTAGAAAGGATTCGAATGCCTAAGGTGGCAATTCGAATTAGCCTCTCAGAGTGATCATAAGATCAATAGAGTGTCATCGGAGCACAACTAGGTGTCCTCATGATCATCGGAGCACAACTGGAAGTCTTCATCATCATCAGTGGAGTCATCAATGCTCAAGTAACTGTCAACCATCAGTCAAACTGAGTCTAGTAGGTGTAACTGAGTGTAACTGATTATAAACTGAAGACAACTGGACTGGTAGGTGAAGAAGGGCGAGTTGCTTCCTAAAATCTAGGAAGAAGGGCGCATTAAGCAACTGGAGGGCTAAAACTGAATAGTGAGAAGCTCTTGGGGGTTGGCTAACTGAGGGCTAGGTGCTGGACTAGTGACTGGAATGCATGCAAACCCTAAAAGTGCGTGCATGACTGAAAATGTAAATGATCAAAATACTGGTGGGACTAGGATGGAGTATAGGAATATCCTAACACTTTTAACTTCTTGATTTGTTCCTCTAGTTATTGATTAAGATTTCTCAGGCGATGGTTTTCTTCTTGCTTTTCTAGTATTCTTCCTTCGAAGTCGAAGTCTTCATTAGAAAGTTATGTCTTCCAATTATTTTTCAATTTTTTGATATTCATAGTTAATGTCTTGTTATGATTTCTTAGTCAAAATACTTCTTTAGTATTGCTTGTTAATGTGTTATTGATTTTTGTAATTTCCAACTTGTGTGCCCTTTTCGTGTCATCATATTTCTAATGGAGTTCTTTCATTTGTTGTTGATGTTTACAAATCTCTGATTCTTGACTTTCTAACTTTCTCTAGATTTGCGCTAATTCATTATCTTTGTCCACGATAAGCTTGTTTAAACGCTTTATTTCTTCTTCTAAATCGCTATCGCTTCTATAATGTGATCCTTTGTCATTTCCATACTTATTGGTTTTGTCTTGAAGGTCTTGATTGTGATTTTTTAATCGAGATATTTATTCATTCCTAGCTGATAACATTTTCTCGATATCTTCATTAGCTTTTCTAGCTTTTGGTTTTGATCTTTTGAGCGATGATTCTCCTGCTTTGTTAAAAATTAAGCAATTTATGCTTATCAATCTCGAATTGTAGATAATTATTGGTCGCTTTGTAATGCTCTAACTGATCCAATACTGCTTGTAACTGCGTCTACAATTCTGATTTTGTAATCGCCATAATTCACGACTTCTATCCTTCGTAACTTCTATTCTTTAAACTTCTTCAACAATAATTGGGCACAACGGTGTAAGGAACCTAATGTGGTCCGTAAATCTTCTTTGAAATTTTTTCTTTGGCGATAAATAGTCTTCTTTGACTTCTATTTTTGCTCTTCTTCGATATCTTCTTTTAATTTTTGCTCTTTTTTCTTTTGTAAATTAGACGATCCTTCTATTGCCTTTAATACAAAGATTTACAAAAATAACCAAGCCCTCCCAACAAAGAGAAAACAGGCTTGTAATTCAAAATAACAGTCTCCCCCGAAAGGAAACGAGACAGAACTAGAGAGTATGAGAATTTCTAATCAGTCTTAGACAACAGTTTTCCATGATAACTACGTAAAAAGCTATACATAGGAGTTGTAAACAGTAGCATAAACCAGATATTTCAGCAAAAACTAGAAATATCTACTTCTAAAAGCAGCAAAAAACATGAACAACATGTACAACAGATTACTCATGAGCCTCGCTGGTGGAACCTGGCTCGAGCTTCATTCCCAGGCGTTTGGCCATTTCAACCTGATTGCTCAGTAGACGCTGCTGAAGCAACAATATCTCGTCAAGCAGAAGCAGGATTTCACCTTGTTGCTCATCTTTTTCCACTAAGGTCCCGCCAAGGACCATTTTCTACGACCAATACATATCCAGAGACTTTTGGTAAAGGGTAAGACGTCCACGGGAGGAGCCAGGGTCGGGACCAGTTCCTTAAACTCTTTCGTGATATCCTTTACCCCTAGGCAGGTTCTATCCACATCCGTTTCCTCCTCAGCCAGCCAAATTTTTTCCTGGACAGACTCAGGAATTTCCTTCTGAAAGCACTTGCATTTGTCAATTAAAAGCTTTTGAAAGCGAATGGGAGGGCCCATAGGTTCTGAAAGGCAGAATTCATGAAAAGTAGAGGTGCGACGTGGGTTCTTGAGAGGAGGCATGCTTACAACAGGAAGAGCTCCAAACACCAATGAAACAGATAGGTGCAGACAGAGGTAGTGGTTGAGGTCTTGGATAAAGGCACTTAGAAAAGATTGCCTATTGGCCACAAAAACACGACTAACAGTAATACAAACAACAATAGAAAGGTGGCAAGTTTCGTAGCTTCTGAGAGGGTGGCGGACAGACCCAAGGTTTCCCAAAATATCCCAAGCAAGAACAAAGACAGAGCTATACTTCAACCTACCCGGGTTGACAGTCGTTAAGGTGGAGTCGAAGGTGCAAGTTCCAGCGATCCCGGGATCCCACTGACCATCCGGACCCAGACTGACATAGAAATCCAGAGAGACTAATAGAGTGAGGGAACGAGTCGAAATAGAGCTCCCCTACTTGCTGAAATGATTTCGAAAAGCCGACAGAAACAAATAATTAACCTGTGTGGTGGAGAGCGGCCCATTTCTCCTCCATAACTCACCTGACATAACCATAAAATCCTCACACTTCACCATTATGATCACCGTGCATGCTTCTGTGCGAAGCCTCCATCGCAGAAGAGCCAACTACCTTCTGCTGATGTGAGCTCATACTAGTTTGCATAGTTGCATTACTCCCCTCGAGAGATAATAATACTGATGTAGACTGTCTGATGGGGGGCGATGAGGTGGGAGCACGGGAGACATAACATCCAACCACGTGCCTCTCATCCTCCCTCTCGACCGTCCTCGTGTCCACCCGCCATGGGGAACATTTTTAATTTTTTCTCTTTTGTTTCCAAAGAGTTATTATAAAAAAAATAACTATAACTATAATAATAATTTTATTATTATATAATATAATAATATTTTTTTGGGGGTTGAATTATTATAATAATAATAAATAATAATAATATTATTAAGTTATAATAATAATTTTATTATTATATAATATAATAATATTTTTTTGGGGGTTGAATTATTATAATAATAATAAATAATAATAATAATAAATAATAATAATATTATTATAATGATTTTCTTTTTGTAGACTCTAGAATGACTTTTGAAGGTCACGACTGTTGAATGGCGACTCCACACATGAATTCAGAGGTCACATTTTTTTTTTGAAATGAAACCCGAGGGCAGTGTGGGGACGGCGCTTGCTGCGTGGATGAAGGAGCGTGTGGTGCAAGAACTAACTTCGAGTGCAAGTGGCAGAGTGTAGGGGGGTGAGAGCGTGGGGAGATGGGTGGCACTGGTTGAGAGATGGAGAGGATAACAGGCTGCGGCGGAGGGAACGAGCAAGTGGGTGAACGCGGCGAATCGATGGATGGTAGAGCAGGCGGGAGAAGTGGTGGACGGAAGGATGCAGAGTGGAACGAGAGGTGCATGCAGAGGGAGATCGCTGGAGTAGAATGGGGGATAGAATTTGCAGGAGGAGGGAGCAACAATGGGATTGTTGGTTGGTGTTGTGTTGAATATTGGCGGACAAGAGAGAGGAGAGCTGGAAAGGCGGGACGTAGAGTAGCTGCGAATGGTGTAGTGTAGTTGGGAAGAGACGCTGGAAAAAGGGGTGTGTGGGTTGGAATGGGTGGGTATGATAGAAGGAGAGAGAGTCTGGACGTGGCGGGGGGGTGACACGAAGTGGAGAAACCTGCAATGAAGGAGGGAGGCATGTAATGGGAGTAGGGGGGGGTGTTGGAAAGGGTAACGGGATAGCGCGAATGGAGGTTGCCAGAGTAGGAGGGCACAGGATTGGAAGGAAGTTGCGCCGAGGATGAAGCAGGGTCAGAAAGTAGTGGGATGATGTGCATAGGTGGGTGCGATGGAGATGAAGAAGGGAGAGAGAAGAGTGGTCAAATATCATAATCAGAGAAACTATGAAGTTGAAGTGGTTAAAAGCTGGAACCAAAAATATGTCGAAGAAGAAGGGGCTCTATACCAATGAAACAATAAAATTGTTTCTTACAAAAACTTCCAACTAAAATAAAATGCTCCATAAAAGATAATAATAATATTTATTTATAAAAGATATGATACTTTACAAATGTATAAAGGCCCATATATATATTTACTAGAAGGACACAAAGTGACTCTTCGTAAAGAGTTATAACCATTAATAATTAATATTATTTAATTATCATTTATTCATATGAATATATTGATATTATTATATGTTATATTTTTTATTATATAAAAGTATATAAGTAAATGGAACGAGTACACAGATGTGCAAGTAGGAATACATGATAATACACTTTACAATTCAATTGAAGGGATTGAGGTGGTAAAAACATTAGCAAAAATAAGAGAGTAATAACAATACACAATGATTGAAAGGGATGCTTGTTGTTGAGAATTGATGTTAGGGTACTACCCTAACCCCTATACTTTATCAAGGTACAAGGCCATAAGGACCATTAGTTAGTTAGTGGTAGTATCTCAATGTAAAAGGGTATTCCTTATTGAATACAAGTCCATAAGTAGTTGAACCTCATTAATAGCGGGACCACAAGTAGTTAGGCCTTGGATATTGAAGCACTATATGTAGAGTAGTAAGTTATGTGATGTGAGTTAAGAATTGTCGTTGTATTTTGAACTTTGCTCTTGGAGGTTACCCCCTTGAAGAGGTAAGTGAAGATAGATATCTATTTTATCTATCTCTCTTTTGTTTTTTCTATCTTTTCTCTGAATTTATGGGTTTAAGTATATTACAAGTGGTATCAAAGCTCTTTCTTGGGCGAAATGGAATAATTTTTAATATTTGGGTTTGACTCTTTCAAATGAGTCATCTTGGCATTTTCACTACAAATTGTTTTCTATGACATTTTAGGGTACATAAAGTACATATAGAGATAATTGGTTTTAGAATTTCAACCTCTGGTTCACTATAATTTTTAAGATACACTTTTTGTAAGTTAGGGTTTTTTACCAATTTAGAAAGTTTGGCTTCGTCAAACGAGTCAACTTTTTTTCGTAGTGAAGTTTCATTGTCTGAAATTTTCAGGTTATAGAGAGGATATAAGGAAGTAGCTTGGTATAAAAATTCAGATGTTGGGTTGCTATATATTTGGAGTAATCCATGTTTAAGTTAAGGTTTGAGACTAGTCCTAAATAAGTGTTTTGGGTAAAACTATTATATTTGAAGCTTTAAAAATCCAAATAGAGTTCCACTAGTTGTATTGGAAAGAAGACGAACCATAGTATTTATGGTAAAAAAATTATTTTCATACCTAAAAAATTGGAAGCATGGTAGGCCATACAAATTCACTCTTCCGAGAAGACCAAAAATCAACAAGTTTTGGGAAATTTGCCCTATTTTTTTCTTGGCACATTATAATTCAATAAAACATGTGGAATTGTAGAGTGAAGATATCAGGATACTATAGAAAAAATTGGCTGTGTAAACATTTCAAAGTTACGAAAGCTTCAAGGTGAGTTTATAGGACCATCTCCAAAATTCAAATCAGGGTTGTACAAGGAGTTGTGCTTATTTCAAAATTTTGGTCTTAAACCCTATCTTGAAAAGTAAGTTATTTTCCATTGATTGTAGATCTCTTTCTAGGGTTAGTGAGATCAATTTTTTTTTAGAGACGTGTTCCGACATATTTAAATAACATAGAGATCAATTGTTTAACATATAGACTTGTAGTTGGGGAAGCATACATGCAAAAAATACAAGTGGTACTTAAGTCACATTATTGTGCACCCTTGTAACATATGTTGTTATCCCTTCAAGTAGTATTGCTTCATGCATCACCTATATATGAAATTTCACTTCCACATACACTTGGTTATATTGGAAGTCCCTTAGGTCTACGTGGAACCAACTTAGATAAACTGATTGGTCATCTTGTTTCTATAGTACACTAAGAGCAATATTTGGGGAAATCAGTCTCTACTACCTGGATAGTCAAGTAGTATGACCAAAGGCATGGTTGATCCTCCTTAGTTAGTGTCTTGATATATTGGGCCAAGTACTATTGTTGGACCTTGCACACATATCAAAAAGCTATAGCACCTGACACTCCCTTGTCCTTAGGACCTAAAGGATCCCACCTATAGTGGATCCGTATAAACCACCTCCCACCAACACCCTAGACAAAAATACCACCCACTCTACTACTGACAGGTTGGAAAACCTCAAAGATCAGTACACAAATCTTAATGGCCAGTTTTGTTACCTTCAACAGACCATCAACAATTGGGATTATAAATGGGATAAGAAGTTGGAGGCAAAAATAGATCGGTTGGAGAAGATATTGAATGAGAAGTTTACACATTTGTTAGTTAGGGGGATGCAAACATAATACCATAGAAATCCACAACATTGTGAGCTACACCAAGAAGAAAAATCTCACTCGGGACTCTCTAGCCACCATCAACTCCCTTTGGGTATTCATAGGGATAAACCACCATATGGATAATAACACCTAGAACCATTTTCCTAATGTAGACTTGAATAAGTTTGAGGGTTATAACCCATGAGGATGGGTCACTTAAATGGAACATTACTTCACCCTTCATGGTATCACCGATGACATGATGAAACTTAGGATGGGGGTCCTGTATTTGGATCTAGAATGATGGCAATGGTGGGAGTGGCATAAAAAATCACTAAAAGGAAAAGTCCCTATAGTGGAGGTTCTTAGTGTTACAAGATTGTCCAAAATTGTCAAAAAAACCTTCGCTACAACCACCGCTAATGGTATCGGATGGTTTGGCAGAGGTTTTTATGGAAATTTATTATCAACAAAAAAACTCTGCGGCTGGAGGCTTTAGCGAAGGAATTTTTCCAGTTCACTTGATTAAAATGAACACACTAGCACATACAATGCTAAAAGGAATTGGTGCGTATTAATTTAAAAAGAATCGGTGTGTTTTAATATAAACAAGCACCTGTGTGTATAACTATCTTAATTGCACTAGTGCTCTATAAATTTATGTGCACCGATGCTCTATAAGCAAGATGACATCGATACTTTTGTCCTTATATAACGCATTGGTGTTGATAGAGAAGGAAAATGCATCAGTGAAGTTAATTGGGACAATGACGTTCATTGCATTTTTACATTATAGTGTGATTACAATATGTTGTTGCTTTGGTGCGTTGTTATATTGAAAGCACTTGTGTGTACAAATAAAACTACATCCGGGCATATAACTACCACTTTGTTGCACCGATGTAATGGTATTATGAAATAATTGGTGCTTACATTCAATCATTAACTGCACCGATGCTACTTTTACTTAAACATATCGATGCCATTAAAACGATTAAAATCACATGTAATCATTTTCTCATTGGTGACTATTATAAAATTGACAATACATTGATATTTTTTTTTCCTTGGAAAAAAAGCAAAATTTTGTTTCATCTTTCGAGAGCAAAATTACAATAATGTCTGCACTCTTTAAGAGTGTCAATGATCTTTGCAGATCAGGAGTAAAACCTGTGACAGTTACTACATACTAGAACATGTTCCAAAAAAACAAAAAAGGTCCATCCTAATGGTCCACATATGACCCAAATATAAACAGTGAATCCTGTAGCCTTGAGTATCATATCCAAAATCTACAGTAGACCCTATAATAGAAAAATTAAGGCTGACTGTTATTTGTAACCAAGTTCATTTACTGTTTGGATACCATCCAGGAAGTATGAAAACCAAATATCCATATGAACTGTACATAAGTATAGTGTTCCATTCCTTCAGTGCAGTGAGAATATACCAGAATGTCTTCATTCTATGAAAGGTCTGTGATAGTATTCACTAACCAAGCCTGCATCAAATTCTTTAATTTTCCATTGACCAATTCCGAACAACAAACTCGCTTTTGATGCCCGGTCCGCTTCCTCGTTATTTTCCCTATACACATGTGTGCATGTAAAGTTGTCAAAAGAAGCAGTGGTGGCCCAGATAGAGGCCAATATATTAGTAAGTCTACGTTGAAACACAGCTGAGTTCCATCCATCCATTTGATAACATTAAGTTAATCTCCAAAAAACATTGACAGACCGACATCCCTTCTCGGCAGCAAAGATGACAAGATATTTAAGGCTTAAAATATTCGCTAGGTTGTTACTTCCAGTCCCCAAACCCAGAGATAATTGAAAATGGTGTGCAGGTGTAAGATAGAGTAGGGCACCCCCCCCCACAGTAATTATTTTGACAAGCACCATAAAAAAAACCCCATGGTTGGGTGCGATCGATATCCACAAGCAAAATATTACGAACATTGTCCGCAAGATTGATCCGTTTACAGGACAAGAAGAGCCCACAGCAGTTCACTGCCGTTTGTGCAGGGATATACACAGTGTCTGTGAACACACACTTATTCCTGGCTAACCAGACACCCCATATAACAAGAAGAGGGAGTGCACAATATCCCCGATATGAGTGGTTCAGAAACCATTGATACCATGCCTCCTCCACAGAAGCCCCATTCTAATGAAAATTAACATGCAGAATCCTGGACACAAAAATCCAGACAGTATTAATGTAATTGCAATGAAGAAAAAGGTGACCAATCGATTCCTCATCATGACGACAAAGAGTGCGCCACCCCGGTCCTTGTTTGTTTCTTTTCTGTAAAAAATCCAATGTTGGTACCCTGCTTGAAAGAGCACACCACATAAAAATCCTGGTCTTATGTGGACAGGGAAGTTTCCAAACCGTCAACCACCATCACTGTGGCTCCCTCGGATTCCTCTCTGCACTAATCCTGAGATAACCTGATTTGGGACTGTAATAACCCAATGTATCCCCATCCCAGCATAGTTCATCCTCCGGTTCCCCCAACAAAATGTGATCCAAAGATAACGCCCAAATATACCTAGCCAATTCATCTTCCTCCTCTTCCCCTAGGCCGAAAGAGCTGGCCCGAAGCCAGACATGTCGCCCCAGTATAAGTTCCTCCGGATCAGCTAGCTGATGGAGAAAAATAATGCCCCTTCGACCTAGAGTAGCAATAGTCCCTTCCGGCATCAAATGCTGTAGTTCACAACCCATCCACGGATCCCAGTCGATGCGAATCGAGTGACCATTTCCAACATCCCAGGCCAAATCTCATTCAATAATGTGAAATGATGCAACCAAGGCCTTCCAGATGACCAAACCCCCGGTGTGAGATTTGATAGGTTTTAGAATCCAGGATTCAAGTGACTCAGGAACTATATATTTGTGTATAAATACCCAAGCCCAAAGCCCTCCGAATTTGATCAAACACCAGCCACACTTAGCAGCCAAAGCCTTGGAGAAGGAGTAGATGTTCTTTAATCCCCAACCTCCTAGTGCCTTGGGCAAAGCAATACGGTCCCCCTTGACACAGGGAGCGACAAATGAATCACCCTTACCACTCCACAGAAACTGAAAACACAGACGCCTTGCTTGATCCAATATATCCCCACTACTACATATGGCTCAAAAGTGCCACTAAAGTTTGCCACGAAATAGTTAAAATTGATGTTTTCGTGGAAAAACAGTTTAAATTTTTGGAAAAAATTGAAAATTTCACCAAAGATCGTGGCTATAGCCACGGATGGACTTTTCGTCTCTATAGCCACGAACGTTCGTGGCTATAGCCACGAAAATTCCATCTGTCGCTATAGCCACGAAAAGCCGAAAATAAAACTTTTTTTTGTTAGATGAAGAATTTGATCAAGAAGTTGATCATCCAAATGATGTAGCAGACAATGAAATTGACATTGATGATGAATATCTAACCGAAAATGACATTGATCATGATCCCGCTATGAGCGATCTTTTCAACGATAGCGATTCAGAACCAGACGACGATACAGATGCTGAGTTAGATGAAGAAGAATATGAATGACATTGTAGCAATGTTGGAATCTAGGAGGTATGTGAGAACATCTTTTTGCATAATGTATTATGTTTACTACTCTTTAGTTATGTTTAAACCATCGTTATCATCATCAATATCGTCATCGCCATCATCACAATCTCCATCGTCATCATCATCTTCATCATGATCATCATCTTCACCACCACCACCACCACCACCATCATATTCATCATCCTCATCCTCATCCTCATCATCATCTTAATCATCATCATCATCATCATCATAAACCTCGTCATCATCGTCATCATCATCATCGTCATCACCATCATCATAATCTCTGTCATCATCATCATCTTCATCATGATCATCATCTTCACCACCACTAGCACCATCATGATCATCATCTTCATTATCATATTCATCATCATGATCATCATATTAATCATCCTCATCCTCATCCTCATCCTCATCATCTTCGTCATCATCATCATCACCATCATAACAATCTCCATCGTCATCATAATCTTCATCATGATCATCATCTCCACCTCCACCACCACCACCATCATCATCTTCATCATCCTCATCCTCATCCTCATCATCTTCATCATCCTCATCATCATCATCATCATAAACCTCGTCATCATCGTCATCATCATCATCGTCATCACCATCGTCATCACCATCATCACAATCTCTGTCATCATCGTCATCTTCATCATGATCATCATCTTCACCACCACCAACACCATCATGATCATCATCTTAATCATCATGATCATCATATTCCTCATCCTCATCCTCATCCTCATCCTCATCGTCTTCGTCATCATCATCATCATAATCCTCGTCAACAATATCGTCATCATCATCATCATCATTAGCATAATAATCTATATATTTTGATTTAATATTGCGTTAGAATTAATGTATTTTATTGGTACGTATAAATTAACTGCTATAACAAATTTTCTTTTTAGATAGATTTTTTCGGGTTATGGGGAATTGAGAGTGATGTGAGGGGGGGGAGGGGCCATAAGAGCTTCCACCTTCACGTGGTTGGCCCTATTCAGTAAAGAATATTACATTATTCTCGAAACAAATAGAAGCTCAGTAAGGAAATGCATAGTTATGATGGTGATGATGATGGACACGATGATGATGATGATGATCATCATCGACTTCGTCATCGTCATCATCATCCTCATCACCATCTTCTTCATCATCATCATCATCATCATCATCATCATCAACATCATCCAACATCCTCCTCCTCCTCCTCCTCCTCCTCATCATCATCCTCATCATCATCATAATCCTCAGCGTCATCATCATTAGCATCATCATCATCATCACCATCACCACCACCATCATCATCATCATCATCATCATCATCATCATCATCATCGACATCATCATCGTCATTATCATCATCATCGACATCATCATCATCATCATCATCATCATCATCATCATCATCATCATCATCATCACCATCATTGTATCATCGTCATCATCATCATCATCATCATTATCATTAAAGGCCCCTACAAATCCAGACTCAATTGTTCACTATCCTCAAGCCTCTTCTATAAGTGTAGTATTGTTGTCATCATGTGCAATTAAAATTATAGACTCAATTTACATGAACTCAATCATGACCATGCTACATCGACCAATATCCCCATGGACGTTTTGTTTGATCATTAGAATATGTATTAAAAACTTATAATATATAAAAATTTACAATATATAATTTTTATATTATTACAAACATATATTATAATATTACATAATACCATATTAAAAATTTGGATTGTAAAATTTTAATATTTGATATTTACAATTTCATCAATCCAAAATTAATGTTGCTATTTTTTATGCATCTTATGAGAATTGTTTCTACCACATAAACCCATCGTAACTAACCTATGTACACATGGTTAACACTTATATGGAGTTTATGTTATCCCTTGAGAGCACACCATGTGCTTCTTAACTTGTATTTTGAGACAATGAACAATTCCTACGTGACACTCAAGGAGACCAAAATAACACCTAGCTGCATACCCCCGAAGTGGGGTAAATGAAACACCAAAAAAACATTGATATGTGTAAAATGAGAGAAAGTTGTATATTTGTAGATAATATAATATTATGTTTTGAAAGCAAATCTAGGGAATTTCCATTGCGTTTTGTATGTCTTTGTACTTGGTTTAAGAGTTGCTCATAGTCTTGAAGTAGGTTGGATGAAAGTATATTTTTTTCCAATCACGCTTTTGCGGAGCATAGTAAAAACTACATGGCAAACACGAATAGATTAATATGCATTTTGGAGTGCTTCTTTCCATAGCCTAGTAGGGCCAACACAATAGTGTTATCTTGACATAGCAAAAAAAAATATCGTTGACATATGCACACAAACAATTATAACCTAGTGAGAAGCATATAAAGGAGAATGGACCATGCTTTTCACTATAGAGTTGTTGCTATATCGAATGATCTATAGATGATAATAATGAACATAGTTTTTATAGTTTTTTTTCCATTTCTATCATTCCTTTGTAATAAATTAATGCACAAATTAATATTTTTGTTGTTTTGTGTTTGTTACACTACTAAGAAACTATAGTGATAAAAAAGTCAATTGATACCTATAATTCTAACTAATTCTAGTTATTTAACCCATGGAACCTTGAAAGGAAAGTTATTGTCTTGAGTCAATTGCCAAGGTATAATAGGTAGGTTAGTTAGTTTTCAATGTTGTAACCCATTGTAATAAAGTGGGCTTCCTTTTTTGCTACTACGATTAAATAGGTAATGTTATCACTAAGTAAAATGTCACTTTTCATATGCTTCTCAATGAGTAGTTCATAAGTTATGGTTAATGATAAACTAACATTAAATAAAAATCTATGTATTCACATAATCATTTATTGATTACTTTCCTTCCTTTCCCACCCACCAACATAGGGAACCTTCCTCGTCCGATGGGGTGAGCCATCCCTACTCCCATTTTCCCATTCCGTTGGAAATACACATTTAGATCCTCACCCGATGCGAACGAGCCATCCTTCCTCCCATGCCGTTGGAAATACACATTTAGTTTAACAGATGGTGTGGCTAGAAATAATGAAATCTTTATCTTTATAAGAATGTGAAATTGGAAATACTAGCACAAGCAGCAAAACATAGACATTGTTTGAGCCCGACGATTCGAACCTGTGACCTTTTGCAGCCATGGATGGAGAGACCTGTTGATCCATATTTTCCGGTAGCTGCTGATGTTGCAGTTATAATGTATACAAATGGCAGTTCTGGTTTTCCCAAGGTTAGTACAGATTCTTTGGTTGGATTTTAAACTACAAGGTGATACTAATAAGATGGAGAATGAAAAACACTTTCTTAAAATGTCCTCTGTAGGCCCACATTAGACATCAATAATCAATTTCAAGATATTTGCTACAATACTGGCCCTCCTAACTTTTTAGCACATCAAAATTATAGAGATGTGGGAAATCTTCTTTTCAATCTTTTTTTAGCATAGAAATAGAATCCTAAAGCAAACCAATAAATAGAAATGTAATATGGTTTTCAAGTCTCTTTACATTAGAGTGTGTATACTGTTGTCAAGTGCATACAGTTAGTCTAGTTTTGGGCCTTGCAAACAGGGCACATCCTTTACTGTTAAATTTGCAAAAAAATACTTTCATGATTCCATATATTTCTCGAAAGTTGTCAGTCCTTTGGGTTTTCTGCTCCTAGTTTCTTCATATTGATCTTTATTTGAAACAGTTAAAAATCCAATCAATATTATTTAATTGATGCCCTCATATGCAATCACCTCCTAATTTTATTTTTAAAAATAGACATGTCCGTCGCTATAGAGACGACAAGCCCTAGCAAGTTTCGATGAACTTGCTATACTAGCGACGGAAATTTTGATCGCTAGTATAGCAAGTTCGTCGAAATTTGCAGGGGCTTGTCGTTTCTATAGCGACGGACATATTTTTTTTAAATATGTGAAGCCGTCTCTATAGCCATGAACTTTTGGTGCTATAGCCACGAGCGTTCATTGCTAGAGAGATGGAGGTCGCTTTACTTTTTTTTTTTAAATATGAACATCCGTCGCTATAGCCACGAACTTTCGGTGCTATAGCCACTAACTTTCGGTGCTATAGCCACTAACTTTCGGTGCTATAGCCACTAACTTTCGTTGATAGAGAGACGGAGATCGGTTCACTTATTTTTTTTAAATATGAACATCTGTCGCTCTAGCCATGAACGTTTGATGCTATAGCCACGAACTTGCAGTGCTATAGCCACGAAAAACTGAAAATAAAACTTTTTTTTGTCAGATGAAGAATCCGATCAAGAAGTTGATCATCCAAATGATGTAGCAGACAATGAAATTGACATTGATGATGAATATCTAACCGAAAATGACATTGATCATGATCCCGCTATGAGCGATCTTTTCAATGATATCGATTCTGAACCAGACGACGATACAAATGCTGAGTTAGATGAAGAAGAATATGAATGACATTGTAGCAATGTTGGAATCTAGGAGGTATGTGAGAACATATTTTTGCATAATGTATTATGTTTACTACTATTTAGTTATGTTTAAACCATCGTTATAATCATCAATATCGTCATCACCATCATCACAATCTCCATCGTCATGATCATCTTCATCATGATCATCATCTTCACCACCACCACCACCACCATCATCATATTCATCATCCTCATCCTCATCCTAATCATCATCATCTTCTTCATCATCATCATCATCATCATAAACCTCGTCATCATCGTCATCACCATCATCATAATCTCTCTCATCATCATCATCTTCATCATGATCATCATCTTCACCACCACCAGCACCATCATGATCATCGTCTTCATTATCATATTCATCATCATGATCATCATATTCATCATCCTCATCATATTCGTCATCATCATCATCACCATCATCACAATCTCCATCGTCATCATCATCTTCCTCATGATCATCATCTCCACCACCACCACCACCATCATCATATTCATCATCCTCATCCTCATCCTCATCATCTTCGTCATCCTCATCATCCTCATCATCATAAACCTCGTCATCATCGTGATCACCATCATAAACCTCGTCATCATCGTGATCACCATCATCACAATCTCTGTCATCATCATCAACTTCATCATGATCATCATCTTCACCACCATCAGCACCATCATGAGCATCATCTTAATCATCATGATCATCATAATTCATCATCCTCATCTTCATCCTCATCGTCTTCGTCATCATCATCATCATCATCATGATAATCCTCGTCATCAATATTGTCATCATCATTAGCATAATACTCTATATATTTTGATTTAATATTGTGTTAGAATTAACGTATTTTATTGGTACGTATAAATTAACTGCTATAACACATTTTTTTAGATAGATTTTGTCGGGTTATGGGGAATTGAGAGTGATGTGAGGGGGGGGGGGGGGAGGGGCCATAAGAGCTTCTACCTTCACGTGGTTAGCTCTATTCAGTAAAGAATATTACATTATTCTCGAAACAAATAGAAGCTCAGTAAGGAAATGCATAGTTATGACGGTGATGATGATGATCATCATCATTATCGACTTCGTCATCGTCATCATCATCCTCATCACCATCTTCATCATCATCATCATCATCAGCATCATCATCATCATCCAACATCCTCCTCCTCCTCCTCCTCCTCCCCCCTCCTCCTCCTCATCATCCTCAACGTCATCATCATTAGCATCATCATCATCATCACCATCAACATCAACATCATCATCATCATCATCATCATCGACATCATCATCGTGATCATCATCATCATCGACATCATCATAATCATCATCATCATCATCGTATCGTCGTCATCATCATCATCATTATCATTAAAGGCCCCTACAAATCCAGATGTTGGTGGATGTGTTCGCTATCCTCAAGCCTCTTCTATAAGTGTAGTATTGTTGTCATCATGTGCAATTAAAATTATAGACTCAATTCACATGAACTCAATCATGACCATGATACATCGACCAATATCCCCATGGACGTTTTGTTTGATCATTAGAATATGTATTAAAAACTTATAATATATAAAAATTTAGAATATATAATTTTTATATTATTACAAAACATATATTATAATATTACATAATACCATATTAAAAATTTGGATTGTAAATTTTAATATTTGATATTTACAATTTCATCAATCCCAAATTAATTTTGCTAATTTTTATGCATCTTATAAGAATTGTTTCTACCACATAAACCCATCGTAACTAACCTATGGACACATGGTTAACACTTATATGGAGTTTATGTTATCCCTTGAGAGCACACCATGTGCTTCCTAACTTGTATTTTGAGACAATGAACAATTCCTACGTGACACTCAAGGAGACCAAAATAACACCTAGCTGCATACCCCCGAAGTGGGGTAAATGAAACACCAAAAAAACATTGATATGTGTAAAATGAGAGAAAGTTGTATGTTTGTAGATAATATAATATTATGTTTTGAAAGCAAATCTAGTGAGTTTTCATTGCATTTTGTATGTCTTTGTACTTGGTTTAAGAGTTGCTCATAGTCTTAAAGTAGGTTGGATGAAAGTATATTTTTTTTCAATCATGCTTTTGCGGAGCATAGTAAAAACTACATGGCAAACACGAATAGACTAATATGCATTTTGGAGTGCTTCTTTCCATAACCTAGTAGGGCCAACACAATAGCATTATCTAAACATAGCAAAAAAAAATATCGTTGACATATGCACACAAACAATTATAACCTAGTGAGAAGCATATAAAGGAGAATGGACCATGCTTTTCACTATAGAGTTGTTGCTATATCGCATTATCTATAGATGATAATAATGAACATAGTTTTTATAGTTTTTTTTTTTCCATTTCTATCATTCCTTTGTAATAAATTAATGCAAAAATTAATATTTTTGTTGTTTTGTGTTTGTTACACTATTAAGAAACTATAGTGATAAAAAAGACAATTGATACCTATAATTCTAACTAATTCTAGTTATTTAACCCATGGAACCTTGAAAGGAAAGTTATTGTCTTGAGTCAATTGCCAAGGTATAATAGGTAGGTTAGTTAGTTTTCAATGTTGTAACCCATTGTAATAAAGTGGGCTTCCTTTTTTGCTACTACGATTAAATAGGTAATGTTATCAATGAGTAAAATGTCACTATTCATATGCTTCTCAATGAGTAGTTCATAAGTTATGATTAATGATAAACTAACATTAAATAAAAATCTATGTATTCACTTAATCATTTATTGATTACTCTCCTTCCTCGCCCACCCACCAACATAGGGAACCTTCCTCGTCCGATGCGGGCGAGCCATCCCTACTCCCATTTTCCCATTCCGTTGGAAATACACATTTAGATCCTTGCCCGATGCGAACGGTCCATCCTTCCTCCCATGCCGTTGGAAATACACATTTAGTTTAACAGATAGTGTGGCTAGAAAATAATGAAATATTTATCTTTATACGAATGTGAAATTGGAAATACTAGCACAAGCAGCAAAACATAGACATTGTTTGAGCCCGACGATTCGAACCTGTGACCTTTTGCAGCCATGGATGGAGAGACCCATTGATCCAAATTTGCCGGTAGCTGCTGATGTTGCAGTTATAATGTATACAAGTGGCAGTACTGGTTTGCCCAAGGTTAGTACAGATTCTTTGGTTGGATTTTATACTAGAAGGTGATACTAATAAGATGGAGAATGAAAATCACTTTCTTAAAATGTCCTCTGTAGGCCCACATTTGACATCAATAATCAATTTCAAGATATTTGCTACAATACTGGCCCTCCTAAATTTTTAGCACATCAAAACTATAGAGATGTGGGAAATATTCTTTTCAATCTTTTTTCAGCATAGAAATAGAATCCTAAAGCAAACCAAGAAATAGAAATGTAATATCGTTTTCAAGTCTCTTTACATTAGAGTGCGTATACTGTTGTCAAGTGCATACAGTTAGTCTAGTTTTGGGACTTGCAAACATGGCACATCCTTTATTGTT
The DNA here is from genome assembly GCA_027924585.1 of Larix kaempferi. NCBI lineage: Eukaryota > Viridiplantae > Streptophyta > Pinopsida > Pinales > Pinaceae > Larix > Larix kaempferi. The sequence goes on from BSBM01000217.1 coordinate 29,295,283, forward strand.
AAATTTGCAAAAAAATACTTTCATGATTCCACATATTTCTCGAAAGTTGTCAGTCCTTTGAGTTTTCTGCTCCTAGTTTCTTCATATTGATCTTTATATGAAACAGTTCAAAATCCAATCAACATTATCTAATTGATGCCCTCATATGCAATCACCTCCTAATTTATTATTATTATTTTTTCTAAATAGACATGTCCGTCGCTATAGAGACGACAAACCCTAGCAAGTTTCGACGAACTTGCTATACTAGCGATGGAAATTTTAGTCGCTAGTATAGCAAGTTTGTCGAAACTTGACGGGGGCTTGTCGTTTCTATAGCGACGGACATAATTTTTTTAAATATGTGAAGCCGGCTCTATAGCAACGAACTTTCGGTTCTATAGCCACGAACGTTTGGTTCTAGAGAGACGAAGATCGCTTGAGTTATTTTTTTTAAATATGAACATCCATCGCTATAGCCACTAACTTTCGGTGCTATAGCCACGAAATTTCGTTGCTAGAGAGACGGAGATCGGTTCACTTATTTCTTTTAAATATGAAAATCCGTCGCTATAGCCACAAACGTTCGATGCTATAGCCACAAACTTTCGGTGCTATAGCCACGAAAAGCCAAAAAGAAAACTTTTTTTTGTCAGATGAAGAATCCAATCAAGAAGTTGATCATCCAAATGATGTAGCAGACAATGAAATTGACATTGATGATGAATATCTAACCGAAAATGAAATTGATCATGATCCCGCTATGAGCGATCTTTTCAATGATATCGATTCTGAACCAGACGACGATACAGATGCTGAGTTAGATGAAGAAGAATATGAATGACATTGTAGCAATGTTGGAATCTAGGAGGTATGTGAGAACATATTTTTGCATAATGTATTATGTTTACTACTATTTAATTATGTTTAAACCATCGTTATCATCATCAATATCGTCATCACCAGCATCACAATCTCCATCGTCATCATGATCTTCATCATGATGATCATCTTCACCACCACCACCACCACCACCACCATCATCATATTCATCATCCTCATCCTCATCATCATCATCTTCGTCATCATCATCATTATAAACCTCGTCATCATCGTCATCATCATCATCATCATCATAATCTCTATCATCATCATCATCTTCATCATGATCATCATCTTCATCATGATCATCATCTTCACCACCACCAGCACCATCATGATCATCATCTTCCTTATAATATTCATCATCATGATCATCATCTTCATCATCCTCATCCTCATCCTCATCATCTTCGTCATCATCATCATCACCATCATCACAATCTCCATTGTCATCATCATCTTCATCATGATCATCATCTCCACCACCACCACCACCACCACCATCATCTTCATCATCCTCATCCTCATCATCATCATCTTCGTCAGCCTCATCATCATCATCATCATAAACCTCATCATCATCGTCATCACCATCATCACAATATCTGTCATCATCATCATCTTCTTCATCATGATCATCATCTTCACCACCACCAACACCATCATGATCATCATCTTAATCATGATGATCATCATATTCATCATGCTCATCCTCATCCTCATCGTCTTCATCATCATCATCATCATCATCATCATCATCATCATAATCCTTGTCTTCAATATCGTCATCATCATCATCATTAGCATAATAATCTATATATTTTGATTTAATATTGCGTTAGAATTAATGTATTTTATTGGTACGTATAAATTAACTGCTATAACACATTTTTTTTTAGATAGATTTTGTCAGGTTATGGGGAATTGAGAGTGATGTGAGGGGGCGGGGGGGAGGGGCCATAAGAGCTTCCAACTTCACATGGTTGGCCCTGTTCAGTAAAGAATATTACATTATTCTCGAAACAAATAAAAGCTCAGTAAGGAAATGCATAATTATGATGGTGATGATGATGATGATGATGATCATCAACTTCGTCATCATCATCATCATCTTCATCACCATCTTCATTATCATCATCATCATCAACATCATCATCATCATCCAACATCCTCATCCTCCTCCTCCTCCTCCTCATCATCATCCTCATCATCATCATCATCATCATCCTCATCATCATCATCATCATCATCCTCAGCGTCATCATCATTAGCATCATCATCATCATCACCATCACCATCATCATCATCATCATCACCATCACCATCATCATCATCATCATCATCATCATCGACATCATCATTGTCATCATCATCATCATTGACATCATCATCATCATCATCATCATCGTATCATCATCATCATCATCATCATCATTATCATTAAAGGCCCCTACAAATCCAGATGTTGGTGGATGTGTTCGCTATCCTCAAGCCTCTTCTATAAGTGTAGTATTGTTGTCATCATGTGCAGTTAAAATTATAGACTCAATTCACATGAACTCAATCATGACCATGCTACATCGACCAATATCCCCATGGACGTTTTGTTTGATCATTAGAATATGTATTAAAAACTTATAATATATAAAAATTTAGAATATATAATTTTTATATTATTACAAAACATATATTATAATATTACATAATACCATATTAAAAATTTGGATTGTAAAATTTTAATATTCGATATTTACAATTTCATCAATCCAAAATAAATTTATCTAATTTTTATGCATCTTATAAGAATTGTTTCTACCATATAAACTCATCGTAACTAACCTATGGACACATGGTTAACACTTATATGGAGTTTATGTTATCCCATGAGAGCACACCATGTGCTTCCTAACTTGTATTTTGAGACAATGAACAATTCCTACGTGACACTCAAGGAGACCAAAATAACACCTAGGTGCATACCCCCGAAGTGGGGTAAATGAAACACCAAAAAAACATTGATATGTGTAAAATGAGAGAAATTTGTATGTTTGTAGATAATATAATATTATGTTTTGAAAGCAAATCTAGTGGATTTCCATTGCATTTTGTATGTCTTTGTACTTGGTTTAAGAGTTGCTCATAGTCTTGAAGTAGGTTGGATGAAATTATATTTTTTTTCAATCAAGCTTTTGCGGAGCATAGTAAAAAATACATGGCAAACACGAATAGACTAATATGCATTTTGGAGTGCTTCTTTCCATAGCCTAGTAGGGCCAACACAATAGCGTTATCTTGACATAGCAAAAAAAAAATATCGTTGACATATGCACACAAACAATTATAACCTAGTGAGAAGCATATAAAGGAGAATGGACCGTGCTTTTCACTATAGAGTTGTTGCTATATCGAATGATCTATAGATGATAATAATGAACATAGTTTTTATAGTTTTTTTTCCATTTCTATCATTTCTTTGTAATAAATTAATGCAAAAATTAATATTTTTGTTGTTTTGTGTTTGTTACACTACTAAGAAACTATAGTGATAAAAAAGTCAATTGATACCTATAGTTCTAACTAATTCTAGTTCTTTAACCCATGGAACCTTGAAAGGAAAGTTATTGTCTTGAGTCAATTGCCAAGGTATAATATGTAGGTTAGTTAGTTTTCAATGTTGTAACCCATTGTAATAAAGTGGGCTTCCTTTTTTGCTACTACGATTAAATAGGTAATGTTATCAATGAGTAAAATGTCACTATTCATATGCTTCTCAATGAGTAGTTCATAAGCTATGATTAATGATAAACTAACATTAAATAAAAATCTATATATTCACATAATCATTTATTGATTACTCTCCTTCCTCGCCCAACCACTAACATAGGGAACCTTCCTCGTCTGATGCGGGCGAGCCATTCCTACTCCCATTTTCCCATTCCGTTGGAAATACACATTTAGATCCTTGCCCGATGCGAACGAGCCATCCTTCCTCCCATGCCGTTGGAAATACACATTTAGTTTAACAGATGGTGTGGCTAGAAAATAATGAAATATTTATCTTTATAAGAATGTGAAATTGGAAATACTAGCACAAGCAACAAAACATAGACATTGTTTGAGCCCGACGATTCGAACCTGTGACCTTTTGCAACCATGGATGGAGAGACCTGTTGATCCATATTTGTCGGTAGCTTCCGATGTTGCAGTTATAATGTATACAAGTGGCAGTATTGGTTTGCCCAAGGTCAGTACAGATTCTTTGGTTGGATTTTATACTAGAAGGTGATACTAATAAGATGGAGAATGAAAATCACTTTCTTAAAATGCCCTCTGTAGGCCCACATTAGACATCAATAATCAATTTCAAGATATTTTCTACAATACTGGCCCTCCTAACTTTTTAGCACATCAAAATTATAGAGATGTGGGAAATCTTCTTTTCAATCTTTTTTCAGCATAGAAATAGAATGCTAAAGCAAACCAAGAAATAGAAATGTAATATGGTTTTCAAGTCTCTTTACATTAGAGTGTGTATACTGTTGTCAAGTGCATACAGTTAGTCTATTTTTGGGCCTTGCAAACAGGGCACATCCTTTATTGTTAAATTTGCAAAAAAATACTTTCATGATTCCACATATTTCTCGAAAGTTGTCAGTCCTTTGGGTTTTCTGCTCCTAGTTTCTTCATATTGATCTTTATATGAAACAATTCAAAATCCAATCAATATTATCTAATTGATGCCCTCAAATGTAATCACCTCCTATTTTTTATTTTTTATTTATTTTTAATAGACATGTCCGTCGCTATAGAGATGACAAGCCGTAGCAAGTTTTGACGAACTTGCTATACTAGCGACGGAAATTTTAGTCGCTAGTATAGCAAGTTCATCGAAACTTGCCGGGGCTTGTCGTTTCTATAGCGACGAACATTTTTTTTTTAAATATGTGAATTCGTCTCTATAGCCATGAAATTTCGGTGTTATAGCCACGAACGTTCGTTGCTAGAGAGACGAAGATCGCTTTACTTATTTTTTTAAATATGAACATCCGTCGCTATAGTCACGAACTTTCGGTGCTATAGCCACAAACTTTCGTTTCTAGAGAGACGAAGATCGGTTCACTTATTTCTTTTAAATATGAACATCCGTCACTATAGCCACAAACGTTCAATGCTATAGCCACGAACTTGTGGTGCTATAGCCACGAACTTTCGTTGCTAGAGAGATGGAGATCAGTTCACTTATTTCTTTTAAATATGAACATTCGTCTCTCTAGCCACGAACTTTTGGTGCTATAGCCACGAACGTTCGTGGCTAGAGAGATGTAGATCGCTTCACTTAATTTTTTTTAAAATATAAACATCCGTCTCTATAGCCATGAACGTTTGGTTCTATAGCCACGAACGTTGTAAAGTGTTGCTACAACGATGAAATTTTTCCCACGAAAACAAGTAGTCCTGTTCGTGGCTATAGTAATGCAAAAGTGTTGTAATAGCAACGATTTTCCGTGGGAAAAATGTCCACATGTACTAGTGCCCGGGGAATCCAGGCCAGAGACATCCAGTAAACAGGGATTGCCTCCAATAGTGACTTAACCAGGATCAATCTTCCAGCCCGAGACAACCACTTGAAGCTCCAACATTTCAATCTTTTTTCAAGTTTTTCAATCAACCACTTCCAGTCTTGTTTCAAGTATTTACCAGGATTTAGATTAAATACCAAGTACTTCAACCCATTCTCTAAAGTAATATGTGAGAAGGGAAACATATGAGTGTACACCTGTAGTTCCTCCTCATTCAGAAGGTTGGTAGACAATGAAGACTTTTCGGCATTAATGTCCATCCCAGTATCTCGGGAAAATAAATCCAATATCTCTTTTAACCTGTTCCTGTCCCAACGAGAGCCCAAGCAGAAAATGAGGATATCATCAACAAAATGCAGAGGAGTGATAAAAAAACCTAGAGCTACATGAATTCCTGCAAAATGACCCGCCCTCTTTGCCTCATGGATAGCCCTGCTCAACCCTTCCGCCACCAACAGAAAAAGCAGGGGTGATAAAGGGCACCCCTGACGTAATCCCCGCCCTGCATGGAAGAAAGGGGTAGCAGCCCCATTGATGAGAACCGCAAAGGATACAGTAGTTATGCAGCTCATAACCCACCTGATGAAACTGATTTCAAAACCCAGATGAGTAAGTAGTAACCGCAGATAGAGCCAACTGACTTTATCATAAGCCTTGGATAGATCAATCTTAAGAACCGCACCCTTTAAATTCAAATATTTAATACTGTGTAAACCTTCATGAGCGCTACCAATAGCTTCATGAATCTGACGTCCTTCCAAAAAATGAAATTGCTCCTCTGAAACATGTGAAGAAAGAATAGTCTTAAGACGCCGAGCAATAACTTTTGTGACTATTTTGACACAATTGAAAAGAGAAATAGGCCGAAAATCATTTAGTGAGGAAGGTGTATCAACCTTTGGTATTAAGGCAATGAAGGTAGAGTTGAAACTAGTTGGGATCTTGCCTTCCAACCTAGTGTCTTCAACCAATCTAAGAAGATCCTCCCCAATGTAGTCAAATAAGCCCAAGAAGAATTCGATCGTCCACCCGTCAGGCCCAGGGATTTTGTCTTTCTGGAAGCTAGAGAGAACTTCTTTAATATCATCAGCTGTTATCATATCCATCAATTTCCTATTATCTTCCTCTTCCACAAAACGGGGGAACAATTACGCAACTCGAATGACTTCTTCAATATTTACCCTCTCACTAGCCTTGAACAGATTCTGAAAGTGTTGAACACCCACATCAACCATCCCATCAAATGTGTGATGTTCATTTCCCAATTGATCCCTAAGACTCCAGATAGTGTTAGCAGATCTTCTACCTTTAGCATAAGCATGAAAATTTTTAGAATTCTCATCACCACTTTCTAACCATATAGCCCTGCTCTTCAGATGCCAGGTCTCCTCCATCTCCTCAAGGATGAGATTCCTCCTGCCTTTCAGATGAGCTAACAAAAGTTTAGACTCATTGGTTAGAAATCCCCCTCCAGTACCTAAAGCAATGTTTGCAATTTCTTCAATTTGTTTTAGCTCATGACCCTCCTGAGCTCTCTTATCAGCCGCCCATTGCTTAATAGGTCCCTTCAAGTTCTTAATAGTTTCAACAAAATGAAAAGAAGCCGTAATGTTGCTTTCGGGTCTAAAAGGAATCTAGAATGACTGAAATAAAGTAAAAAAGGTTGGATCCTTCAACCAGGTTTTATTGAACTTCAGAGGAGATGGCAGCTTCACCGGGCCATCCCTAATCTCGAGAAAAATTGGATCATGATCAGAACACCCACCAGAACCAACCCATTGACGAATATGAAAAAAAATCTCCACCAGATGATCCGCCAATAAGAATCTATCCAATCATTTAGCCACCCGATCCTCCCCCACTTGTTTGTTACACCAAGTGGGTTTTAAACAAACATGTTCAACATCAATCAGATCACCTTCAACCAGCTTTCTGATAAAAAAATCCGTTTGAGGGTCCACTTGTGCATGAGGACCCCAAATTTCCGCCTGCCCCAAAGAGAAATTTAGGTCCCCCCCCCAGAATAACAGAATCTCCCTTAATCAAGTCTTTATTCAACAACGATTCCCAAAATGGAATCCTATTGCAGTAAGGGCCATAAATGTTAACAACAGTAAACTCTCGATCAAAATCAAGGGCACGAAAGGAAAGGCCTAAAACCGAGTCCATCCCCCAAAAATTTGTAACTGTGACAGGAGCCTCGCGCCACCCCACAGTCAAACCTCCAGAACGCCCTCGAGCATCCGAAGCTTCAAAATGCCAACCGGAGAACCAACCATTCAATTTTGCAAACACCTCAATGCCCTCCCCAATAGTTTCTTGTAACAAAAGTAAATCCGGATGCTCAAGTTCCAACACTCGCCGCAACGCTGATCTTTTAGAGGGACCAACAAGACCCCACCAATTGAAGGACATGATCTTCATCAACTACCCTTTTTATGGGCCTAAACAGCTCTAAGTGCCCTTTCAATGGAGAGTTGTTTACCTTCCAGCATGTCCAAGCATGCTTTGGATTTTGCTTTGGAAATGAAATATTTACGTCCACGACCCTTATCTTTCCCAATACCATTAGACGAGGGTTTGGTAGTGGAACAGAGAAAATACCCCGAGTTAGACGAACCAATAGGGGAGTGTGGCAGATCCATAGAAACAAGGGAAACAAGGGAGACATCAGAGATAGGCCCATCATTTGAGGATAAAGGAACAATATCAAGGGCCGATACCAGAGGAGAGGACAAAGTAGCTAGGATACCAGGAATCAAGGGTTGTGGAGTGATATGCAAGTTTTTAAGACCATCCAACTAGTCGAGACTAGGTATGGTTAATTTCTTAAAAAAGAAATTAAAAGAAGGAGCGATACATGTAGAAGAAAAAATACCCGAAGTAGAAGGCACCGATCGTAAGAGAAAGTTCTGCATCCCGCCACGAGTCTCCGAAGTGTGTGGTGGGAACATTGATATCCAAATCCGCAATAGAGGATGAAACAGGAACTTCAGCTTCTTCAAAAGTAGGGATCTTATCTTCCGAAGGGACAACCAAAGGTACCTCAGGTACATGGGTGGTCGAATCCTGAGCCTCAACCCCCTGTACATCCCCATAAACCCCACTCGCACCAGACTGCTGAAAATTAGAACCGTTCAAAGTCCTTAGGGGCAAATGACAATCGATGGTTGGATGTCCATAAGCAGACAACGACGACAACAGAATGGCACATTTTCATAGTCGAGCAATCGTGGGAATACATAGGGTCCCCACTGAAGGTCCATTCCATCAGCTAATCCATCCCGCACATTTATGTTAACCAGTATTCTATAAAATTTCTGTATCTGAGTATTCCTAAATGAGAAATCAACATCCAAATATGTTCCCAAGAGATTACCTATGTTCCGAAAATGTTCCTTAGCCCAGTAATGCAACGGAAGCCCAGGTAAACGGACCCATAATGGAATAGTGTCCATCCATTCACGGCTTGCATCAAAGAGAGGGTTCCACGGTTTCAGAAGAAATGACACATTCACTAAGTTCCAGTTCTTGCCTAAAGTCTAGAGCGCATGTTCTTCAACATTGAAATGAAATGCAAACCACCCACCGGCAAGCGCCACCACATGTGGAACATACCCAAGCTACCGTAACCATACCTACGATGCCCAGTTTATAACATTTCTGAGAGCCACTGAACGCCCATATACCTTCCCAACCAGCACTGTCTCGGTCATCAATAAGATCTGTTGAAACCCTATATCCTCACCCAGAGAGTAGTTAGGTGCCTTGCATGTATTCTTAAGCCAATTGCGCCGGACTTTAACCTTAGACGATGCCTCACCATCAGAACCGCTACCGCCCCACCCAGTAGCAATATACTTACCCTTCCCCACGAGAGGACTAGGGAAACCACGCTGATCAGTAGAACTAAGAAAACCAACAATAAAAACGACAACAAGAGAATATGGTTCAAGCGCCGAAGTTACCTCCGGATCCAGGGGGTTCCCACCAATAACAGTACCCACCTCAGGCAAGCCCGATCCAACACCACCAGAAACACTGGAAACACTGCTACGACCTGACGGTGACCCAACCGATGAAAATAAGGGAGCATGATCACCCGGAAAACCCCATATGTTAGGATCCTTACCATTTTCCTTGAAGATCCCATCGAGAACAAAGGCAAAAGGTCCATCAGTTCTATCATTCAGCAGATGTGGTATAACAGAGCCTTCCCCCACCGAGTAAACAGGATGATGAGTATCATACAACCGTTCATTCCTAGGACCATAACAAAAACCAACACCGACCTCATCCCAAGGAACACCAAGTGGTGTGACCCAAATATGAGATGGCGCCAAATACTCACAACCACAGTCGAGAAACTGCTCCATTGCCAGAATAGTGGAAGGTAGGAAAAACGATAGAAAGCGGATAGTTTAGGTTAAAGTAAAACAGGGTTAAACCACCATAACTTACCTGCCAAGAAGATGAGGAAAACGATCGCGTGGAGCATTCACCTTGTTAACCGTGCTGCAGGCCTGATAGTGACAGGCTTGCAACCAACCTACCAACATCAGAAACCCTAGTTTTTACCAGCCGCCATCTCCCCAGCCTCGAAACCCTCCATCTTACAATACATTGATATATCTTTATTTTTTTACAATTCCATTATTCATCAGAAAATGAAATAATTTTTATAATCGTATTCATATAATTTTAATTTTAATTATTGCACTTGGATATGATGTTTGGATTAATTTGTTATATCATTAGATTTCACATCTATTCATTGTAATATTTAATCATCTATACATTGAATCAATGACATAACATTTTGCAACAATGTTAGACAATGCAATAGAATAAGAAATGCATTTTATTATATATGAATAAGAGGCCCTTTGTCATTAAAATGGGACAACATAAAGGTCCACAACAATCAAAATATCAATATCTAATTGTTACACTTATTGGTAACTCGTTGTCTTCCAATTGGGAAATTATGTCCATTACATGATACAAAATGTCTAGTTTTCACTAACAATTAATTCAAAACATGTAATGGCTTGGATTAACATCCAATTATCATCATTCTTCATTGGAACTGCTGTCAGTGCTCGAGCTACTTGCATGACTTGGGTTATTTGGAAGAATATTTTGTTGATTGCTTTGATTGTGTTCCTCCTCTTCAACTTCCATCTACAAACATAAAATAAAGTGTAATCAGTGTATCTACATTGGTGGGAATAATGCAAAAATAGATAATATACATTATTATGTAATTGAAAAGCATAGCATAGCAAGAATTGAGTTAAACAATACACATTCTTTCAAAGTCATGTCTCATGCCTCCTCTCAATAATTATTCTATTGGTTCCACTCCACACTTTGTTTCCTACAAGTTTATACCCCATCAAAAATCATAGATTTAATATAAAGGGTTTTTGTTGTTCCATTAATTATAAAATGAGAGAAGTAAAACAACATTATTTTTTGTAACAACAACGGGTAACAAGATTTTGTATTAAAAAAAGATGAGATTAAATAAGGGATAGGAAGACTGATCCCAAAAAAGAAGAGCTGTCGAGACAGGCTATTCACAATCCAGTCTTTGCATATAAAAAATAACCCCTATTCTGCTACAACTGAAGATTTTTACAAACTGACCTAGGAGAAAATTACAAATGTAATACATAATGAGAGGAGAAACATTGGACTATCCAAACCAAAAATGATTTGAGAAAAGACAAAGACAAGAAGGCAGAGAAAGAGTCAATTGGAATGATGCTGGTGTCAAATCCCAAAATTTCAGAAAAATTTAAAATTTTTAAGATAGCGATAAATGTTATTAAATGCAGTTAATTAACTATCTGTTTAACTTATGTGATTGTACGGATGTCGGAATGGTCTTTGTTGTACTTAAATATTATTATGAGTTTCTTTAATTGTTGCTGATTGTTTTCTGTTTTTCAACCGCAAGGGGGAAAATGCTATGATGGACTGGCTTACTTAGCTTTCGAGCTAATGAAACAATTTCTTTCTTCGCTTACAGATATACAGGTAATATCGGGTCGCCGCAATAATCTTTAAAGCATCATAAGTCAATTTAGCTGTACCAACCCAATCAATGAATAAGTCTAATGATGCTAACCAGGTTTATCAAGCTTTTTAAGGTAGAATACTTTTGCAATATGCCCAGTTCAAATTTAGAATAAAGTTTGTTTTATACTTTTAATTGCACAGCTTGGGAGTTAAAGATATCACTATGTCTTGTCGATTCCTTCCTTCTTTTGTTTACGATTTAAGTAGTTGCTTTAATTGAAATCTGCATTTGGTTTTCATTATCATACTTGATTAAATACGTTGTGTATTAAGATAACACAGGTCTATTCTTTCGTAAGCAAATAACAATAAGTCGTATAACTTGCTATCTGCCAGTTACAGTTCCATCATGAATCAATAACAAGTTTTTACCCATCCCTGCAATACTATCTCAACATAAAACGTCAGTTATTTATGCTCTACCCCTCTACAGTAACTTAGAGAAATGATAGAGATATTGTATCTTTTATTCTGTCGCATCAAGATGGCTATTAATTTTGGTGACCAATTTGCAATCTAGTAGTGAATTACTTGATAGCTACCACCTTGGAGATTTTATAATAATTTATCAAATGTTCTATGTTTGAGACCAACGTCCAATCTTATTCTCGATTGCTATTGTTTAAGCAAGAGTTTGTTGAAAATATAATACTATGTATTGAAGACTTCATTCAAGGGTTTTTGATTGTTATATGAATGATCTATGTATTAATTGTTATGTAGATCTTTATAATAATCTTTTAACTAAAACAAATATTATGAGTTCTAAATGTCAATAATGATAAGAATACCAATGAGATCTTTGAACTTTAACATTATTATCACGATTGCAATTTTTGTAGGTCCAAGTCTTATGGTTCCCAATACCAAATCCAAGTATGAGCTATCGTGGAAGTTTTGGTAGCTTGGAACTATGGTTTATTCCATAATTGAGTATTCTTATTTTGTTTTAAATGATTTCCAATAATTGGAAAGTCCTCGTGGGACTATGGAGTCTCGACCCACAGCTTTGAAATATTAAACTGCTACGTGGTTCATCGAGGACCAAGTGCTGGATGATATAAGACTCTGGACCTAACCCTACCTCGTCATTTCCTTCGCCTTCGGGCTCGGGTCCTTATCTGCAACCTCTCCTGGTTTGAGCCATGTGATGGCGTTGTTGTTACAGTTCTCAGACTGTTATCATTCCTTTGCTCGATGATTTCGTTTTCAAGTCTTTAATATTAACTGCTGACAGCTATGGGAGTGTTGTAGTGCCTAGGGTTTATCTTTGTCGTTCATTTACCAGTCTGGCCGCCATTGTTGCAATGTGTTAACAGCTTGCATGCTGCCTCATCTTTCATATTGTTCAAAGCTTCGTCTGAGAGTCATTTGTACTTGTTGTTTTAGCAACGGTGGCTGGTCAAGCATCTAGGGTTTGTAATTTTGTTAACAGTGAAATCTCTTGTCACGGCGTGACCTTGCATTTTCGCTCGGTTCTTTTTGATGCTTACACGGTAGCACATACTTCATGTTAGCAGTCAGCTTGTTCGTGTTGGTGAAACGAGAGGGGTTCACCCTTCTGTTACTTATGGCTATCAACCTATCTACTGTACATGTCTGCATTCAACCTCGGGTAAGCTTATAGGTTCATCCTTGTCTTTCTGAACACAACAAGTTGTTTTTAAGACTCACCATTTTTATATAAATGAATATGATTATTGATAATGCTTTTGTTTTGTTGCAGGCTCGGACTCCCTTCGCATTGTGGATGACTCAGGCCTCGGCTGTTGGTTGCATCTCCGGGTAAGCCTGGTTCTACCATGGCAAGTCCTCCTTGTGGGTTGTTTGCACTGTAGGGTTTTGGTTTTTGGAAGCATGGCTTCATTCGTGGTTGTGGCTATTGGAACTCCTTTTTGTTGGGTATGTTATATCTCTTCACATGGTCCCTTCGTTTCGGACCGTTAGGTTCCGAAACGACACGGAGGGGGCCGTTAGGCCCCCGGAGTCCGCGCGGAGCGCAAATTTTTTTGGGTTGCTTTTTGCTTTTTCGCGATTTTCGACCCATTGTACTCTAATCTAATTCCGGTAAAAGGAATTAGGGTTGTAACCTAATTCGGGTAAACGAATTAGGGTTTTAGATGCTGCAGAATACCATTTATTGTATTGTACATGTAAAATAAACATATAATGAAAAAGGAGCTATGCGGCTCTAAGTTTGGCTGGTTTTTTCCCGGTTAAGGGTTTCCAGGTGAAAATCTCTGTGTAATGTGTGTGCCATTGTGTATCTTCTGTTAATGCTTAAGAATCATATGAGTTTGTACTTCACTGTTAAGGTTTAAAACTTACACTTTTGGCACTTAGGTTGTTTGATACCGAATAGTTGTGATGAAAATTTGTTTTTAAAAGAGAACATAGGTTGTAATCCTGTTCTACAAGGGAGGTTACGACCTCGGTGTTTAAGTTTTGTTACAACCCTTTTTTTAAAAAAAAGGTTTGGGACAACTTCCAGGGTTTTTTCGAAATATATCTTAATATAGTTCTGCCTGTACACAGGCTTGTATAATGCTTGTTCTGTCTTTGTTCCGAAATGTGCAATGAGATGGGAAGGAAATGCGTTATAAGATTTCTATGTTTATCTACTGTTTCTATTTAATAAAATAGGGCTACGGCCATAAGTGAATCGTTGTAATTATCCTTACTATTTCTTTTGTATGTAAAGTCAGAAAGGATGGAAATAAAATTTAAAAACTACGGCGATGATTTGTTTTAAAAGTTGATTTTATAGTTATGGTTTTCTTCTGTTAATAAATGTGAAACAAACGAAAATGTAATGTAATGATAAGAGAGCTCGATGATGAGCAAAAACAACTGTGCTGTATGTTTAGTTTTGTTGAGGATTTAAATACCATGTTTGCCTCTACTGGAACTTCTTATTATTTAAAAACTCGGGATAACGTGGTTTGAGTGAACACAGCTTCGTATTTTGGTTTAGTTACTTGTCTGGTTGTTTTGAAAAGAAACTCTGTCCAGTTGGGGGTTCGCACCCAGGTTAGATTATCATAACATAAGAAATGGTATTCTGGCTCCGTCGGTTGTTGTAAAAAAAACTCTTCAATGTTCACATGCCTGTAACTTCTAGCATACCAGGGTCTAATTCGAAAACGCAGTAATGAAATTAGTTATATTATGATTCTGTAGTTATAATGTTTTACTGTTGGTAGTTAGGGAAACAAAAGAAAGATTTTATAATGGAACTCGATAGTGAACTGGAAACTGTTCTGTCGGTTTCGTTTTTATGGATTTAACAGCTAGGTTTTTATCTGATGAGATACTCTTAAAGTTGAGAATTGGAGTGATAGAATTCACGAAATCCTACAGTTGTGATGTATTTTTGTTACTTTGGTCTCAACTCTGTTATTGTTTGAATGTAAATAAAAAGAATGATATCTTCCTATTGTTGTGCTCGATAGATGAATTAGACTTCTGTTCTGCTGTTGTTTTGGTATTAAAAACCGTAACTAAGTTCTAGGATTAAAGTTTGGTTGATAAACAAGAGACCTATGAGTGTTCATAAGACAAAGTTAAGATCAGCAGCAGGGTTCTATTTTCTTTAATTTGTTTTAATATCTTAACTATAATATTTACAATGAACGATTCTTCATGTTACTTCCTGCTAGGGTTTGTGTTTAACAAAATAATAATAAACTAGGTTATGCTTACAGCGTATAAACTATTGCATAAAATATGAATGGTTTTTCTGTATAAATTATAAATAAACTAGGTTATGATTACAGCTTATAAACTAATGTATAAGTATGAATGGTTTTCTGTATAAACTATAAATGCATTAATAATAGTAAAACAAAGATATTATCTCATACTAACCATTCAGAAAATCACAGTAACTTCTAAAAATCTTACTACTGATATTCCGAGATATTCAATCTACTAACAGATTAATTATCACTTAAACATATTAACAGTAAACATAACATGCATTAATTCATCCTTAATAAACATATAGGAGTAAGTAGCAGAACCTGTCCTGATTTGTGGATAACAACAGCAATGGGAGGCTGTTCGTCCCTACCAACTCCTGGAGAGTGCCCAGACAGCACTTCTCAGGACCCCCGAGCTTGCTCTGGTCTCCCTAGTTGGAACTAGGTGCAGCAAAACAATTCACTCAGCCAAATAGCTAAACTGGAACCAAGTTACTGCAGCATCCCACTCAAACAAATTTCCTTACTGTATTTCCCTCTTCCTCAATGGGACTCCTGAATATCATTCAACTGAATGTATTCTCCCTTCAGAACAAAAGTTGAACCCCCAGCTCAGTTCATTGAGTACTATTTAAAAGATTGCCTAGGTCTTAGTTGGGTTAACTGTCATTAACGAGCCACCTGCTCAGATTCCACTTTCTTGGGGAATCATGACCCCAAAATATAGGGAAGTTGCCACCTGCAACTTAGGAAGTGTTTGAGGATGCTGCCACTTGTCTTTTGCCTTTCCACCTAGTTCCCTCCACCAGTTAGACCAGTAACCTCTTTTAACAGCTCTCCCATGCTGTTGTCTCCATAATTTATTTATAAATAATAAAATATTCAGAATTACATTCCATTTCTGGTGACTCTGCTGAGTCATCAATTCCTACTTAGCATTAAATTTAACATAATGTCTCAGGAATATAATAAAATAATTACATTATTTTTGCAAAATTGGGGTATGTGACAGCTGGCGGGCGTTCTTCTCCTCGCTCCCGGCTGCAACTCCCATGTTTTTCGTCATCAATGCTATGGAGGATGGAGGGGCTATTCCTGCCATTGAGTCTGATGCAGTGTACCTTGGCTTCAACAATTCTGAGGCAGTTGTGGAGGGACTCAATCTTGCCAGCCAACGAGTCGAAATAATCCTTCATCTTTCTGCTGCTGCTCTGGACTTCATTGTTCGAGAACTGGACAAGAGTAGAGAGGTGAGAGATGGATTTCTTTAGGTCAGCGTTATCCCCCTTGAGCCAACGGACTTGGGATTCCAAATCCTGAACGTGCGAAAGAACTTCAGCGGATGGACTGTCATTCCCATGAGGGGAATCCAAGTTAACAAAACCAAAATTGTCACCCATGGTGTGCTGCCAATTCCTGCCACTGCCCATTTCGTCGGGGCTACCATGAACTTGTTGCAAAGAAACACCATGATTCTGGCCCAAAACCACGTCAAGAGGCATCCAATTCTTTCCACTACTAGGATCGAGACCACAAACGGAATACTACTCTGAGCCCCTGTTATTCTGACCCTGCCCCATGTCAAGGGGAGCCCAGCTTCTACCATTACCAAGCTCCTCATATTTGGAATGCCCACGACAATCGTGCTTCGTCAGACCACCACAAGCAACCTGAAGCTCAGAGCTTCCGTTACTCTCCCCCTGGACCACATAAGAAAGATAACGTTTCATGCCTACCCCCCCAGAGTGAACCTGGATATTCTTTCTACACCGATGACACTGCAGCACAGGAAGACACAGGCCTTTATTATTGTCCTCCATGCTAAACTAGAAGAAAAATACCCAGAGAATTTCACAGAATGAAGCTTGATGAATACATGGAGCGCCACCCTCAAGCCTGATATAAGTTGAGGTTTCCTTGGGGCCTGTCCGCATTGAACTCTCGCATGTGAGACAGGTGGTTTCTGCCAGGGGAGGCCGTCGATTGAGCCGAGAGGACATGTGAGGTGATCGAGGGGATCCTAAGAAGATTTTGCAATTAACCAAATTCAAAAAGAAGATGAGACCAAAGTTATAAGGGTGCTTAGAAAGCGAGGTCATGGAGATCAAATATAAAACAAGGAGAGAGGGAACGGTTAAGGAACCCAATTGCCGACAAGGTGTTGGTCATTGCCGATAGCTAGACCACGGTCTAGGCTAGCGCCGATATTAGCCATAATGTCAGCTTTCTGGTTGTTGAGCCTAAGGATGTGGAAGAAAGAGACAGAGTGAAAATCCTTGACCATGTAGATGAAATGATGATGAAGCTTGGAGACAGGTTTTCGATGATTTTTGGCTGAAGCCATGGCTTCTCTGATTACCAGCATAGAATCACCAAAGGCCATGAGGTCCTTAACATCTTCATTCCTCGCAATATCCATCCCTTTGGTTAATGCAAGCCATACCGCATTGTTCTTAGTCCTCCTGCCAATTCCCCATGCAAAGTCTTTTACTTTGTTTCCATCGGAGTCCAGAAGAACTCCCCCCGCTCCTGCCAACTCAGAGAGAAGTAAAACAACATAGATACTTACAAATTCCACAATTAAATTTTTATAAGCCAACACATACTCATAACCCATACTTAACCCAATGCCAATCAATTTTTTTGATGCCTCTTCTTTGTATGTAAGAACATGTTTGAAGACATCCAAGGATGGGTGCAAACAAATTAAAATATAAAGATCACAACCAATTTGAAATCTTAAGTTGTAAGGAAAATTCACAATCACTCACAAACTTTGCTATCAACCGTTTTCTTCCTTGTCGTCTTGTCTTATGTGTTGAATGGGTTCCATTTTCTTTTCTTTTTTGCATCAAAACAATTGAAAATTAATATTTAATGCTAAATTAATTAATTATATGTATATAACAAAAAATATAAACGATTACATATATTTAAAACACATTGTTGTTGAGATGGATCCTCCCTCGATGCAATTATGTCCATTTATTTGACCATCTCCTTGTACACTTTTTTGGACATCCCTGATGGCATTTTTCGGATATCACCTCGTTCGTAGTTTGGGATTTCATAATCTTCCTAAAAAATTAAAAAAGACATTAAACTATTTTTATATTGATATGAAAAGTAAATATAGCATAATTAATATTAATAAATGAATGCTTTCTAGTAGTATATACATATTCTAGAAAAACATGTTTAGGAATATTACTTTTTCATTTATTCTTTTTAGTTGTTGTATGTTTTTGCTATTGCAAGTCTGACAGGTCTCATTGACTATTGCTCTTGAAACGCTTCCTGTAGTTTAAATATAACCTGATTCTTGGATTCATTGGATTGATTTTTGTATTGTAAGTGGAAAGTACGCCTATACGTTCTTTCCACTATATCCCTCATAGTTTTATAAAAGTTCCCCCCCTTTCATTAAAATCCAACACCACTTCAGGTGAGCTGAGGACCAATTCATCATCATTTATATCTTCTATAATTTTTATTTTATGAGGATGACATTCCCTTCCCTTGCTGTCGATCCCTACAGAACATTTAACATATGTAAAATAGATTGTTTGAAACATGTTAGAAAATATTCTAAAGTACATTATTACTAAAAGTTCAAAGAAAAATTCATATTGATTACCTTTTGATTCACTTGATTCACCCCTCTACAACTTTTCCATCAAGGTTTTACGCTCCTTTGCACTTAGATTGCAAAGAATCTTATCGAGTTTCCTCATTTTTTGGTTCTGCATGACACACATTAACCAATACACATTAGTTAAACTTACATATAATTCAAACAATTTTATACTAAAATTACAAAGAATTCACATTCTTCACTTTTTTGGATGTGCTCCAATCGTGCCGATTAGAATTATTGTTCTTTGAACTCTTATCACGCATTTTCTATTAATAAACAACCTGGACCAATAAATAGGGAAACTATTAAATATATTATACAAATAAATTACATAAGTTCTAACTAAAAAAGCAGACTGTCATATGAGTGGGCTTAATGAATAAAAACACTCTGGTGCGTCTACAATATATACGCACCGATGCATTAGAAATATTTAAGCACCGATAACGAAAAAAATTAAGCTATAGCTATATCAATGTGATATATTTATTCAAAAGAAGTAATGCGACTTATTATCCCTAATGCACCAGAAATTTCGTGAAACTTTTTTTTTAAGTATAGGCAAAAGGACCACTTTTATTAAAAGCACAATGGTGCTTTATACATCAATGTTTGCACCAAAAACCGCAAAAGTGTTTTTTTAGAGAAAACACTAACTAGGACAAGGTTTGAGTTCCAATGCAATAAGTGGAACCATTGCATTAAATTCCCAATGCCTTATATATAAAAGCACAGACCCATTAAATCTAAGGTGCATAAAAGGAATTGTGAAATAATAGAGGGAGTTAAACCCTAATGTTATTTATTTATTTATTTTTATTTTTATTTTTTATTTTTTATTTTTTTTTTTTATTTTTTATTTTTTTTATTATTATTATTATTATTATTATTATTATTATTATTTTTTATTTTTATTTTTATTTTTATTTTATTTTATTTTTTTTTATTTTTTATTTTTTATTTTTTTTTTATTTTTATTTTTTTTTTACTCTAAATCTTAATAGAAACATAAATAAATCATGAATTGAAATCAATAGTAAGAATTTACATACTTGACCCCCATGATGGGTGCTAGGAGGAGCTATCCCACCATGCACACGGACTGACAAACCCACACGTGGCTCACTCCATCCTCCTTTTGGTGGTTTCCCTGAACATGACCATCATCCGCATTTAAGCAGACAACATGAAGACATAAAGTCAAGTCTAGTATACTTTAGATTCCACGTGCGAATGTACCACCACATCCCTGCTCCAATTTCGAACATGATCGACCACCCATAAGATATTATGAAACCACCTGTGTCCACTCACAGTCGGATTTCTGTTCGAGTGAAGGAAGCCCAAGTATATCACATGATGAAGTGGTTTGAGGAAGCGATTCAACCTAACAACTTGAACACTCGGCCTTAGTTCTTTATCATCCTGGAAAATTGTGATGGTGGTGATATAGGAGGCTATCATAATCTCCAAATTTGTTTCAATCCCAGAATATTGACCGCTAGTACAACCATGGTGAGAAGCAAGAAAACAGAGGGAAAGCACCTTGTTGACATGAGTTGCTTCCACATGTCGCACGTCATGGCCGAGCAAGAGAAATCTAGGGCAGGATTCTCTAGTGTGGTTCATCCAAAAGGTTGTCATCACCTGGGAGCAATGGAGGCTGAAATATAGAATAATCTTTAGCGTTTTGAGCCCGAGGAGCTTATCACAGATTTGGGGCATCTCATGGAGGATCTGGGATCCATGCGCACCCATGATACCCGCTGCACAATTATGCTTACTCTACTTGGTATATGAAGGCTCTCTTGAGCCAAGCAATCTCTGAATGGGAACACTTCAAGTTGACAATGGTGGAATGAGTTTGGCAGACATACTTGACTTCCTGGAAAGTTGGACCAAACACTTGGAGAAGGCACAAATGGATTTCGATGCCAAGTTGAACGCCCTTACCCAATAACTCACTAACAAGGTTTTCAGTAGACCAACCTCCTCCTTGTTGCGAGCTGGCCTCATTTACCACGGGCACCCAAACTTCCTTCCTAGAGGAGAGCCCTCGAGTGCAAAAGGAGAAATGGACTCAACAACAAAATACAAGACTCGAACCATTGAAATTTTGGACTTGGACTAGCCTTTTTTATATTAAGATTTCCTCTAAATAGCATGTTTATGTTTAAAAGCTTTTGGACATTTACTTAGTAATATTCTTTTTTCCTGGTCATACAACCTGAATTGTGAGGGTTAATGGTTTTAATATCTATTGCTAGTTGTTGATTTCTGGTTCTAGTTCTTAGTTCTTAGTTTATTTCCTAGTGAAAATCACCATGGACAGTACTGCTTGGATACTTTGCATGATGACTTTTATAAACTTTGTTTTTTTAGATAATATAGAAGCAAACTTTATACAAAAAAAAAGAATTTACATACTTGAAATTTTTATTATGAAGAGTTTTGTGTGATTCACCATACCTTACAAATTCTGATCTTTAGAAAAATCTGGTTGCTCCAAAGTCCTCCTTGATAAATCTCTTACAAAACTCTCCCCTCAAAATTTTGACAAAATAATGAATTAGCAATTAGGTTTTCTTTTTTAAACACTTTATCAAACTAGTTTTTTGAAAAAGAAATTCTCACTCCTTTTTCAGCTCATGGAAAAAAAGAAAAATTCATGCACTTTCATTTCCACATTTGTCACATACTGGTGCAATGTAATATATAAGCACACTGGTGCAACCTCATAGACAATGCACCATTCACATATAACTTCATAATATTTTTTTCACATAAACAATGTGCCCATAAGATATGATTGCACCGGTGTGCTATAGGTTTTAAAGCACATTGTTTGGTCATAAAATACAAAAATAAACATGTAAAAAAGGCGGCTTCGATCTTTATATGAGTAAATGAGTCCTAGCAATGATGTTACTGGTGTTGAAGAAGCATAACTGTTGATGACAACAAACATCCAACTGGGGTGGGGGACTTGAAGAACAGTGAAGTTGTTGGATGAAGAAATTCACTATATCAGATGTGTTGCTGCCATGAATCATAAATGTGAACACTGCTACCATCGAAACGTATGACTCCCCTAATGCAATAGACTTGTTGGCGTCGAACATAGGGGAGACAACCAAGTTAGAGATCACTAATGACTCTCCCAACCTAGTTCAAGGCAATCCCTTATATTGATGAGAAGGGATCCCAAGGTACAACTGTAACTACTGCAGCTCTCATAAGAGGTTAATTTTACGTCAATGAAAGTTGATGCAACTGATAAGATGAGGTTCTTATCTTGAGAACCAAGATCATTTTGTAACCAATTGGGACATATACAGACTTGACGCAAGATTGGTTGATAAGTGTGGGGCTCATGACTTCCGTTGATCAATGTAATCTAGGTGAGTGGCCGACGATAACATTCTTCAAATGTTTATATAGGGTGTAATGGTGGAAACAAACTACAGATGAAGGGATTTATCATAGACACAACACTGATGGGGTAAGGTGAATGAAAAAACTGACAATGTTGGGGTTAGGTGGACTCAAGTATATCGATCAAGGGCGACCAAGGGGTGGTGCCAAAAGAATAATTTAATGGGGTTCCCATGATTTTGGGTGGATCAAGGAACAATTTATACAAAAAGAATATGGATGTAGTTCCCACGATTTTCAGTGGGTTTGGGAACCAAAGAATTATATGGGTGGGATTCCCACAGTTTTGAGAGAGTCGGAGAATCATTTTGATGATGATGTGATGGTTTTGTGTAAACAAGAAGCTAGGTGCCATGTGAATAAATGACATGCAGAATGTTCATGTGGGAATAACTGAATGGGATTAGTGTCTTCAGTAGGTGGGGCCTCTTTGTGGTCTTCTTGGGGGTTGATGATACAAATAAGAACACTGATGGTATATTGCTCATGGAAGGGATGAGCGGTTATTTGTGAACCATCATCTTAACATGTGCCATGGAATCCGAGGGATGATATGAACAGGATGCAAGGTGATGATATGTGGTTTTAGCTCGACAAACTTGGCGATTTATCAGATTTATCAGACTTGGGAGGGTTTGACATCATGGGTGTCAAAGTATGAACGAGTTGTAGTGGTGTACAAACTCATGGGGGAACATGTTCTTCTCAATAATGACATTGATGGTGTGTCATGATCGAGAATTAATACCCTATGGTTATCAACATGATCACTAAGTGAATGCAATGTAAACAGAGGGAATATGTTGCCTATATGCCAAGTTGAGATGATATATTTGTGACCGAGGTCCACGAATCATTGTTGTATGATAGAATAGATGTTTCTTGATGATAATCCTGCACACATGACGCAAATACCCAGGCGTCATACTAATTATGATAAAAGTATTGACAATGCATAAAAAATTGACAAGAAACATAACATATCTATAGAAATGTAGAGAGTGAATAAGGGTGTCACCCAGTGTGTGATGGTTTTGTGGAAACCATTGGTGTTTCAGTGGCGACCGCTAGTGTTGGCAATCAGTGCAACTAATCTAGGTGATAGAAAGTTTGCGCATCCATGTGGCGTCCCAAGTCTATCGACTTATGGGGATGGTTTCGTTGAATAGTGGTGTTATTTAAACGATCTCCTTCAGGTTCACCCAACACATGACAAAGGTCTCTTGAGATCGAAGGAGTGTGTACTAGGTCATGGTTGTCTACCATGGTAGAGGTTGGCATTGATGGTGGACAGTGGTATTCCTATGAGGATGATGACGATGTGTAATCACTGGTAGACAAAACTGATAATGATGACATATTGATGATATCAATGTGGGCAGTGGTATTTGACCGCAGGGGGAGTATCTCCTCATGAGGCAATGTTGGTGGGTTTTCCGTAGGGGGTGGAGGATTGTCTTCTATCCACATTTTTTCTAATCAGACTACTCATTATGCAAATAGGATGGGGCACTGAAACGAGTAATGGGTCAATAATTTGCATGATCGACATGGTCAAGTGGCGGACGCTCAATTGAGTGTATGGGCCAAGTTTAGTGGTCTAGAAGCATGGTAAGGTAGGACTGTGCTTATAGTGGATGGAATCGTCTGGGTATGGTGCCCACATGATGAACACTCACCATGTTCTTCCTTAGCTGAATCTAATCTAGTGACAACATTGATTGAAGTAGTTTCTTGGGAAATTGGTTGAGGTTTTTCAACCACAAGGTGTGTAAGGTGAATGGTTGCCAGTGCATCCCATAATCGAGGGAGTTCAGGACAATGATGTGTCTAATGCCTAAATTGAGAATAGATTGTGCACTCATGATTGCTGAAAAATGTCTCCGTCTTGGTCTTAGTATTGGTGTATCCACTATGGTTGACATGCCCCCTTGTTGAGGGGTCCACTTAGCCTCCCTAAGTCATCATATTGTAATCATACATATAATAGAATTTATTAATGTAACACACTCAACGGATGAATAGTTGGAGCGGGTATAACCGCTCCAGCCATACCCACTTTGTATAAATGCCTATTCATGAATGAACTTTGACGGATTGGACATCCCTTCCCACCTACCTATTTGTGTTGATGGTTATGTGTGCATTATAATGTAATCTCTGCTTGAATGTGGTTGGAATCCCACCCTTCCAACATTTTGGTTCTGTTGTTGTTGCGATATGATCTTGGGTCGAGGAGGATGATAATCTTGGCGCAAAATTCTTCTTGTTGGTGAGAGCAGCATGGGAGAAGACCACAGACTGATATGAAGAGCCTGTTCATGGAAAGATTAAAATCCTGCACAGAAACACCATGAAACATTATGGAAGAGATAAACTGTAAGTCGTTTCCCTTCGCGAAGACCAAAGCGATAATATTTCTCGTTCTTTGAATGCTCCAGTACCCTATTTACAAATAAAAGATATGCTAAATAATAAAAGATTAAGTGGTTGTTGTTGATTTGTATTGGAAATGACTGGGAAGAAGAAAACCATAGTGATGCTTCATTGATTAAGGAACTACAGTTGTAAATTTTGATGTCCTTGTTGAAAATAGTCGTGGCATCATTTCACTCCCTGTGACTACACTTGAAGCCACAGACCTAAGAGAGCCACTTATATCATGTTAAGTTGACTCCCGAGCAACATCTTCGTCGACCATTAGTTGAATATATCCGTCAATATGACTAAGAATCGAGACTGCATTGACTGCCTTCTCCGTTGATACAGTATTAAATGCTCTCCTTCAACTGCTCTCTCTTCCTCGACTATACCATATCCGTCAACTGTTATTTTATCGCCGACCATGTGTTTGTCGACTGTAAGTTTTTCAATAGCGTTCCATACCGACTATCTACTTGCATTGCAGTTGATCAACAGTCACATAAATGGATAAGAAACCTCAACGACCAGCCAACAACACGTGGAGACAACCAATGAACAGGTGACGACCAAAGCATCTAGTCGACCGGCGCTTCAATTTCAAGTCTTGAAGGAATAATCTGCTCAATGAAATTGTGATGTCAAGAAGATATAACGCAGCTATGATTGTGTATTGATAAGTTATTTTCGTTTTGTTATAAACAGTCTTTTGAATTCTTGGTTGACATGTCTCTTTGTATTTGGTCCATAACTGTGATTCGGTTACAGTCATGGAGTTATTCTATTACGTGATAAGAGAATTCAAAGAATACCATATAATGAAAAAAACAAAGGAGTATTAATTGTTATATGAAGGATATAGTCGGGAGTCGAGTCTGTAGTCAAGTCGAAATCTATTTAGTCGAACAGAAGATCGAGTCAAGTAAGTGAATTGAGTCCGTGCATATGTTAGTAAGTCGGGTTTTCAGTCGAACTTCATGTCGACATAATTTTTTTAAGTTAAAGTCTTATAAGTTAAAGTCTTATCATGTGTTGAGTTAGGGTCAAGTCCTTCATGCATTTATATTTGGCACTCCAAAAGAATCGATTCCATTAAAGATATATTCTACATCCATGACAAAACAACGCTAACCAAGCATCAGAAAAGAGGCAAAGTCTGACTGAGAGCAGCTCTTAGTCGACTGATATTGACAGTAGCAATGAGCAGCCTGCAGTCGACTGATATTTACAGCAGCAATATTTATTAACCTGTAGGCATCATACATCCTCCCTCCAATGACAAGAATAGACTACAACATTCAAGTAGAAGACACCATACATCGCATAGAAGAGAGTTTTAAAGACAAAATGATGGTGCAAAGAACAACAAAATGTATTGATCCTCCTGGGTTCTAGGTTGTGACCTCGAAAGCTAAAAAGGCAGAGAGATGGTATAGAAAGTCAAAGAGCCAAAAGAACCAATCCTGAGTTGAGGGAAAGTCAGCTAGATGAGAATGGGTGAGGGTTTAAACCAAAAGACTTCCTTGCGGCGAGGATAGTCAACTGCCTTAGTGAGAGGGTGAGACTTTGACCGACTACTACTAGATTGAAGAACGAAGGATGAAGAGTAACATGTCACAATAGAGCCTTCTATATGTGTGTCTTCCTATCCAATTGGCGACTGTTGCAGCTGAGTTACCTATGCAGTCCAAAATGCATGGTTGATGTACATTGAGGACTACTTCGGCATGAGTAGAGGTACGGGATGTTGCTACACACTCTTGTTCTCTTTGGGACACTCTTGATCTCTTCGGGATGAAGCAGATTTTTCGGGTGTGGGAGATGTTAAGGGGGCCACTTAGCCTCCCTAAGTCATCATATTGTAATAATACATATAATATAAAATATATTAATGTAACGCACTTAACGTATGAACAGTTGGAGCGGATGTATCCGCTCCAACCATACCTACTTTGTATAAATACCTATTCATGAATGAACTTCGACAGATTGGACTTCCCTTCCCACCTATTTGCATTGATGGTTATGTGTGTGTTATAATGTAATCTCTGCTTGAATGCGGTTGGAATCCCACCCTTCCAACACCCCTGCTGAAGTGTTGGCAGCATGCATTGCACTAATAGGGGTGTTGAGCAAATTCCTTAGCTTTGGCAACATGGGGCACAAGCTTGTTGCATGGCCTAATTGTCCGCATAAAGGGCATGGTTGGTTGAATCTGGGTGCATGGGTAGTACTTGGTACATCAGGGGCTTTCAACTTAGGTTGTTTCATGCCCCCAACATTGGGTTAGTGACTACCGGTGGTGGTTTTGTCACATGTGGTACCAGTTCTGTAGGAGGTCCTGATGGCACGCCTGTAGGTGATACTGGAATAAACTCATAGTGGGATATTTGATTTTGTGCCATCTCAGGATAAGGCGGCATTAAATACCACAGAGGTATTCCCAAAGTGAGATCGGGTAATTTTAGTTGGGCCACTACCGATGTTCCTTGCACTCCCATGGAGGGGAAGAAGAAAGGGACTTGGAATATAGGTGGCACCAATGGAGTTATGATCTGCTATGTGCCATGACTCCTTGGAAGTCCTATAGTTGGTGCGAAAGGGGATTGCAAATTGTCTTAAGAGGTGAAGATAGTGCACATGAGATCGTCTGTGAATGTGGGGATAATTGGTGGCTGACAAGACTACACCCCAAGGTAGAATATTTGTAAATGTTAGGACCTATATCAAGATATGGGGTAGAAGTGGTTGATCCTATGGTGGGTAGGAAGTTGTTAGGGTTTGAGTTCGTATGAGGGTCATAGTAGTTCAGCTTGTCAAGGGTGACAATTTTCCCATTGTGGGGAAACATCATGATTCATAAAATAGAGGAAGCTACTAATTTCATGGCATAAATGTAACTATGTCCCAACAAAATGTTGTAGTCAAGTTGAGCATCGATTACTTCAATATCCAAAAGTGCCATTTCACCCCTAGCTCAATGGGGACATTCTGGTACAAACCCAATGGTTTTGTTGGTTTCCCATCATAAGCGCATAAGGCGATATATGAGGTGACAAAGTCTAGTGAGCCCAAACATTTCTAGACATGAGTGTACATCACACAAGTACATGCTCTTTCATCGACGATGCATCGATGAATGACTATGTTCTTAATTGTGACGGGAATTTGGAAGGCGACTAACAAGGTTAGTTGTGGCTTTCCCTTATCAAGATCGAAGGTCATGAGGTGAGAATCATAAGGGTTGATTGCACCTAATGTGCTAAGTAGTGCCTTTTTTTGAGAAGGACAATACTGGACGATCTCTAATGTTGACATGGTGGTAGGGGATTGAGCCAAATCATCCATAATGTTGTAATTGTGTGTAACTTTCGTGTGTGGGTTATGGGTGGTTCATCTAAGTCATGTATTTGGGATCTGAGGGCGTTGATCATTGCTTGGACGAGGTGTCTACAAAGGCACACTAGAGGTAGTAGGTACATCCTCCACCTAAGGGGTATCATGCATGCCATAACCTTTAGAATGAGTCTGAAGGTTGAATTTCGTCGTGTTCATGTAGATGTTTTGGAACGTTCCGTCACCTGGTTGGAAAGGATTCTGTTGTTGGATAACTACCCCTTGGTTGGAAAAGGGTGGTTGTAACATAGCCTGTTGAGGTTGTGGGATGTTTGGTGGTTGAGGAGGATGGGCTTCGGCCTTCTTCCTTGCCTCAAGCAATTGTTGACATTCAGGTATCAATGGGAAATGATGAGTGTAAAGCCCATATTATTCGCACAAAAATCAAGGATAGTTTGTCCAAATGTTGGAATTATTTCCTTGTTTAGGGGGATTGTTAGTCCTGTCATTTGGGTTTCCCATGTTTTTGTTCTCCTGGGGAGGGGGATTTCCCCCCTGTCCCTATTGTTGGTTTTTCCTATTGTTTCCTTTCTTTGTTCCCTGATTCTGAGTATTTGGAGGATTAGCTGCATTCAATTGCTCAGAGCGATGAGTTTTTTGTGTAGGAGAAGGTTGTACTAGATTAAACCCCACTTTAGACATGGGGGAAGGACCAGGAAATGGGAAAGACAAATTGTAGATGGGTACAAAGAGGTATGGTTTAGGGGTTCCATATGATGTGGATGGAGGATCTAGTGGCGTCGCTTGAGATGGTGGTACCGTAGGCAATTGGCTAGAGTTAGGGTAGGTAGGAATGTATGGTCCATAAGACAACCACCCAAAAGGAGGAGTTGGTGCAGATGTGGGAGCTACCGATGTAGGAGGTGCTAGTAGGTACTGTTGTGCCATACTAAGTGGCATATAAGTTGATAGTTGGGTAGTATTTCCCTCATGAGAAATAGTCCTGATAATCCCGTGAAGACAGTGTGATGTACTTGACAAAATTGGGTTCAAAGAATGATGCCGAGGGGCATTAGGGAGGATGGTATACAAATACCCAAATTGTGCATAAATCAAATCGAAATGTTGGGCCTTGAGGATTGCCTCTTCTTCCATTTTGGGCAATGTGGTTGTCACATCCTTTGCAATCATGGGTTGGAGTGATTTGAGTAACCAATCCAACAAGAATTGGGGTTGGATGTCTATCTTACACAATGTTCTACATCTACGCCACTTGTGGATATGGTCTAGGATGCGGGTTGAGATACTTTATCAAAATTATGTAAGAATTTTGAGTCCTAAATCATGGCGTATGGGTAACTAAAAATATTTGAGTAAAATAGTGGCAATGGACTCAAAGGTGGAATAAGTCATAGATTATAGATTCACATACCATTTGGCCGTCATTCCTGTAAGTGTTATTTGAAAAATTCAAAGGAAGACGATGTCCTTGACGATGCTATTTGATGAGCACCAAAGGTGAAATGACATGACATGACATGGTTAGCGGAGATCTCCCTATTTTAGTGGGGATATCCTTGGTTAGTGGGGATGGTTACCAAGGAAGATTAGGGGGGCATTTATAACCAACTTACGTAATGAAGAATGAGATCATTGATCAATTTGGCCAACTCAGGGATATTTAGGCTCATAATGAAAGGAAGGTTTGAGCTTGATATCGCAATGGTGTTCTGTGTGTTGCCCCTCTTCGAGGTGAGGATGGCAGTGTATTTCCTTGTAGAGGTGGATATAACAGGGGGTCCTTTCTACATAAGAAGGAGATGATGGGAGGGTACTCCCTTCAAAAGGTGGAGATGGAGTATTACCTCTTCCACAAGATGGAGACATAGGGGGAGTTGTATGATCTTCAAGAGGTGGGGAAATGGGAGAGTTAAGCAAGGTGTTTCCTCACCAATATGATCCTAATAATGTTGCATGGGAATTCCCTTGGCTAGAGTATTGACCTCGTGATCCATGGGGGGAGAATGTGAGAACAGATCTTCAGAGAGAAGAGAGTCCTTATAGTTTGAGAGACTACCTCATATTTATTTGTTCTACAATGGTTATTATTTATGTGGTCAAGTGAGAGTGATAATGAAGGGATATAAACACAATTGAACAATTGCAAAAATATGCCAACCATAATAGATGCAATAGGGTGCAAGAGAGGGATATGTGCAAAGTTTTTGTGCAAATGGTCTCAAAGGTTGGTTCTTTTTAATTACATTTAGATGGTCTTGTAAATAAAAAGAGAGAAGATGTAAATTCCCTAAAAGACATAATGTCCTTCCTCTCAAATAGTCATTGGGCCTTCCAATATCTCTCTTGTCAGTGGTGATGAAATCCCCCGAAGACGACTAGTGAAGGTATGAAAGAGTCAGTTATCAAGTAATGATGTTGGGGCTATGTTCCAAAAGACACACGACATTTCCAATAGCTAACAATATCTGACTCAAGTGCTAAATGCATCCCACAAGCGCACCGAGGGATATCCTAAGTTTTGGCCACTAAGATACTCGTGTCAAGTGTGGATAAGTGGTTCAGACCTGAATGGTAAAGTGTCACCCCCACAAAAAGTTGGGTTGGTTCTTTATGGTGAAAAAAAATATCTATACCTCGACCTTCACGTCCTTGGGCACTGCGTCTTCTTAAATTGGTTTTCTTTTGACACTTGCTGATAACAGGATTTAAAAGTACCCTAAAATTCAATAATCAACATGTTTCAAAAATATAGAATAATGGTGGGAATTATTTGGATGCCTAGCCTAATCAATCCTAAACTAACTAAAATATTGTTTTGTGACCTCTTGTTGGGGATTTTTGGTTGGTTAAGAATTACAATGCAATGTTGATTTTATGGTCCTCCAAATTTGATTTAAGGAGTGCAAGAGAGGTATTTCAAAACTTCCTTATCGTTCTGACCCATCTAGATCAATCATGAGTGCAAGATGGAAAACATACTAGATTTGAAAGACTCATTAGGTCTCTTGGTGTGTTCTTAAGTGGAAATCACACATGTGTTTTGAAATCAAATATAGAACTGAGATTTGCAACTAACTGAAGAGCGTAATAAAGCAAAGGCACGTGGACATTGATGGTTCTTTACTCCACTTAATTAAACTCTAAGTATGAAATGATTGTTTGCAAATGAGAATTACTATAAAATTTAATGAAATAAATGTGCAAATGGAGGTATTTCAAACATTTTCGTCTTTTCTAATTTTCCAAGATCACTAAGAGTGCAAGGAAAATAGCATACCTGGGGAAAGAGGAGTCTTTAGGTCCCTTGTTTGTGTGAATAAGTGAGCGAAATGTCTTGCATAAGATCAAAGCCTAATAAGCAAGAAGCAATAACATATACAACTAGTGGTAGTTAAATCAAATTTCCTATACTAACAATTTCTATGAGATGGCAAGCATAATCTTTCAGCTCCTAGTGAGTACTAAGAGGCCCATTAAAAACCTCAAAGTATTTCAACCTAAATAGCATGCAAGAAATGACTTCTTTACTTCCTATCTTGAGCTAAGTTATTTAATTGCTAGAGAAAATAAAACTGCAAGTGAGTTTATTAATTTTATTGTTCATTAAGCAACCATTGAAACTGTATGTGATGATGAAAAATCGAGGTAAATAGAAAAAATTGGAAAACCGCGCATGTTATGGATCCATAGATGCACTAATAGTGTGGGTGAAATGTTACAGAGGTCGTGTGGATTTACCGCATGATTTATAGAGTGGAGAGATAACGTGAGAAGCACGACTGTTGAAGAGAAAGCCACATTATAATGCATGCCCAAGACGTCGGGAAATGCGTTATTGATAAAATGATGAACTCGGGTGGAGAGCTTCAAAATTTGACTGTTGAGAGGTTGAACATAAAGCTCTTGCACCTAGACAACACCCAAAATAAGTTATTTAGAAAAAGACAACCTATCTATAATGCAACAAACAAAAATAAGAGTAGAGTTTCCATAAATACCGTTGAGGTAAAAATGTCACAAGGGTGAGCAATCTTCCCTGCTATCCTTGCAACTTGCAGCCAAGGGGAAACAATGTTAGTTGTGTGTTAGGTAGACCAAGCACTCTCAATCTAAAGCAACTTCAATAAAACTAAACTAAACGAAAAGAATGAATTGAGAATATTTCTCCTTGAGGAAGGAGGCAACAATGGAGAAACACTTGCTTCTTAGAGGAGGAGAGCAAGGGAGATTTTGCATGCCAACGTAAGGTAATAAGTGGATTGGAAGATGAGATCTCAATGCAATTTTGGTAGCATAAAATTGCTATGATTTTCTCCTATAGAAATCATGCCCATGACTTCCTTTTATAGGCCAAATGGAGGCCAATAAATATCTAGATCCAAATGTAAACACCCTTTCTCTTGAACTAATTCTTCAAGTACATTAAGGGGGCTATTGAATTCTCCCAAGCATGTGAGAAGTTTAGTTCAAATTTTGGAGTGAAGAGAGTTGCTATGAGCGTTGAATGCAATGTGAAAATATTTGGTCCCACTGTTTTGACAGTCACACGAATTTTAAAGGAAAATTCGTTCAGGTACACGTGGTTCGCTGAACAAAGAGTCACGCTAACTAGTGTGGAGGTCTAGTGCAAATAGTTGCATAGTTTTCCATACATATTGCCTTTGTCATAGTTTTCCATACAAAAAAAACCTTTCCAGTTTTAAAGCATGTCATGTGCACCACTTTAGTCTTAGCCATGCTTGCTTTTATTAAGACCTTTGTATTGCAATGTGATGCTTCCAAAAAACGTTAGGGTGAAATATTAATGCATATGGATGACCCTTAGCATTCACGAGTAAGAAATGGGTAATATGTATTTGGACAAGTTTACCTACAAGGAAGAAGTGATGGCCACCCTACATGCAATCGACACATGGCGACAGTATCTCCTAGGGAAATGTTTTTGTCATGTACCCATTTTTTGATACCACCATGGTCCACCATCACCCATTCAACCCCATGGGTCCTAGTGATAGTTTGGAATTAATTAATTAATTAATGAGGGGTTAATTTTTGAGGCATTAATTTCCAAAGTATTTAATTCTAGTTCCTTAAGTTTGAGATGCACTTGATAAAAGTTATTTTTCATTAATAAATATTTACATTAATGAAATAAAGTGGGTAATGATCCACAAGGGCACATTAGAGGATAAGATTTGACCAGGAGATAGCTGGCACAAGAAGAAAAGCTGAAAGCAGTTAAAGCTAGGAAAGCGGGAAAAAGAAAGGAAAAGATGACACAAGGAAGAAAAGTAGTAAAACTCAGGAAAATCAGAATAAATCAGGAAAGTAGACAAAAGTAGAAAGCAAGATAAGGCAAAAAAGCAGGAAAAAGAAGGATAAGGAAAAAAAGCAGGAAAAAGCAGTCAAAAGCAGAAAATAGGATAGAAAAGAAAAAGCAGGATAAAGCAAAGAAAAAATAAAAGCTTGAAAGCAAGCTATCCTAATCCACTACATGAGGGCACATTAGCCTAGTTGACTTGCTCAACAAGTCACCTCAAGTCTATAAAAGAAGGAGTGCACACCACTTGCCCATTTTTTTACAGTTATTGCATTCAAATTTGAGAGCTCTGAGCTTTCTAATGACCTGGAGATGTGCCCCTAGTCATCAAATGGGAGATGTGCCCCTGCTGTTTCTTCTGCTAGTTGATTCTTTAGCTAGGATTCTTGGAGGTTGGACTCCTGCCATCATCACTGAGATTAGTAGGTTATTCAAGTGTTTGTAGGTCTGATTTAATGATTTGAAGAAGAATTCCATTTCCATTTAGTTCAAATTCTAGAGATCCATGTTTTTCACAATCTTTATTGGATGTAATGAATGTTAGCAAGTACTATGACTGTGCTATGATTGTTCTGAGAGACCCATGAGCATATATCTGCTGTAATTTATGTTATAAACACTCTCCATGTCATTTATGTACTGAATCCCATAAATAATCAGAGTTTGATTGTAGTTTTGCAAACCCTTCCTAGATCTCATGGCAATTTTGACTAATTTTCCAGTTTTATGTGGTCAATTGACTTCTGCTCCACGAATTTGAATTCTGTCAGTTATTGATGTTAGATAAGAGTCTGAAGAAAATAATGCAGGTCTTTTTTCAGTGATTAGTCAACCTTTTATTCCCTCAAATTCGATTTGGAAGTCTTCCTCTTGTGCAGTCCCGAAATTGTCTTTCTCTTCCTAAGCTTCCAAAACTTATCCCATTGAGTCTGAACAGGTCAATTTGAGTCTAATTAGTGGTTTGGGACTAGACACATGCCAATAACCTTCTTATTTCTCCCGAATCTAGTTTGCATATGCTGGTGTACCCAGGGAGCCTCGGAGTAGACTTCAGTGTCAATTGAATTCGAAACATAAATGGTCCCAATACGTTGTGAAAAGGATTCTTTAGCTAGTATAATCCTGTTGTATATTGCTGTAATTTTTTCCTCACTCTGATCAGATCGAATAAAATTCAATTGTGAAGTTCAGGTGGGTTTAGCGGAGTCTAGGACTAGTTGCCTCAACACTAGTCTTAATAACTAGTTCACCATTTTTATTGAAAATTTTTGATTTAAAAACTTGGTGATTATTTAATATTCTCAGAATCTGATATGGGGATATTACAGTTTCCATATAAGTCAACATAGCTTGAAGTAGTTTTTGGAACAAAGGTTGTCATCCCTAGAGTAGCATAAATGGGTCCCCAAGATGCTTGGATATGATTACGAGATCATCTGTAAAAATGAAAAAAGATAATGTTGTGGCGGGTGCTTTATCAAGGAAATACGAGGAAGAGGGACCCCTCTTTGAATTATCTTCTCTAGGGATGGGTAGAAGAAGCATGACAATAATGGCTGACCAATGTTACTATATATTAACTCATCAAACAACTTAAGGAAGATCCCAACATTCACCAACTATCTACCACCCCTTCACCAAAGTTTTACGAACCATATTGATATTGGTCAAGACATGGGTTAGGTGGCTTACAACGTAGTATTCCAAGCACACTCCAAGATCTCCCCAGTAAGTTCATCTATTTTTGTGGGTTAGAATTGTCGATTTCAAACTCCATTACCATAATTTGATGTAGAAAGCTCCATTTGGATTCATCCCACAATAGTTTTGGCAACATGAGAGAGTGTCACCTACACCAATGCACAGTCGAGGAAGTTCTACCCTAGTGGAAGGATATGCATCCAAAAGATGCTACTTGAGAACTATTAACCCTTTTACAATAATTTCCCACCTTTTTAGGACAAGGCTTCTTTTGAAGGGGGAGGGCATGTTATGTTAAATTTTCAGAATTTACTTCAATCTGATCTAGGATCTTAACTGCGAGAACAACATGTACAACAGATATACAACATATCAATCATGGACACAATAATGCAAGCACACAAGAGACATAGAGTTTACTTGGGGAAAACCATAAAGGTGAAAAACCCCAATAACTTCCTCAGAGATAGATAGAGCAATGATACAACCAAAATACAAGAGATAGTCTTCTCCTAGCAGCGGAGCCTCCTCCTCCACAAGTGCGCCACTCTCCAAAGTGTGAGTGAGAGAATATAATGTGTAAAATGAGAGAGACACACTCTCTATTTATACACTAACTTGACTTGACCTTTACTCAACTAGGTCGGCCTCAACTTAACCACTTAACATAATGCTGACTGGGCCGACCCCCACTAGGGTGGTCTAATAACCCTTTGACCCACATGGCCGACCCCCAATAGGGTGGTCTAATAACCCATCAAGTATAAGTTACGACACTTACAATATAAATGACGACACTTCCGTATAGAGGAATAATAACATCTCTATAGGAATACAACCACTTCCGTAGAGAGGAATAATAACATCTCTATAGGAATACAATATACATATATGTGAAATACATTCCGAAGTTACATATACATCAACACTCCCTCTTAACTAGGAAGGTATTTCTCGACACAGGTCTTCTAGCAAAAGTCATCTTCATCGTCACTGCTGTTGCTATCTCAATCAATCTCTAAATCTACTCGTCATAGGAAGTTCTACAGAGCCAGTCCTTTTTCATACTGGATGTAGGCCCACCACCTGTAGGTCTTCATCATCTGTGCGAACGGTCGGATAGAGGTGGCCTCTCAGGACTAATTTTATGTGCAGATGCAATACCGGAAAGAGTATCCCAGGAACATTTATGTGCCTAAGCACAACTGACAAGATCTCCCAGGACTGATTACATGCATCTCCTCCACAATACCTTTAAAGAGCATCCCAGGAACATTTATGTGCCGCAGCACGACCGACAAGATCTCTAAAGAGCATCCCAGGACTTATTACGAGCACACAGCTCAACCTCTCGGATCTCCAGGACTGATTACATGTGGATAGACAAAACCTTTAAAGAACATCCCAGGAACATTTATGTGCCGCAGCACGACCGACAAGATCTCTAAAGAGCATCCCAAGACTAATTACGAGCACACAGCTCAACCTCTCGGATCTCCAGGACTGATTACATGTCTCCGTAGTAATACCTCATCCCAGGACTGATTACGAGCACACAACTCAACCTATCGGATATCTGAGGATTGATTATATACTACATAGAAATACCGGAAAGAGTATCCCAGGAACATTTATGTGCCGCAGCACGACCGGCAAGATCTCCCAGGACTGATTACATGCTATTTGCACAACCTGCCACATATCATCTCTGACCTCCAAGTATCAACCTGATACTCATGATCCCACGGATCATCATCGCACAAAGAAACATCCTGATGCTCATGATCACACTGATCATCATCACTATACCATCCTGATACATATCATCTGGAGCAACATCCTGAAGCTCGTCATCATGATCATCCTGATCATACAATGCATCCACCTAATGCATACCAAGTATCTACCTGATACATATAATCATACATGATCCACTTGATCATACAGTGTATCCACTTGATACAAATACAAATACATGATCCACCTGATCATATCTGATACATATCAACATACATGATCTACCTGATCATACAATGTATCCGCCTGATACATATACAGATACATGGTCCAAGCATCCAACATGACGCATATACAAAATACATACAAATTATCCAACTGATCATATCCAACATCCAACATGATGCGTACATACATATACATATAAATGATCCACCTGATCATATCCAGCATCATCCTGATGCATATACAGAGCAGTAACTGGAGCATCGTCCTGATGCTCATCATCCATGATCCTCCTGATCATCATAGCATCGTCCTCTTCAGATCATCTCATCGTCCATGAAGTACAGCCCAGATGCACATCATCCAGCACTTACACCACCGACATGGGAGAACACATCAACCATGTCAGAAAAGCTCATGTGCATCTGCATCTTCTGGACTCATCACTTCATTTTGGAAGGAACCTCGACCTGAAGTGCACCAAGCCTCTCTCTGAAGTACTCAAACTGCACTCTGGCCAACGGCTTGGTCAATACATCTGCATCCTGCTCATCCATCGCAACATACTCTGCTTTGGCTGTACTCAGTGCTACGCAGGACTGATTCCTGCTAAACCAAGAGATCACACCTGATTCCATATTGAAGCAGCACCCAGAAGTGCTCTTCCTATCTGCAGCACCGCCTGCCCAATCTCAGAATATGCTTTAGAGCAACCAGGTGAACATCTCTCGGATCCGTCAGGAACTGGCTCAATGTGTTCACCGCAAAGCAAATATCTGGTCTCGTGTTCATCAGGTACATAGATGACCCAATCATCTGACGATACATCGTGACATCGACCGGATCAGATGAAGCATCACACAGAAGCTTCAGGTTTGATGCCATAGGTGTGGCCATAGCCTTGCAGTCCATCATCCCGAACCTCTTCAGAATCTCTACTGCATACTTCCCTTTGTCCAAGGAAGATTCCATCTGTACTCTGCCACACCTCCATACCAAGAAAATAGTGCATCATCCCCAAGTCCTTCAACTCGAACTCGGCAGCAAGCTCCAGCTGCATGTCGGCAATCAATCTATCCTCACTTGTTACAAACAGGTCATCCATATACAAAAGTAGTATCACTGGATTGCCTTCCTCAACCTTGTAGTAAAGGTTGGAATCCGCTTTACTCTTGGTAAAGCCCAAACTGGATAGAAAGCTGTCTACCATACCAAGTTCTGCACATATATGACTCCCTGTCATGTGTCTCTGAACCAAGTGGCTTCTCCACATACACTTCTTCTTCAACTACACCATTCAAGAAGGCTGTCTTGAAATCCATCTGGTGTATCTTCTATTTCATCACTTTTATATGCTGCCATCTGCAGCATGCTTGATCTGATAGTTCCATTTGGAAGTCACAACAGACTTCCCTTCAGCTCTTGGGACCGCATCCCAAACATCGTTCTTCATGATCGACAGATCATGGCATTCTTCCCGTATCCTGGGAACTTCAATATCTTCAATAGATAATTTTGTTGCTTGAACAAATGTTGTAGTCCTTCTTTTGTAGGTGATGGTATACGATCTTTCCTACACAACAAGTTAAATTGCATGATTAGAAAACATCTCATAGTTTTCAGAACAAATTCTTACACATAAGGAAATATGTCAGATAGTCATGCAATTATCTTAGCCAATGCTTCAATACAACATTCATCCATATTCCGTAACATTCTAGATGCCTTCCAATCTCTACCAGAACATTGTTAAGAGTGTGGACAACTCCTAACATGTCAGCAAAGAGGTTTCATTCTAGATAAGTAGCAATGGAATGTTGTACAGTGCCATAGGCCACTTACCCATCAAATGCATATTAGTAGTAAGTTGTTCATTAATGCAATCATTCTAATATGCATAATACACATCCTAATTATAGGAACATAAGCATATACATCATTGAATAATATTATTTAAACAAACAAGTATGTAAGGAATGGTAATTAAAATACTTATCTTTGTTTGTTTGTTGGGTGGACTCCCTCTGAGTCTTTGCTTCCTTGCAGGAGCTGCTGAAGTAGCTTCTTCTACACCTTTCTGTTGTGGAATGCATAAGGATGGTCAACTCCCTCTGGATATCTGCATCCTTGCAGAAACTACCGAAGTATGCTCCTTTGCTTTCTTCCAGGAACAACTGGAGTGTGCTCCCTCTTGATCTTTGCTTCCTGGATTACCTGTCCTTGAACTTACATCCATCCTTAATCACTATGCATGCTTATTAGTATCATCATTGTGTTATCCTTGAGGTCTCATACATAATCACACATTTATTAGTATAATCTTAATACTATCAAAACACAATAATCTTAAACATGTATAGTCATGATCATTCACAGATAATAAACATTAGTATTCAAGGTTTCAGGGAAGTCTTCTTTTACTCATACATATTCTTATTTGATCATAGGACTCTTATGGTTAGTTAAATCATCAATCAAGATAAGAGATATAATATGCATAAAACCCATGATTACTCAAACCTATACCTTCATGATTCTTCTGGTTAGTCATATCATCAATTATGGTAAGAAACATAATATGCATACAACCATGACTATTCAAACCTATGACTTCATGAATAATAATTATCAACAACACGACAGTATAAGATCCTAACACAAGGTAGGATTCTAGCTTGATATAGGAAAAACATACCTGGATTAGCATGCTAGCTAGTTATGTCTAACATACCCACATAATGTCTTCTGGTTCTCTTTAGTGACTTGTGCTGGTAACCTGCATGTCTCATAGGTTAACCATTGTAGAACCAAGTTATACATACCTCGAAAGTAGATCTTCTATGTGATCCATGACAATGGATGAATCTTTGTCTTCATGTCACCATGATCATATGTTGTTGAAGTAGAACATGATTTGTCTTTCTTGGTGTACCTTTTATGTTAGCAGACAACATAAACTTCATACAACACCATAATGCATTAGTACAATCATAAGTGTCAACACGCTAACCAATGAATATCTTCTATCATGCATTCATAATTTTGTTAAGGTGATACGACAAATCTAAAATCAAGATTGTACTAACCGTAATAACATGAAGACAAACATACCATAAACTTAATCATGAACAAATATCGAAACATACCTCGATGAGTCATACCTGTCGAGATCGCTTGTAATCTTCTTATGTAAGGCCTTACCCTCATCTCCCTCTGAAACAGGAACTTCTTCACTTATGCAGGTGACCAATCCATCTTCTTCTAGGATTAACCCAATCCACTTGATTTGCAAGAACTGGACCTGGAGCTGGATTAGGGTTTGTCAGAGAAACCCCAAAAATTCAAACTTTGAATTTCAAACTTCCGAAAGGATAGAAATATGCGCCTTGATGAGCTGATCAAGCTGGTATATTCAGAATTTGAAAATTGCAAAGTTTCACTCCTCAATTTTGCCTTTGAAACTTCCGGATTCACTAGACGTGACCCTGAATTGGGGTTTGATGAAGCCCACTCTTCTGCCCAATCAAAAGGTTTGATCCAAAGCTCTAAGCTTCTATTTTTCTGAGGAGCTTCCAGCCATGGTCACAGATTTCAAAAATTCCCATTTTTACAGAAGCCCTAATTTTCCACTTTTCTGATCAAAGTCCCGAACTAGGGTTTGATCAAGCCCGACCTTCTGCCCAACCAAAAATTCTGATCTTGGTCTCTAAATTTCGATTTTGACGAGTAGCATTCATCCGTGGTCTCCGATTACAAAAATTCCAACTTTATCCGAAACCCTAAATTCCGGAATCCATGAATGAAGGTGCTAAAAAATAATTCTGTTTTGACAGAAATATGTACCTGATTGTTTCTGGTGTAACTATGAACTTTGCAATCCACAGGGTCTGAAAATTTTTACTGAGATAGCCTGACCTGTCATATTTCCATCCCGATAGGTCTGACCTCAATTGGATTCTCTGAGAGAGAGTTATGCCAAGTGTCGTAGCGTGACCTGTTTATGGGATAAAACAGGAGAGCGAACTTGTACGACGTGCCATGTGTCACTGGTTCAACTTCGGCCTCTGAAAAATTTTCCTCCGATAGTACAGTATGTATACTACCTGTCACTTTTTACGAAATGTCATTTGGAGCTTCCTAGCCCAGGTTATGACCTTTTTCCCAAGGTCACCTGATTTTGACTCAGATCTGGAAGAGGCAGAAACCCTATATTGTACAGATCATAAATCACAAAGTACAACAAATTAGAGGTTGTCCTTTGGAAACAAGGTACATGGGGATCTAATATTCGACCTGTAAAAGTTTCAGATACGAAAATATCTCCAAAACGGATTTATAGCAAAAGTGCTACGATGACTGGTTTTTGCTATATCAAGCCCTAGCATCGTAAGTGCAACAAGTGTCATACATGCCATATCATGCCTTCTTTCAGGCTAGCTCTGATACCATGTTAAATTTTCAGAATTTACTTCAATCTAATCTAGGATCTTAACTGAGAGAACAACATGTACATCAAATCTACAACATATCAATCATGGACACAATAATGCAAGCACACAAGAGACATAGAGTTTACTTGGGGAAAACCATAAAGGTGAAAAACCCCAATAACTTCCTCAGAGATAGATAGAGCAATGATACAACTAGAATACAAGAGATAGTCTTCTCCTAGTAGCAGAGCCTCCTCCTCCACAAGTGCGCCACTCTCCAAAATGTGAGTGAGAGAATAGAATGTGTAAAATGAGAGAGACACACTCTCTATTTATACACTAACTTGACTTGACCTTTACTCAACTAGGTCGGCCTCAACTTAACCACTTAACATAATGCTGATTGGGACGACCCCCACTAGGGTGGTCTAATAACCCTTTGAACCACATGGCCGACCCCCAATAGGGTGGTATAATAACCCTTTGACCAACATGACTTATACAGGGCCGACCCCAACAAGGTGGTCTAATAACCCATCAAGTATAAGTTACGATACTTACAATATAAATGATGACACTTCCGTATAGAGGAATAATAACATCTCTATAGGAATACAACCACTTCCGTATAGAGGAATAATAACATCTCTATAGGAATACAATATACATATATGTGAAATACATTCCGAAGTTACATATACATCAACATGTTAGGTCCTAACCTATCCCCCCTTATTTATCAAGGTAAAAGGCCAAAACGCCCATTAATTGGTTAGTGGGTAGTGTCTTAATGTAAAAGGGTCTTCCTTATTAAATAAAGGCCCCTAGGTGGTTGAACCTCATTAATAGTGGGACCAAAAGTAGTTAGGTATTTCATTGTTAAAGAACTATATATAGAGTAGTAAGTTATACAGTGTGAGTCAAGAATTGTCATTGGAGTTGGAGCTTTTCTCTTGGAGGTTCCTCCCTTGAAGAGGCAAGTGAAAATAGTTATTTATTTTATCTATTATGTCTTGTGTTTTTTTATAATATTTTCTCTGAATTTTTGGGTTTCAGTATATTACATTTGAATTGTGGTGATTCCCAACAATTAATTAAGATTAAAATTACTACTCATTGTTGCGAATTGAACTGTGTGACTGCCCAACAATTAATTAAATAAAAATTACTCTCAATTGGCTATTGAGAATTAGGGGTGGTAGGCATGGGGGGATCATATTTGATCTTAAAGGGACTCATGAAATTAGCTATTCTTGGGGTCTAGGAATGATGAAAACAATCAAGTGAAATATTATGCTCTCCCTCAAGGTGTTAAGGTGGAAATCACTGCCAAAATAGAGATCATTCTTGTCTTGAGAGATTCCTTGATCATCATACAACATCTCAAGAACAATGCTCTTCTGTCCAACTAATCCCTTAATCGCATTATTACTAGGATAATAAAATATATCTAGGCTCTTAGTGATGTGCACTTTTTCCACATTCAAAGAGCCTTGAATTCAACATCTAACCGCCTAGTTAGCTAGGCCTCTAAGATGGAAGACTGAAGCATGATAAAAAATGGGGTGTTGGTATTCAACCCCATTCCCTAATGTTTTAAATCCACATAGTCATGATCGTTGTGGAAGGGACATATAGAAGGGTCATTAAACACTACAAAATGCGATGGGACATGACATTCAACATTACCTAGGCTTCACACACTTCTCCTTCCTGGCATCTCCAAGCTTTTGAAGCCACGAGGAAGCAAATGTGATTTTCATTTGGGATTATCATTTTTTGAATTCAAGGTTGTAGTTATGTAAACTACAGGGCATGGTTTATTTTTCTCTTCATCATCTACACTCCCAGCATAAGAAGTCTCTAATCCAAGGTTAGTTTGACCAACGTCATAGCTCGTCTTTGTGTGCAAGCAATTCTATGGGGAGAATCTGGGAAAAGGTATGTACTCATCTCATAATTTTCAACTAGATTGATCGTTTGTATAATGCTTTGTGATGTGGTAAAATGTGTCATTGGTGCAATTTAGGGAAGTGGGCCTACCATCTAAATATTGTTGTGTATGCCTAAAGTTTTATTTTATGCTATGAAATTGTTAGAATTCAGTATGGTGGTCATTTGAACTATTG
The DNA here is from genome assembly GCA_027924585.1 of Larix kaempferi. Classification (NCBI taxonomy): domain Eukaryota; kingdom Viridiplantae; phylum Streptophyta; class Pinopsida; order Pinales; family Pinaceae; genus Larix; species Larix kaempferi. The sequence continues at coordinate 29,338,904 of BSBM01000217.1, forward strand.
CGATGCCTTAGTTAATTGAGTGTTTGAAGGAATTCACTTGGAGGTTTTGTTGGGTCTTAATTGCTCTTACTACGGTTTTAATTTGAAATATTGGTATTTTTCAGTATATTTGGAAGGAAACTCTTGTGTAAGTGTTCTGAATGCTCAATGAGTTCATTTGGGAATTAATTCCCCTTAGTACCTTGTGCTCTGGGGGATTTTGACTAATACCCTAAAACTAAAACCTATGTGGAATTTTGCGCTTTGGGAAGAGACCATTCATTAATAAAATTTTAATAGAGCTAAAGATGTACAATCATAACTGTCAAAGGGATATTCAAGATATCATGTGTTTATCCCTATATATTTTGAGACATTACATTTCTATTATTATATTAGTGGTATGCAAGGACCTTTATTGTAATTGTAAGGTCGGCTAAGACCTTAATTTTAATTGTACCCTTTGTCTCCTCTCTCTCTCTATATATTAAGGATACCTAGTTTCAAGAGCATCTCATCTTGTCTTGTGAATTTAATATTGTGTAAATAGGTTTCCACCTCAAAGCAGCTTCTCATTCATCTCTTAATTTTGCTTTCAAGGCATTGGGTTACTTTTTCTTTCTATTTTTATGCTATTTTGGGGACTTGGTGTGTAACATTTGGTATCAAAGCCATCTTTGCTATAAAAAAAATTGTAGACACCTCAAACAATTTTAATTTTAGGATACTTAGAATACATAGTGAATACATGTGGTAAAAATTTAAGGTCTTGATTCATTATAAGTTTGGAGTTATAATATGTCAAGTTAGGGTTTTTGACTAGCCTAGGAACTAGTCTCAAATAGATGTTTAGGTAAAACTACTATATCTGAATCTTAAGGAATCCAAATTAGTGAAACCTATTGCAATAGATAAAAGACATACCATATTGTTTTTGGTAAAATTTTCAGAATCAAAGAAGGAAAATCAAACACGTGGAAGGCCGTACAATTTTGATCTCCTGAAAGGGACAAAAACAACAATTTTGTGAAAGTTACCATAACTTTCTCTTGGCACTTGAGAATTTTCCTGAACCTATGGAATTGTATAAAATACACACTAGGATATTATAGGATGAAATTTCAGACTTAGAGGGGTCAAAATTTCAAAGATAATTAAGGAAGAAGGTTTCCCACCAAGACAACCTACAAACGAGGGTTTCTCAAGAAACGTTAACTTGAAACTTGCATAAGTTTTAATTGGAATATCTGTTTTGGATGATTCAAAATGTGTCATAAAGAGGAAATAGAGGATAATTATAGGAAAATGTTATTTTGGGATTACATGGAAAGGAGTCCTACAAAAATGTTTCACCAATTAAACATCTAGAGAGCTTAACCATGACTCGTGAAGAAAATGAAGAAATGTGTAACCAACTATCCAACTTTGAGGAAAGAGTTAAGGAATTGAATGATAGGTCAATGACACATTTTAAATTGGTAATCACAAAAAGGATATAGAAAGTGAGTTGAAAAATATGGCTAGTAAAAAGAATCTCAAAAATATGGCCAGTAAAGTGGATCTTGAAAACAAGACAAGTAAAGAGGATCCCGAAAACATGGCAAACAAAGAGGATCTTGAAGTTATGAAGGGGATTATTCTAAATGAGATGAGATATCTCTTTCTCATAATTAATCTCTTCAAGAATAGTATAATGAGAACAAAAGGGACTTGTCCTGGTCATAGATTGATAAAATTAAAAAATAGTTATAGAACAAGAGGTTTGAGTTCCATACACTTGATCATTCATCACTCCACAATACACATTATCAGGGGTTCAACTTGTGACCAAGGAACTAATTAATTCCCAAGATTGATATGAGAAATTTTAATGGCAATGATACAATAACATGGATATTCGAGATGGGGCAATTCTTGTATCTGCACCAAGTGCCAACTTTATAAAACGTAACTATTGCATTCTTGTATTTAGAACCTGATCAATTTGTATGGTACCAATGGATTTTTGACTGTAAAAAAGGATCTATTTTCTATTGTTCTATATTTACAAATGAATTGATAGAACAATATGATAATATTAAGCGTAGCACCTTCTTTATCCAATTGATAAATATCAAGCAAAAGGTCCAGTTACAGAGCACATTAATCATTGCTAGAAGTTGAGTCTTAGAGTGAATAACATTCCAGAGGATAATTTGTTCGATATCTTTATGGGAACTTTAAAGGAGAGAATTCAACATGAGGTATGTATCTTTGAACCTAAATCATTGGAGAATGCTTTTAGTATGGAAAGGAAAGTTGAAAGTAAGAATATGGCTACTAGAAGAGCTACTACTAACACTTATAGAGAGGGAAATGTTTCCTCCCCCAACTTCACTCAACCTACATGATTGACGCTTTAGCAAGTGAAGGAAATGAGAGCAAAGGGCTTATGTTTTGATTGTGACAACAAGTATAGTAAGGGGCATAAGTGTATTGAGAAGAAATTATTCTACATAGATTGTGAAGAGGAAGAAGATCCAAAACTAGAATAATCTCAAGAGGTAGAGCTAGAAGATACTACTACAACCTTGTCTTTCCATACACTGGCCATTATTAGCATTCCTCAAAATCTTAGGATTGAATGGAAATATCAAAAATAAAAATGTAACGGCGTTGATTGATTATGGTAGTATGCATAACTTCATCAATTGAAAATTATCCAAACTTCTCGATTGCTTTATATATCCAACACTAGAATTTCAAGTAATGATTGTAGATGGAGGTACCATAAATTGTTGAAGGAAGTGGCATAGTATTAAGATTACTATAGGGGAGTATTTATTGGATAGTTCAATGATTGGAATCCAAATAGGTGGTGTTGATGTTGTACTAGGGGTATAGTGGCTACAATTATTAGGAACAATAGCTCTTAATTTTCAAGAACTTTTCATGAGATTCTCCTTAGAAGGAAAGGAAATTGAACTCAAAGGTATTCCAAGGAAACCATCTAAAGTAATAAGCTCTAATAGAATGACAAAATTGCTAAAAAAGGTACACCATTGTGTAATTGCACAATTGTGCTCACCAAATGTTCAAGCATCTATATCCTCTATTCCAATATATCACCAAGAGGTTATTGAAAACCATCCAAGGTATCTAGAGAGATGCCTAAAGGTATTCCACCTACTTGAGATCATGACCACATTATTCAGTTGCAACCAAGAAGTGTACCACCTAACATCATACCTTATTGGTACCCATATGCACAAAATAATGAGATTTAAAATATGGTTAAAAAAATGTTAGATGTAGGCATCATTTAGCCTAGCCAAAGTGCTTTCTCTGCACCGGTGGTGATGGTTCACGAAAGGAAGGTTCATAATGTATGTGTCTAGATTATAGAGAGCTCAATAAGATGGCCATTAAAGATAAGTTTCCTATTCCCATCACTGGTGAATTATTAGATGAAATACATGGAGAAATTTTCTTTACCAAGTTCAATCTCTGTTATGGATATTATCAAATCAGAATAAGGAAAGATGACATTCCAAAAATAGTCTTAAGAACACATCAAGGTCATTATGTATTTTTGATGATTCCATTTGGCCTTACCAATGCACCTTCCACGTTTCAAATCTTGATGAATTATATTTTCTAAACCCTTCCTCATAATATTTGTGTTAGTATTTTTTGATGATATACTAATATATAGTAAATATTGGGAAGAGCCCGTAGACAATTTTGACATGCCATCTTAAAAGTATTGGAGGAGCACTAACTATATGCCAAGCCTTCTAAGTGTTCCTTTGGGGTTCAAGAAGTGGAGTATTTGGGTCATATTGTATCTCATGAAGGTCACAAAGTGGAACCTAATTACAAAATTAAAGCTTTCATGGAATGGAAAATTCCTAAAACCTTGAAGAATATTAAAGGATTCTTAGGATTGACATGATATTACCGCAAGTTATTCAAGAATTATGGTCAAATAGTAGCACCTCTAACAAGGTTATTGAAGAAATATGCATTCTCTTGAACTCAAGAACTAACCAAATGTTTTGAAAGACTTAAAGAGGCTATGTGTACAACTCCTATATTAGCCATGTATGAATCCACAAAAACCTTTATTATAGAATGTGATGCCTCAGGGCATGGCATTGGTGTAGTTTTAATGCAATAAGGAAGGCCCCTTGCCTTTGAAAGTTTCAAATCAAAGGAAAAAAACCACTCAACCAATTTATGTAAAATAAGTTTTGGCCATGCCGCATGCAATTAAGAAATGGTGCCCTTAATTAATAGGAAGACACTTCAAGGTAAGAACATACCATGATAGCTTGAAGTACTTGTTGGAACATTGATTATATTAAGAAAAGAAACAAAAATGGGCTACAAATACGATAGGTTATGACTTTGAAATTATCTACAAAAAGGAAACAAAATGTGGTGGCAATGCACTTTCAAGAAAAGAAGACGACATAGAGGTCTTACTTTGTGCTATTTCCATTACGTAATATGATTGGGTGGAAGAAGCAAGGATAGAATGGAAACAAGATCAGAAGGTATGTAAGATAATTCAACAACTACAAGAGGACCCTAGTACATTGGAAAATTTTGTGTGGAAGATTGATTCAATATGGTACTAGGATTGCCTATATTTATGTAAAAAAATTCAATTCAAACAGAAGATGCTTTTGGAATTGCACACTTCTCCTATAGAAGGACATTTAGGGTTCTTGAAAACTTAGCATAGAATCAAAGAAGGAATTTTCCTAGGAATGTCTTAAAATTGATGTCCAAAAGTTTGTGTTAGAATGTTTAGTTTTCCAATAGAATAAGGGAGATATAATCAAGACACCAGGTCTTCTACAACCATTAGCCATACCAAGTCAACATTGGGAAGAGGTATCATTGGAATTTATCATAGTTTTACCAAAGTCAGAAGGAAAGATTGTCATCATGGTAGTTCATCCAAAATGGATCAATATATAATTTGTCACCTACTTGGAGCTTTCGGGGTCAGAATATTGGGTGAATTGGATTGTAGGGCCCATTTTATGGGCAGGTCTCATTTTGCAGATTTGGGGTCCTGAACCTTTTGGGCCTGTTTGAGGGTTTAAAAGATGTTTTTTGGGTTTAAAAGTTCATCAGTTGTGCCATACCCCTTCACGGGATTCTACTCTCCAATACCTTTCCAACAATCCAAAAATAATCTCAAATGGAGTCTATATGAAAAAGTTATACCTCCCATAAGTTGACCTATCTAGTTGAACACCATGTTATCGAGTGGATTCCACGTTAGTTCTCATTTCTCACACATGTGTACCTTCAAGAACATTCTAGAAGGACCAAAAACCTAACCCTAATCAATAGTTGGGGCATGCAGAAATATTAAACCTAACCCTAGATGGATATTGGGCTATGTTAAATACCGGGCTGCTAGAAGAAAAGGGGGTTCCATTCTTTTGATGTATTGTATTGTTCCATAATTGAGCAATAACACAAGAGTGGATGTTAGAGAAGAATAGAGGAGATAGGAGGTCCTCTTGTATCCATTATGGCCGTAGAGTGATAGGTAACTCCATAGAGAGTACCATTTCCTTTGTATTTGCAATTCGACATGAAGATCAAGGCGAAGTCCTCATTTATGGTTGGTTTTTTCAACATGGTGGGTTTTCCCAAGGTATATCTTGAGATATTGTGTGGATTGTGTACTTATTTTCTCTAGTTATTCTTGTCTCAGTTTTAGATATTTGGAATTCAATACAAATAATCTAATAAAATAAGAACTAAGTTGTAAGATTTGTTGTGACAAACTGTTCCAGTCGAATATCCATGATAGTTACATATCATATTTCTATCAAAGTAGTTTTTCGTTTGGGTTTTGTGGCTAATCACAGGATCTAGTAGTTGTTGATTTTTTTTTTCAAACCCCAACCATGGTGGACGAGTTTGTTCAAGGAGTGGAAAGCAATCACGAGCAATGGATTTCAAGACTTGAAATACAAGTCGTATATATCTCACGCAAGATGTCAACACTCATGGCGCCTTTGGAGAGCAATTTCGGACCTTTCGGGGATTTTGGAGGCTCTAACTTAGATTTTGGATCCGAGGGGAAATCAAAAGATAAAAGTGACCCAGAAAAGGAGTCGATGAAAGAGCCCAAGAGAGAGGGTAGTTGAGTTCTAATTCCAATATTCCTTCCTAGTCTCTCTTCAATATGTAAGTGAAAGTTGACATCAAGTCGTATCAAGGTGAGATTGATGGTTTGAAGCTGAATCATTGGTTGCAGCAGTTGGACGTTTAATTAACATCCATTAGATAGCCGAGGATCAAAAGATCTCATTTTCAGATTGACGTTAAAGGGACATACATTAACTTTGTGGGAAATCCACACAGAAGCAGTTAAGCTAGAGGGTGATCCCCTAGTAACTAAGTGGGAGGAATTTAAAACCCTCATCAACTCCCAGTTCTACCCTATAGGATAGTAGTCGACCATAGAATTCGTTGGAATTACCTCAGGAAAAGGCAGGGGCAAAGTGTGCAAGAATACACCATCGAGTTTAGGAAGATGGCTATCATGCTGGGTATTTCACCCAAGAACCCAAATGTACTCCTCAAGTATTTAGGGGGCTTACATAGTTACAAATGGAGGCAGGTGATGCTCTTTAAGCCCAGGTCAATTTATGAAGCCTGCATATGTAATGTCCTTGGTTTTGACTCTTGAAAAAAACTATGTAAATGATGTAATATCATTGATTGAATTGATGGAACATGGTGAGGAGTTGAAGGCAAAGGCCCTACCATGGACATCCCGAATATATATATGTATATAAGGAAGTAACGTGGTCAAAGAACCATGCGCTAGTCAAGTGCAGTAGTATTGTAAATGTGATGTACATGTGCATGATAATAATAAATAAATTCACAGTTGACTATGCAAGGAAATAAGAGCACGATACATGATTATCCTAAGGTTAGGAAGGGACGTATTGAATCCATGAAGCCAATAGATGAGAGCCAAGTGTCCTAGAGAGGATTTATGAGCCATCAGATGTCAATTTGACTCATGCGCCCCAATCATTTAATGCTTCCAAGAGGAAGGTAGTTGAGGCAGTTATTACTTTGCAGGAAGGAAGGTGTAGGTTTGAGTTCCTTGTGACAGAGTAGTGTTAGTTCTTTGTGCCAGTCGACCTATAGAACTGGGAATGGGATTTGCTTATTGGGTAAGAAACCAGGTGAATTGAAGTCATCCTTAAATTACCTGTCAGTTGGGGGGGGGGGGTGGTGCAGTAAATATGTCAGTGATCCCGTTAGTGAGTCTGTCATTCAACTAATTAGTTATGTGGTCAAGTAACTCGATCCCTCATGGGTGTATCTATCTTTCCCTGTCTTGAGTGCAAGTCATATTATCCATCAACCAATTTTATCGATCTCATATGTGGAGGATGATACAACCCTTTCCTGAGAGGAATCCTAACTTGGATAGTGAAAGAGAAGAGAGTGGATCTAAGCTTTGGATTCGTGGTCATGACTATGAGTCGAAGAAGAAATTGGAGAGCATAATTGCTATACGTTCCTCTGTTGATCTAGGAATCATAGTTGTATCAAATTGCCTAGTTGTTAGTCTGTTCCTTTGCACCTTGAATCCATGTTGAAGATCTGTGTGCTAGATTTTGTTTCTGGAAGTGTTTGAGTAAGTTTTAGTAGAGTGGGGAGTTATCTATCCTTAGTTGCATGCTTGAAATTCTGGTTCATTGTTATTGATATTAGCATGAGTATTGTTTCCTGTTAGTCTTGTTATAGTAAAGTGGTTTGTTGAACAATGACCAAAGTGATTCCCTGGAGCCATTGGTTATGTACAACCAAGATTTACAAGCCCTGGAAAAATAGAGCCTATATGAAGATGATCCCGAGTTTGGGTGGTATTTCTATGCACACGCTGGTATAACAGCTGGAGGAGGGTGATGCGTGAGGGAATATTGGGAGGTGAAGGGGTACCTTCTTGGTTTAGTGTGGGGGTAGGTATTGTGGACCCTGAGTTAGTTGAGTTTACACGAGGTATCAGTGGTTCTGGAGGTAAACCATATATGATCGTATGTCCTAATTTATTTGTTGTAATCCTCGAAGAGTGAACAAAATGTTGAGCACTGAGTGGATTGGACTCTAATAGTGGTTGCATACCTCCTGGCAGAATAATGGGTTTTGGATGGTCTTTCTATGCACACAGTGGAATAGCACCTTCGAGGTGTAGTGTGGAGCGGGTATTGTGGACCCCAAACTAATCGAGTTTGCACGGGGTTGATTGTTGGTATTGAGTACTAGATTGGTGTATAGCATGGAATTGACTAAGAGACTAGTGAAGGCTCTGAAATCTTGGTGGAATAGCAGGGTTTGGGTGGTATTTCTACGTACACACTGGTTTAGCACCTAGAGGAAAGTGACGCTCGAGGTACCATTGATAGGTGAAGGGGTACCTTCTTGGTGTTATGCGGGGCGGTTATTGTGGAACCCGAGCTATCCTAGTTTGCGTGAGGTGCCTGTAACTATGTGATGAGTCACTATTATCATTTCCCCTTTAGTACCTAGAAAAGCTTGTTAACACAACAAAGGTTGGCCCGACTTCAGAATTGATTCCATGTGACTGTAACAACCTCTTCAACCAATAGAGATTTGCTTGGTTGTGGCCTTGTGCCTATTGACCATGAGTGAGCTCTGGATAGTTACCCTTTCCTTCAGGTAATCATGCCCAACAAGGGGGTGGCCTCTTAGCAAAAAGAGTATATACTAGACAGAGTGCGTACAATTGGGTGGAATGTTGCTCTTGCGTAGTCAATTTCTTAGAGAAGCTTCATTCAAGATGGGTGTTTTGTGATGTTTCATTGTTGTTATTCATTTCCATTGTATGTATATTGATCCTAATGAATGATGAGATGAATGCTGTATATAATGACTATGAATATGAATTGCTTATCTAGAAGTAATTTGATTCCGAATATCTACTTGATGGATATATAATGATGTGCCTTATAAATTCTTGCATCTAAATGTATGCTTTATGTAAGATGTCCATCTATGCATATAGCACTAACTCTGTAGGAAACCAATGAATTGGCATTGAACGCTGAGTTGCCATAGAGTGGTTAACGTACGCGGTGGTAGTTGTGCATCGGTTGAAGATAGTCACACAGTGGATTGTTCGACTGTTTGGTTTCATGCGCGCAGTATATCTGTGCAATAAAGGAATGAAAAGCGCAAAAGTGCACGAGGTTAAGTTAGCTTATGCAGAATCACATATGGATCAGGGTGTTATGCGTGTAGTTTCACACTTTGTGTATTGAGATCATGTGGTGTAAGCTGTTGTGCAATATAATAAATTTGAGTTAGATAGTAATGTCTTGGTATAAGAATTAGGAAGGAAAAAAAATATCCCCCATGGTCATGATAGGCCATTAAGGCCGTTGGGGATAATGAATAGAGTGGTATCATATCAGTGGTTTCAACACTAGTCCTTTGAGTGTAAAAGGATCCTAGCATGGTAATGTTAAAGTGATCATTAAGGCTTATTAATATGTTAAGCTAATAAAATTTCCTTTGTGCACAATGTTAGTCGCAGCATTGAGACTAGTATAACAAAGGAAAGAAGGTAGCGAACAGAAGAATACAAAAGTTAACTAGTTGAATACTCATCATGGAAGATGTGCAATATCCCTATGATCATGAAGAAGATGTTATGGGTTAAGCTATGCAAAGCGTTAATGCAGAAACACAATCTAATGGAAGGAGGGTGCAAATAACACCTCCTGATATGGTCGAAACTATGAGGAGTTTCAATGAAAGGATGACTAAGGTGCAGGAAGAGCAACATTAGATCAACGTTACCGTACTGCAGAGTCTAACAGACCTCCAATAGAAAATCAATCTAGGATCAAATCCGAACAATGGTTGTAAGGATGGGAAGAGTGTGAGCAATCACTCTGGAGGAAGATCGTGACACCAAGAAAGAAGTGCATGCAAAAGGAGAATAAGCATGTCTCCATCAGGCACCTCGAGCAACATATTGAGTAGATTAGAAAGCTCATAAGACAGTTCAGTGAATTCGTCTCGAAGATATAAGCTAAGGAGGCCTCATAAAGAGAGTTCGTCTAGAGAATTCAAGAAGGTAAATATGCCTACATTCAATGGAGAAAGTAAGTCGGGGAAGGAGGCTGAAGCATGCCTTCTTAAAATGAAGAAAAACTTCAAAATCCACAAGTTCTAGGGAAATGAGAAAGCTAGGATTTCCATTTTCAATCTGAATGGAAAAGCTTTAATTTGGTGGGAACACCTCCGGTAAGTGAAGGGACTCAAGGAAAGGAAGTTTGTCTAGAAGAAGTATGACAGGTATTTTAAGCAGAAGTATCTTTCTGAGAGATACTATGATAATAAGAGCAAGGAGTTCCATGAGCTGAAATTAGGAAAATTGTCCATGGAGGAATATGTTGGAAAGTTCCTAGAGTTACTCCAGTATGTGGATTATCTCAGGAATGAGAAGACAAAGATTCATAAATTCTTAAGTGTATTGCCCCATAATTACAGAGACATAATTGAATTCATGTATCACATGACTTTAGATGATGTTATTCAGAAGGATATGCATTGACATGAGAAAAACAAGGGAAGAATTGAAGAACATCAAGCTGGAAGAGGGAATCCTAAGGGAGGGTTTGATTTGAGGACGAAAGAGTTCAAATCTGTACCCTATAGGAATTAGCCAAGGAATGTTTGGTAGGAACATCCAGTGCAAGGCAGATTCCCGTGCGCTATGCCAGCCGCATGAAGGCCTAGAAAACCAATGCAATGTTGGGGATGTGAAGAGAATCATCAGCTGCATGATTTCCCTCATAGGAAGGAACAATCACAAAGGATCCATAAACTTGAAGGAGTTGTAACTATGGATGACATGGCCAAAGCAACTCCTAGAATCTATGCAACTTTGGATGATCATCAAGTAGACCGTCAAGGATGATCATCAAGCATAACATCAAGCCGTAGTAGTTGAAGTTGGAGGTAATATTTCTATGCAGTATGTTTCTATTTTAATATACCCAGTTTTGAGTCATGGTTATATTCATCCTAATATTGTTGAAGTTTGTGCGCTTAAGAAAAGTAAGCATAGCAAGTCATGGCTAGTTCATTTAACCACTGGGACAAAGAGGAAAGTGAGTGAGATGGTAGAAAGATGCTTGTTAATGTTGGGTGTTGTCTGGAATGTACATCCATCCTTGGAACATAATAATTATTGCATATCCCATTATTTTCTTTTGGAAATAATGAGACCCCATTATTTTTGTTGCTTTTAAAATTTATTACTTGTAGATTCCTTCGAATAATTTTAAATTCATCTTCATTCAGTTGTAACTTCGTTCCTTAATTTTATCTTCAAAGGGTTTATTTTGGTTCCGATGGCTTAAGTTATCAATTATGGTGCTTCCAACGTCTTAAAGCTAATTTTTGATATGTTGATGTTGGATGCCGGAAATTAGGAATTCATTTTTTTTCCAATTTTACAATCCAATATTTCAATCCCAATGTTTCCAAGGTTAACTTCAGACATTGGAAGTCAAGATACTTTTCCTTTTGTGTATTCTACATTCGATATTCCGATCCTGATATATCTGATGTAAACATTGGAATGCAGGAATCAGGATGATTTTTTCAATAATTTGCATTCCCTACTTTTTGATCCCGATGTTCTCGACATTAACGTCAGATGTCGAAAATCGGATAAAAACTTATTTTATATTTAATTTTATGATTTTATGACCCCGATACCTTTTAAACCTCGGACTACAGACATTGGAAGGTTGTTTTGAATGAGATAATTAAATCTCTCGATGTTTTCCTTTCGACATAATCCTCCGAACCTCGTACATCAGACATTAGAAATCCATTTTTCACTTTATTTTTATGCCGATAAATTTTAAACCTCGGACCACAGACATTGGAAGGTTGTTTTGAATGAGATAATTAAATCTCTCGATGTTTTCCTTTCGACATAATCCTCCGAACCTCGTACATCAGACATTAGAAATCCATTTTTCACTTTATTTTTATGCCGATACACGTGGTGAAACCATTAAAAGGGCGAATTAAACTCGTAATTAGTACTCGTTTTTGGTGCTTATCTTCTTTACATTAAATGGTGATGGGATATTAATTTTTTTGGAATATATGCTCGACACATAGATTATTGTTAAAAAATTACCATCAATTTTTACGCTATTATTATGTGCAGAACCCTGAAATTACAGTCGATTGTATATTCTATTCAATAGAAGTTTTATAGTTTTTTTTAGGTATTTGGATTATTGCAATTTTCTTTTCTATTAGCTTTGTTTTGAATTAAATTTTTTTCTTATCATGGTCTGTTTATGTAGGAAAAATACACAATTGACATGGCTCCTAGGGCAAAGTCCAAGGTAATTGTCGATGAAGTTAAAACCAGAGATCCCAACTTTGAGATTTCTGGAATGGATATCCTCAATGTTTATAATGGGAAACCATTTATAGTATTTTCGATAATGAGGACTTTTTGCAGTTTGGGGATGATGCAGAGGTGTTCCAAAAGATAAAAAATTCAAATATTCATGCCATTGATGCGTGACTAGCTGTGATGCCTTATACGGATCTTGTAAAGTGGATGATATATTTTGCAGACTTAGCTTCCAATTCCTTCTAGGATTTGAGCCAGGCTCTATTTGCATATTGTTAACTAGAAAATATCGCCCCGATATATGCATTGAAGATCCCAGAGTAGCTACTAATGACAAGAGATATTGGTTGCATATGAAAAGCAATTCAACTTGGTGGAAGTTTTAAAGGGATGGTGGTTTGACCTAGATAGTTTTGTTGTCAAATCCAACAAATTATATCCTATACAACATCTCAGAGAACCGATCAAATTGTTGGCTACCATGCTTTCCCGATTTTACAGATTAGATAATTGCTCCTAGTTTAGATTGGAGTGGGCACCTTTGGTCCACCACATCACTACACATGGATAGGTATTAATTGGGCACAAATATTCTCCATTAATTTAAAGGATGCCATAGCATTGGTGAAAAATGCCCATGCAACTAGGAAGCCTAAGTTTTACATGTCCACCTTTTTGTTTGATATCATGTGTGCATCTTTTACTTATCCATCGATGGGATGGCATTGGATGGTTGAAGCACCTCCGATTCACATTTATTGTGCAATACTGTGGGATGATAATTATAAAGACCATATCTATGACATTTGTGACAAAAGTTTTAGCACTGTCTATCTCATTATTTTAAAGAAAAATGCACCAATGCTTTCTATAGAAGTAAGGGAGTTGATAGTCATTATGGGTGACTTGTATGTTATGGAGTTTTTCACTTATTTGAGGATTTGGGGACACAATTCATTGCACCTTATCCCCAGGTTTGTCCCAGATAGAATGAATCTGGAAGAAATTTCCCATTAGACTACAGTTGATGGGATTCATGACAGGTGCTCTTCACTTTAAATAAAGTCATGGCCTAAATTCCCATTATATATAGGTCATTTGGTTATCCAGAATGCATCTCATGCACACTTGATGGCATCCCAGTTACAAGAATTGAAGTTTGGTTTAGGTCATAAGAGGATGCATGATCTTAGGCATTTTGTGGAAAATAATTTCTCCACAGCTCAAATTAAGACATCCTATATTCATGAGACTGAACCCGATGATTCCTTATATCAAGAGGTATCAAATTTTGAAGAAGTGCTTAGAAAAATTACTGAACCAAGGAAAAGGGCCTTGATTCATGAAACATAGAATGCACAAAAGATAATTGTCCTAGAGGAAAGGAACAAGCTTTTTGCAGCTGAGGATAATTTGAAGAAGGAGCACATGGAGGTTAATAACAAAGCTATTATTGTTAGTTCTTCAAAGTCCAAGGCCCTAGAGCAGTAGTTTTCACAGAAGTTAAAGTCTAGTGCCATAAGCCTTCAATGTCTGCTTAGTCTTTATTCAAGCTGATGCATCAGGATGACTTTCTCAGAAGTAAGTTATCTCAATCTGTCAAACCTTCTGTTGGTATTGGTTCTTTTTCTCAGAGTATTTCCTACTTGGAAATAAAGCAGGAAAAGGTTTCAAATCCTATAGTTCCTAAACCAGCTCCTACTAAAAATATTGTTCAAAACAAGTTATACAATATGATGAGAACTTTATACTCAAAACGAGAACTCTAGCCATAAAAAATCATATTTTTATATGTTAAAAACAACAAAACAACCCTCGATTTGAAAAGTGGTGCTACCAGTAGCATGTTTTGTTTTTTCGAAGTCAAATTTACAAACTTTTTTCAAACCCCAATCGATGTGGTTGCAATCAAAATCCTAAATCAACCCCTCAATTAAAAAGTGGTGCTCCCAGAATTACCCTTATTTGATAAGGAGTTAAAATTAAACCTTGTTTCAAATTGTGATCTTAGCAACATACATCATTACAACGTAACTCCTAAAAATATAATAAAAAATGCAAAAACACAAAATAAATGACATAAAGCACATTAAAAACAATTGTATATAAAAAAACAAAAAAACATTAAGATATAATTAAATTAAAAAATTTAACCTTAATTAAAAAATTTACACTAAATATTAAAATCCAAAACAAAACATTAAAAAAAACAAATATAAAAAATACAAAACAAAACATACAATTTTTTTTTAAAAACAAATATTAAAAAACTAAAAAACAAAACCATATCAAAAAAAATTACTAAAAAATAAGTCAATCTTCATGAAAATTTGAAAAAAAATAAAAATATATTTGAATATTTAAAAAAAAATTAAATTAAACATCAAAATCAAAATAAAACATTAAAATATTAATAAAAGAAATAAATATTAAAAAATTACACAAGAAAACCATATAAAAAAACAAATATGAAAAAAACTATAATTAAAATAAAAATATCAAACTATATAAAAACAAATAATAAACATTAAATGAAAACAAATCAAATAATATATAGAACAATTATAAACAACATATTAAAAAAACAACGTTAAAACAATTTTATACGTATGTTTTGATTTGGAGTGGGGAGGGCATAGAGGGGGCGTGATTCTGGGAATCGTGCCACCCCCTAAATGCCGCTCCAAGTGGCGGCGACGCTCTATGCCTTCCCCACTCCATATTAAAACATATGTATACCATGTTTTTAATATTGTTTTTTTTTTTTTCCTCTCTGAAGAATCCTCTGGGCACTTGTTGGATAGTTGCACTTTCTCTTCCACGCTATGTGATCGCAGTGCCATGATCTTTAGAAGAAGTGATCGGGTCAGAGATTACCTGGATCAGACCATTAAGGAATGAAACTCTAAAGTCTTCACGAATCAGATCATTCTGACTATGTGGCAAATGTTCTCAGGGATGGTCATATGGAATGTTTGAAAGGAAAGAAATCATCGTATCTTCAGGGATAAAAAACATGACTTAGAAGTAATATGGAAGACGCTGGTCAATAATATGAAAGAAACTATAAGAATCATTACATGGGGGATAAGGATAGAGACCTTTCGGAGGGGGATCTATGCATTGCTTTGGGTTGGGGGTGATGCAGAGATGACCTGGAGGGTCTGTGCATAAAATCTAAGATTTTTCAGCCTTCCAGTCCGAATTTATGGTCCCCTCTTATGACGCAGGTCTTCAAAGTTAATTTTAAAGGGGTTTCCCGTGGAAATTCGGGAGTGGCAGGTTTGGGTGGTGTTTGCAGAAATGTTGCTGGCAGTATCCTGGAAGTTTTCTTCGGTCACCTCGGAATCGACTCCAACAACTTGGCTGAGTTGGAAGGCCTCATTCAGGGCATCCACCTGGTGGTCAACAAAGGCTGGTTTCCGAAAATTTTGGAGGGGGATTCCAACATTATTATCCACATGGACAAGAAGTTGGCCAACGGCCAATCCCCAACAAAAAATTTAACCAGCTGACGTCTTCTGCACAGATTGGATCACTTGAAAACCCTTCTCTTGAGTCACAGTGCTATCAAGTTTAGCCATGTTCGATGGGATTCCAACAAGGTGGCAGACCTTTTGGCCAACCAGGGAATTAATGGAGGCGGGGCCCTCTCAGTTGGTATTCTGGAAGACTATCGGCAAGACTCGAGCGAAAGGATTGCTCCGTATCTTTCTCCTTATCTCGCCATTATTTTATGTTTAATGATCTTTTATGGGGAAGATAGTTTCATGATAGATAATAGGTACAAGATGAAGAATGACTGAAGAATTGCGGGCAAGCCGTTCTTGATCTCTCTGGTTATTTATAGATTCGTGGAGGAGAGACTGAATGGTAGTGTTCTGTTATGTCTAAGGGTTATCCCTCCTTATGCGAGTAGTAAGGATTTTGGGGGGATTGTGTTTGACATATTCTCTTTAGTTTGTCCGCCTGATCATTCCAGGGCTAGGGTGATGGCTCCTAAGCATAATGTCTGTTCCGAGACTGTTCTAGGTTCTGGTTTTGGTAAGCTGAGGGGTAAAGCAAAGCGTTATGTTGAGAGAGGAAATGATCATGGCCGGGTTACCAGGGCTCAATCTAGGGCCCTAGAGGCTGCTCTGTTCTTCCGTCAACGTATTCCTTCTCTGGTCCGGGACGAGTTAGAACAGATAGAGAAAAGGTTGTGGGACACAGTGAGGACCATTCCGGTTGATAATCTTCGCCGAGAGGTGGAGGACTGGGTGGTCGATCCGAGAACTACGGCAGGCAGAGCTTATGCCTACAATCGTATGCTGATGGTTTATTGGGTCATCAAGAATCTCCTGGCTCATGTCACAATGTCTAACTATCATAAGCACCAGGGAGATGAGGATCCGGTCCGTGCCTGGAAGGCACACAACGCTGATGCTCGATTGATGCACCTCAAGATTGACGCGATAGCCAAAAATATTGGCCTGAATTTTGTCTATCCCGGGATAGAGGACGCTGAGCTGGTTGGTCCTAGCACTCGTCGCAAGCAAGCTACTACGCAAAAGCCGTAGGTGGACAAGACCGAGGGGACGAATGAGAAAGGAAAACAGAAGGCAAAAGAGGGAAACGACGACGCAGCTGCTCCCTGATCTTGTTTTGTTGGTCCTGGGCACCTTGGTGGTTACTGGTTACTCTTTCTTCCTTTATCGGCTTTATTGTATGTTCAGGGTTGTTATTTTGGGTAGACTGTATCAAGAATTTTGGGGTTGGCATTGGGGCTAGTACGTTTATGGCGCCCTGGTTGTTCTGCTAAGGGTTTTTTGCTAAGAATGACAGTGAACTGTAAGTCGATTGTTGCACTGTAAGCGTTTTATGTACTTAGTTTCAAAGGAGTAATATAGTTCTTTTTATTTACAAAAAAACATTGTTTTTTTATTTTTATTTTTTTGTTTTATAAATGTTTTTATATTGTTTGTTTGCTTTTTTTAAATTTTGTTTTTTATATAGTTTTTTATTATTTATTTTGTTTTTTAAAATGTTTTGTATTATATTTTTTTCATTTGTTTTTTTAAATGTTTAGTTTAGTTTTTTATTATTTGTTTTTTATGTCCCCAAAGGGGATCATATATGTTTCGCTGAGTCCCTATTATTTAGCCAGTAGGTCTTTAAATTTTTCATCCAGTTTATAGTTCTTCTATAGTTTAAAATATATTTTATTTAACAAAATTTTAAAAAATTGAATTTTTTGAATCTTTATTGGTTGCAGGTTGTGATGTCATCCTCGTTTTTCCCTTCCCGGGAGGGGGCGGTGGGATGACATCACCTGGGGCAGAGAGTTTCAGACTTTCCTGTTGTTGTCAGTCATTTAATGATTATTTATAAAAGTCACTTTAGTTAACATTGGGTTGTCATGCAATATTACTAGTCTAGGGTTCTCAAATCCTTAGTTATTATGGTTGGTGAGTTTGGCTTTCTTGATTTCATTGTCCGGTCAAATCTAAATCCAAACTACATTTATCGGGTTCTCAAATCCTTAGTTATTATGGTTGGTGAGTTTGCTTTTTTTTTTATTATTTCGTTGTATGGTCAAATCCAAATCCAAATTACAAACTACATTTATCACATTTTGCAGTTTTCGGTGAGGATGTCATGAATTGTTAATCAATTTTAATAGTTGTGGCAGTTCATGATTACGATACTTCAGTGCATTCGTACATCCCTCTTCTGTCAATGAATCTTAAGTTCGATCATCCATAACTGAATCACAATCATAAAGATGAAAAGAAATATCTAAATCAACTGCTGCTGAGTCAACTGTGTCTGGACTTGGCTCTGCTTACTTTGTTGTTGAGCCAACATCATAACTTGCTGGATCGACAAAAGCTGCTATGGGTGCTGCTGGACTTGGAAATATATCTACCTTTGCTTCTACTGATGGTGGTTCTTCTACTGCTCCTGCTTAACTTTAGGTACTGTAGCCTTTGCATCTGTCTTTCCTAGACGAGGGTTTGTCTCTACTGGATCAACTGCTTAATTTTATGTTTTTGTAGTCTAAAAGCTGCGTATATGCATGTTTCCCCACCATCACTTAAAGAGAGCCAAACAGACCCCCTAAATTTTATATAAACCTACACCTTGGAAACAATTCGATAAGCATTGTTATTCAAAGACACATCCACCATCACTACCGAGTAGAGAAAACTACATCCTTTATTATTCCCTGCCCTGCAGAGAATTAGTAATCACTATGGTTTTGATAACTGTGTAGTGACCGCATCAGTTCACAGAACGATAGGAGTCTCTATCATACTAGAATTAGAAGCTACAAATAGTCCACTCCGTGCCTTCTTCGTCGATCTCCTCTGGAAATTATAAAGACAGCAGCCAAACGTTTTTGCTATCAGAGCGAGGAAGGTGGCTCTTCAAAGCAATTAGCATTTATCTTCGTAGAGCTATGATTTTGAGGGAATAGAGATAGGCGAGATACTTGGGAGAAGGAGCTAGCTAGGGTAACGTGGGGAAATGGATTTGTTCTAAACTTGGTTAACTTAAGCACACTTCATGTCCAAAAATAAAATATATCCTTTCAGTGCGTAGCCCCACCGGGAGCTTTATTGGTACACACCTAACCTATAACAATTGGTTGAATTCATCCGAAGGTAGTTAGAAAAGATGGACACATCCATAACCAATGCAGAGTCTTTGGAACAAGAGGTGACCTAGATCGGTCAGACCTGGAGTAGCACGCATCTTTAGTGCCAAGAAAAGTAAACTTTGGGTCAAGGCATGACAATATTGCTTGGAAACTTGGATAAAATACCTATAGCGGAGGCAAGAGATATATTGTGTATTTTATCCAAATTTTTACAACCCAACCGATATATCACTTTTTCATTTTCCCTGGATTGATCTGGATGCATCTACTGACAACTCTTCTGAATCACAACTTTGTCCGATGCTCTGACAACTCTGCATGATTAAGTGGAAAGTTGCATGGCTCGATTAATCTGAGATATCTGGCACTTAATTTGAATTATGCTGCAATTCATGGTCTTGACACCTACTCTAAATTAAGGGCACCTGCACTGAGTTGTAGTCTCACTGGATTGTTGGCTCTTGCCACCTACAGGCCCATGCACTCAATCACTAGCTCTTGCCATGTACACGACCATGTAAATCAGACACCTCTCTCTGTAAAAAACAATTTTCGTTTGATCCAGTTCAGTTCTTCCTGAACTCAAGCATCCAAGGGACATTCAAAATTGCCGAGGAAGCCGCCCATGCCTATGATAATGCCGCTAGGAGATTGCGCGGCCACAAAGATAAGACCAATTTTTCTCTTGTTGTTGATGATTGTAACGCATCCACTGGCGCACTCTCCTGGACATATATTGGGTTAGGCCAATATTGGATTAGTAGGTGCTTATGCCCCAAGTATTAACAGTATTCGCCATTTGAAGTAAAGTAAGCTTCACAGTTTTCACCATTTTATGCTCCTCTTCAGACTCTTCAAAGGTACTTATAATACCCATCTTCAGTTTCTACTGTAGCTTAATGTATACATGAGTATATTGTATTAACTCGTAATCAGTTTCTACTGTAGCTTAATGTATACATGAGTATTTTTGTGATCCTCTAATAGTTAAAGAGAATAGCAATTGGGATTACTTCGAGATATGAAGCTACATATATTTTTCGTCTTCCATTTATTCAATATTTTAGATGGTTTTGTTTCTTGCTATATTATAATACCATTGTTACTAATTGTTAGTTTTGAAAGGAAGTTACCAATTATATGCTTGATTTGGCCAATCCGATTACTTATGGTAGATGCGGACTTGGAAATGGGAACAAATAGCAACGGTGACTACAATGTGACAACTCCAACTCCAACAATATGATATAATTCATTTTGTTATTGCTATTGCTTTGAGTCAACTCTCATTGAGCAAATTCATCATAATAATGTGGTAGATGAAAGCGCGACTCCATGGAATTAATGGAAACGATTTTCTTGAGGGTTTGATGGTCTGTTGTTGGTATTTTGTACACTAATTCTTGTGTGCTACCAAAGCATACAACATTTGTTAACATTTTAACAGCATCTGCAAAGTATATGTATAGCTTCCCAACTTAAATTTTGAAATTTTGAGATTCTCGTTATTTCCATCATTTTTTTTATTCATGGCAGTTGGATATTCCCCGAGAGTCAATACATTAGGTTTCCATATTAACAATGTTTCATCTAGACCTGTTACAGTGTAATTTTCCACCTTGTGAGCATCAGCACTCTTTGGCCTATAGGATCCATTTTTCTGACTCAGATCCACTTTATATCCTTCAGACACACTATTTTCCCAATTTTTTTCCCTGTACGCTAGCTGCATCACTACAGTGAGCGTACCCGCGAGTTGCATCACTATAGCCCGAGGGTAGCATGTAAAATGGTAAAAATCACTAGTTTATTACTTTTTACTCCCAAAAAGCGGTCATAGGGTGACCTTTGGCCCTCCATTTTCCCCGAAACTCCTCGATGTGTCCTTTCACCTACCTTTGGGAGGACTATATATTGAGCACATATGGCTTATGGATGGGAGGAGAAGGAAGATCAAGAGAACTCTAGTGGATTTTTTCCTTATCTTGAGTCTACACTCATTGATCCTTGTAGTTCTGAACCTTCTATGTTCACCTTCCAAACTCCTATCACAGTTTGAGTTTTCCATTCCATGGAGGATTGAAGTAGTGGAGGCACAAGTGGATTGATCCAAATCTTGGTTCAGATTGGTTGCCGGAAAGAGGTCGTATCACATTGTACTTCTTGTTATTTATTAATAGAAATACTCATATTCTTGTCCATTAATGTTGTGAATGTTGTTTATATTACATTGGGTTGCATTTACTTATAATATCATGGACCATTGCTATTGATGATGTTAATGTTGTTTATATATTGTATGCACTTGTCATATATTGGCTGTCAAGACTAATTTGTAGGTTCAAGTGCACGGATTAGAAAAGCTCCAACGGGGATCTACATCAAACGTTTGGATCGAGGTTGGTTATATTCGTCATTATATTAGCATTGTCATTTATATAGCATAACTTTGAGAATTGAGTTAATTTATAGTAGTCAGCTGTCTTTTGTGGTCTACCCCAAGCCATAGTGAGTTTTCTCCAACACAGAAATGGCGAATCTGCTGGGGAAAACATCCATGTTTGGGGATTTTTAGGCATTAGTCCTTATTTAGAGTTGTTGTTTGTCGAAGCTATGTGTCACTGATTGGCCGTTGAGATATACTATAGAAAACTGTTTTTTTCTGAGCCATTGGACTCTTTGTTTGCCCATTTGATTTTCCCTACCCATGGGTGAGCTTAGCTTTGCCCGCGTACACCCGCCTTTGTTTACACTACTGCTCGTGGGTACCCGCAGGTATTCCTTCGACAATAGCGTTCAACTCCGGCTTTGGTTATTTCATGACCTTTGGTTGTTGCTGGGTTGGCTTTGGATGATCCTGAGTCTTTATTGGCCTGATTCTTGACTGTTCCATGCCTTGTTTGTGACCAGAACTCTTCTTTTCTCTTGGTTGAGCCTTGTTGGTATTTTACCCATACTTGAATTTAGCCTTGTTGGTTTTTCCTATTTAGCTCGCCCCTTTGGCCGGGTCTTACTGTTTGAGATCTACTGGGTTGTCTTAGTGATCTTCTTGGCACTTCAGTGACTAAATAGTAGGATTTTGCTTGCATTTTTCATTTCTTTATATTGAAAAATACAATTTTTTTTTTTGCATTTTCCTTTTTGCTTATAAGAGAAAATACATTTTTTTTTTACTTTTATGTACTGCATCTTGCATTGAGTGCCTACTGCTTTCATTTAGGTTTTGCTTGTGCATTGAAAGTATAAAAGAGTTGCATTTTTATTTTGAAACCGTTGGATTGATTTTGCATGTTAGTGGCATTGTTTTTATTGGATAGATGAGTCTAGGGTTTGGACGATTTTGCATACTATTGAGTCATATACATCACTAGTTTCACGACCATATCCTTTGAGTAACCACAACCATTAAAATTAACGCTTAATCTTAAAATTGATTAGACCGATTTTATTTATAGGGTACACCAACTAGCATAGGTTTATAGTCTTGGAATAGATCATTGTGAGTAAACAATCCAAGACTACTAGACGAAACATTATGTGTCTGACCAGGGAGTGGTGAAATCCATGGTATATATCTGTGTTCTCAGGAAGATCTACTCAGACCATTTTTAAGCACGAGGTCACGGGAGGTTGGTTGCGGAGATATCCCTCCAATACCGGCTGAACGTGGGAGATATTTCCAGGATTTGTTCATATCTGGGTACTCTTGGGGGATTTGACCCTCATTGAGTTTCGGGCTCAGCTACCCTGCCCATACGACGGATCCCACCTGCAACTATCCCCCTGAGCATTGGTTATATTGCGGTGACCATAGTTTCCTTACCTAGGTATCTCATAAGGTACTTGCAGTGGTTATATTGTTTGTGTCCTGAGTCAGATAGGGGTTGGACAACAAAATTGCTTGTTGCCGAGGGTTACGGCCCTTTGCACGCAGTGAAGCCTGGGTGCCTCTATAACTGATTCTGTTACCTCCGGCTATAGTTTGGGAGTCTCAAGCCTCTCCTAGGTGAGACATATCGACTCTAGTGTCGGGAGCTCATTTAGCCACTCTATTTGTCTGCTCGTGGCTGTAGTTTCTCTAGGTGTGTGCTTTTGATTTACTGTTTTTGATTGATAGTTGGCCTTTAGGTGACATTTTGATTTTATAGTCTCTCCGGAGTGCACATTCTGGCACGGGAGAAATCCCGACCAGTCCATCGGGTAGAGTTGAGCACACATTAGACACTCCTAACCCTCGATAGGAGTGGGGGGGTGATCCACTTGAGAACCAAGCTAGTTTGTTTGGTCTGGATCCACTCGAGACTCATCTTAGTTTGTTTGGTCCAGACCCACCCGAGGACGACCCGTTCGATCCTTCGTTTCCACATAATTATTTATATGGGATGCCACAGTTACATGATGACACATGCCCTATGGTCAACCCTACTGCATTATCATACAGTATGCCTAATTACAACACAGTTGATCCTTCCACTGCTTTTGGTAGTCACGCTGGCACTAGTCATGGTGTTAGCAACACTGCACCCACTGGGGGAAATACCCTCGCCGGGGGCACCACATTGTCCACTCACACACATAGTATGGGGACCGATCATGTTCCTCCTAACAATGCTAATGTTGGAAGACGACCGCCTCCCAGGACTACCCAACCTAATAGGAACATTGTTTGCAACACGACTCGCCATCCACAACCTAATACACATGCCGCTACCCGTCAACATAGGACCACTTTCGCGAATGTTAATGCTCCTCCCAATCACGGGGGTGGACATATACCGCATACTTTTGCGTCCACTACCGCTACTAGTAATGCTAATGTAGTAGGTGGAAATATATCTTATCCTCATGATCATAACGCCACCATTCCTGCTACTAGTAACACCCATGTTGGGGTTGGGAATACATCTCATGCTTATGGTCACCACACGACTGCTCACGCTAATCCTAATACTTATGCTGGGGGTGGGAACATACCTCAACATTATGGTCATTACAACACGATTCCCACCATGAATAGTACATACACGCCCCATACTTATGGTGGAAACCCTTACTACAACATAGTCGGTGCTGGCCACCAGTATAACCCACCTCAATATGGACCTTACTCTCACACGAGTTAGGTCGAAGGAGGTTACCAAACTTATGTCCATGGCAAGCTTATAGTCCGTCAGGTCCTCATTATCAGCAATTTAATGCTCATGGTCAAGCTTTTGGTCGACCTTATAATTTGGTTCCGTTCAACCAACCTTTTATGGGGGCTTATAATCAAGCTTTCCAGCCACAGCTCCTATTCCTTGCACGTTTGAATCTTTCAGATCTTTCGAAGCTCACGAATGATCCAGTGTGTCATGACCCTAGTTGGCCTCTGGTCCCTACCAAGCTCCCTTCGGACATTACTAAGTTCGAGGGGAAAGGCGGTGAGGATCCAGGAGATCATGTCACAACGTTTCACCTTTGGTGCTCCTCAAACTCGTTGAATCATGATTCCGTTAGATTATGACTATTTCAACGCACCCTCACGGGGGTAGCCGTGAAGTGGTATGTTGAGTTTCCTGGGAACACTTATAGGGGATTCAATGAGATCGCTTTGGTTTTCTTGGATCATTTCCAGTTGCCGGTTCGCTATGATATTGGTACTGAACTTTTGTCGACCTTCCGTCATAATAAGGCCACACATATTTCTGACCACATTCAAGAGTGGCGTCGATGGAAGTGATTAGTGAAAGCCAACATTCTTCCAACATTTCTGGTGGAATGGTTCCTCAAGTCTCTACTTCCATATATTGCTAAGAATGTTTCGATGTCCGGTATTATGACTAAGGAGCAAGCCATCTTAAAATTCCAGCAGTTGGATTTACTATACTCTCAGTCTGGCATTTTGTATGACATAATTCCTGACGCACCGCGAACACGACATGAGCCCAAGTCAGTTCCTGGACCACATGCCAATGGCATCGTGGGATCCACAAGTACTCTCCCTATAGATTTGGTGGCCAATCAAATGAAAAATTTGTCGCTACACCAGTCTACTCCCGGACAGGTTCACACCTTGTCCACTTCCACCCCGTCGTCCGATGTACATAGTGTGCAATCGATGAAACCATCAGGTAACCAACAACCTGGTGGTAAGAAAAAGGGGAGAAAAAACCGTAAGGGCGGAAATAATGGGAACAACAATAGCAATCGCAATACCCCTCGTAAAGAGAATGCCAACCCTCCTCGGGAAGGCAGAAATGCTGGTGAGGACCGTAAACCTAGGCGTAAGGTGAAGTTTCCTTGTAAGATTTGAGGGGAAGATCATCTTACTCACTTATGTCCTCAAATTGAAGAAGCATCGAAGCATTTGGCACAAATCCCAGCTGTGTTAAAGGATCCCCTTCCTCATCATCAAAACATGGCTTCGCATGCTCCCACCACTGGTTATGGACCTACTGAGACTGCAACGTCTTCTTCCAATACTAGTGGTTATGGATGTGTGAATATGGTTCAATCGGAGGTTAGTGTTGCTACTCGTCAACGCGAGTATGGTGTACCACAACCTAATATGGGGAGTGAGCCTCCCCCTCCTCCTGATAATTTCTTGCATATCGAGAAGCCCTCCATTATGCCATGGATACCAAAAGGTGTTCTTAAGCACTCTACGCATAATCCTAATGCCCGAGCCACCAAAAACTACTCCATTGTAGAATATTTGGGCCAAACTCTGTGCGCCATGTCGGCTCTTGAAGTTTTGCAGGCGTGTCCTTCTCAAAGGCATGCCCTTTTGAGTGCGTTAGGAGTTCAGGATGGGGGGAGTCCCAGTGTTATCAAGTTTGACACTACTGATGTTAAACCTCTCTTACCTTACCACATGGCTTTTCAAATCCAGGTGGCGTGCCTTCAGAATGTTTCCAAATGTACGATGGTTGACGAAGGTGCTTCAACGTTAGTGATGTCATTATCTTGTTGGAAAGCTCTCGGCTCTCCTCCTCTACTCACGTCTAGAACCATGCTCACTGCATTTGACGGTCGGTCATTTAAGCCGTATGGAATTATCCCTTCCCTTGTTGTCTTCTTGGGAGGTAAATATGTGCCTATTGAAGTCGAGGTGGTTGATGCGCCCATCGACTACAACCTTTTACTGGGTCGAAATTGGACGTACGGTATGAAGGCTGTCACATCTACTGTATTCAGAGTTATTTTCTTTCCTCACGAAGGAAAGATTGTGACTATCGATCAACTGGATTTCGTTAATCCTCCTTCCACAACATCCATGGGATCCGTAGTCCCGCAAGTTACCGATTCTCAGCCGGAAACTGGGAACATGGTTGTTGGTATGTACCCTTCATTGATGGGATCTTATGATTTCCCTTCACCTGTGAATTTTATTGGAACCATCTCCGATGATGCGTCTCCTCCTTTGAATAATGTACCGTTCCAGAATTCCTATTTTAATGATCCGTTGACTTTACCACCTACGAGTTCTACGTCTGGAGACATTACACACGCCGGGATGTCTAAGCCACTATCTGTAGCTAAGCTTGCTTACTAGGATATTCAACAAGCCACTACAGAGCCAGATCTCTCTTCTTTTCAGACGGTTGAGGAAGATCCCGTTACATGGCCAGTTTGGGCAGCCAACTGATCTTGTTCGTATGATTGCCTTGATGGTACTTTACCTTCAGATGAAGCTATTATGGAGGCAATGTGTGGTAGTGAGAGGCCTTGGGAGGATATGCACCATCTCTCCTATTTCCTTCCCAACCTCGATCTCGCCGAGCAAGAAGAGTTTAGGACGACTGTTGCAGAGATGGTTGGTCACCCTGTGGCTCTTTTGAGTTCACATGAGATTTATGCGGAGGGGAATATGGATAATATTTCCCCACTACATCGATCAACATCTCTCGCACTCCCTGAAAGATTGAGAATGTCTACATCGGTGATGATTGCACTTCCGAGGAGGTCGCTATTTACACTGAGTTGTTTACAGAACTCCAGGAAGCTTTCGCTTGGTCATATGAGGAGATGCCAGGAATAGACCCCCGCATTTTGTATGACATAATTCCTGACGCACCGCGAACACGACATGAGCCCAAGTCAGTTCCTGGACCACATGCCAATGGCATCGTGGGATCCACAAGTACTCTCCCTATAGATTTGGTGGCCAATCAAATGCAAAATTTGTCGCTACACCAGTCTACTCCCGGACAGGTTCACACCTTGTCCACTTCCACCCCGTCGTCCGATGTACATAGTGTGCAATCGATGAAACCATCAGGTAACCAAAAACCTGGTGGTAAGAAAAAGGGGAGAAACAACCGTAAGGGCGGAAATAATGGGAACAACAATAGCAATCGCAATACCCCTCGTAAAGAGAATGCCAACCCTCCTCGGGAAGGCAGAAATGTTGGTGAGGACCGTAAACCTAGGCGTAAGGTGAAGTTTCCTTGTAAGATTTGTGGGGAAGATCATCTTACTCACTTATGTCCTCAAATCGAAGAAGCATCGAAGCATTTGGCACAAATCCCAGCTGTGTTAAAGGATCCCCTTCCTCATCATCAAAAAACATGGCTTCGCATGCTCCCACCACTGGTTATGGACCTACTGAGACTGCAACGTCTTCTTCCAATACTAGTGGTTATGGATGTGTGAATATGGTTCAATCGGAGGTTAGTGTTGCTACTCATCAACGCGAGTATGGTGTACCACAACCTAATATGGGGAGTGAGCCTCCCCCTCCTCCTGATAATTCCTTGCATATCGAGAAGCCCTCCATTATGCCGTGGATACCAAAAGGTGTTCTTAAGCACTCTACGCATAATCCTAATGCCCGAGCCGCCAAAAACTACTCCATTGTAGAATATTTGGGCCAAACTCTGTGCGCCATGTCGGCTCTTGAAGTTTTGCAGGCATGTCCTTCTCAAAGGCATGCCCTTTTGAGTGCGTTAGGAGTTCAGGATGGGGGGATTCCCAGTGTTATCAAGTTTGACACTACTGATGTTCAACCTCGCTTACCTTACCACATGGCTTTTCAAATCCAGGTGGCGTGCCTTCAGAATGTTTCCAAATGTACGATGGTTGACGAAGGTGCTTCAACGTTAGTGATGTCATTAGCTTGTTGGAAAGCTCTTGGCTCTCCTCCTCTACTCACGTCTAGAACCATGCTCACTGCATTTGACGGTCGGTCATTTAAGCCGTATGGAATTATCCCTTCCCTTGTTGTCTTCTTGGGAGGTAAATATGTGCCTATTGAAGTCGAGGTGGTTGATGCGCCCATCGACTACAAACTTTTACTGGGTCGAAATTGGATGTACGGTATGAAGGCTGTCACGTCTACTGTATTCAGAGTTATTTTCTTTCCTCACGAAGGAAAGATTGTGACTATCGATCAACTGGATTTCGTTAATCCTCCTTCCACAACATCCATGGGATCCGTAGTCCCGCAAGTTACCGATTCTCAGCCGGAAACTGGGAACATGGTTGTTGGTATGTACCCTTCATTGATGGGATCTTATGATTTCCCTTCACCTGTGAATTTTATTGGAACCATCTCCGACGATGCGTCTCCTCCTTTGAATAATGTACCGTTCCAGACTTCCTATTTTAATGATCCGTTGACTTTACCACCTACGAGTTCTACGTCTGGAGACATTACACACGCCGGGATGTCTAAGCCACTATCTGTAGCTAAGCTTGCTTACTAGGATATTCAACAAGCCACTACAGAGCCAGATCTCTCTTCTTTTCAGACGGTTGAGGAAGATCCCGTTACATTGCCAGTTTGGGCAGCCAACTGATCTTGTTCGTATGATTTCCTTGATGGTACTTTACCTTCAGATGAAGCTATTATGGAGGCAATGTGTGGTAGTGAGAGGCCTTGGGAGGATATGCACCATTGCTCCTATTTCCTTCCCAACCTCGATCTCGCCGAGCAAGAAGAGTTTAGGACGACTGTTGCAGAGATGGTTGGTCACCCTGTGGCTCTTTTGAGTTCACATGAGATTTATGCGGAGGGGAATATGGATAATATTTCCCCACTACATCGATCAACATCTCTCGCACTCCCTGAAAGATTGAGAATGTCTACATCGGTGATGATTGCACTTCCGAGGAGGTCGCTATTTACACTGAGTTGTTTACAGAACTCCAGGAAGCTTTCGCTTGGTCATATGAGGAGATGCCAAGAATAGACCCCCGCATTGTTGAACATAAGATTAGAACGTATCGTAATGCTAAACTGGTTCGACAACGCTTACGTGCTGTGAATCCTAGGAAGGCAACTGCTATCAAGGCGGAGGTGGAAAAACTGCTCAAAGCTAGTTTTATCTACCCTGTTCCCCTTACCGAATGGGTGTAAAACCCTGTTCCTGTGGATAAGAAGCAGGGAACGATCCGTGTATGTACTTATTTTAGGGACTTAAACCATGCATGTCCGAAAGACAATTTCCCCACTCCGTTCATTGATCAGATCTTGGATGCTTGTGCAGGAAGTGAGATTTTTTCATTCATGGACGGCTTTTCAAGCTATAATCAGATCAAACCCAAGGACCAACATAAGACTGCTTTCATTTGTCCTTGGGGAATGTTTGCATATCAGAAAATGCCCTTCAGCCTTAAAAACGTTGGAGCTACGTTTCAGCGTGCCATGACCTATGCCTTTCACGATCTTAAAACGATTATGGAGGTTTTCTTGGATGACCTTGCCGGCCATTCTCGCAAGAGAGTGGACCACCCCAAGCACCTCCGTATGATTCTCGAATGATGTATATGCTACAAGATTCGATTGAATCCCAATAAATGCATCTTTGCTATCAGGACAAGTCGCCTTCTAAGCTTCATAGTTTTGAAAGAGGGTATTAGAGTCGATCCTCTGAAATTTGAGGCAATACTTCGGTTGCTTCCTCCGCGCAACTTGTTACAACTTCAGAGCCTCCAAGGGAGAGCTACTTTTCTACGTCATTTTGTAGTCAATTATGCTAATCTTACCAAAGGTTTCACGCGCTTGTTGAAGAAATACACACCGTTTATCTAGGATGAGCGAGCCCAACAGTCTTTCGACACCCTTAAGAAAGATTTGGTATCGGCCCCTGTGCTTAGTCCACCAGACTTTGCACGTGATTTTATCATTTATGTGGTCGCGTCTCAAGAGACGATTGGCATGGTCTTGGTTCAGGTTGATGATGCACTCATTGAGCATGTTATCTATTACCTTAGTCGAAATTTAGTAGACGCTGAACTAAGATATACTCATGTGGAAAAGTTGGCGCTTGCGACTGTTCTTTCAGTCCAATGGTTACGACATTATATTTTGCTTCGAACAACCACAGTCATAGCTCACATCAATCCATTTCAGTTCGTGTTATCGCGACGCCTTATAGGGGGAATTACAATAAATGGATTGTGATCCTTTAGGAGTTCGATCTCGAGTTCGCCTCGGCGAAGTCGGTGAAATCGTTGGTGTTCGCTGAGCTTATGTTGGACCTTCCAAGACTTGATGAGGATGCCATCCATGAAGATTAATTTCTAGACGAACACTTGTTTCTTATCTCGTCAGAGGACCCTTGGTATGGGGATGTCATTGTATATCTCCAAACTTTGAAGTTCCGTTCGCATTATTCACGGGATGAGCGACGACGTGTGAAACATCACGCTAAATATTATATTATCACCGGTGACACTTTGTATCGCCGACGAAAGGATTCTATTCTCCGTCGTTGCTTGAATCACGAAGAAGCGGAGCGTGTGCTTAATGATTGCCATGCTGGGGCGTGTGGCGGTCACTTATCTAGGCTAGCTACAACCCAACGTATTATGCGAGCTGGTTAATTTTGGCATTCAATCTTTAAAGATTGTATTAACACTGTGAAGATATGTCACCCTTGCCAGGTGTTTTCTCGGAATATACACTCGCATCCAACGCCCCTTCATCCGGTTGTCACCGTCGGTCCCTTCACCAAGTGGGGGGTGGATTTCATGGATTGCAAACCAGCTTCGGCTGGGGGGAATCACCATATTATAGTGGCCGTGGAATAATTTTCCAAATGGACTGAGGCCATGCCTACTGTAAAAGCCGACGGCGCTACTGCAACCCATTTTGTGTTCAATCAGATTATTACTCGGTTCGGTATTCTGAAAGAGATTGTCACTGACCATGGTAGTCACTTTCAAAACAAGATGATGGAGGATTTGTCTCTCAAGCTTGGGTTTCGTCAAGAACACTCATCTTCTTACTATCTCTAAGCGAATGGTCAGGTTGAAGCAGTTAATAAGTCTTTGAATACCATTCTCCAGCGTACCATCCAAAAAAGCAAGAATAATTGGCATATTATGTTATATCCTGCTTTGTGGGCATATCGAACAGCAGTAAAGATTGCCATCGGGTTCTCACCGTTTCAACTAGTACACGGTGTGGAGTCGATTTTACCGATTGAATGCGAAATCCATTCGCTTAAACTGGCCATAGAGATCCTCCCTGATATGACGGGTATTGAGCAACATTTAATCTAGCTTGAGTAACTTGACGAGCAGCATCGAGATACCTCCGTGGCTATAGATGCCAATAAACGTCGTGTTAAGGTTCAGTACGATAGGTCTGTCCATCCCCGACAGTATGCTGAAGGTGACATGGTCCTCTTATATGACCAAGCTAAAGAACCCTTGGGGGCAGGCAAGTTTAACCCTGTGTGGCACAGTCCTTACATTGTGAGGCATGCCCTGGAAAAAGGAGCCTATGAATTAGAGGACTATGAGGGGAATGTATTGAAGGAGCCTAGGAATGGGCTCTACCTCAAGCGGTATTATGCTTGAACTTCTAGTTCGAGCTAATACCTTTGTATACTATTGTATAGTTATTTCTGTACATAGTTTAGCTTGCTTTTGGTTTTCGGGTCTGCTAATTAGCTTCCGTTTGTTTGACAGATGTCAACAGAATTTGCTACATTCTTAGGTTTCGCGGATGGTGCTAGCCGTCATATGCATTAGCTTGCTTCTGCTGCCTGGGTTATTTATTCACCTGAGCATCTAGTTGTGTCTTCAGGAGGTGCCTGTCTCGGTCCTACATCTAACAATGTGGCTGAGTATAGTGCCGTGATTGAGCTACTTCAGGATTCTATTTTACATGGCATCCAGTATTTAGAAGTCTGCCTGGATTCACAACTAGTTGTGTCTCAGTTGAATGGTCAGTACCGCGTGAGAGATCCTACACTACTACGGAAATTCCTAAGGGTAAGACTCTTGGAATGACATTTTGTTTCAATTACATACATTCATGTTCTGAGAAGTGTTAATCATATATATGATGCATACGCTAACTATGTATTATATTGGCATTTGTCACATCCACTATGAAGCACACAAATAAAGGAGACATTCATACATTTGTACATACACACATATAGTAGAACTGGTGAACCAAATTTTTTTATAAATAATATGTCCAAAAATGGTAGTGTCATACAATACTGGAGCCTGTAGCCCTAAAAAATATACATATCGATACGAAAATGGGACCCTGAGATATCTACTCTCTACGAGGAGGCCTAGCTTCCGCCCCGACAGGATGAGTCTCATAGTAATACTGCACTGCATTTGCTATACGTTGCAGTAGTTGTACCCAGTTACCCGACACCCCCCACTACCTGGCGCTGCATATCCTCTGGTAGCCGTGCCACCTCTATATGTGGTACCCTGGTAGTCATCCGTGATAGATTATCTCGCAGAGTCTGTAGTGTACACTCTGCTGCAGCACCCCCTGCCTCATCACCCCTGCCCCAGCGACGATGTCTCGGGAATCCCTCAGGTCTCATTGGGCCCTTGTCTACGAGCAAACAGTAAACCAATAGTATATGATACTACTCCCAAAAATATTTTTGCATTTACATCTATAATGAAAAATCCATAAAAATTTAATACACGAAAACCTAAAAAGAGTACTCACCAATGTCTCCGAACACTGCGTCTGGTGGGAGCAGCATGTCACGATCCTAGCGGAAGTCTATCCCTGCATAGGGGTAGTCCTCTATAGAAATGACCTGTCGATCCCACCAGTGAAAGAAATACTCAATATATGGCGACACCTGATGACCACCACCCTATCGCGTCAAGATCTCTGCCCACCGGGTCAGGGCTGGGTCGCAGAGACTATGAGGAGGGACCTCAACCCTCAGAATGAGCCCCAAAACTCGCTCAAAGAAGAAACTGCACAAGATACTGCCGTATCCAAAGTTTTTTGCCTCCCCCTGCTTGCACTCTATCACCTAGGTCTTCATGGACCCTAGTAGCGTGGTACACCAGTCGAATATCATGGGCTGCATACACTGTGACGCATAGAACATCACTGGCCTGGATGCCTGGTGCAGAGCTTTTGAACCAACAATCCGCACTAAGGTAGCCACAATAATCTTCATGCTCAGATTAACTATGGCTCTGATGGGAACCTGACTCCCCACTGCTCGAGTATTTGCAATACAATACCGCTCTATATAGACGGGGATGGTGATCCCACCACCCACAGTACAAGACCGAAGGCTTTCCACCTCACCTCGGCGGGACAAACCAGTAATGAAGTAGATATCTTCCACTTCCAGTGAGAGTATTTTCCCGTCTAGGTTGAAGTTCTGTGCGTCAATGTCCCAGTAGTTTATCAAGCGGCGGAGTAATAGGTTTTGGGCCCTTAAACCCCCTATGCTCCAAAATTTGTATAACCCACATGCTTGTAGCGCTTGTTGTGCACGCACATCATTGTGGATGGCCTGATCCACTTGGTCATGTTCCCTCTCTCTCCACTCTAGAACCATCCTGGAGGGAGAAAAAATCAAAGACTTTAGTCATTTTCATTTAAAAAATTAGCTTCACGGACGTACCCACAGGAAAGTATGCTTACATAGGTAGGTACCTGCGGTCAACATGTGCGTTGACTGCGAGTACCTTGCCCTACCTGCAACCCGCATAGTTATAGCCCGTGGGTAGCGCCGAAGCCATTTAGGGCTTGGCCAAACTAAAAATCCAACCAATAAAAATTGAAATAAAAGCATTAAAATGAAAGGTATGGGTGAGACTACCAGCCTGCTCCTGACGGTTCGACGATCGGACGCCTGTAACTCCCAGAATCAGCAGTTGAACTTCGAGGTGAAAACTAACCACAAAGCTCCAAATGGGTGAATAGTAAAAATGAATTGTAAATTGTAAATTTTTGTTACTATTTATAATTTTCAAAACCCACTTGTCTATAGTTTTCACCATTATATGCTGTTTTGGACTAATATAATGTCTTGGAGTAGCATTTTTGACTAGATTTCTTTGGTGAGAGTTTTTTTGGACCATTTCGCGCCTACGGTAGGTATATTTCACACCTCGCATATAGGTTAGATGCCATTTTCACATGCATTAGGCATTTGACCTTTTGACTATTTTCATAAACCCTAGGTGCAACCCCGCTTCGTAACCGACACAGAACCTTCACACTGTTATAGAAGTGTCGTTATGTGGCGGTAGGGCCTTTCCGAACATGGGTACCCTAGTTAGAACCCCTTTTTGCATTATGGTGCCCATGCCTTTTTTGTCCTTAGGATCGGGATTCCTTTATAGTTACGCCATGACTTTGCGATAAAGACTCATACTATACTTTGTCTTATGATGGCAATCTCCCATAAGGACTCCCCCATTTGTATCAAGTTGTGATTACATTGCATCATCCTGCTTGCTGCTTGAGCCTTGTGCCGGCTCCCGCTCACTCAGTTGTTAGCCTGGTGCCTGAGCACTTTTTCTTTGTCGAGCTCTGCAGAGCTTCCATTTGTCCTTCACGATTTGATGACCTTTTGACCCTGAGGGAACACCCCCCGAGTGTCCATATCTTGCACGCTTCCTTGCATTGATCATAGGTATG
Source organism: Larix kaempferi (assembly GCA_027924585.1). Lineage (NCBI taxonomy): Eukaryota > Viridiplantae > Streptophyta > Pinopsida > Pinales > Pinaceae > Larix > Larix kaempferi. The sequence continues at coordinate 29,373,842 of BSBM01000217.1, forward strand.
TTCCACTGCCTGGGACTATTATGCTAGCTATTTGACACTCATTCCCTCACTTGTTGTACTATAAGCAATTTTATTATTTTTCAATCTTTTCCAAATATGAAAAAGACCAAAAAAATAAAATATTCCAAAAATCCGGACGGGATTATGGTTACTACTTCTAGTAGGCAATTGTTGTGTCGCCTTTGAATATATCATTCTTTCCACTCCATACATTATGAGTCGGGACTATAGTTGGACCTTAGGAGCTGTACTAGTTTCTCAGTTTCTTCACCAATTGGTTAAGCTTCCAGTCATTATGGAGCTCTTTGTGGTGCTTCCTGCATAGCACAATTTATATTGAGTCTATGCTGCCTGAGTCTATCCATCTGCTCATGCTCTTGTTCAAAGGAAGTCCTAAAACCGGAGTCGGCCACTCCTCATATTTCTTGACTATTGCATGTCAGCCATCCTTATCGAGTCAGTCCATTTCACCCGAGATCTTCCAAATCTTTCAACGTAGCTGGTACTTCATGCTGGTTGATGGGGGATGCCTTAATGCCCTCCTTCCAGCGAGTCTCGTTCCGTCGACTTCAACCCATTTATTCCGGGACTTGAGGCTTAGAGTTCGGTTGAGTACCTTGAGACTTGCAGTCATTAGTGGCAGGTTCTCTCGCCATTGACAGTTTTGGGAATACATCAATGTTCCCTAATCGATGGATTGATCCTAGTGTTCGACTTCAACATATCTATTCACACTCCGATGATTTTACTCTGTTCCTTGATACCCATTTTCATTATTGGTGGGTCATCTCGCATCTGTTAACGGTATACATCATTCACCGGTAATCAGACGATGTCACATCAGGTTCGAACTCAACTCCTTTATTCACTTGATGGGACTTGCGCTGTCGAAGACTTGTGTAGAACACCCCAAGCGATAGTGGCATTTAGTATGCTACTTATGATTATGACTTTACATCTGAGATATCATCTCTCATATATCAACAGTTTGAACCTCCAGTTTGCACCAGTTGTTTCTTTTTCAGCAGGAGACCATATCTTACTGTAGAGGGATCATGGCTATGACCACTTATGACATGTTTTCACTATGTACTGCCTATTCATGGCCACTGTATCAGATTGTTGTACTATATCGACATTTATTCAGGGATTCTATTGTATTATGACGAGTGAGCTGCTCCTTCCACTTGTGTCTCCATCACTCCACTTCTGAGATTTATAATGTATTTCGGCCATCGTAGCATCAGTCTCTGGCCTCACACATTAGAGGGCATATGTTACAGCATAATTTTCCACCTTGTGAGCATCAACACTCTTTGGCCTGTAGGATCCATTTTTCTGACTCAGATCCACTTTATATCCTTCAGACACACTATTTTCCCAATTTTTTTCCCTGTACGCTAGCTGCATCACTACAGTGGGTGATGGCTTGGGGTAGACCACAACAGACAGTTGACTACCAGAAATTTACTCAATTATCAAAGCTATGCTATATAAATGACAATGCTAAGATAATGAAGAATATAACCAACCTCGATCCAAACGTTTGATGTAGATCCCCGTTGGAGCTTTTCCAATCCGTGCACTTGAACCTGCAAATTAGTCTTGACAGCCAATATACGACAAGTGCATACAATATATAAACAACATTAACATCATCAATAGCAATGGTCCATGATATTATAAGTAAATGCAACCCAATTTAATATAAACAACATTCACAACATTACTAGATGAGAATATGAGTATTTCTATTAATAAATAACAAGAAGTACAATGTGATACGACCTCTTGCCGACAACCAATCTGAACCAAGATCTGGATCAATCCACTTGTGCCTCCACCACTTCAATCCTCCATGGAATGGCAAACTCAAACTGTGATAGGAGTTTGGAAGGTGAACATAGAAGGTTCACAACTACAAGGATCAATGAGTGTAGACTCAATATAAGGCAAAAATCCACTAGAGTTCTCTTGCTCTTCCTTCTCCTCCCGTCCATAAGCCATATGTGCTCAATATATAGTCCTCCCAAAGGTAGGTGAAAGGACACATCGAGGTGTTTCGGGGAAAATGGAGGGCCAAAGGTCACCCTATGACCGCTTTTTGGGAGTAAAAAGTAATAAACTAGTGATTTTTACCATTTTACATGCTACTTGCGGGCTATAGTGATGCAACTCACTGGTACGCCCACTATAGTGATGCAGCTAGCGTACAGGGAAAAAATTGGGAAAATAGTGTGTCCGAAGGATATAAAGTGGATTTGAGTCAGAAAAATGGATCCTACAGGCCAAAGAGTGCTGATGCTCACAAGGTGGAAAATTACGCTGTAACAAGACCATGATAAATTTTCACTTTGAAATTTTTTATTATCAAATACCACAACATTTTTTGTTAGTTTTAAAATGAAATAAGAAAAAATCTTAAACAACATTGGTTGTTTAAAAATAAACCTAATAGTTTATGTAAATGACAAATACCACAAAATTTGTCAGTTTTAAAATGAAATAAGAAAAAACGTTAAACACCATTTGGTTCTTTAGAAATAAACCTAATAGTTTATGTAAATGACAAATACCACAAAATTTGTCACTTTTAAAATGAAATAAGAAAAAATATTAAACAACATTTGGTTGTTTAGAAATAAACCTAATAGTTTCTTTGTCCCTCGAATTAAATGAGTATTCACACCGCATTGACTCATTCGACACCTAGCTTGTACTGGCTTTACAAGTGGCACCAAAATGGGTTTGATATCTGCAATTCGAATTAACATTTGTAATTCCGTGAATGATAATAACATGTTTCCTGAGGATTCTTGTTCATGATGTACACTACTTTTAATGTCAACTATTTTTAATGTCAAGAAGTGTTAGAGACATTATCCAAATGCATATTTCCTATGATATAATCTATGTGATCATATGTTTGAAATTAAGATTGTAAAATCCATTAACATTAGACTGAAAGTCACTTAATGGTAAAAGTATGTTTTTTAATCAAATCAGTGCATGTGTAAGATAGCTGTGAAAGCAACTGCGGGGACATTGCCACCTCGTGGCTCTTGTTTTTTAAATGTTTTGTATTATATAATTTTGTATTTGTTTTTTTAAATGTTTATTTGTTATTTTTAAAGTTTAGTGTAATTTTTTTAATTTTGTTTTTTAAAGTATATTTATTATTAATTGATCAAATATTAATTTATTTTGTTATATCATTTGAAGTTAATAAGGGGTATTTGTTCAAGACATAGTACATTGAGGTCTAGGAAGAGAGCCAATCTCCAAAAAATGCCGATTCTGATGAACATTTTGACTTGCACAATATTCTTGATTACTATCATGTCGTTAAGGAAAATGTTAAATTTCACAAATTTTTTGTAGCATATTTTTGTAATTTTTTGATTTTAAAATTTTATTTTAACAATAAATATTATGTTTTTAATATGCTATTTACAAATATATGGTATAATGTTTGTTGAGTTCATGTGAATCATCACGTTATGGAACATAATGTTAAATATCATTTTTAAACATAAAATCTCCGAAAATACGTTAAAAATGGTTTGAAATGTCTTTATTTTCTCTTTTTTTACAAATTTATTCATAAAAATAACTTATTTAAGGGGAAAGTTTAAAGAAAAAACTTCCAAAATGTATATATTTTTCATTATAACTAGCTTTTAAATATGAAAAAAATTCCAAAATGTATATATTTTTTCATTATAACTAGCTACTAAATGTATATTTTTTTTTAAATTTGAAAAAATGAATTTGTAAATAAAAATTATAGTTTTTTTATGACCAAGAAGATTCACAATCGCAAAAAAATGGCTAAAAATGAAAAATGGTGCCACCAGTATACACACTTTTTGAAATGGAGGTAAAAACAACTACTAAAATTGATCTCCAAAAAAACGAGAACAATGTCAGGTTCTCATCAAGTTGTATAACTTGTTTCAAGTGATTGACTTAGATTTATAGAAGCTCGAGGAGGCCATTATGTCCACTAAAATTGGCTAGGTGCAAACTGAGTCGTCACTTCCAAATGACTCTTCAGATGTCTTACCTTCTGAGCCTCATTCAAATTCACCACAGGCTGATGGTCATGCTACCGAGTTTTCTACTTTAGACCATGTAAATACTTCCCCTATCTCTCAAGTTGCTCAAGATCAATCTTTGGCTGGTCTTGCTAGTGTAGATCAACCACAGTCTCAAATCCCCTTGATAATTATCAGAACCTCCTAAATTACAATAACCTAAATCTATGGAGGTTGATAATGACTCTTTTAATCAAGATATTCCTAGTGTAACTTCACAACCTAAAAACACAGTCCCATCTACCAAAAACTCTCAGTCCCTAGTTGAAGATTTTACTCTTACACTTGGTCAAACCAATCCACACATTCTTGATCTCTCTACCCAATTTTTGTGTATTGATTCCACTCAACCTCAACCCATTCTATCATCTATCAACATTTTGAAGATTTCTTCTCAAGACACAACAAAATTTGGTGAGGATGTAGTAGTCTCCTTAGGAGACTATTTCTTCAGTAAAAAACAGAAAGCAATCATGAAAAAGAAAAGAGGAAGGGAAGAGGATGTAGTCAATGGTCCTCTGGTGCATCGGATTGTACGGAAGCAAGCATCCATAGATGTCCAAAGATAAGCCTTGGAGACGTCAACTGCCATGGGGGATTTTGCTGGATCCAATTATCACACTGTTTCCACCTTAAACCAGATAATAACTGATGAGAGGGTTAAAGTTGCTTCTTTTTAAACAAAGAAAATGTACTTGCATTTCGATTTTGTCAAGCATCTGGATGATTTAAGAGCTCAACACCAGAAGAAAATAGAGGATTTGTAGAAACAATGCAATGAATTTCTAGAACAAAAGAAAGTGGAAGACCAAAATATCATAGAACAAGCTGTGGAGATAAGGGATATCAAAGAGGAACTTAAGCAGCTTAAGTCACAATCAGTCTCCTCTTCTTCTTTTAAACTCACCCTTGAAGAATTTAAGGCAGAAGCTATTGCTCCGAATAATCAATTTAGATAATCACAAAAGGTTTTCCTATCTGGTTTGAATGAGATACAAGATGATTTTTCAACCTTGGAGCATCTGTCTGATCTACTAAGTCAGCATGTGGAAAATAAGGTAACAACATGCAAACCCTTTTAACAATTTCCTGAATGGAAAAAATATTTTAAGAATGTACCTGAATCTATCCCTTGGATTGATCCTATGAGGATTAAACGAGATGGTGTTTCTTTGAGTTCATGGGATATTGTATGTGAAGATGTTTCCAACATGATTGATAAAGGTGAAAAGGTCCGTGGTCATCCCTGGGCCAAGGATGATAACTTCATGGAGAATCTTGGACTACCAATGTTTGCTGAGTTGGCTAATGCAGTTGTAGCTAAGTGAAGTTTGCTGAGGTAGATCAACAACGTGATGAGTCAGTGAGTCAGATTCGTGCGCTAAGACATATTGATTTTTCAACATTGAGGATGTTCCTTGTGTCCCCTATCCATCACAAAGCTTCAATGGAGAATTTCCTAGAAAATTGGCAAAATATTATGCAGAAGAAAATTCATTCTTTTATTTGCAAATCTCAACTCCAACTAGAACATGCAATCTATAAGGATGTAACATAAATGTTAGATGCGTGTGATAAATGGAGGGATTTCTTGGCTAATCTGAGTCAAAGTAGTTAGTGTATCCTAGGGTGTAGGAGATATGATCCTTATGTTTTGTATCTAGCTTATCCATTAATTTGTATTTGTTTGATCTCTGTTCAAAGAAAAAAGGGATGTCAGACTTGGGACTACACTATATGCAGATATGCTATGTATGTCTGAGGGTTGTAGTTGATTTTTATCGTTCTGTTGATGACACTGTTTAATGTTTTGGGAGCAATATCAATGGAATCTCAGAGATCTTCTGCAATTTTGGTGTCAACCTGATGAGTAAAAGTGGAATGTTTTCTATGTTCTTATTCATTCTTTTTCATTTCAGTTTTCATAAAATTAATTCTGTAATGTATCTCTAGAATATATTAATTATCATTTTATATTCATGTGCTATTGCCTATACTTAGTATTTGGATGTCTTAACCTATTGTAGAATTAATCTAACTACGTTGTGATTGATGGGATTGTCAGATTTGATTAAATACTGTTGATTGCATCATCTTACGCTTGTTTAACCATTTATATTTCCTTGCTAACTTTTATAGATTTAACAATTGAGCTAATAGATTAATTAGTGGTTCTTTCATATGCTTTAGAATGTTTAGATCTGCTCAATTCCTCTTAAAAGATTAATAGTGATAAAAGGACTATTATGATCCAGTAATTGATTATTGGTTATGTTCATTTTAATCACTCTTGGATGTTTCATGAATGATTACACGTTTCATTTTAAAATCTATTTGATCTTATTCTTAAATTTAGATTTTACTAACTTTGGTTTATTTGTGATTTCTCATAGCTCAATTAGTTTAGCTTGTTGTTTAAGTGTTAAGTTAGGCCATGTCACATATAGTAGCACCTGGTAGATTAGGGTTTTACTTAGTTTAGGGAAAAATCAAGACAAGTCCCCTTTTAAGGAGAAAAACCAATTTGTGGAGCCATGATATCCATTGGAAATAGTCATCCCAAATGACTTAGGATTAGGAAACCCTCATGAGGGTATCAGAAACCATCAGGTCATATTGTTTCCTTTGCGTTGGTGAGTGTGCCGCATATGCCCGTCAACACTATGTAAATGATGTAATATCGTTGATGAAATTGATGGAACATGGTGAGGAGCTCAATGAAAAGGCCCTACCATGGACATCCTGAATATATGTGTATATCAGAAAGTAATGTGGTTAGAGAACCATGCGCTAGTCAAGCGCAGTAGTATTGTAAATATGATGTACATGTGCATGATAATAATAAATAAATCCACAATTGACTATGCAAGGAGACAAGAGCATGGGGCATGTTTACCTAAGGTTAGGAAGGGACGTATTGAATCCATGAAGCAAATATATGAGAGCCAAGTGTCCTAGAGAGGACCGGTGAACAATCAGATGTCAGTTTGACTCACCCACCCCAATAATTTAATGCTTCCAAGAGGAAGGTAGTTGAGCCAATTATTACCTTGGAGGAAGGAAGGCATGGGTATTAGTTCCTTGTGACAGAGTAGTGCTAGTTCTTTGTGTCATGCATCTTGCAAAACTAGGAATGGGAGTTTCTTATTGTGTAAGCAACCAGTTGAATTGAAATCATCCTTAAATTACCTATCAATTCAGGGGATGGAATAGTAAATTTGTCAGTGAGTTAGTCAGTCAATTAATCAGTTACATGGTCAAGTAACTCAATCCCTCATGGGTGTAACTATATCGCACTTTCTTGAGTGCAATTCATATTATCCATCAACCAATTTTATCAAACTCATATGTGGAGGAGGATTCGACCCTTTCCTGAGAGGAATCCTAACCTGAATAGTGACAGAGCAGAGAGTGCATCTAAGCTCTAGATTCATGGTCATGACTGCAGGTTGAAGAGGAAGCTGGAGAGCATAACTACTATAGTTCCTTTGTTTATATAGGCATCAAACTGGTATCGAATTTCCCATCAATTAGTTTGTGCTTGTGTGTCTTGAATCCGTGTTGAATATTTGTGTGACAGAGTATGTTCCTGGAAGTGTCTGAGTAAGTTTCAATAGAGTGGGGAACTTGTCTATTCTCAGTCATGCACCTGGAATTATGGTTCAATGTTGTTGATGTCAACATGAGTATAGCCACCTGTTAGTCCTATTATAGCAGATTGGTCTGTTGGAAATTGGTCGAAGTGATTCCCTAGAGCAATTGGTTGTGCACAACCAATATTTTCAAGCCCTGTGAAAACAAAGTTTGTAAGCAGATGATTTGAGGTTTAGGTGGTATTTATATGCACACATTGGTATAGGACCTAGAGGAAGGTGATGGCTGAGGGACCATTGAGAGGTGAAGGGGTACCTTTTTGGTGTTATGTGGGGTTGGTATTATGGATCCCAAGCTAGCTGAGTCTGCATGAGGCATCTGTGGTTCTAGAGGTAAACCAGATCTGATAGTATGTCCTGCTTGATTTGTTGTAATCCCTGAATAGTGAACATAGTGTTGAGCACCAAGTGGATTGGAATCCAATAGTGGTTGCATGACCTCTCATTGGAATAGAAAGGTTTGGATGGTATTTATGTGCACACACTGGAATAACACATTTGAGGTGTGGTGTGGAGTGGGTATTGTTAGAAAAACAGGATCACAGAGCAATAACAATAAACAAAAATGCAAATATAATCACACACACATTACAAGAGAGACATAGATATATCGTGGTTCACCCCAAGATGGGCTACGTCCACACTAAATTTTCCAGTCCTTATTGTTATACCATCCAACAAAGTGCAGGGATACAACCTGTAGCACAACCGCTGCACTTCCTCTTCACTATCTCACAGTCTCTCTTCTTGATCTCAGAGATCTTTACAATACATAAAACCCAACACATCAACCCTAGCCGTATTACAATGTATTTATTTTATAAGGGAAATGCAATGGGAAAATACCATGGGTTACCCAAAACCATGGCCCCGAAAACTGTTGGCGAAACCAACCCCAAAAATTTTTCTCGAGGGCTACGCCCCCGAACCCCCATAACTTGGGGGCGTTGCCCCCGAACCCTCGACAGGGGCCTGCTAGCCCCCGCGCTCCCCAGCCAGGGGAGTGCAACCACTCCCCCAGACCTCCTGGGGATTGTGCCGGGATCATAACCAAACCTGGGGTATGAACGCGTTTGAATAATAATATCTCTGAATCTGGAGATCAGGCTCCATAACCAACAAGTATTGTGGACCCCAAACTAACTGAGTCTATATGGGGTTGATTGCTAGTATTGAGTACCAGAGTGGTGTAGATTGCAAAACTAGCTAAGAGACTAGTGAAGGATATGACCTCCTAGTGGAATAGCGGGGTTTGGGTGGTCCTTCTACACACACATTGGTATAGCACCTGGAGGAGGGTGACACTTGAGGGACCATTGAGTGGTGAAGGGGTAGCTTGTTGGTGTTGTGTGGGGTGGGTATTATGGACCCCATGGTAGACACATTTGCGCGGGGTTCCTGTAACTCTATGGTAAGTCACTAGTTAACATTTCCCCTCTAGTACCTGGAAAATCCTGTTAACCTAGCAGAGGCTGGCCTGTATTGAGAATTGAGTTTGGGTGACTATAATAACTTGTTAATCCAACAGAGGCTGGCTTAGCTATGTCCTTGTGCCTATTTATTGTGGGTGAGATCTAGATAGTTCCCCTTTCCTTAAGGTTATCATGCCTAGATATAACTGGACAATCTACCGAAAGTGGACTTAAGGCATGATCTCCCTAGTTCAACACGAATCTAGAACAAATCAGACATAATCCAAATCTACCTTCCTAGATAAAATTAGAGATTAAGTGATGTAAACATATTACCTTTCAGATCTGTAAATATTTTCCTCCTTTGTCGCTCCAGGCTCCGCGATCATCAGATTCGTAGCTGCAAGACCTGTCAGAAGTACACGCAAGAGACAAACAAGCAGTAATAGTACATCTACACAATACTTGATCTAAGTAAATGGTTAAGGAAGTAAACTATAAATATCAATGAACAACAAGACATTTATGGAAAGAGCTTTGTATTACTATAAAAAAGTGGGAATACAAAGAAGATAGAGGATTACAGCCAAGCCCTAACGTCACAATCTTCCTCCAACAAGCCAAGCCAATGCCTCTAAGGAGAAATGGGTGCCTCCAAGAGATGAATGATGATATCCTAAGCCTATTCCACTAGCATATGGATGCTATAGCCTTCCTCCCTTTGGAATGGAGAGGAGATTCATATATATAGGACTAGGAGGATAGAATAGGTTGAGAAATAGTGGGAGAGGACTAAGGGATCCTCCCAAGGGGTTAGGGAACCGAAGGCTAGATAAAATACAAGCTAGGGATAGAGATCCAAGTCATACACCTTCGAGAAATCACTCGAAGATGCCCTTTATCCACATTAACTGACATCGGTTCAAGTTGTATTAAGACCACCTGCGCCTGATAGGGACGATGCATGCTGTACAAAGGTAACATGGGCCGATGATGCAAGCTGTCAGGTGACCACTTGCACTTGATCTAGTTGGGTGCAAGTTTCTAGGGAGAAACCTGCGCCGGCCCAACTAGATCCTATGGCAAAGGGTCAACAACTTCTTCAGTTGGAATTCCTAGTCATGGAAACCTTAGGGGTTTTTGCACTGAGTTAACATATGTCTTATGATAGCGAGATTTTAGGTGTAACATAATGCTCCCCAAAGCATGAAGCTGATAAAACTAGACAGGTGAAATGATTTGATAGAAGGATGGAAAGGACTTATTGGACGGAAGATGCTGCTGCAATACAACTGACTCTGAGAACACAGTCTCGTATGACTCACAACATGGTTTCCGACCAATACAATGCATATCCATGGAAGTAAAGACCAACTGAACACAATCATGGCTACTAGACACAATCATAGATCCAAGATGAGATGATAACACAACCACGACCAATACAAAGTGGATCCGTGTAATATAACTCAAGCAATATCTATTGCAACCTGGGTAGAATATGACGTCCCCAGGGTCTTCAAGTTGAACTCGCAATGATACGAATCTATCCATGTGATTAGAATGTTTTGAAGTCGAACATGGTAGAAACCACTTGATTACCGGTCATTATTGTATATCGTTAACAAGTGCGAGGAAAATCACCATTAATGTCGATGATCCCCAAGGTATCCTAGTACATATCACCAAGCGCTAATAAATGAGTTGAAGTCGAACGCTTGATGAAATATTTCAATCAAGAGTCAATGATGTAAACTCATGGTGAAAGCGAAGTAACTTGCTATTGAGGCATGCAGGCCCAAGGTACTCGATTGGTTTCTAGATTCAGTCCTCAAATGATGTGTTGAAGTCGATGAGGATGAATCCGTCGAAGGAGGGCCATGATGAATCCCCCATCATCGACATGAAACTCGATAACAGATGTTTGGAGTAGATCGGATGGTATAGTAACATGCAATACTGACTCAGATTAGAATGACATGATAGAGGGTGTACTAAATGCAAATGATGAGCAGTGAATGTATCTTGAACATGGACATGGCATGACTTGGAAGTATTGACATGACGAAAACGACGCCAAATCCTAATGCAACTGATGGCGGAAGTATTCTTTAGATGACCCAAAGGAGTAACAAGACTCATGAAGTTAGCTGGGCTCAATGACAAACATATTACTCAAGTACTGAATGAAAATGCAAATGAGTGCCATGTTCAAGAACGACTAAGTACTGCCATAGGTTAAAATGTAAGACAAAAACTTTCCTTTTTCCCCATCATGACTGATGAGTGCCTCACTTGTTTTTCAGCGAGCTTGAGGAGGGTAACCAGATGCTCGGTATAGCTCATCTCATAGATGAGTCCAATCCCAAACGTTTTTCGAACCTGGGAAACGAGGGGTTCATCCCATGGCGGGCCCTTCAATGTTGAATTTTAACGAGTCCATAGAAGGTAAAATCAACGTCATTTCACATTTAGAGAGTCTGAAAAGAACTAAAGAAGACTCCAAAGGTCCTTTTTCGTAAAGTTAGCCTCTTCGCTCGAAAAAGGGTAAAACAACGCGAGAGAGGACTCTTCCAGTCATGATTGGCTGGAGTATTCCTTTTTCGTAAGTAGTGCCCCTTGGTCCAAAAAAGGGGTAAAATATCACCAAGAAGACGATCATCCAAATACTTTTACAAGCGTGAACGTATCAAGTTCGCTTGGCGATCTTTTCGTATTTAGAGATCCTGAAAAGAGTTTAAAGAAAAACTCCTGGAGTTCCTTTTTCGTGGGAGTTTAACGAGCCCGAAAAAGTGATAAACTATAAATCGATGACTTATTCTCATCGTTTTATGAGCACGAGAAAGGACAAAGAGTTAGCTCGGTGTCATTAATAATTTGAATTTAACAAGCGAAATAATGACATAAAAAATGATCGATGAGTTGTTCATACCTAATAATACTCGTGAGATAATCACCATGACAAAAAATGGTATTAATTAGGCACCTAACTTCACCTGCAAGCTTAAAGACTAGGTCAAAACAGTTAACTGAGTGTTTAAATGCAGAAAATAACTCAAACTATAGTAAATAACCCACTAAAGAATCAAATTAAAAAAGGAATATTCCATTTTTAGTTATAAAATGGGCAAAATACTGAAAAAGAACCACAATTGTTTTTACCAAGTTGGAGAGGTGTGAAGTGCCATTTGGAGCCATTTTTCACTTGTTGATTCCAGGAGCTACAGTTGACCGTTTTGCGTGCCGTCAGAGACAGGTAAGCCTAAACTTTTCTATTTAACTTTCTAGTGGATCACATTTATGTTTTTGTTGCATTTTAGTGGGTTTTGAGTTGATTTGGTTGGGGGATATGCGCTCGTGGGTCGACGCAATCCCTCCTTACGGGATCTGCGCCGGGCATTAGCCGACGCAAAACCCGTAAGGGTAATTTGCGCTGGCGATGGCCTGTTAGCAATGACGTCCTGCGATGACGCAAACTCCCAAATACAACTCAACACCCAACCCAAAAGAAAATATTTTGATGATTGGAAAGGTTTCTATTGATGTTTAAATACCTTTTTTGACAGGTTCACGGTGACATATATGGTTCTCGAGTGGCAAGAATGAGAGCATGAAGTTGATGATGCTCAAGATGAGAATAACCCTCAATGCATTGATGCATTGAGGAACTGTGGGTTGCTCAAATAATTCAGAGTGTCGAGCATGAGGGCCCAAGTTCCACTATTGATGCACATGATCCAATGTTGGGATCCGGTGCATCATCATTTTGTGATCGGAGTGCATACACTAAGCATAGATGTCGAGGACATCTATTTCTTGACAAGGTTATTCCGGCGGGGAGATCCTGTATCTCTTACTGTATCACGAGGAGGTGATCGGACATTGGATGATATAGTTGACCAGTGGTGTACCCCAGGCACTGTGGCTATTGGTGGGAATATCCCCATCAAAGATATTTGAGACTGTGCTCTATGTACCGTTCTCTTCACCATAGTGAGGGTAGCGAGAATTCGATCTACTCACCTCGCGAACAAATCGCAGTTGATGTATGCGGAGGAGTGAATGGATCCTAGGGTATTTAGATGGTGTGAGGGACTCCTCACCAACCTCCGGAGTCAGTTGACCAAATGTCGGCACGGGGCGCTAAAACAGTTTGGCTATGGGTCGGTAGTGATATCATTTCTGTTGGAGCGGGTGCCTCATTTGCATCCACAGGTGGACTTGGATGACCAAGATGCTTGGGATCCACACATGACCAGGTGGTCAGAGGTGATGGCCCACCATGAAGCAGGGGTCCTATCATAGGCTTTGGTTCAGGATTTTTCACTTGGCTGGAGGGACAGTTCCTCATGATAGAGGATTATCCATACATCAGGACAGATTTCAGAGGCGACTTCAACCTGGTGCTTCCCGAGGGAGCACAATGGGGCGATATTGGTAAGAACAACAATTATTGTGTTTTTTTATTTTATGCATTTATAATTTGTTTGGAGTAGTGTTGATGATTGAAATTGTTTTTGTGCAGATGTGGGTCCATTGCAACCAGTTGGAGTCTCACTTATTGCGAGGAGAGGAGAGGTGCCAGTCATGGGTCTCACGATGCGTGATGCCATCAAGGAGATGGAGGAGGTCCATGAGAACCTCCATAGGGTAACACTGGACATCCCAGAGCCAGGTTTCCATGATCTACCCCGGGGTTATCAGAAGCTCACCGTCGGGGTGTCTTTATGTTTCGGCACGCTGCTCCATAAAGTGGCGAGGGCCGTAGTCTGCTATCATGAGAAACCTAGGGATTAGACTCATGTTTATGTATGTACTGAAAGCTTATGAGCTTCATATTTTGTTAGAGATGACTCTTACTGAAAGCTAGTATGCTTCAGACTTTTGTATTAGCATTATCATTTTGTATCGATTTATATATATATAAAGATACTTTCGACAGTTTTATACATTTTGTGTTCTATGGATGATTAATGAGATCTTGTTTACATGTTTGCTTATACAATGGATTATTTACATGTTATCTATGCCTTTATATTTTGTAGATATGTTATGTGTTTGCAATATACCAATCTAGAATGAAGTTGGCCATCGAGTCAACAACTGTATTCATGTCTCATGGAATGTGCAGGTATTGAATAGATTCAAAGGACCTTTCTAGAAGACGGACTCGTCGAAAGAGACAGAGTAGGGTAGGGTCGTGGATATCGTAGATCCGGTTAAGATGGGAAACCACTAGCTGTGAATCCAAATGGATGACAACGTGCTTCATACCCAAGGAAAGAGCGTCAGTTAGGGCTCCAATGACTGCCTGATACTCTGAGGCGTTATTGGTTGCGTATCCCAGAAAATTTCCTCCTGAGCCGATAAGCTCGCCAGTGGGAGAATAAAGTACCCAGGCTTCCGAAGCAAGGTTACAGGTATGCCAGCTGGCGCCGTCCGCGAATCCATAGCAAGTTTCCATCTGCACATGTAGACAGAACATGGTATAAGTAGAGAAACAAGATCTAGACAGACTAAAACAAAAGCATCACACCACACAAAACACACGCCATGTACAGTATATACAAGATACCTATGCGTGAAAGAGTCAGGCATAGTACCTCTTTAGGTAGATCCCATTGCGGGGCTCACCCAAAGATATCCCATCATAGTCCTCTAGTTCGTAGGCTCCCTTCTCTAGAACACATTTCACTATGTATGGTCCGTGCCACATGGACTCGAACTTACCTACCCCCAGCTTATCGTGCTTTTGGTCGTATGTGAGGACGAAATCACCCTCGTTAAAGATATGAGGTTTAACTGGCATATCGTATTGTGCTTTGATGCATTTCTTGTGTGCCTCGTTGGCAAGAGCAGCATTGTGGTAGGTCTCGTCAAGTTTTTCTAGGTAAAGGAAATGTTCTTCCTTGGTAGTAGTGTTTGGAAGAAGTTCAACTGCAAGTTTGAGAGATGGAATCTCGCACTCTATAGGTAGGACTGCCTCTAATCTGTAAACTAGTTGGAATAGTGTAAATCCGGTGGTAGTCTTGACGGAGGTCCGGTATGCCCATAGTGCGGAAAAGAGCATGTTATGCCAGTTTGATTTATGCTTACCCACCATGCGTTGAATCATGGTTTTCAAGACCTTGTTAATGGCCTCTACTTGTCCATTGTACTGTGGGTAGTAAGGGATTTATTTTTCATGGAGAAAACCCAATCTGGCGCTCAATTCGTCAACCATATAGTTCTGGAAATGAGATCCATGGTCGGTGACTATGGCTTGTGGAACACCGAACTATGGAATAACATGATTAAACATGAAGAGTGCAACGATTTTTCCGTCTTCATTGTACGTAGGCATAGCCTCATTCCATTTAGTAAAGTAATCCATGACTAATATGATGTAACCATTCCCCCCAACCGAGGTAGGCCTACAGTGCATGAAATATATGCCCCATTTTGCAAAGGGTCCAATGACAATAATCAGGTGTAAAGGGGCTGGGTGGGTGTGCTTTTTCATTTGAAAATGATGGCATGGGGGACATTTTTTAACGACCTCTATGCAATCTTTAAATATGGATGGCCAGTAATATCCCGCACGTTCTATCTTTTGGGATGTAGCCATCCCAGAGAGATGACTGCCACAAGCCCCAGCGTGACAGCCATTCAAGACGTGTTCAGTCTCCTCACGTGTCAGACAGTGTCGAAGAACATAATCAATACCACAGCGATACAAGGTATCACTGATGATCAAGTAATACTTGGCGTGGTGGTGTATACGACGACGATCGTCACGAGACAGTTGGGGGTTGAACCGTTGGGTTTGAAGATATAAGGTAATATATCGATACCATGGGTCAGATGTGCTGATGAGTAACAACGAGTCATCGGGAAGAGAATTGTTGGGCTCAGATCCTAAATCAACTCGGGGAATATCACAAATGAGCTCCGCAAACACCAAAGAATTTTTAGACTTGGCCTTCTCGAAGAGGAGATCGAATTCCCGAAGTATCACAATCCAGCGTGAATACTTGCCCCCGAGTACTTGACTTTTCAAAACGTGGTACATGGGCTTTGAGTCGGTGATAATGGTGGTGGTGCGGAGTAGTATGTAATGACATAACTTTTGGACGGCAATGACTTCCACGAGAGCGAGCTTATCGACATGTGAATAATGAGTTTCAGAGTCAATAAGACCCTTACTTAGGTAATAGATCACATGTTCCTGGGCATTGTTGTCCTCCTACACCAAGACCATGGCGATCGTGGTGGCAGAAGCAACAAGATAAAGGATGTAATACTTGTAGTAATTGGGCGGTTGGAGCACACGGGCATGCGTAATGTCATGTTTCAGACCATCGAAGGATTGTTGCACTTGATCATCCCAAATGAACGGGACATCCTTGTTCAGTAATCTCATGTATCCCTGTGTCTTCTAAGCGAAATTACAGAAAAAACACCGTAAATAAGTTGCCTTCCCTTGCAAACTCTGTAGTTCAGTAATGTCAGTAGGAGGTGGGAGAGTGACAATATCTTCCACCTTCAAGGGATCAATGCGGATCCCATCCTTCGAAACGATAAAATCTAGGAGGTGTCTGTACTCACGCAAAATATACACTTGTGAGGGTTCAGGCAGATGTTGTACCACCTACATATAAGGAATACGACCTTTAGATGATCGATGTGGAATTCACGCTACTGCGAATGAGTAGGGAGATCGTCAAGATAGGGTTCCACAAAGTCCTTCAGATCATGAAAAGTGTACGACATGGCCCTCTGGAATGTGGCACCATCATTTTTGAGACCAAAAGGGAGATTGCGATAAGCAAACATGCCCCAAGGGTAGATGAAAGCTGTCTTGTGTTGGTCGACCGGGTGGATCTCAATCTGGTTGTAACTGGAAAATCCATCCATGAATGAAAAGATGACACTTCTGTCACAATTTTCGATGATCTGATCAATAAAGGGAGTGGGGTAGTTGTCCTTCGGACAAGCTTTGTTCAAATCCCGATAATCGACACAGACACGAATGGCGCCCTGCTTCTTAGCCACATGGATGACATTTGAGACCCATTCTGTTAATGGAACAGGGTAGATAATGCCGACCTTTAAGAGCTTTTCAATTTCTGATTTGATTGCCGTATTTTTTCGAGGGTGTACCGGACGTAACTTTTGGTAGACTAGTTTAGCATCGGGATAGGTTTTAATTTCATGCGAAATGATAGCAGGGTCTATCCCAGGAATTTCCTTGTAGGTCCAAGCAAACATGTCTCAGAATTGCTTGAATAAGGCCATGAAAGTAGTAAACTCTTTAGGGGAACACTTATGTCCTAAACGAATATGTTCCACTATACCAGGGGTAACCGAGATGTCAATTGGAGTGGTGGGTTCAATGTTTTCCAGGTTGCCCTCAATGTCTATATGACATGTGAGTATCAGGGACTGGGGGCAAGGGTAGACATCGGTGTGAAAATGGTGGTGATGCTATTCTCTACAGAATCCAATGGGGGAAGGAAAGACGATTGATGGTGTAGGTATTCCCACGGAGGGTCATTCGCACTCATGATTTCCATGATGGACTCGTCAGAAGGAAAAGTTCAGAGCAGAGGATTGGGTAAGTACGACATTTTTTTGTAGAGAACAAGATGTAGAGGCCACAACCAAGTGGTCCTCGGGTGCTGACTCGATATCCTCGTAAGTGAGTTCAGCGGGTGAAAGAGGCATGGTATCTCCAATCAGATACATAGTGGCTTCATTAGGTACAAGCCATTGATCGTTAGAGTTGGGAAAAGATGAAATCGTGGAGGAGATCATATTCATCGTGGAAACATGATTAGGGGGATCCGGGGTTGGAAAGACACCCATAAGAGATGAATATTTTATGAGGCCGACCCCCACACTCTCATATAGTTGCAAATATTATCCGAGTAATGGGACATTATCGCTAGGATGAGTAGCGGTGTCCGGTGTACAGAAGTCCAGTTGGTCGACAGTGACAATTCAGCCTTGATGGGGGAATTGCACTATGCGGAAGACAGATGACGCGACCGTAGTCATGGCATAAAACCAATTATGACCAAGTAAGAGATTATAATCTAAAGGAGATGCGACTACTTCCATGTTAATGGTTGCGGTCTTACCCCCCAAATTGACTGCTAAGGCTTGTAATAGCCCATGGGGTTGAAAGCCACGACCGTCGAATGATTTCAAGGTGGTGGGATAACAGTTCAATTCGGGAGAACCAATGGCTCTCCAACAAGATAGTGACATGACCGAGGTAGAATATCATTCGTCTAGTACAGTACGATGGACTGTCTTCCCAACAAAGTTCGTAGCAACTTGAAATTCTAGCTAGTGGGAAAGCCTCGGTTTAAAGTACTCAAGTCGAAACATGATTGTGTTCAAGGAATTCGGATCTACCATGCCAATAGAAACAAGAAGAGTCTTGCGTTGGTTGCAACAATTCTGCAATACCTCTAGCGTCGACATGGCACAAGGAACTTGCACCAAGTCCTCTACAATATTGTAGTTCTGAGCTTCCCGAGTATTGGGATTGAAAACTGCTTTTCGAATAGTGCTCGTAGGCGGATGCAATAATGACTCTAAAGAAGGATTCTCAATGGTGAGGGAGGCCTCCAGTATGGTAACATCGGGCATAGAAGTGGAATATTTTTCATAATTACTTCCAACGGGTTCCTTCGAAGGGATCGAGTAGTATGAACACGATCGGGTGTTCAAGTTAACCGTCTCACTATGCATCATGAGAACATGCGCGGTAGAGGATGCCTCTCCGTGTGAAGGATAGGTTTGAGCGATTAGTTGTTGGTTCTGAGTGGGGAAGGGATCATTGAGAACCGCGGGGGTGGGGTTTCCTTTGAGAAACTTATGCACTTCATCTCGGTGGGGACGTTCCTTCGAGAAATGTTCACCACCACACAGTAAACAAGGATACTTCAACTTCCTCTTCTGTTTGGTGTCTTCAGGGGTGGTCTTTGGCTCCTGCTGGTTAGAAGGTTTCTTGGGTTTTCCTTTGTTTTTCTTCTTACCATCGGATTTCTGAGGTGAAGCTGATTGAACAGAATTCACTTCTTCGGTGGAGGCAGGAGTGGATGACTTGGTGGTACTGTTTCCAGCCTGTGGTGGGGATGTGGAAGAACCCTAGGGGTTCGATTGTCCACCAGTTTGAGTAGGAGGCTGGGATTTAAGGGAACCAATAATGCCGTCAGCCTGAGGTCCCTTGGGTGGTTTTGTAGGGTCATATGTAGGTTGGGGTTCATCAGGAACAATTTCATACTGCGTGGCGGATTGAGCATAGACTAGGTCTAAGTAATGGGCATAGGCAATAGGTTGTTCCTCGGTGACGACCCCTGCCATGACCACGTCTTGAGATACGGTAGGCAAAAGAGACTTCGTGAACCAGTCAGCTAAGAGTTGGTCTGGAATGTGAACCTTAATGAGATGTCGTCTTCACCGCCACTCATGGATATGATATGAGATATGAGTTGTGGTATTCTGGCGAAGAGAGGTCAATAAGTCCGTACCAGTCTCATAGCGAATGGGAAATTGGAAATGGGTAAAAGAAGACATAACAAGAGAACGAAAATCTGGAAAGGAGTTCGGTGGCAATTCAATATACCACTTGGCAGTTGGGCCGGTGAGAGCTCATTGGAATAACCTAAGACGGATCGAGTCGTCCATCAAGGAGTTGGATGAACACGATAAATGGTATGTCATCACATGATTGTTTGGATCCTCACCAGGTTTGCCATCAAATTTGGGAATATCAGATGGTAGTTTGACCGGAATTGGTGGCCAATTGTATCCATGGAAGATGGGGTCATTAGTTAGACGAGACAGGTCAGGTAGGTCCAAGGTGGAAAAAAGGGAAGCTGTTGATTCAGCTGCGGGTACTGATAGTACTGATATGGCATATATGGAACAGTGGGACCTTGAATCGACTGGTTGTAGGGTGTTCCCGTAGGAAACTGGCCATAAGGGGGTGTGCCGCCCGGACCATATGTAGGTCCGCCACCATAATAGGGTGGTTTATGACCATAAGGTGGGGGTCCACCTCCATAGGGAAGGAGTGGGCCTCCTCCAAATGGTGTAGGTCGCCCACCGCCGGTGGGAGGGGGGGGGCTCCTCCAAATGGTGGGGGTATGCCACTGCTGGGAGGGGGGGCCTCCTAAAAAAGGTGGGGATCCACCACCACCGCCATAATAAGATGGTCCTCCATCGCCTTTGCTGGGAGGGGGTGGTTCTCCACCACCTTCGCCGGAAGGGTGGGAGCCTCCACCACCTCCGCTGGAAGGTTGGGGGCCTCCCCCACCATCTCCACCGGAAGGGTGTGGTCCTCCTCTGCCACCTCCACCAAAATAGGTTGGTCTTCCACCGTTGCCACTAGAATAGGGTGGTCCTCCACCATCAGGTGGGGGTCCTCCACCATCGGGAGGGGGTGGTCCTCAGCCTCCGCCAGAAGGGGTAGGGCCTACACTTCCACCACCAGAGTGAGGTGAGACATTGTTTCCAGAATGAGGTGGCCGTCCGCTAGAAGGTGGAGGTCGGCCTCCTCCAAAATTGTATGGGGGCCTGTCGCCTCCATAGGGAGGTGGAGGGGGACCAAATGGGGGTGGTGGTACTTGAGGGACGCTCGGTGGGGGTCCATTTTGTAAAACATCTTGGTGCCCCCATTGAGTGTATGGATTTACGGGATTGAATTGTCCCGACACAGGTTTAAGATAACCTGGATACGCTTGAATCCATGGTGGTTGAGTTGAATTGGATGGTCCCCCAATATGAGATAAATCCATGGTGGATCCCACAGCGGGTAAGGAAGTTCCAACAGAACGACCGATACTAAATGCTCCACTTGTATTATGGTTAGGAAACAGGGGTTTTCGCCCAGTAACAACATGCTAACTACTAATCGATGGTTGACCCATAATGGGTTGTTGATTACTTGCTACGTGATGAACATTACTCGTAAGAAAATTAGGGGTAAAGAGTACCCTCCCTGCGAGTTTTGGGGTGGGGGAGGGGTGGGTAATGTTCCTGTAGTAGTAAGAGGGGTGTTGGACTATTGTCCTTCAATAGGTTGAGTCATTTGGGGTATAGAACCGGTCTCCTGTCTAAGGGGTGTACTTGTAGGAAATGAGGGTTGGCCAGGTTCATAAGTGGTCATGTTGTGGATGGACGGTTCCGGTGAATCATAAGATAATGAACGAATCGGGATATGTCGATATGTGGGTACCTCTGTGTCTTCAGCCCTTCGTAAGAGACTTTGTCTTCGAAATTCGTCGCCCATGGCACATAATCTATCCAAGCGATCATGAAAGGGTGCGAGAAGCACATCAGGAGTAGCTCGAATGGGTGGGTGTGAAATGGCAAGATGAGCCACTTGTTGACCTAGAGATGTTTCCCAAAAGGATGCAGCTAGACAAATGCAGCGGATACAGGGTAATCCTGGGATGAATTTAACCATTATAAAGATCCAAGCTCTCCCGGTAGGACGCAAGGGAGAGATGTGTCTTCTGAAGTGGAAGTTTCCGCCTCTTCACCCCTTGAGGGGTTGGAGGTTGGTGAGTCTGGAGGAAACATATGTTCTCCCAACTCCATAGTGTTGAATATTGTAACTTCAAAGAATATTATATTTGTACTTTATTACTCCGGAGATGTTTCATCCCTCCGAGGTAACCCTATTATGTATCCGGAGATGTTTATTCCTTCGAGAGTTTGTATTAAGTAGGGTTATTAGACCCACCATGTGGGGGTCGGCCCAGTGGTTATATTTTTGGGGTTATTAGACTTCTCCAGGAGAGGTCGGCCCCATTAGGTCTTTTAGTCAGTTGGGAGTCAGTATAAATAAGAGAGGTGAACTCCTCATTAGATCATTCACTCACTTGTGGAAGAGTGCGCACTTGTCTGGGAGATCTGCTAAGGAGACAAAGAAGGAAGGAGCACATCTTGTATTTTGGTTGATCATCTTATTGAGGAAAGCTTTGCTGGGTTTTCTACCCCATGACGGTTTCCCAGGGTATATTGTGTGTCTATCTTGTGATTGTGTTTCTT
This sequence comes from Larix kaempferi, assembly GCA_027924585.1. Taxonomy (NCBI): domain Eukaryota; kingdom Viridiplantae; phylum Streptophyta; class Pinopsida; order Pinales; family Pinaceae; genus Larix; species Larix kaempferi. Next base: position 29,396,054 of record BSBM01000217.1, read on the forward strand.
TCAGTGATCTTGCTTGTCTATTTGGTTTAAACTTAACACATAGTAGGGTTTTCTACTTCAGGTGACACGACCATGTGTTGTAGAGATTTCTTCCTATGGATAAGAAGAAGCCCTCTTAGGATAAAGTGAGAAGAACTAACTCTATACTAAGACAAAAATGAAACAAATGTGATCTTGTTCCCTAGATTAAACAAGAATTTCAGAGTTCTTGTATTGAAGAGAATGAGAGAAAGTAACTCACCTTCACTCTTGATGTTTTGTCCTGCTTGTCGTTTCGATCCTGAAGTCCTTGCGGTGAATCTATTAAGATCAAACAATACACAAGCATATACAATTCTCCAATATTTCTGAATCACAAGTTAGAATCCAAATCCATATAGATACAAATCATGAAATTGAAATGCAATCAACACACATGAGTTGGGAAACAAGGCAAGTTAACTTTATTACGAATTGAATATTCTTACAAAGGTTGCTTGATGTCCAAGCCAACTCTAGCTCCAGGTCCTTCCTCTAGCTATCTCTGCAAAAGGATTATCATCATAGGTTTGATGCCCCACAAGTCCTCCCTTTGTCCCATGGAAGGCCTCTCCTTTATAGTGTTTGGGAAGGTTAACCAAAAGGAGAGTAAAATGTATCTAAAGAGTGTTTAGTGGATCATGCCTACTAAACAAAGAGAGGGGTTGGGATCGAATCAAAGCTGGTGATCCCAAGAAAATCTCTTGAAAGGTAATATCCCGAAATCCATGGCAAAAAGGCTAAAATAGGATTATTGCGCCCTAGGGTAGGAGCATAGCGCGGTAAACCTAATTATCACACCCCAATAGATGTGCATAATGCGATAATTCTTGCAAATTGGGTCAATTTGGGTGACGCATGGCATGTGAGATGTTTTCTTCAGTGTTTACGAAATAGACTTCACTCCTTGGTGTCTAGATGATCATTAAGAGGAAGTGTTTTTTAGGTCACTTGGTGTAAGGATGCGACACTAGGGTTTAGTGTGTAATATTGAGGTATAATAGATTCCCCCTAAAGTGTGAGGTTAGAAGAGACTGATGGCCGAAAGACTTTACAAATACTTTGTGGAGATAGCATCGAGGGGAGCAATGAGGAGCTGAAACAGAAACAAAATGTTAGATATACCACCAAGGCGGGCATTCCCATGCTCAGAAACAATTGACTCAAAGCATGGCTGCCGACCAATACATTGCAGATCCATGAGTACTGAGATGATGTGGACTGTAGAAAAATCATGGCTACTGTGAACAATCGTAGATCCATGAGACAATAATGACACAACCATGACCAATACATAAGTGGATTTGTGTGACAATACAAGAGTGAGGTATTCTACGTAATGCCTAGGTGGAAACCTGGTCAGAGAAACACCATCGCAGCCTGAATGTAATCAATATACAAAAAGGTGTCCAGGGTCTTCTACCTGATCCCAAACGATACGAGTCTAGCCATGTGATTACAAGGTGTTGAAGTCGAACATGGTAGAAACCATTTGATTACCGATCAATGATGTGAACCGTTAACAAATGCGAGGGAAATCACCAATGATGACAATGATCCCTAAGGTATCCATAGTACATCTCAATGAAGTGCGCATGGATGAGTTGGTGTCGAGCACTCCAGAGATTATTCGATCAGAGGTCAATGATAGAAACCTACTGTCGAATACGAGGAAACCTGCCATTGAGGCATGCAGGTACCAAGGTACTAATGGTTGAATCCTAAGCCTAATTCCTGGATAGTGATTTGGCGTCAACAGGAATAGACTCATCGAAGGTGGGAAATAATGATTCCCACATCATCGACATGAAATCAGAACGAGAGATAGTATGTAACGATGGAACAAGAGAACATGTACTGACACAGTGAAATATTTGACATAGTGGATGACTTAGAGCAACGCAAACCCTTTGAACATATAACGGCATGAAGTAGAACCTAGCAGTAGGGATGATAAATAGCAGAGAACAAACACATGACGAGTAGGCTCGTGGCCAAACAGACGACTCGAGATGGTGACCATAACTCAGCAGAAAAAGATAAATACCCAAAAGTAGACAAGGGACAGACACATGCCATGTTCAAAGGTGACGACTGACAAGCTGCCAACAAGATAAACTTGACTCATTTCCCATTTTCCCCCGACATGATGGACAAGTACCTCTTTGTTGTTTTACGAGCTTAAAGAGGATAACAGATGCTCGGTATAGCTCATCTCATAGATGAGTCCGATCTCACATGTTTTTACGAACCTGAGAAAGGAGGGGTTCGTCCCAAAGTGGGCCCTTTCGATGTTGAATTTTAACGAGTCCAAAGAAGGAAAACTCGACAGTTTTTCACATTTAGAGAGCCTGAAAAACTTAAAGAAGGCTCCAAAATGTACTTTTTTGTAAATTTAGTCCCTCAAGCCCGAAAAAGTGTAAAAAAATTCCCGAGAGAACTCTCCTAGTCAAAAGTTGACTAAGGTATACCTTTCTCGTAAATAGTCTAGACGGGCCGAAAAAGGGGTAACCTATCACCGAATAGACGACCTTTCAAATACTTTTACAAGTGTGAAAGAGACAAGTGCACTTGGCGATCTTTTCGAAACGAGGGAGTCTGAAAAGAGCTTAAAGAGAACTCTGATGGTCTTTTTCGTAATTTTTAATCATTTTGGTATGAAAAAAGAATAAAATATTACCAAAATGATACTTTCCTCATCATTTTACGAGCACGAGTAAAGTCGACTAAGCTCGACACCGTTTACTTAATTTTAACAAGCACGACACGGGTGTGAAAAGGCGCTTGGAATCTTTTTCAGGTTTTAATCCAGAGTGTGAAAAAGATAAAGTCAGCTCAAATGAAGGTCAAAACATTAACATATTGCCAGTGTGAACAAAGTGGAAAGATCCTGTCAAAAATGGTTTATGAAACCTTGGAAAGAGGTATTAGTAATGTGAAAAATTTGACCTAAAAAGATATTTAAATAAAATAATGAGCAAAAAATAGTCATGCAACTTATATAAGCAAAAGGTAAAAATAGAAAGTTACCATTTTAACTTGGCTATTTTTTCTCATAGAGGGATTTTTACCTATTGAAGGGTAAAACTTCAAGTGACCATATCCGGAGATTGGAGGCACCGTTCTGACAACCGTCTGCACCAGGTAAGATCTCTTAATCGCCTCTTTCAATTCATGTCCTTATTTTTTATTTCTCATTAGTTTAGTAATTTTTTGAGGAAGCCCTAGGGCACCTTTTTCGCACCTGAAATTATCGTGGCCTCCCTCTGTTGGGAAACATGGTAATTTCACGATTATCGCTCTGTAGCACCATATGGGTGCACGGTAATTCCTGATTTCCGCGTAGCCAGGCTAAGCCTAGGTGCAATAATTGCAGAAAAAAGGCAAAATAATTTAGTGTTTCCTCATGTTTGGGATGAGATCAGTCTTCTAGCTTGCTCATGAATGTTTTAATTGGCTTTTTACAGGAGTTTACATCTCATTTGAGGAAAAATGGTTGATTGGAAGTCAAGGGAACATGAAGTTGATGATCAAGTGGCTGCAAATAACCAAATGACACTAAATGCACTGCGGGCATGTGGGTTGTTGAAGTTCTTTAAGACCAAAGGTATCCGAAAACAGGGCAAATTTCTAACTCACATAATACAAATGTGGGAGCCCTACATTCAAGATTTCTTAGTTGGAGAGCATACTCTCGAGATTGAACTCGAGGATATTTAATTTCTCACTGACCTCTCTAAGAGAGGGGCGCGGGTGAACCTGACGGGGCACAGGGCCTTAGACAAGAGTACAAATGACTTGATTGTTCATTACTGTCAACAAGGTTCTTCAAAGAAAAGTGGGAAAGTGGCCATCAAGGATGTGATAGAGCTCCCATTGAGGACTATATTGTTCACTATAACCCGAGTGGCAGGTAGTGTGAGCCCTCATCAGGCATCCCGAGCGCAAATGAATCTCACCGTAGAGTGCATGGCACCAACTTTTTTCAACTTGTGTGAGGGGGTGTTATCCAACCTCAAGGAGCAAGTGACCAAGTGCAGAAATGGAGAGACTCGCCAATTTGGATATGGGAGTATCTTAATCACCTTCTTTTTGGAGAGGATTCCATTGTTGCGTCCACAGATATCCATGCCTATACTCCCTATGACCGAGCCTCGGATGGGTCGATGGAGTGACTAGGCAGGACGGCTCGACGGACCAAAAGTATTAGCCTTCGGTGAGGACTTCTTCTCATGGCTTGAGGAGAAGATCATGATGATTGAGGACAACCCCTATGCAGGGGTGGATTTTTGAGAGGACATTGACTTGGCATTGCCCGATGACGAGGATTGGGACAACTTAGGTATATGATCTTCACTAATGTATTTTTAACTTTTCCAATATATATAACTTTTAGTGATTTTTTAATGTGTAAAAAGACCTAATGTATGTACATGTGCATGTCGTAGATCGTGGACCGAGGAGACCAGCGGGCTATTCGCCGCTGTGTCGAGGTGGGGTCCAGCATCAGGCCTCTACTAAGGAGGAAGAGGAGGATGACGAAGAAGCAGGAGGTATCCATGATGTAGAGCAGAATCTTGTGGGTTTGACCTTAGGAGTTCCTACTATGAAGATAGACGATGTCCCTCTCCATCTCCAGTGGCATACTATGGGTTTTCCTAGTCGTATCGGCCTACTCCTCCGCAGGGTGGATAGAGCTGTGGTATTCTACCATGAGTAGCGTGAGGAGTGCAATGATCATGAGGGTCGCGATGATCATGATGATCGTGATAGGTCTCCTTAGACAGTAGTATTTTCTTTTTGCGGCATGTATACGACATGTAGTCCTGAGAGCCAAATTTTGTATGGGATGGGATGGAATCCCAAATTTTGTCTTTAAACACAACTTTATCATATGTATTCAGAAAAACACTTTTATATGCGATTATTTACATGTGGACTTATTTCTATGATTTATTCATTTACAGTGCCTTGTGTGTTTGATTTATGATCTATTTTTTATGTATGGGCTAGATGCCAATCCAAAATGTAGTTAGCTAATGAGTCGGCTACAAAATTGAATTCTCTTGGTATATGTTGATATGAAATGTAATCAAAAGATTGTTCCAAGAGGCGTACCCTTCTAAATAAGTGAAGTAATATAGGATCGCGAACAATGTAGACACAATTCAAATGGGAGACCACGAGTTGGGAGTCTAGAAAGACTGATAAGGAGTCGATTCCAAGGGAAGCAACTTCAGTTAAGAGTCCGATGACTGCATGGTATTCTGCGATGTTGTTGGTTGCAGGGCCCAAGCAAGTGGCTCCTGAAGATACCAACTCGCCAGTAGGAGAATAAATAACCCATACTGCGGAAGCAAGGTTCCGGGTGTGTCGGCTAACACCATCAGCGAATCCATAGTAGGCAGACATATGCGCATAGAAGCACAAGTCGAGGTAAATGAAGACACATGAAATAAAATCCATGCAAATACACACAAAAGAAATAACTGAAAACAAGATAAGTACATTATGTACAAAATGTCTCGTGCAGGATAAACCTAAGCGTAGAAACGTTTTAGGTGCAGCCCGTTGCGGGGCCACTCCAAAGGTGTACCGTCACAGTCGACAAGCTTGTAGCATCCTTTTTCCAATACATGCTTTATAATGAAGGGACCGTACCACATGGACTCTAGCTTTCCTTTTCCTAGTTTGTCATGCATCTCGTCGTATGTGAGTACAACGTTGCTTTCATTGAAAATCTGAGGTTGAACGGATTTTTCATACTATGCTTTGACGCGTTTCTTATGGGATTCGTTGGCTAAAGTAGCATCACGACGGGTTTCATATAGCTTAGCTAGATACAGAAACCGTTCCTCTTCGGAAGTCGTATCGGGAAGTAGCTCTATGGCTATCTTCAGTGACAGAATTTCACATTCAATCGGAAAAATGGCTTCCAGGCCATACACCAGTTGAAGTGGTGTGAACCCGGCAGCACTTTTCAATGGGGTTTGGTAGGCCCATAATGTCGAGAAGAGAGCTAAGTGCCAATTGGACTTATGAGTACCCACAATGCGCTGAATCACGCGCTTCAAAACTTTGTTTATGGATTCGACTTGGCCATTGGCCTGTGGGTGGTATGGGGTTGAGTTTTCATGATGAAAACCCAACTTGGCACTCAATTCTTCAATCATATGGTTCCTAAAGTGGGAAATGTGATTAGTCACAATAGACTGCAGAACTCCGAACCTAGCTATGATGTGGTTGAATATGAATTGTGTTGATGTTTTACTGTCTTCTGCAAACGTAGGCATCGCTTCAACCCATTTTGTGAAATAATCAACAGCTACTATAACATAGTTGTGCCCCCTAGATAAAGTGGGCTTACAATGCATGAAATCGATGCCCCATTTGGTGAAGGGGCCGACGGCAACAACAGGGTCAAGTGGATCAGGATCCGAGTGTTTCTTGCTATGGAAGAATTGACAGGGTGGACATTTCTTGACCGTTTCGATGCAATCTTTGAAAATCGAGGGCCAGAAATATCCCGCTCGTAGAATCTTTTGGGCCGTAGACATCCTAGAGAGATGACCACCACATGCTCTAGAGTGGAAGTAATTAAGAACGCATTCAGTCTCATCCAATGTTAAACAAATTCAAAGAACGGTGTCGACACCATGGAGATAAAGGGTATCATTGATGATGAGGTAGTACTTAGCATGATGTCGAATGCATCGGCGTTGATCGCGGTTGAGTTCGGGTCAAAAACGTTGGGTTTGGAGATAGAGGATGATATCCCCATACCATGGATCAGACGTGCCAATGAGGAAAAATGATTCATCAGGGAGAGAATCGATGGGCTCTGGTTACTCAGAGACACGGGGCAAAGTACAAATCAGCTCTGCGAAGACCAAAGATTTCTTGGATTTTGCTTTGGCAAATTCTAAGCCAAATTCTTGAAGGACAACAATCCAATGAGAGTATTTTCCCCCAAGCACTTGATGTGTGAGGATGTAGTACATTGGATTGAAATCAGTAATGACAGTTGTTTAGCGGAGCAGAATGTAGTGGCGGAACCTCTAGACAGCAAAAACTGTAGCCAGAGCCAGTTTTTCAACATGCGAGTAGTGGGTTTCGGAGTTGAGGAGACTCTTACTAAGATAATAAACTACATGTTCTATGCCATTGGCATCTTCCTGGACTAACACCATGCCAATGGTGGAAGTGGAAGTTGTGAGATATAAGATGTAATCTCGTGTGTAATTGGGGGGTTGGATTACGGGATCCTTAGTGAGGGATGCCTTTAGATTATCAAAATATCGTTTGGCTTCATCATCCCAAACGAAAGGGATGTTCTTTTTCAGAAGTCTCATGTAGCCTTTGGTGATCTCAGCAAAATTGGACATGAAACGGCGTAGAAAGTTTGCATGCCCCTGCAAACTTTGAAGTTCTGGTATGTTTGTGGGTGAAGGCAGAGCTAGAATGGTTTCTACCTTCACTGGGTCTAAACATATACCGTCCTTGGAGATTATGAATCCAAATAGTTTTTCGGCTTTGACATAAAAGACACACTTGTGTGGATTTAAACGAATATTGTAGTGGCGACACCTGGAAAAGATGGCACTTAAATGATTTGGGTGATCATCCCGAGCCTGAGAATGGGCGGGGAGGTCATCAAGATATGGTTCTACAATATGTTTAATGTCGTGAAATGCGTATGACATCGCCCGTTGGAAAGTTTCTCTAGCATTCTTGAGGCCAAAAGGTAGCTTTCGGTATGCAAAGGTCCCCCATGGGAAAATGAAGGATGTCTTATGCTGGTTGGTGGGGAGTATCTCTATCTGATTATAGCCGGAGAATGAATGAAAATATGACACTCCCGACACAGTTATCGATAATCTGGTCAATAAACGGAGTTGGATAGTTGTCTTTTGGAAAAAATTTGTTCAAATCATGGTAATCGACACAGACTCTAATCGTACCTTGTTTCTTTGCCACGGGAACGATATTAGACACCCATTTTGTCAACGGGACAGGATAAATAAAACCAACACGCAGAAGTTTTTCAATTTCTGCTTTGATAGTCGCTTCCTTGCGGGGATGAACGGGCTGGAGTTTCTGCCGAACTGGTCGGGAACCAGGAAAAGTTTGGATTTCGTGGACCACGATGGAAGGGTCTATTCCTGGCGTTTCTTCATAACTCCAAGTGAAAACGTTGCGGAATGTTTTAAATAAAGCGGTATATAAATCCACCTCGGTGGGAGTACATGTATTGCCTATGTGAATGTTTTCCACGACACCAGGTTTCACTGAAATGTTAATAGGAGTAGTTTCCATGATGTTGGCCAAGTTTCCTTCGGAGAATATATCGTCAAATGAAGTGGGAAACTTGGGTTTAACAATTTCAAGTGAACTCCTGGATTTGGTGTCTTGCTCGATCGCCTGGATAGTAGGGAAAGAAGATTGATGATGGTAATCTTCCCAGGGTGGTTCATCGACGCACATAACCTCCATGATTGATTTGTCGGAAGGAAAAATCAGTGTGAGAGGATCGATAAGTTATGATGATGGGCCAGCCTCAGATGAGAGTTATGCCACGGTGTGATGCGTAGTAGGATCGACCCAATCTGTGGCTGACTGGATCGCCTGATAAGTTGTGAGGTTCCTGTTTAAAGGAATGGAGTCGGCGTATTTTTCAAGATCTGTAGGACTCGGTATCACCCAAGAATCAGTAGATCCATTGGATGGGGTGGTACTTGACGATATCATGTTGATGGCATGTATAGGGGATCTGAGCTCCGGGAATACTCCGATGAGGGAGGAATCCTTGATAAGACCAACACTAACATCTTCGAGACAATACTGAGACTGACCCAGTAATGGAACAGTGTGGGCGGAGTTTGAATGAGTGTCTGAAGTACAGAAGTCTAACTGATCTATAGTGACAATCTTCCCTTGGTGAGGAAATTGTACTAGTCAAAAGACGGAAGATGCAACGAAGGTCATGGCGTAGAACCAATTCCGGCCGAGTAGAAGATTATAATCCAATGGTGCATCTACGACTTCGATGTGCATAGATACTGTCTTAACCCCTAGTTCAATGCCAATCGCAGGAATGAGTCCGTATGGCTGAAAACCGTGTCCGTCAAACGGTCTGAGAGTAGTAGGAGAAGTTGTAACTTCAGGTGAGCCTATGGCTCTCCAACAAGTCAAGGACATGATCGACGTGGAAGCACCTTCATCTAAGACAATGCGATGAATGTTGTTTCCACGGATCTTCGTTTGGACCTGGAAGGCTAACTGGTGAGAAATCCGAGGTTTAAAACACTCCAAGTTAAACATAATCATGTTTGAAGTATCCGGGTCCACTGGCCCCAGTGCTGAAAGTAAGGTTCTGCGCTGCGTGGGGCAGTGTTGGAGAACCTAGAGAGTCGACATCGTGCATGGTGCTTGAGCTAGGTCCTCAACAATATTGTAATTTTGGGCTGGTCACGCGTTAGGATTAAAAGTCACCTTTCAAATGGTGCCTTTGGGTGGGCGGAGCATTGTGTCTGTGACAGGTCTTTCAATGTGGAGATGACCATTGGGGGGAGGGATGATAGAAGGATCTTCAGAAGGATACTTGCCATTGGCTGTCTCCGATTTGTTTGAACTTGGAGGGGTATCGTATGTCTTTGCTCGAGTGTATATATGAATTTCTTTGTTACTCATCATCAAAATTTTGTGGTTTACAGACGTTTCTCCGCGGGGTGGGTTGTTCGGGTTGCCCCCTTGTGGGGGATCGTGGGTAACCATATGTTGCTGTTGTTGGGGGAAAGGATTGGTTAACATTGTCGGGTGAGAGGATCCTTTAACAAATTTGTTGAATTCGTCCTTGTTAGGACAGTCGCGTGTGTAGTGATCTTCCTGGCAAATTAGGCAGGGGAACTTTGCTTTCCGACGTGGTTTGGGATCGTTGTTGGTTGGTTGCGGCTTGGGGTTCTCCTATTGGTTAGAAGGTTTCTTGGATTTTCCACAGTTATTCTTCTTCTTTCCTCCTAATGGTTGTGACGTGGATTAAACCACGTTCATCTCGGAGGAAGGAGTAGGAGAGGTAGAAGCTTTGGGAGCAGCCTGGGGTGGAGAGGGGGAAGGAGTAACTTGCTTCCCACTCGGTTTGGTGGCAGGCTGAGCCTTAACTGATTCGACGATACCATCAATGGGGGGTTCAATGGTAGGCTTGGTTGGATCAGTAGTGGTGCGGGGGGAATGGGGAATAAGTTCATATAAAGTTCCGGATTGGGTATATACCAAATCCATATACTAAGCACGAGAAATCACTTGTTCCTCCATGACAAGTCCACCCATGGCAATATCCCTAGCGATGGGAGGCAGAAATGACTTCGTGAACTAATCAATGAGTAATTGGTCCGGAATGGGTGCCTTAATTAACCTGCGGTGTCGACGCCACTCATGAATATGATCCGAGATATGTGTAGAAGTGGTTTGATGTAATGAGGTCAATAGGTCTGTTCCAGTCTCGTACCGAATGGGGAGCTAGAAATGTGTCAGAAACGCCAAAGATGGAAGGTCTTTACGTGGTTCTTGGGGTCTTCCCTGGGTTTGGCATCGAACTTGGGAATGTCTGATGGTAGTTTGGCTAGGATGGGTGGCCAATGTGGTTCATGCCATATGGGATCGTTAATAAGCGTAAAACAATTGGGTAAGTCTAGCGTAGCCATGAAGGGAAGTTGACGATTGGGATACGGGTACGAGTAGTAATTATATGGTGTAGGGATTCCCGTAGGACCCCGCACAACATAACGCTGGGTATTGTACCCATACATGTTTCCCGCGGGATACTGTTGGAAGTTTTGAGGATAGTAGACCATCTGGTTAACCGGTTGAGTGTTCAAAATCATGGGATTGACTGTCTGATTCGGAATCACAGTAGTAACCAGTTGTTGAACGTTCTTCTAAGTAGGGATGACGAGTATGGTACCATGGGGTTGTTGCATCCCAAGAATGCTTCCTGTTCCTGGTTGGGGTATGGTTCCCTAGGATTGTTGCATCCTAGAAATGTTTCCACCACCTTTATTGGGTGGAGGATTTCCAATACCAGGGTTAGGGGATGCCTGTAAGAATGGTGTCCATGGAATATTGGTTCCACCTTGATGAAGAGGTGGAGGATGAAGAGGTGGGTTCCATGGAGTATTCGCGGTCGAAGGATAGGGAATGCCAGAGTTCAAGTTGGGGGGAATGAAAGGTTGAGTAGGTTTCCCCCTAGCTTGATTCTAGTTTTCGAACAAAGAGTAATCCCCACTCTGTGGGATTTGGGATCCCCAAGAAGGAAGAATTCCTGATGAGGGATGTTGAAAATGGGGTCCGGTTCGGATACCGGCATGAGGTTGTCCACTACCAGGTAAATTATACGTACCCAAATGAGGAGATGGTGTTGATTGAGAGGGTTGTTGAATGGTGCCAGTGGGGGCGTTAACAAGTGGTATTCCCTCAAATGAAGGGCCTTGTTGAGCTGATGGAAAGAATCAAGGTGTTTGTTGAGTATCCCCACTTTGGATGGTACCAAGAGGTTTCCCTCCAGCAGGTGGTGACTCGGACTAGTGTTCGCAAGAGATGGTTTTCCTCCTGTAGGCGGGTTTGATGGTTTGCCCGGAGGGGGTTGGTTGTTGGGATCAATGATTCTAGTAGTCGGTTGTCCGTCTCCTGAAATGGTATAGATGGTGGCCGAAGATGAACCTCCGATCAACATGGATGATCCAGAAGTATGACTTGATGTTCTTCCAATACTAGAAATGTGGGGTAGTGTCGATTGGCCAATAGCGCCAAAGGTTCCGATTTGTGGAGGGGGTCTTCCATGCGTTTCAAGGGGGGACTGTGAGAACATTGGGTTATCCCTCATAAGGGGTATGTTCCCTAAAGATATGTCGAACATATTGCGCGGCATCAAGTGTGGGGAATTTAACCGAGGGGTATTAGGCGTCACGTCCATGGGGTCTTGAAAAATAGGAGGATCATTAAGGGCATGGCCTAGATTTTTATCCCGTGAGGGGTAAAAAATGCGAGCTGTCCGATTGGGTTCGGGAAAGAGATCGGGTATAGTGAAATATGAGGGTTCGGATCCGTCGGCATAGGAGTGATGACACTCTTTGATAGATGGAATATTGGGAGCTCGATAACCAGGAGGATGGGTGGCAGGGGGGTATTGGGAAGCCGATGAGAGCATTTTCTCCGTATCATGTTTGAATTGTTCCAATGCTAAAGGAGAGTTAGCCAAACTAACCATGCTAGATTGGATAGAAGCCATAATCTCTTGTCCTGAGGGGAGAGCGGGGAGGGACACGGTGAAAGGTATAGTGCTAGAAGAACTTGTTTCATGAGTGTGAACACCTGATAGTGCAGTGGTGGCAGGCGAAGGTTCCTCCTGGGATGTAAAATAGTCAAACTCAGGTTGAAATGGTGTGGGAGGTAGCTCAGTTTCTTCAATAATTTAAACGTATCCATCCGGGACTTGAATCAGTTCGGACGTGTCTTCGTTGGATCCTTCAATAGTTCCAATAGATCCTTCAGGAACATCATAGAAAGTGTTTGTTGGCAGGGTAGTGCTAGCATCTGGGAGGGTGATGGCCTCCGGTATAGCATCATGTGTAGTACTAACTTTAGCAGCTGATGTGTTGTACAATGTGGGAGGAATTTATGGAATGACAGTTGGTTGTGGGATAGCCGAAATCTTAGGTGTATTACTGGTTTCAGAAACTGTAAGAGGGTCTGAGACAGTGCTGTGAGTTACAGGTACAGAAGGAGCTGAAGATGTAGTACAGATATGTTATACCTCAATATTACACTTGAAAACCTAGTGTCTCATCTTTGCATCAAATAACATATACGACACTTCCCCCTACTGATAAACAACCAGAAGAGGAGATCATTGACTGAACAGTAAAGACAAACCCTTTTGCTGCCATCTGTCAACCCAACTTGGTCCTGTTTTCAAGCACTACCGTGCCCTGTACATCTACTGAGACACGGTAGTACGTACTACCACATGTTGCTCCTCCTCTAAGGAACGGTACTACTGTGCTATGCTCAGTATTAGGTGTGCACTAGTCCACTTATAGCCTTTTTTCCATGAAGTTTGGGATCTCAACCCTCGAGAGATTCTGTTGGGATTGCTACCTTTGATTCGATCCCAACCCCCTCTCTGTTTAGCTGGCCTGATCCACTAAACACTCCATAGATCCACACTTCTCTCTTGTTGGTTAACCTTCCCACATGCTATAAGAGAGAGGCCTTTCATGAGCCAAAGGGAGGACTTTTGGGGCATAAAACCTATGATCATAAACCTTTTGTGGAGATAACTAGAGGTGGAAGCATTTGGAGCTGGAGGATTGGCTTGGGCATCAAGCAACCTTTGTAAGCACTTTTCAAGCTTCTTAATAATATAACTTGCCTTGTTTTCTAATTCGTGTGTATTCATTATATCTTAGTTTCATGAATTATATCTGTATAGATTTGGAATTGAACTTGTAATTCAGAGACATTGGAAGATTGCATGTGCTTGTATATTGTTTTGTCTTAATAGGTCTATCGTGAGGACTTCCGGACCAAAGCTACAAGCAGGACAAACGCCGAGAGTGGAGGTGAGTTACTTTCTCTCTTTCCCTTTGATGTAAAAGCTCTGAACTACTTGTTTAATCCAGGATCCAAGATTACATTTGTTTCATTTTTGTCTTAGTATAGAGCTAGCTTAATCTACTTTATCCTAAGAGAATTTATCTTTATCCGTAGGGAGAAATATCTGCAACAAAACTGGCGAATTTGCTAGTTTGAACCCTGTTTGATTGAGTTCTTTCACTTTCAGTCATCCTTGATTGTGATTTTTCTCTTCCTTCAAACCAGTAGTGGATTTTGGTCTTTTTGACCTCCATTCACCCCCCTTCCCTCTGCATTAGCTCTCAACTTTTTGATCAGTAAGTCCTTTGGGTTTGCACACCCTTGAAAAGTACAGAACTTTTCTTAAAGTAGCACCCTCTCCTTTTTTTCCCAGCAGTACCGCGCCCCCATAACTACCTACAAAGCGGTAGTACCGCGCCCTTCACACTTTTTAGAATGCGGTAGTGTACCAGTACCGCGCCTGGAGTTATGGCAAGCACGTGGTAGTCCCTGTAATTTTTTTTTTTTATCTTACTTTGTTTGGTTCCTACAGGTCATTTATGACCTTCTCTGCCTTGGGGTTATTTTCTTGCTGCTCCTTAGCACCCTGCAACTTGCCTAGCCATAACACTGTGCTTCCACTTTATTGTGTAAATCCTTGTAGACAATTTTCAAAACTTTGGGTTTATGGTCATTAATTATCATCATATCTACTTCTTTATTCCCAATTGCTTCTTGTCTACATACCCTATTACTGTTAGCCAGTTGCAAGTTTCTTTGGTTTGTTTGTATTTTTGGTTTGAGCTTGTGTTCTTTGAGTTAGTGGCATCATTTGCATCTTGATCACCCATTCATTATTTTTGCATTAGCTTGATCCTTTCATCATAATCAAGTTTTTGTCACTATTTTCTTTCCCTTGATTATATAATTCTGAAGATTACATCGTTCTTACAAGCATTATCTTTTCCATTACTGTTATTAAAATCAATATTGGAAATTATCTTTTGAGAACATTGTTTTTCTTTTAGTTGAAAAGATCCAGTCATACTTTTGCACATTAGGAAGTGAATCATTCATCGTTGTTTGCCACATAAATTCTCATTTTGAAGCATCATTGTTGTAGATCAGTTACATTTGAAAGTAGTGTTTACTTCAGTTTGGCTTATTTGAAAAAGAAACAAAAAGTTGTTTGGAGTGGTTTTCTTTTCATTCCTTTGAAAAATTCATGCATTATGATCGAAGAACTCTCTCTTTACTTTAGCTAGATATCATCGAATAAAAGGCTCATTTTGATTCATTCTCATTTGCATGGTTTGGGTCGTCACAACATCACCAAGTTTCACGTCCATTTACCCGATTGAGTAATACAACCACTAAAATTTACACTCCCTAACTCAACACACCATAACCTCACTTGGGGAGAAAAAGAACTTGTTAGTTAGGTAGGACACCGGGGATAGGCATCCAAATAATTCCCCCTTGTCATTATCATCTAAGACATAGTTGTTGTCCTCTAGGGTACCAAAATACTCTAGTATTTGTTGACACGGTCATACACCAGTTTGTGGAGGGGTCTCCTGTTGTTTCAGGGGTTAAACTGCCGCAATATCGAGAACCGGACGAACTTTGTGGAATGTCGCACTCCACTTAGCCCTAAGGAAACATCGATCATTGTCTTCCTTGTATTCTTTGACCACCATACTTGTGATACAACGGTGATAAGAAAGAAGCGCTGGAAACCTTTTCCAACGTGTCATGAACAAGATAGCTTAGTGAATTTTCTGCTAGGGCTGTTTTACCCAGGATCCCTTTCGGTAGAGGGATATCCTTCCATTATTGGTCTCTCACGTTGTATTGTTTGACTTGGATTTCATCACCTTGCGAAGGATAAAACTTGTTGAAGTATCCAAGTTAAACATTATCTTGTTTGAAGTATCCGGGTCCACTAGCCCCCAGTGCTGAAAGTAAGGTTCTGTGCTGCGTGGGGCAGTGTTGGAGAACCTAGAGAGTCGACATCGTGCATGGTGCTTGAGCTAGGTCC
The DNA here is from genome assembly GCA_027924585.1 of Larix kaempferi. Taxonomy (NCBI): domain Eukaryota; kingdom Viridiplantae; phylum Streptophyta; class Pinopsida; order Pinales; family Pinaceae; genus Larix; species Larix kaempferi. The sequence continues at coordinate 29,411,742 of BSBM01000217.1, forward strand.
TCAACAATATTGTAATTTTGGGATGCTCATGCGTTACGATTAAATGTCGCCTTTCGGATGGTGCCTTTGGGTGGGTGCCACATTGTGTCTGTGACAGGTCTTTCAATTTGGAGATGACCGTTGGGGGGAGGGATAATAGAAGGATCGTCAGAAGGAGAGTTGCCATTGGCTGTCTCCGGTTTGTTTGAAATTGGAGGGGTATTTTATGTCTTTGCTCGAGTGGATATATGAATCTCTTCGTTACTCACCATCAATATTTTGTGGTTTACGGACGTTTCTCCGTGAGGTGGGTTGTTCGGGTTGCCCCCTTGTGGGGGATCGTGGGTAACCATATGTTGCTGTTGTTGGGGGAAAGGATTGGTTAACATTGTCGAATGAGAGGATCCTTTAACAAATTTGTTGACTTCATCTTTGTTAGGACAGTCGCGTGTGTAGTGATCTTCCTGGCAAATCAGGCAGGGGAACTTTGCTTTCCGACGTGGTTTGGGATCGTTGTTGGTTGGTTGCGGCTTGGGGTTCTCCTATTGGTTAGAAGGTTTCTTGGATTTTCCACAGTTATTATTCTTCTTTCCTCCTAATGGTTGTGACGTGGATTAAACCGCGTTCATCTCGGAGGAAGGAGCAGGAGAGGTAGAAGCTTTGGGAGCAGCCTGGGGTGGAGAGGGGGAAGCAGTAACTTGCTTCCCACTCGGTTTGGTGGCAGGATGAGCCTTAACTGAGTCGACGATACCGTCAATGGGGGGTTCAATGGTAGGCTTGGTTGGATCAGTAGTGGTGCGGGTGGCATGGGGAATAAGTTCATATAAAGTTCCGGATTGGGTATATACCAAATCCATATGCTAAGCACGAGAAATCACTTGTTCCTCCGTGACAGGTCCGCCCATGGAAATATCCCTGGCGATGGGAGGCAGAAATGACTTCGTGAACCAATCAACGAGTAATTGGTCCGGAATGGGTGCCTTAATTAACCTGCGGCGTCAACGCCACTCATGAATATGATCCGAGATATGTGTAGAAGTGGTTTGATGTAATGAGGTCAATAGGTCTGTTCCAGTCTCGTACCGAATGGGGAGCTAGAAATGTGTCAGAAACTGCATGGCCAAGGTATTGAAATCGTGAAAGTAGTGTTGTGGCAGCTCGATATACCATTTTCCTGCCGTGTCGGTGAGCGTACGCTGGAAGAGACGTAACCGAATGGAGTCGTCCATCAATGAGTTTGAAGAACACCAAATATGGAAGGTCTTTACGTGGTTCTTGGGGTCTTTCCTGGGTTTGGCATCGAAATTGGGAATGTCTGATGGTAGTTTGGCTAGGATGGGTGGCCAATGTGGTTCATGCCATATGGGATCGTTAATAAGCGTAAAAAAATTGGGTAAGTCTAGTGTAGCCATGAAGGGAAGTTGACGATTGGGCTACGGGTACGAGTAGTAATTATATGGTGTAGGGATTCCCGTAGGACCCTACACAGCATAACGTTGGGTATTGTACCCATACATGTTTCCTGCGGGATACTGTTGGAAGTTTTGAGGATAGTAGACCATCTGGTTAACCGGTTGAGTGTTCAAAATCATGGGATTGACTGTCTGATTCGGAATCACAGTAGTAACCGGTTGTTGAACATTCTTCTAAGTAGGGATGACGAGTATGGTACCCTGGGGTTGTTGCATCTCAAGAATGTTTCCTGTTCCTGGTTGGGGTATGGTTCCCTAGGATTGTTGCATCCCAGAATTGTTTCCAGCACCTTTATTGGGTGGAGGATTTCCAATACCAGGTTTAGGGGATGCCTGTAAGAATGGTGTCCATGGAATAATGGTTCCACTTTGATGAAGAGTTGGAGGATGAAGAGGTGGGTTCCATGGAGTATTCGTGGTCGAAGGATAGGGAATGCTAGAGTTCAAGTTGGGGGGAATGAAAGTTTGAGTAGGTTTCCCCCTAGCTTGATTCTAGTTTCCGAACAAAGAGTAGCCCACACTCTGTGGGATTTGGGATCCCCAAGAAGGAAGAATGCCTGATGAGGGATGTTGAAAATGGGGTCCGGTTCGGATACCGGAATGAGGTTGTCCGCTACCAGGTAAATTATACATTCCCAACTGAGCAGATGGTGCTGATTGAGAGGGTTGTTGAATGGTGCCACTGGGGGCGTTAACAAGTGGTATTCCTCCAAATGAAGGGCCTTGTTGAGCCGATGGAAAGAATCGAGGTGTTGGTTGAGTAGCCCCACTTTGGATGGTACCAAGAGGTTTCCCTCCAGCAGGTGGTGACTCGAACTAGTGTTCCCAAGAGATGGTTTTCCTCCTATAGGCGGGTTTGATGGTCTGCCCGGAGGGGGTTGGTTGTTGGGATCAATGATTCTAGTAGTCGGTTGTCCGTCTCCTGAAATGGTATAGATGGTGGCCGAAGATGAACCTTCGGTCAACATGGATGATCCAGCAGTATGATTTGATGTTCTTCCAATACTAGAAAGGTGGGTTAGTGTCGATTGGCCAATAGCACCAAAGGTTTCGATTTGTGGAGGGGATCTTCCATGCGTTTCAAGTGGGGATGGTGAGAACATTGGGTTATCCCTCATAAGGGGTATGTTCCATGAAGATATGTCGAACATATTGTGCGGCATCAAGTGTGGGGAATTTAACCGAGGGGTATTAGGCGTCACGTCCATGGGGTCTTGAAAAATAAGAGAATCATCGAGGGCATGGCATGGATTTTTATCTTGTGAGGTGTCAAAAATGCGAGCTGTCCGATTGGGTTCGGGAAAGAGATCGAGTATAGTGAAATATCAGGGTTCGGATTCGTCATCATATGAGTGATGAAACTATGTGATAGACGGAATATTGGGAGTTCGATAACCAGGAGGATGGGTGGCAGGGGGGTATTGGGAAGCCGATGAGAGCATTTTCTCCGTATCACGTTTGAATTGTTCCAATGCTAAAGGAGAGTTAGCCAAACTAACCATGCTAGATTGGATAGAAGCCATAATCTCTTGTCCTGAGGGGAGATCGGGGAGGGACACGGTGAAAGGTATAGTGCTAGAAGAACCTGTTTCATGAGTGTGAACACCTAATAGTGCAGTGGTGGCAGGCGAAGGTTCCTCCTGGGATGTAAAATAGTCAAACTCAGGTTGAAATGGTGTGGGAGGTAGCTCAGTTTCTTCAATAATTTCAACGTATCCATCCGGGACTTGAATCAGGTCGGACGTGTCTTCGTCGGATCCTTCAATAGTTCCAACAGATCCTTCAGGAACATCGTAGAAAGTGTCTGTTGGAAGGGTAGTGCTAGCATCTGAGAGGGTGATCGCCTCTGGTATAGCATCATGTGTATTACTAACTTTAGCAGCTGATGTGTTGTACAATGTGGGAGGAATTTATGGAATGACAGTTGGTTGTGGGACAACCGAAATCTTAGGTGTATTACTGGTTTCAAAAACTGTAAGAGGTTCTGAGACAGTGCTATGAGTTACAGGTACAGAAGGAGCTGAAGATGTAGTACGGATATGTTATACCTCAATATTACACTTGAAAACCTAGTGTCTCATCTTTGCATCAAATAACATATACGACACTTCCCCCTACTGATAAACAACCAGAATAGGAAATCATTGACTGAACACTAAAGACAAACCCTTTTTCTGCCATCTATCAACCCAACTTGGTCCTGTTTTCAAGCACTACCGTGCCCTGTACATCTACTGAGACACGGTAGTACATACTACCGCGTGTTGGTCCTCCTCTAGGGAACGGTACTACTGTGCTATGCTCAGTATTAGGGGTGCAGTAGTCCACTTATAGCCTTTTTTCCATGAAGTTTGGGATCTCAACCCTCGAGAGATTCTGTTGGGATTGCTACCTTTGATTCAATCCCAACCCCCTCTCTGTTTAGCTGGCCTGATCCACTAAACACTCCATAGATCCACACTTCTCTCTTTTTGGTTAACCTTCCCACATGCTATAGGAGAGAGGCCTTTCATGAGCCAAAGGGAGGACTTTTGGGGCATAAAAACTACGATCATAAACCTTTTGTGGAGATAGCTAGAGGTGGAAGCATTTGGAGCTGGAGGATTGGCTTGGGAATCAAGCAACCTTTGTAAGCACTTTTCAAGCTTCTTAATAATATAACTTGCCTTGTTTCCTAATTCTTGTGTATTGATTTATTTCAGTTTCATGAATTATATCTGTATAGATTTGGAATTGAACTTGTAATTCAGAGACATTGGAAGATTGCATGTGCTTGTATATTGTTTTGTCTTAATAGGTCTATCGTGAGGACTTCGGGACCAAAGCTACAAGCAGGACAAATGCCGAGAGTGGAGGTGAGTTACTTTCTCTCTTTCCCTCTGATGTAAAAGCTCCGAGATACTTGTTTAATCCAGGATCCAAGATTAAATTTGTTTCATTTTTGTCTTAGTATAGAGCTAGCTTAATCTACTTTATCCTAAGAGAATTTCTCTTTATCCGTAGGGAGAAATATCTGCAACAAAACTGGCGAATCTGCTGGTTTGAACCCTGTTTGATTGAGTTCTTTCACTTTCAGTCATCCTTGATTGTGATTTTTCTCTTCCTTCAAACTAGTAGTGGATTTTGGTCTTTTTCACCTCCATTCACCCCCCTTCCCTCTACATTAGCTCTCAACTTTTTGATCAATAAGTCCTCTGGGTTTGCACACCCTTGAAAAGTACAGAACTTTTCTTAAAGTAGCGCCCTCTCCTTTTTTTTCCAGCAGTATCGCGCCCCCATAAATACCTACAAAGAGGTAGTACCGCGCCCTTCACACTTTTTAGAATGCGGTAGTGTACCAGTACCGCGCCCCCATAACTACCTACAAAGCGGTAGTACTGCGCCCTTCACACTTTTTAGAATGCGGTAGTGTACCAGTACCGCGCCTGGAGTTATGGGAAGCACGTGGTAGTCCCTGTAAATTTTTTGTTTATCTTACTTTGTTTGGTTCCTACAGGTCATTTATGACCTTCTCTGCCTTGGGGTTATTTTCTTGCTGCTCCTTAGCACCCTGCAACTTGCTTAGCGATAGCACTGTGCTTCCACTTTATTGTGTAAATCCTTGTAGACAATTTTCAAAACTTTGGGTTTATGGTCATTAATTATCATCATATCTACTTCTTTATTCCCAATTGCTTCTTGTCTACATACCCTATTACTGTTAGCCAGCTGCAAGTTTCTTTGGTTTGTTTGTATTTTTTCTTTGAGCTTGTATTCTTTGAGTTAGTGGCATCATTTGCATCTTGATCACCCATTCATTATTTTTGCATTAGCTTGATCCTTTCATCATAATCAAGTTTTTGTCACTATTTTCTTTCCCTTGATTATATAATTCTCAAGATTACATCGTTCTTACAAGCATTATCTTTTCCATTACTGTTATTAAAATCAATATTGGAAATTATCTTTTGAGAACATTGTTTTTCTTTTAGTTGAAAAGATCTAGTCATACTTTTGCACATTAGGAAGTGAATAATTCATCGTTGTTTGCCACATAAATTCTCATTTTGAAGCATCATTGTTGTAGATCAGTTACATTTGAAAGTAGTGTTTACTTCAGTTTGGCTTATTTGAAAAAGAAACAAAAAGTTGTTTGGAGTGGTTTTCTTTTCATTCCTTTGAAAAATTCATGCATTATGATCGAAGAACTCTCTCTTTACTTCAACTAGATTTCATCGAATAAAAGGCTCATTTTGATTCATTCTCCGAATTTGCATGGTTTGGGTCGTCACAACATCACCAAGTTTCACGTCCATTTACCCTATTGAGTAATACAACCACTAAAATTTACACTCCCTAACTCAACACACCATAACCTCACTTGAGGAGAAAAAGAACTTGTTAGTTAGGTAGGACACCGGGGATAGGCATCCAAATAATTCCCCCTTGTCATTATCATCTAAGACATAGTTGTTTTCCTCTAGGGTACCAAACAACTCTAGTATTTGTTGACACGGTCATACACCAGTTTGTGGAGGGGTCTCCTGTTGTTTCAGGGGTTAAACTGCCGCGAGATCGAGAACCGGATGAACTTTGTGGAATGCCGCACTCCACTTAGCCCTAAGGAAACATCGATCATTGTCTTCCTTGTATTCTTAGACCACCATACTGGTGATACAAGGGTGATAAGAAAGAAGTGCCGAAAACCTTTTCCAACGTGTCATGAACAAGATAGCTTAGTGAATTTTCTGCTAGGGCTGTTTTACCCAGGATCCCTTTCGGTAGAGGGATATCCTTCCATTATTGGTCTCTCACGTTGTATTGTTTGACTTGGATTTCATCACCTTGCGAAGGATACAACTTGTTGAGGTCTACAGCTCTTAGTTAGGAGGTTTTGCTTGCTATTTCATCTTCGTAGAGGGTCATTTTTCTTTTTTAGTGATTGCTTGTTGGCATTCTGGCCATTCTTGTTTTCGGCTCGCTTACTGTGACGCCGGTCTCAGTATAGTTTTTAGAGCTTTCTTTTTGGCCTGTGAGCCTTGCTTTTTCTAGATCCCCTTTTGCACACTCAGCTGCATTAGGGTTTTTGAGTTCTTTCTTACGAGACTGTCCCCAGAACTTGTATTCCTACCATTATGTCCTAACCACGGAGATCACAAAGAGTATAGGGATGAACCCCACCACCACCACCATGTACTTCTGGTCCACCTACATCACGTATTCCTGCCCCTACTGGCCGCGGTGCCAGCCGAGGGAATGTTCCACCGCCTATCCGCACTACATATTCAATTTGGCCTGTAACTGTAACTCACAACACAGTCTCAGAACCTATGGCAGTTTATGCAACCAGTAACACACCTGAAATTTCGACTGTCACTTCACCCACTTTTATTCCAGACATACCTGCCATAGTGGATAACACTGCAGAGGCTGAAGCTATTACTACCCACGATACTAGACCGGAGCCTATCACCATCCCAGATGTTAGCACTACCCTTCCAAAAAATACTTTCTACGATGTTCCGGAAGGATCTGTTGGAACCATTGAAGGATTCGACGAAGATGTGTCCGAGCTGATTGCAGTCCCGGATGGATACGTCAAAATTATCGAAGAAACCAAACTACCTAATACACCTTTTGAACCTGACTTTGACTTTCTTTCTTCCCAGGTGGTACCTCTGCCTGCCACTATGCCGTTAGGTGTTCACACTCAGGAAACCGATTCTTCTAGAAACATACCATTTACCGTATCCCTCCCTGATCTCCCATCAAGAAAAGAAATCATGGCATCGATCCAATCTATTATTGTTAGTCTTGCTAACTCCCCTTTAGCGTCAGAACAGTTTAAACGTGATACAGAGCAAATGCTCTCAACGACTTCTAGATATCCCCCTGCTACCCATCCTCATGATTACCAAGCTCTCAATGTTCCATCTAGCACAGAGTTTCATCACTCCTATGCTGATGGCTTTGGACCTTCAGATGTTACAATACCTCATTTCTTTCCAGATCCCAAACACCCAACTCGCACTTTCAACCCCTTCCAAGATACAAATCCGGGCCAAGCCCTCGATGGTCCTCCTACTTTTCCAGACTCTATGGACGTAACTCCTGATACCCATCGGTTAAATTCCCCACACTTGCTACCGTTAAGTATGTTTGACATACCTTCCAGGGACACACCACTTATGAGGGATAACCCATTATTCTCTCCATCCCCACTTGTAACGTATGGAAGACCCCCTCCACAAATCGACACCTTTGGCACCATTGGCCAATCAACACTATCTTACCTTTCTAATGTCGGAAGAACGTTAATTCAGACTGCTGGATCATCCATGCTGACCGAAGGTTCATCTTCGGCCACCATATACACCATTTCAAGGGGCGGAAAACCGACTATTGGAACCACTAATCCCAACAACCAATCCCTCCAGGCGGACCATCAACCTAGCCTACGGGAGGACAACCATTTCTTGGGAACACTGCTCCTAGACACCAACCCCCTCCTATTGGACCGTCCAATCTTCCTGCTGGAGGGAAACCCCTTGATACCATTCAAAGTGGGGAGACTCAACCAACACCTCCATCCTTTCCATCGGCTCAACAAGGCCCTTTACTTGGAGGATTCCCAATCGTTAATGCCCTAACTTGAACCATTCAACAACCCTCTCAACTAGCAGCATCTGCTCAGTTAGGCATGTATAATACACCTGGTAGCAGACAACCTTATGTCGGTATTCCAACCGGACCTCATCCTCAACATCCCTTTTCAAGCATGCTTCCGTCTTGGGGATCTCAAATCCCATAGAGTGGGGGATACTCATTGTTCGAAAACTGGAATCAAGCTTGGGGGAAACCTATTTAACCTCTTGTTTCCCCCAACTTGAACTCCGGTTTTCCCTACCCTTCAGCGACAACCACTCCATGGAACCCATCCCTTCAACCTACACCTCTTCATCAGGGTGGAACCCATATTCCATGGACGCCATTCTTGCAGCCACCCCCTAACCCTAGTATGGGAAATCCTCCACCTACTCAAGGTAGTGGTAACATTCTTGGGACCCAACAACCCCAGGGAACCATACCCCAACAAGGAGCAGGAAACATTCCTGGGATACAACAACCCCAGGTTATGGTACCCGCCATCCCCACTTAGCAGAACGTCCAACAACACTGTGATTCCTAGTCAGACAATAAATCCCATGACTTCGAACACACAACCGGTTAACCAGATGGTCTACTACCCCCAAAAATTCCAGCAGTACCCCGCGGGAAACATGTATGGGTACAACACACAGCAGTATGCTGTGCAGGGCCCCACAGGAATCCCTGCGCCGTATAACTACTAGTCATACCCGAAGCCCAATCGTCAACTTCCTTTCTTGGCCATGCTAGACTTACCTGATTTGTCAAGGCTCATTAACGATCCTATCTGGCATGAACCTCATTGGCCACCCATTTCAGCCAAACTTCCATCAGACATTCCTAAGTTCGATGCCAAACTCGGAGAAGACCCTAAGAACCATGTGATGACCTTCCATCTTTGGTGTTCATCTAACTCACTGATGGACGACTCCATTCGGTTACGGCTCTTCCAGCGCACACTTACCAGTACGACAACAAAATGGTATATCGAGCTGCCTCAACACTCCTTTCGCGATTTTAATACCTTGGCCATGCAGTTTCTGACTCATTTCCAGCTCCCCATCCGGTACGATACTGGAACAAAACTGTTAACCTCACTATGTCAAACCACTTCTACGCACATATCGGACCACATCCATGAGTGGCGTCGATGCCATAGGTTAATCAAGGCACCCATTTCAGACCAGTTACTCGCTGATTGGTTCACGAAGGCATTCTTTCCTCCCATCACCAGGGATATTTCCATGTGCGGACCGGTCACGGAGGAACAAGCCATTTCTTCTATTCAGTATATGGATTTGGTATATACCCAATGCAGAACTCTACATGAGCTTCTTCTCCATGCCACCCACATTACTAATGATCCAACCAAGCCTGCCAATGAACCACCCATCGACAGCATTTTCAGTTCATTCAAGGCTCATCCTGCTACTAAACCGACAGGGCAACAAACCCCTGCTTCCCCCGCTCCACCTCAGGCTGCTCCTAAATATTCTACTTCTCCCAATCTCTCCTCTGAGGTGAACGCAGTTCAATCTACGTCAAACCATCCATAGGAAAGAAGAAGAACAATTGTGGAAAATCCAAGAAAAATTCTAACCAACAGGAGAACCCCAAGCCACAACCTACTCACAACGACCCCAAACCACGTCGGAAAGCAAAGTTTCCCTGCCTCATTTTCCAAGAGGATCACTACACACGTGACTGTCCCTACAAACATGAAGTCAATAAATTTGTCAAAGGATCCTCCCGCCCGACAGTGTTAACCAATCCTTTCCCTCAGTAGCAACAACAGATGTTTTCCCACGATCCCCCGCAAGGGGGAAATCCGAACAACCCACCTCGCGGAGAGACATCCGCAAATCGTGAAATCTTGATGACGAGTAATGAAGAGATTCATATAACCACTCGTTCGAAGACATACGATAACCCCTCAAGTTCAAACAAACAACCAGAGACAGCCAAGGGAAAGTCTCCTGTTGAAGATCCTCCTCTCATACTTCCCCCCAACAATCATCTCCATATCGAGAGACCACCTACAGACACAGTGCTACGCCCACCCAAAGGGACCATCTGAAAGGCGACATTCAATCCCAATGCACAAGCCACCCAAAATTACAACATTGTTGAGGACTTAGCCCAAGCACCATGCATGATGTCGACTCTCGAGGTTCTCTGACACTACCCTATGCAGCGCATAACCTTACTCTCAACACTGGGGGCAGTAGACCGGGATACTTCAAACACTATCATGTTTAACTTGGAGTATGTCTAACCCCGAATTTCCCATCAGTTAGCCTTCTAGGTTCATACAAAAATCCATGGAAATAACATCCATCACACTGTCTTAGACAAGGGTGCTTCCACGTCGATTATGTCTTTGAATTGTTGGAGAGCCTTAGGCTCACCCGAAGTCACAACTTCTCCTACTACTCTCAGATCGTTTGACGGACATGGTTTTCATCCCTACGGACTCATTCCTACGATTGGTGTTGAACCGAGGGGGAAAAACAGTATCTATACACATCTAAGTCGTAGATGTGCCATTAGATTACAATCTTCTACTTGGTCGGAATTGGTTCTACGCCATGACCAACATAGCATCTACCGTCTTTCGACTAGTACAATTTCCTTATGAAGGGAATATTGTTACTATCGACCAGTTAGATTACTGTATCCCAGACTCTCATTCAAACTCCGCCAACACTGTTCCATTATTGGATCAGCCCTGGTACCATTTCCAAGATGTTGGCATTGGTCTTATGAAGGATTCCTCCCTTATCGGAGTTTTCCCAGAGCTCGGATCCCCCGTACAGCCCATCAACATGATATCATCAAGTATCACCCCATCCAATGATTCTTGGGTGATACCGAGTCCTACCGAGATTGAAAACTATGGCAACTCCATGCCATTAAATAGGAACCTCGTAGCATATGAGGCAATCCAGTCAGCCACCGATTGGGTCGATCCTACTACCCATCACCCAGTGGCACAGCTCTCGTCTGGGGCTAGTTCATCCTCACCCCTAATCGATCCTCTCACATTGATTTTTCCTACCGACGAATCAATCATGGAGGTTATGTGCGGTGATGAACCACCCTGGGAAGATTTCCATCATCGGTCTTCTTTTCCCACTATCCAGGTGGTTGAGCCAGGTACTAAACCCAACACTTCACTTGGAAGGGTTAAAACCAAGTTTCCCACTGCATTCGATGAAATATTTTCGGAAGGAAACTTGGCCAGTCTCATGGCGACCACTCCCATTGACATTTCAGTGAAGCCTGGTGTCGTGGAAAACATTCATATTAGCAAAACTTGTACTCCCACCGAGATGGAGTTCTACAGTGCCTACTTTAAAACATTCCGCGATGTTTTTTCTTGGAGCTATGAAGAGATGCCAGGAATAGATCCTTCTATCGTGGTCCAAGAGATTCCAACCTTTCCTGGCGCCTGACTTGTTCGGCAGAAACTCCGACCCGTCCATCCCCGTAAGACAGCCGCTATCAAAGCCGAAGTCGAAATTTTTTTGCGTGCTGGTTTTATCTATCCTGTCCCGCTAACATAATGGATATCTAATATCATTACCGTAGCCAAGAAATAGGGTACGATTAGAGTCTGTGTCGATTACCGTGACTTGAACAAAGCTTGTCCAAAGGACAACTACCCAACTCCGTTCATCGACCAGATCATCGATAATTGTGCCGGGAGTGTCATCTTTTCATTATGGATGGCTTTTCCGGCTATAATCAAATCGAGATACTCCCAGCGGACTAGCATAAAAAAACCTTTATCTGCCCATGGGGAACCTTTGCATATCGAAAGTTACCTTTTGGCCTAAAAAATGCCGGGGCAACTTTCCAACGAGAGATTTCGTACACATTTCACGATATCAAACATCTTGTAGAACCGTATCTTGATGACCTTCCCGCTCATTCTCAAACTTGAGAAGATCATCCTGATCACTTAGGCACCGTCTTTGCAAGGTGTTGTCGCTACAACATTTGTTTGAACCCGCATAAGTGTGTTTTTTGCATTGAAGCCAAATTTTTTTGGGGATTCATAATCTCCAAAGACGGTATACAATTGGACCCAACGAAGGTAGAAGCTATCTTAGCCCTTCCTCCCCCCACGAACATACCAGAACTTCAAAGTTTGCAAGGGCACGCAAAATTTCTACGCCGTTTCATATGCAACTTTGCCGAGATAACAAAAGGCTACATGAGGCTTCTTAAGAAGAACATCCCCTTCTTTTGGGATGACGAAGCCCAATGCTCCTTTAATAATCTAAAGGCATCCTTAACTAAAGATCCTATGATTCAACCCCCCAATTACACATGGGATTACATTCTATATCTCCCAGCTTCAACTTCCACCATTGGCATGGTGTTAGTCCAAGAAGACACCAACGACATAGAACATGTAGTATATTATCTTAGTAAGAGTCTTCTTGACTCCGAAACTCGTTACTCACATGTTGAAAAACTGGCTCTGGCTACAGTTTTTGCTGTCCAGAGGTTCCGCCACTACATTTTGCTCCACCAGACCACTGTCATAGCAGATTTCAATCCAATGTACTACATCCTCACACGTCAAGTGCTTGGGGGAAAATATCCCCATTGGATTGTTATCCTACAAGAGTTTGACTTGGACTTCGCCAAAGCCAAATCCAAGAAATCTTTGGTCTTTGTAGAGTTAATTTGTAACTTGCCCTGTGTTACTCAGCAACCTGATCCCATTGATTCTCTTCCCGATGAATCGTTGTTCCTCATTAGCACGTCCGACCCGTGGTATGGAGATATTCTGCTATATCTCCAAACCCAACGTTTTTGCCCCGATCTCAATCGCGATGAACGTCGACGTATCTGACATCACGCCAAGTACTACCTTATAATCAATGATACCCTTTACTGTCGTGGTGTTGATACCATTCTTCGACGTTGTTTAACCTTAGACGAGGCTGAACATGTTCTTAATGACTGCCATGCTAGAGCCTATGGTGGTCATTTCTCTGGGATGGCTACGGCCCAGAAGATACTACGAGCGGGATATTTCTGGCCCTCGATCTTTAAAGAATGCATTGAAACGGTCAAGAAATGTCCACCCTGCCAATTCTTCCACAGTAAGACATGCTCGCATCTCGCTCCACTCCATCCTATCGTTTCCATCGGCCCCTTCACCAAATGGGGTATCGATTTCATGTACTGTAAGCCCACTTCAGTCAGGGGGCATAGCTATGTCATAGTGGCTGTAGATTATTTCACAAAATGGGCTGAAGCGATTCCCACTTATGCTGAAGACGGTAAAACAATAACACAGTTCATATTCAACCATATCATAGCTAGGTTTGGAGTCCCACAATCCATCGTAACCGATCATGGCTCCCACTTCAGGAACCATATGATTGAAGAACTAAGCACCAAGTTGGGTTTTCGTCATGAAAACTCAACCCCGTACTACCCACAGGCCAATGGCCAAGTCGAAGCAATTAATAAGATTTTGAAATGCATGATTCAACACATTATGGGTACCCATAAGTCTAATTGTCACTCAGCTCTCTTTTCGGCGTTATGGGCATACTGAACCTCAGTGAAAAGTGCTACCGGGTTCAAACCTTTCCAACTGGTGTATGGCTTGGAAGCCATCTTACCAATTGAATGTGAAATCCCGTCACTCAAGATAGCCATAGAGATACTTCCCAATACCACCTTCGAAGAGGAACGGTTTCTATACCTAGCTAAGCTAGATGAAACCCACCGAGACCCTGCTTTAGCCAATGAAGCCCATAAAAAACGCGTCAAAGCACAGTATGAAAAATCCGTTCAACCTCAGGTTTTCAATGAAGGTGACCTTGTACTCACATATGACCAGATGCATGACAAACTTGGAAAAGGAAAGCTAGAGTCTTTGTGGTACGACCCCTTCGTTGTAAAACATGTATTGGAGAAAGGAGCCTACGAACTCGTCGACTATGACGACACACCATTGGCACAGCCCTGCAACGGGCTGTACCTAAAACGCTTCTACGCGTAAGTTTATTCTGCGCGAGACATTTTTTGTACATAATGTACTTAGCTTGTTTTCATTTTCTTCTTTTGTGTGTGTATGCATGGATTTTATTTCATGTATCCCTATTTACCTCAACTTGTGCTTCTATGCGCAGATGTCTGCTTACTACGGATTCCCTGACGGTGCGATCCGACACACCCAGAACCTCGCTTCCATAGCATGGGTAATTTATTCTCCTACCGGCAAGTTGGTATCTTCAGGAGGCACTTGCTTGGGCCCCGCAACCAACAATATCGCAGAGTACCATGCAGTCATTGGACTCTTAACCGAGGTTTCTTCCCTTCGAATCGACTCCTTGTCAGTATTTCTAGACTCCCAACTCATGGTATCCCATTTGAATCGTATCTACGCTATCTGCGATCCTATTTTGCTTCGCTTATTCCGAAGGGTACCCCTCTTGGAATGATCTTTTGATTATATTTCATATCAACATATACCAAGAGAATTCAATTTTGTAGCTGACTCATTAGCTATCTACATTTTGGATTGGCATCTAGCCCATACATGAAAAATGCATCATAAAATAAACACGCAAGTCATTGTAAATGGATAAGTCATAGAAGTAGATCCATATGTATGTATCATCGCATATAAAAGTGTTTTTCTGAGTACATAAAGTTTGTGTTTAAAAGACAAAATTTGGGATCCAATCCCATACAAAATTTGGCTCTCGAGCCTACATATCGTGTACATGCCGCAAAAAGATAAAGTACTACTATCTAAGGAGATCTAGGAGATCTATCACGGGCCTCCTCAGATTCCGCATGCTGCTGATGGTAGCAAACTATAGCCCTAGCCACCCTACGGAGGAGTAGGCCAATTCGTCTAGGCACATCCACAGTATGCCGCTGAATATTGCGGGGAACATCATCCATCCTCATAGCTGGGGCTCCAAAAGTCAAACCCTACAGGTTCTGCTCTATGTCACGGACCCCTCCTGCTTCTTCTGCTTCCTCTTCCTCTTCTTCCTCCTCTGAAGCAACCTGGTACTCAATCCCACCTCGGCGTAACGGCGATTAGCCGGCGGGTCTCCTTGGTCCACGATTCGTGACATGCACATGTACACACATTAGGTCTTTTCACACATTCCAAAAACAACGAAAAATTATATATTCCAAAAAATTGAGAATACATTGGTGAAGGTCATACTTGAGTCATCCCAATCCTTGTCATCAAGTAATGCCAAGTCAATACCCTCGCGGAAGTCCACCCCTATATAGGGGTAGTCCTCGATCATCATGATCTGTTCCTCGAGCCATGAAAAGAAGTCCTCGCTGTTGAGCCCAGAATTGGCCCTTTTTGACCATCATTTATCACTGTCCCTTACCTTGTCTCACACCAATTACCTTGGCAATTCAATTTATTGTCCTTATATATTCCCCCAATTTACCAAGGTATGGCCGATTATTGTTTTATTGTATTAATACTTATGATTGTGATGATTTAAGCTGTGCATCTCTTAATTCGTGCTAACATGATGCAAATTATGAAGGTAGTAAGATAAAGGGACTGCAGGAAGATCGGAGCTGAACGAGTCACGGAGGAAGGGACGTCCATTGCTTAAGGAAGGTTCCTTGGGGCTCAATTCGTCAATCAAGGCACAGTCGTGGCAGGACAGCTGTAACATAAAGTTCTATCTTAAGTATGTCGCTGCTCAAATCCAGCTGTGAGCTGGAAGGACCGCCACTCTTGGGACAGTTGATAACTCCTCGTATATTTGGATATTTCAGTTCTGCCACGCATTGTAACAGCTAGATTATTTAGGGCGCCTGAAGATCATAGATCTTCATGGCCGCCCAATTATAGGTTTAGATGTTGCAACTTTATGTATAAATATGTGGTATTACCTCGATCAAGGGGTTGGACAGCAATTAATTAATTCATCTTGTATTAGCAGTCAAGCTGAAACTATGTACTCGTCCTTCTGTTAATATAAAGAGTTGTTTCTGAGTTAAAGAGAGCGTTGTTCAACCAGCGTCTCTGTGTGAAGACTGGGCCCGTCTTCCACAGAGATTGCTGTGTTAATTTAGGATTTCATCTTTCTGTTGTGTGATGATTTGATCTTTCGTTTGTACGCAGCAGCAATATTCATTGTGTGGATTTCTCAGTAATTGATTTAATCGTGAGATTGGGAATGGTATCAATAACAGTCGACTGAGTCAGGTTTGTTTTATGTAATTCAATTTCTGTTCACACTGTTGTGCTCATCCTACAGCTGAACGTAATCCCAGAAGCTCCTAGGAATTAGCTTTCCTGTTATGTGTTGATTGATTTATATTTTGCAATTCAGTATCTTAGAACAGTTGCATCAATCTCCTTTATTAAATTCTAGAGTAATGTTCAGGTTATGTTTCATGATTCTCAGCCTGATTTCATTAGACAGTTGATTACTTTAGAATGCAATTGAGTTTTCCTTTCTGCAATCGTTGATTAGATCTGATATTCGTTTTGCTTGATGCATAATAGAAAAGGATTGTAGTACAGCAGTTAGAAGGCAATTGGGATTGCGTAGATTCTTGGGATGAACATAGATGATAGAAGATAAAAGTATTCACTTCTGATGGTTTGTGTTTAAGCATATATTGTGCACTTGTCCTTTGAAATAAAAAGACTTTCTCGGGTTGACAATAAATTTCATACGCTCTGTGTGTTGATATTTAATTATCTGCAATTAGAGTGCTTGACATTTTGGCGCCGTTGCCGGGGAAGGATAAAAATTAAACACTAGTCATTAGTTGTATCTGATAATTGCTTTCAGTCAGTCTTTTGGTTGTTTTTGAAATGATCTGCTTCGCATGAATACGAGGGGGGTAAAACGCGATCACCTCCCGACCCCCAAAACCCCACAAATTACTAACAGTACAGGTGGTTCGGGTCGTGGTCGAGGTCCACCGCTGGGCAGAAGAACATTCATTGACGACCTTGTTGACAAAACTGATTCAGCTGCTAGATCTCGTCAACAGGGGACTCCTATCAAAAGAGGCCCTACTGATCCTGGAGCGTTAGCATCAGGATCTACAGTGGAAGATACAGGAGCAGCGGTGATTTCTGCATATACTCCTGCTAAAGAAGGAACAGCTGATTCGGCTGTTGCAATTAAAGAGTACGCAGTTGTTACAACTGAAGAATACGCAGCTGCTACAACCGAAGAATACGCAGCCGCTACAACCGAACAATACGCAGCTGCTGCAACCGAAGAATACGCAGCTGTTACATCCGAACAATACGCAGCTGTTACAACTGAGGTAAGGGATAAAGGAACAAACGAAGGAGAAGATACAGAAGAAAAGATGAATAACATACATGAGAATGAAGAGGAAGAAGCAGTGGTACAATACCATCATGAAGATAATTCCCCGCCGGAAACTATGGCTACATTGCAATTCCCAATACAGCAGCTCGAGGGGACAGCTCCTATGAAAAACATCTCACCGTCGGTGTTACCCCGCTTCCATGGCAGGGCGGCAGAAGATCCAGACGAATTCCTGTTTGAATTCGATATCCTCTGTCGCAGCTATGATTATGTCACAGATGCTCAAAAGTTGAAGCTTTTTCCTGCCACCCTGAAGGACAATGCATTACGTTGGTTCATGAGCCTTGGGGGAGGAACTGTTGCTAATTGGAACAAGATGAAGCAAGTGTTCCTGGAAAAATATCAAGAATATTGCAACACCAGGGAGAGGGAGGAGTTATTCAAAATGGTACAGAAGGAGGACGAAAGCTTGGAAGATTTTGTAGAGAGGTTGCTGTACAATGTGCAGAGAGCTGGACAGACGAACATGGGACTAGATGTGCTTAAGATAATCCTGCTTCGAGGAATCAGGGACGATTGTTTAGACATGCTCAATTTATTAGGAAAAGGGGATATCTCTAAAGAATCTTTTGAGACAATTGTGGAATTATGTAAGAGATATTCCAGGGGATCTTCTAGGCATAATAAGCAGAATAAACGAAATAACCTGGAACGTGATGTCTTCGACAGAACTCAGAAGTCATCCAATGGGGGAGCTACACGTGCAGAGATAGGCAATCTTCTTGAAAACTTTAAAACAGAAATGATGAGCTCTATCTCTTCAGAGATTGACATCTTGAAGGCCAAGCAAAGACAGGCAGTGGAGGATCTCACACTAGGGGTATTTTGTCCCCGATGTAGAAAGACTCATCCACTGAAAGAATGCCCCCTTGACAAAGTTCAAGTATGTCAATTGTGCGAGCTGAATCATGATATGAAAGAATGCCCCACGCTGCCCCAAGTGAAAGCTGTTCTGCAGGCATCAACTCCAGAGGTGGATTCAGCCTACTTTATTGCACAGAAGAAACCCTGGCAGCCCCGGAATCAAGGTATGTCTCCCGATTCATTTCCATTTTTGAATAATTTGAATAATTGGAATACTAATATGCAAAACGTGAATACACAATTCCCTTCAAATTATGCTCAGTGGAATTCTCCTCAACCTACGATGCAAGGTTATAATTCATGGAGTCCTTGGACACAGCCACCTCATCAACCTACTTCATGGTCTCCTGGATGGAGGAACTTCCATCCTGGGAATCAGTTTCCTCAACCACCTCCACCTCAACAGTTACCGTATCCTCCATATCCTCAATTTCAGCAATATCCTCAATACCTACCTCAGCAGTCGCAGCTGCAGCTGCAAAATAATCCTGTGCCTAACATACCAATACGGCCTCAGCTGCCTGCCCAACCTAACCCTAACCCAAATAATAAAACAGTCCAGCAACTGGAAACTCTCAATATGCCAGCCTACTCTCTCTCCCCTGTACCTTGTAATGACATTCGCTTACGGTCTGGGAAGGTAGTAGAGCGTATAACTTCAGAAAATATTCCACCAACCATGTATGACAAAGGAGAGAGTTCCCAGCATCCTGTTGAATCGGTTCCTATCATTGAAGATGCTGAGCATCCCTCAGATGGGAGGGCTGAAACATTGAACGATGAAGTGGATAACACGCAGCCCGCCCAGTTGGTAAGGCAACCACCTTACCCTGAGAGATTGATGCTGCCACAAAGGGGGGGGCAACCTCAGTTCAATCTCTTAGGAGAATTGAAGAACCTTTATGTTAAGATTCCCCTCTTACAAGCTCTTCAAGATGTACCTATCTACGCTAGAACTGTTCGAGACCTGTGCACTAAAAGACCGGGAAGGAAACCCAGAGATCCTCCTACTGTTCATGTTATAGGGAATTTATCCGCTTTAATGACTGGAAAAACCCCTGTAACTAAGTATGAGGATCCCGGCAATCCTACTGTCACTGTACACATAGGACAAACGCAGATACCCAACGTACTAGTGGATTTAGGAGCTGCGATCAATGTTATAACGATGGAGACTGTAAAAAAACTCGGATTCACCAATATTAGACCGACCCCTACTATCTTAGAACTGGCAGACAGATCCACTATCAGACCTGAAGGGATTTTGGACGACCTTGTTATTTCAGTAGACTCGTGGGAATACCCTGCCGATTTTCTGGTATTACAGCCAAAATCACAGCTGGGGGGACATCCATTGATTTTAGGGAGACCTTGGTTGGCTACCGCTGATGCTTGCATCAGCTGTCGATCAGGATCTATGACTATATCTGATGGCATGGAAACCAAAAATCTTACCCTGTACCCTCCAGCAAGGCCGAGTCTAGAAACTGAAACCTCCCTTTGGATAGAACAAGAAGAAGAAGAAGATGTTCAGCCATTACTAACAATAGGGAAGGCACTAACTTTCAAAAACGAAACAGAAGACGATGCCATTAATAATTTCATTAGCGAACCTGCTTCTGTAGACAAGGAAGTTTATCAACTTCTGAACAGTACCCTCGGCAAAGAAGAACAAGAACAGCTTACGGAGGAAGCACTAGCCAATGACGCAAATATAATCCCAGTATTGAAAAGCTCGAGAAGTATTTCTATTGAGGTAGAGCCTGGAAGAACTTTGAACATCAATCCTGCTCTCTCCTCAGAAGAACAAAAGCGCTTAACCAATCTCTTGAAGGAACGAAAGGGGGCATTCGCCTGGGAGTATACAGACATGAAGGGTATTCCTTCTAGTCTGTGCACTCATCATATCTATATTAAAAACGACTCCCGGCCTGTATGTCAACCCCAACAACGCATGAACCCCAATCTGAGGGATATAGTGAAGGAAGAAATCCAGAAACTCTTGGAAGCAGGATTCATCTATCCTATTTCAGATAGTGAGTGGGTTTCCCCACTTGTAATTGTACCCAAGAAAAACGGTAAATGGAGAGTCTGTGTCGATTATAGGGAGCTGAACAAGGCTACACAAAAGGATCACTTTCCTCTGCCCTTTATTGACCAGGTACTTGATAACTTATCTGGGAAGAAGTTCTTCTCCTTCCTGGACGGATTCAGTGGGTACAATCAAATCCAGATTGCTCCAGAGGATCAGGATAAGACTACCTTCACCTGCCCTTGGGGAACGTTCGCTTACAGGGTGCTTCCCTTTGGGTTGTGCAATGCACCTGCAACGTTCCAAAGAGCTGTGATTGGCATATTTTCTGAATTGGTAAATGATAGCATGGAAATTTTTATGGATGATTTCACTCCTTATGGCAGGGATTTTGATGAAGCGTTGGAAAATTTGAAGAAGGTTTTAATTCGCTGTGAACAGGCTCGCCTCTCACTGAGCACTGAAAAATGCCACATGATGATGAGTGAGGGGGTGGTATTAGGACATTTCATCTCTACTAACGGTATTCAAGTGGATCCTTCAAAAATTAAGGTGATAAAGAATATACCAACCCCTTCAACTCAGAAAGAGGTGCGAAGTTTTCTGGGACATGCTGGGTATTACAGGAGATTCATAGAAAACTTCTCCAAACTGGCTTCTCCTTTGTTTTCATTGTTAATGAAGGATGTGCAGTTTGCATGGAGTACAGCATGCCAGACAGCATTTGATAAGCTTAAAGAGAAACTGTCCACAACCCCTATTTTAAGGGGACCTAATTGGACCATACCTTTCCACATTTCTTCAGATGCTTCTGATACCGCCATTGGAGCAGTACTAGGACAGCAGGATGGTCAAGTACCTTATGCTATTTATTATGTGAGTAAAAACTTAGCCCCTGCTGAACTAAATTATACTGTTACTGAAAAAGAATTTCTTGCTATTGTTTATTCTATTAATAAGTTTCGGCATTACATTACTGGGTATCCTACATTTGTGCATACTGATCACTCTGCCATTAAGTATTTAATGAATAAACCTGTCACTAATGCCAGAGTAACCAGGTGGCTTTTATTATTACAAGAATTTGATATTACTATTATAGATAAACCTGGAAAAGAAAATGTTGTTGCTGATTTTTTATCACGATTTACTAACAGTGATGACAGTTCACCTGTTGAGGATGCTTTCCCGGATGAACATTTATTCGCACTCTCAGCTCATTCACCCTGGTATGCAGATGTTGCTAATTATTTGGCTGCAGGGAAACTTCCGCCACATATGTCTAAACGAGAGAAAAGAAAAATTATTCAGCAAAGTGCCAGGTATTGTTGGCTTAAAGGCCATCTCTTTTACACAGGACCTGATCTTGAAATTAGAAGATGTGTAAGGGAAGATGAGATCTTTCATATACTGAAGGCCTGTCACGATGAACCTTGCGGAGGACACTTTGCAGATAAAAGAACAGGACATAAGGCGTTGCGGATGGGCTATTATTGGCCGACACTGTTCAGAGATGCTAAAAAATATGTTCAGTCCTGCGACAGCTGCCAAAGGATGGGCCAACCTAATAAGACAGACCAGATGCCTTTACAGCCCCAAGTGGTACTAGAACCGTTTGATAGATGGGCATTGGACTTTGTTGGTCCTATCAACCCTCCTTCCAAACAGAAGGTTTACATCTTGGTGTGTACAGACTACATGACTAAGTGGGTAGAAGCTGTAGCTTTGGCTAAGGCAAACGACCAGGCGGTGATTGATTTCCTATACAGTGAAGTTTTTACCCGATTTGGAGTACCAAAGGAAGTAGTTACTGATGGCGGACCACAATTTATTTCACATCAATTTGAATCCTTGCTCCGGAAGTATCATGTGCAGCACAAGATAACTTCACCTTATCATCCCCAGGCCAATGGTCAGGTGGAAAGCACTAATAAGGTTATCGAAGCAATCCTTACTAAAACAGTTAAAAGCCATCGAAGGGATTGGGCTGACAGACTTCCAGAAGCACTGTGGGCATATCGCACAACTTGGCGCAATACCACGGGCTTTTCTCCCTATGATCTGGTGTATGGTAAGAGTGCCATCTTTCCAATTGAATTTGAGATCAAGACCCTGAAAACAGCCATTGAAATGAACCTGGATGTAGCAGAAGCTCAGAAAAGAAGATTGAATCAGTTGAATGAACTGGATGAGAAACGATTAGCTGCGGTAGACCAGACTGTGCTACTTCAGCAACAGAGATCTAACTGGCATGACCGATTCATCAAGAAGAAAATCTTCCATGAAGGAGACTGGGCACTACTGTACGACTCTAGATTCAAGAAAGATTTTAAGGGGAAATTACGCACAAGATGGCTGGGTCCATATTTGGTTGACAGGGTATTTGACAACGGCACTGTTCGCCTGATCACCATTGATGAAAACCGTATGCCATTACTTGTTAATGGCCACAGGCTGCGACTGTATCGGAAGCCCATTTCGAAAGATGCATTCATTTCACAGATTGCTGCTGATCCAAACTACCAATTGGCACCAGAGCAGGAACATTTTTCTACCTTTCCCAAATCTTAAAATGAAAATCATATTTGCTGTACATAAATAATTTCTTGCTGTAGCGTATAATTTTCGTTTTCTTTCTTTCTGCATTTGATCTCTTTGCTTGCTGTTGTCTTTTAAGAAAAAAATTTCAGGGAGTGCCAGGAGAATGATCAGTTTGGGGCCCATAATGAAAATCTCTCTGTGCCGTCCTTGTGTTAAAAAAAAAAAAAAAAAAAAAAAAAAAAAAAAAAAAAAAAATTTCGGCAGCTGCAACATATTTTCCGGCAGCTGCAACATATTTTCCGGCAGCTGCAACATATTTTCCGGCAGCTGCTTTTTCCGGCGACCGTATTCTCCATTTCCCGGGAGCCGTAAATGCCCTTTCCGGCAGCCGTCAATCTTTTTCGACAGCTGCAACTTTAGCCGCTGCAACATCGGCAGCTGCAACATCAGCGGCTGCAACATCGGCAGCTGCAACATCAGCGGCTGCAACATCGGCGGCTGCAACATCGGCGGCTGCAACTCCAGTTTCCGCAGCTGCCACCTCATCTTCCACGGCTGCCATCTCATTTTTTCGCAGCTGCCATTTCATTCACCAGCTATGGCCACCTTATCTTCCACGGCTGCCATCTCATTTTCCGCAGCTGCCATCCCATTTACCAGCCACAACCGTATTCTCCATTTCCCGGTAGCCGTAAATTTTTCCCGTCCACCGTCAAATCTTTTCCGATAGCTGCAACTCCGGCAGCTGCAATCCCGGCGGCTGTAATTTCGGCGGCTGCAACATCTTTTTCTCGCAGTCGCCACATCACTTCCCGGCCGCCACCTCATTAACCAAGTCACTTCCACACCACAGCTGTCATTTCTTTCCAGCGGCTGCGACATATTTCCCATATTCGAAAAATCTTTCCCGCCAGCCGTAAGTCTCTTCCGACAGCCGTAATTTTTCCCGGATATTGTGAATCTTTTTCCGGCTGCCACGAATTCTTTCCCGATGGCTGTAACTTCTTTCTTGTCAGCTGCAACAAGCTTTTTCATCGGCCGTGTGATCATTTCTTTGGCAATTTGCAGTGGTAACTCCCGTGTTAACAGAAGGATTGTTTAAACTTGCTAATTATGACGCTGATTCAGCCCAGTCCTGCCGGCGAACTCATCATTTCAACCCGGAGGATGCGACGCCTTGTGTTTTACCGACGAAGGAAATCAGTGCCTTATCCGAGTCATCATGATTCCACGTCTGATTGTGCACGCGTTCGGCTCCACGACGTCACCAACTCCATGCTCCACCAGTTTCCGCAGCCTTCCGACGCACAGTTTTATGAGGTATGGCTTTCATTTATCACGTGACTAAGTATTGATATCATGTAAACGAGATTGGCCGTACCTTCACTCGTACCACCATTTATATCCGATTGAACCTTTCCCTCGTACGACGTAATACTAATAACTGCCACCTTCCCCAATTCGGCATGAAAATTTTAAACTCCTCTCTGCGCTTAACTTTCCGAATTAGTTCATTTGTTCAACGTCTCCGCTCAACGATTCGTGCATTCTCCGCGCTGCAACTTCTATTCTGGATCCTGTACTCTGTCGAAACAGCACTTCTATCTTGCAGCCAGGACCATGGGCATTCCAGTTCGCCATGAACCTTTCAATACCCGGGAACTTAGACGGAATTTGCAGGTTCTGGCCATTTTTCAAGCCGCTGGCTGGGTCGAGTTCTTTGAACGATTGGATGGATTCGACCGGGACGCAGCCCTGCAATTTGCATTGAATCTCACTAAAACACACTCCACGGTGTGGGGGCTGTGTATAGATGTTTCGGAGGTCATTATATCCGAGGTTACAGCTATCCCATTGGTGGGAAAACCTTGGTTTAACCGTCGAGTTCCTGCAACAGCTGCACGGGAACAATTTTTACTTCCGGGGGAGCAAGTTGAAGCATCCAGGAGAGGGATTGCATTGAAGTCACTGCCGCAGCCATGGGACCAGGTCGCTATCTTCCTCAAGAAATACATAACTTGCGAAGGCAGATACCAAACTGTGTACAACTCTGAACTTCCTTTGCTTTCTCATCTCCGTCATGGCATTTTGTTAAATATTCCATTTTATCTATTGCATGATTTGCGCCATATGGCAACATTCGTTCAATCTGCAAAACACCCATTATCCTCCCTCACACACCATGGCCTCATCAAGTTAATTATTATGAGAACCCTGGCCCAACATAATATAACATGGGAGCAATTCATCACCCGGCCACAGCAACCTGTTCCCTTGAGGGTTATTCCATTACAGCAATTACCGGTTCCGCCACAACAGGAGGACCGGAGTTCCTCCAGTGAAGTTGGGGGGAGGGATGAAACGGAAGAAGAACCACAGAGGGCACAGGCAGGACCATCCGGAAGGGATGAAACGGAAGAAGAGCAACAGAGGGCACAGGCAGGGACATCAGGGGTTGACAAAACCACAGAGGAAGAACAGCCCGAGGCACAGGTAGAGCCATTTGAAGTATATGAATCCCCAGCACAAGCAGAACCAGTGGGGGATGACACTGCATCTGAAGGAGAGCGAGGGGAAGCTCAAACAGAGCTGCCAGGGGACAATGTAGATGAAACCCTCGCGGAAAACCTAGATAACAGGGCAGCTCCGACAGCAGAAGGTGAAATTGGAGCAGCATCAAAAGCTGCGACAATGGAACCTGAAGATGACGGAGCTAGAGCAATGGAGGACGACATTGAGCTGGTCACAATCGAGTCTTCACCGGAATGGGCAGGAGGAGCAGCTGTGATTGAAGAAGAACAGCATGGGGGGCAGGGAAATGTTCCTTTGACTTCAGTTTTGCCTCCCTATGTTCCAGCTCCACGAGAAGAAACACTACAGAAAGGGAAGTCACAAAAGAAAACGCAGCAGAAAAGGAAGAGGACCACCAATGAGTTTGATTTAGTGGCACCAATTAGAAGGAAGCGAACTCGGTCAATTACAGCAGCAGAGGCAGCTAGAACAAAATGGGCAACCTTAGAGACACAGGTTGAACCCCCAATCCTTACACCAAAGCCGAGGGATGCTCCACAAAGGCCAGTAGAAGAAGAGCCGGGAGTTGAGGGACTCTTGTATGAGAATGCAATGCTGAAAGAGGACCTCCAAGCACTTAGAAAGGAGCTGGAAACATGGAAGGAAATCTGCCAAAAGCAGGGTGGAAGAAAGATGTATACATTAATAGAGGCTGCAGACCAAGTGGAGGAAACAGCTTCTGCTGAAGCTGGAGAAAAGGATGAGCGAATACTCTGCCCCACCTGTGGGGAGATCTTTGAGGAAGCAGGTCATAAAATTTTACTTAGCACCTATTCAGCACAACAGCCTGCAGCCACAGAAGGGAAAGCAGTGGAGAAAGAGGATGCTGTAACACAAGAACCAGCACCTTTAAACATCCTTGCTGCAGCTGCTACTTCCCATGATGCAGAAGTCATAGAACGGATGGGAGAAGAACAGGGAGTGGAGGATGCCCTGGAAATTTATAAGGAATGTATGGCAATTCCAAAATGCTCCCACAACATAGAAATCATAGAACAAATGGGAGAAGAACGGGAGATGAAGAATGCTCTGGAGCTTATAAAAGAGTATGGCGAGACCCCAGAGTGTTCTCATGACACAGAAATCATGGAGCCAAAGGATACCCTGGAGGATAGTGAAGAATTTTGTGCTGTAACCCCAGAACGTTCCCAGGACACAATAATTTTAGAAGGGGAAATGGAAATGCAGGACAGTGACAAGTTGAAACAGGACGCTGCAACACAAGAACCAGCAATCCTGAACTTGACCGTCCAACCGACTGAGCAGATAGAAGAAAAAGCTGGGACAGAGGATATTCTGGCATTCAACGATGAACTCTGGGTGGTGACCCCAGAAAGCTCTCATGATACAGAACTCATGGAAGAGAAGCTGCAGCAAAATAAAGATGAAGATGTAAGCCAGGATGTTGTCACACAAGAACCAACATCCTTGGATGCTGCAGCAAGAATCCCTGAACTGCAGTTGGAGGATAACCCGGGAGTAGAGATCATTCCTGATATACAATGGAGTGATGATGAACAGGTACAGACACCCTGCTCAGGTGACACTGAAATCTTGGAGGAGGAGCTGCAAATCGAAAAGGATATCCAATCCCAGCAGCCAATTGACAAAGAAGACACTGTTACACAAGAACCAGTGTCTCCAAAAGCAATAAAGGCAGCTGCTGAAGAAGGTTTAAGGGATGTTGCTGTTACACGAGAACCAGCAACTCCCTTGATAAGATTAGATGCGCTGGAAGACACTGTCCCACAAGAACCAGTGCTTCCACCTCCTACAGGTATTATTGAATTGGATTCAGATTGAGTGTGTCTTTTCAACTTCCCCAGGCAAAGCATAAGAGAACTGCAGATATTAGCAAGTAGTGGGGGAAGGGGAACAGTAAAGTTGGGAACTGCTGGGTTGCTCACAGAAATTTTTCAAAGGGATAGAAGGGATGCCTGATTTATCTACATTCTTTCCTCTTGCCTGGACAAGGTTCAGTACAATATTCAGCTGCAGGTTGTTGCATGAGGACATGCAACAGGATAGTTGGGGGGAGATGTTGAGCCCAGAATTGGCCCTTTTTGACCATCATTTATCACTGTCCCTTACCTTGTCTCACACCAATTACCTTGGCAATTCAATTTATTGTCCTTATATATTCCCCCAATTTACCAAGGTATGGCCGATTATTGTTTTATTGTATTAATACTTATGATTGTGATGATTTAAGCTGTGCATCTCTTAATTCGTGCTAACATGATGCAAATTATGAAGGTAGTAAGATAAAGGGACTGCAGGAAGATCGGAGCTGAACGAGTCACGGAGGAAGGGACGTCCATTGCTTAAGGAAGGTTCCTTGGGGCTCAATTCGTCAATCAAGGCACAGTCGTGGCAGGACAGCTGTAACATAAAGTTCTATCTTAAGTATGTCGCTGCTCAAATCCAGCTGTGAGCTGGAAGGACCGCCACTCTTGGGACAGTTGATAACTCCTCGTATATTTGGATATTTCAGTTCTGCCACGCATTGTAACAGCTAGATTATTTAGGGCGCCTGAAGATCATAGATCTTCATGGCCGCCCAATTATAGGTTTAGATGTTGCAACTTTATGTATAAATATGTGGTATTACCTCGATCAAGGGGTTGGACAGCAATTAATTAATTCATCTTGTATTAGCAGTCAAGCTGAAACTATGTACTCGTCCTTCTGTTAATATAAAGAGTTGTTTCTGAGTTAAAGAGAGCGTTGTTCAACCAGCGTCTCTGTGTGAAGACTGGGCCCGTCTTCCACAGAGATTGCTGTGTTAATTTAGGATTTCATCTTTCTGTTGTGTGATGATTTGATCTTTCGTTTGTACGCAGCAGCAATATTCATTGTGTGGATTTCTCAGTAATTGATTTAATCGTGAGATTGGGAATGGTATCAATAACAGTCGACTGAGTCAGGTTTGTTTTATGTAATTCAATTTCTGTTCACACTGTTGTGCTCATCCTACAGCTGAACGTAATCCCAGAAGCTCCTAGGAATTAGCTTTCCTGTTATGTGTTGATTGATTTATATTTTGCAATTCAGTATCTTAGAACAGTTGCATCAATCTCCTTTATTAAATTCTAGAGTAATGTTCAGGTTATGCTTCATGATTCTCAGCCTGATTTCATTAGACAGTTGATTACTTTAGAATGCAATTGAGTTTTCCTTTCTGCAATCGTTGATTAGATCTGATATTCGTTTTGCTTGATGCATAATAGAAAAGGATTGTAGTACAGCAGTTAGAAGGCAATTGGGATTGCGTAGATTCTTGGGATGAACATAGATGATAGAAGATAAAAGTATTCACTTCTGATGGTTTGTGTTTAAGCATATATTGTGCACTTGTCCTTTGAAATAAAAAGACTTTCTCGGGTTGACAATAAATTTCATACGCTCTGTGTGTTGATATTTAATTATCTGCAATTAGAGTGCTTGACACTCGCCAAAGGCTAAATGTTGTGGACCCCCGAGTCGCCCCGCATACTCACTCCATCGACCCATCCTCGGTTCGGTGAAAAGGCGGATAGGCATGGTTATCTGTGGAAGCAACAATGACACCCTCTCTAAAAAGAAGGTGACCAAAATGCTCCCATAACCAAAATGGAGGTTCTCTCCATTATTACACTTGGTTATTTGCTCCTTGAGGTTGGATAGTACCCCTTCGCACCAAATGAACAGAGTTGGTGCTAAACACTCCACGGCAAGGTTCATCTGTGTGCGGGATTATTGATGGGACTTGTACTACCCGCCGCTCAGGTGATGGAAAACAACACGGTTCTCATTGGGAGATCTAGAACATCCTTAATGACCACTTTCTCGCTTTTCTTCCCGGAACCTTGACGACAATAATGAGCAGTCAAGGCATTGGTGCTCGCTTCCGAGACCCTGTACCCTGTCAAGTTCACCCGTGCCTCACTCTTTGAGAGGCCAGTGAGAAAATAGATATCCTCGAGCTCAATCGCGAGGGTATTCTCTCCAACTAGAAAATCTTGGATCTCAGGTTCCCACATTTGTATTATGTAGGTAAGGATTTTGGCTTGCTTGCGGATACCTTTGGTCTTGAAGAATTTTAATAACCCATAGTTCCGCAATGCATTTAGAGTATCTTGGTCATTTTCAGCCAAGAAATCGTCATTTTCAAGCTCCCTCTCTTTCCATTTGACCATTTTTCTTCAAATGAGGTGTAAAATCCTGCAAAAATTCCAAAGAAGCACTCATGAGCAAAATAGTAACTTGATATCAGTCCAAAATGAAGAAAAACCATTTTTATTTATCATCTTTTCCCCACTACCACGCCTGGTATCAAGCTGGGAACGCAGTAAAGGAGGACTATCGTGCCTTCGTGTGGCTCCACAGAGCGGTAATACCGCGCTTCCTGACACATTGAGCCCGCAGTAGTTCAAGAGGCGAGAAAATCCCCATAGGGATTCCTCAAAAACTAGAAAAATTTAACTGAAATCAAGATTTTAAGCCATGAATTGAAAGAGGAGCTTGAGAGCTCTTACTTGGCACAGACGGATGTCAGAATGATGCCTCAGATCTCTAGCTATGGACACTTGAAGTTTTTCCCTTCAATGGATGAAATTCCTCTATGAGCAAAATAGCCAAGGTGAAATGGTAACTTTTCCTTTTTACTCCTTGCTTATATAAGTCACATATTTATTTTTGCTCATTATTTTATCTTTCTAGGTTAAAACTCATTTTTCACATTACTAATATATTTTCGAGGTTTCACAAGTCTTTTTGACAGGATCTTCCTAAGTCGTTCACACTAGGGTTTTCCTACTTATTGAACTTCATTTGAGTCGACTTTATCTTTTTCATTCTCTAGATTAAAACTTGAAAAAGATTCCAAGCGCCTTTCACGCCTGTGTCGTGCTTGTCAACTTTACTCGTGCTCATAAAACGATGAGGAAAGTATTGTTTCGGTTGTATTTTATTCTTCTTTCAGGCCGAAATGATTTAAATTTACGAAAAAGACCATCAGAGTTCTTTTTAAGCTCTTTTCAGACTCCCTCATTTCAAAAAGATTACCAAGTGCACCTGTCTCTTTCACACTTGTAAAAGTATTTGAAAGGTCATCTATTCGGTGATAGGTTACCACTTTTTCGGCTCGTCTAGACTATTTACGAGAAATGAATACCTTAGTCAACTTTTGACCGGGAGAGTTCTCTCGGGAATCGTTTTACACTTTTTTGGGAATGAGAGACTAAATTTATGAAAAAGTACATCCTGGAGCCTTCTTTAAGTTTTTCAGGCTCTCTAAATGTGAAAAACTGCCGAGTTTTCCTTCCTTGGACTCGTTAAAATTTAACATCGAAGGACCCACTTTGGGACGAACCCCTCCTTACTCAGGTTCGTAAAACATGTGAGATCAAACTCATCTATGAGATGAGCTATATCAAGCATCTATTATCCTCCTCAAGCTCGTAAAAAAACAAAGAGGTACTCGTCCATCATGTCAGGGGAAATTGGGAAATGAGTCAAGTTTACTTTATTGGCAGCTTGTCACTCGTCACCTTTGAACATGGCATGTGTCTGTCCCTTGTCTATTTTTGGGTATCTATTTTCACTGAGTTATGATCATCATCTCTAGTCGTCTCTCTGGCCACGAGCCTGTTCGTCCTGTGTCTATCCTCTGTTATCAATAATCCCTGCTGCCAGGTTCTGCTTCATGCCGTTATATGTTCAAGGGTTTGCATTGTTCCAAGTCATCTGTTGTGTCAAGACTTCCGTTGTGTCAATAACATGTTCCCTTGTTCTATTGTTTCATACTATCTCTTGTTCCGATTTCGTGTTAATGATGTGGGAATCATCATGGCCCACCTTCGACGAGTCTATTCTTGTCGACATTAGATTATTATCCAGGAATTAGGCTTAGGAGTCAAACCACTAGTACCTTGGTACCTGCATGCCTCAATGGAAGGTTTCCTCGTATTCAATAGTAGGTTTTCATCGTTGACCTCTGATTGAATGATCTCTCGGATGCTCGACATCAAATCCTTTATTCGCAGTTCGTTGATATGTATTATAGATACCTTGGGGATCATTGTCATCATTGGTGATTTCCCTTGCATTTGTTAATGGCTCACATCATTGAACGATAATCAAATGGTTTCTACCATGTTCGACTTCAACACCTTGTAATCACATGGCTAGATTCGTATCATTTGCAATCGAGTAGAAGACCCTGGACACATTTTTGTATTTTGATTACGTCCAGGTTGTGATGGAGATTTCTTTTGTATTGTCACACAGATCCACTTATGTATTGGTCATGGCTGTGTCATTACTGTCTCGTGGATCTACGATTTTTCATAGTAGCCATGATTAGTCTACAGTCTACATCATCTCAGTACTCATGGATCTGCAATGTATTGGTCGGCCACCATGCTTTGAGTCAATTGTTTCCAAGCATGGGAATGCCCGCCTTGGTGGTATATCTGACACTTTGTTTCAGTTTCAGATCCTAGTTGCTCCCCTTGATGCTATCTCCGCACAGTATTTGTAAATTCTTTTGGCCATCAGTCTCTTCTGACCTCACACTTTAGGGGGCATCTGTTATACATCAATATTACACTTGACAACCTAGTGTCACATCTTTGCATCAAATAACATAGACGACACTTCCCCCTACTGATAAACAACCAGAACAGGAGATCATTGATTGAACACTGAAGACAAACCCTTTTTCTGCCATCTGTCAACCCAACTTGGTCCTGTTTGCAAGCACTACCATGCCCTGCACATCTACTGAGACGCGGTAGTACGTACTACCATGTGTTGTTCTCCTCTGGGGCGCAGTACTACTGCGCTATGCTCAATCTTAGGGGCGCGGTAGTCCACTTATAGCCTTTTTTCCATGAAGTTTGGGATCTCAACCCTCGAGAGATTCTGTTGGTATTGCCACCTTTGATTCGATCCCAACCCCTTCTTTGTTTAGCTGGCCTGATCCACTAAACACTCCATAGATCCACACTTCTCTCTTCTTGGTTAACCTTCCCACATGCTATAAGAGAGAGGCCTTTCATGATCCAAAGGGAGGACTTTCGGGGCATAAAACCTATGATCATAAACCTTTTGTGGAGATAGTTAGAGGTGGAAGCATTTGGAGCTGGAGGATTAGCTTGGGCATCAAGCAACCTTTGTAAGCACTTTTCAAGCTTCTTAATAATATAACTTGCCTTGTTTCCTAATTTGTGTGTATTGATTATATTTCAATTTCATGAATTATATCTATATAGATTTGGAATTGAACTTGTAATTCAGAGACATTGGAAGATTGCATGTGCCTGTATATTGTTTTGTCTTAATAGGTCTATCGCGAGGACTTCGGGACCAGAGATACAAGCAGGAAAAACACCGAGAGTGGAGGTGAGTTACTTTCTCTCTTTCCCTCTGATGTAAAAGATCTGAAATACTTGTTTAATCCAGGATCCAAGATTACATTTGTTTCATTTTTGTCTTAGTATAGAGCTAGCTTAATCTACTTTATCCTAAGAGAGTTTCTCTTTATCCGTAGGGAGAAATATCTGCAACAGGATAGGTGGTGGAACATTCCCTCGTATAGCCTCACGCGGCTGGTAGGGGCACGAATATGTGATGTAGGTGGAACAGAAGTCCGTGGTGGTGGTGGTGGGCTTCATCCGTGTATTCTACGTGATCTCCGTGGATCATACATAATGATGGGAATACAAGTTTCGGGGACAGTCTCGTAGAAAAGAAATCAAAAATCCTAAAGCATACGAGTGTGCAAAAGGGGAGCTACAAAAAGGCAAGGTTCACAGGCCAAAAAAGAAAGCTAAAAAAAACTACACTGAGATTGGCATCACAGTAAGTGAGCTAAAACAAAAGTGGCCAGAATTCCAACAAGAAACACTAAAAGAAAAATGACCCTCTAAGAAGATGAAATAGTGAGAAAAACCTCCTAACTAAGAGCTGGAGACCTCAACAAATTGTATCCTCCGCAAGGTGATGAAATCCAAGTCAAACAATACAAAATGAGAGACCAATAATGAAAGGATATCCCTTTACCGAAAGGGATCCGGGGTAAAGAGCCCTAGAAGAAAAGTCACTAAGCTACCTCGTTCATGGCACACCGGAGAAGGATATTGGCACTTCTACCTTATCACCCTTGTATCACCAATACGGTAGAGTACAAGGAAGACAATGGATCGATATGCCTTAGGCACTAAGTGGAGTGCGGTATTCCACAAAGTCCGTCTGGAACCGATCGCGGCTTACCCCCGAAACGACGGGAGGCCCTCTCCACAAACTGGTTGATGACCGTGTCAATAAATACTAGAGGATTTTAGTACCCTAGAGGACATCAACTATGTCTCAAATGAAAGTGACAAGTGGGAATTATTTGGATGCCTATCCTCGGTGTCCTACCTAACTAACAAAATTATTTTTCTCCTCAAGTGAGGTTGTAGTGTGTTGAGTTAGGGAGTGTAAATTTTAAGGGTTGTATTACTCAATCGGGTAAATGGAAGTGAAACTTGTGATGTTGTGACAACTCAAACCATGCAAATGAAGATGAATCAAAATGAGCCTTTATGTTCGATGAAAACTAGCTAAAGTAAAGGGGGAGTTCTTCGATCACAATGCATGAACTTTTTCAAAATCAATGAAAAAACCATTCCAAAAACAAACCTTTTGTTTTCTTTTTTAATAAGCCAAACTAAGGAAACTACCTTCAAAATGCAATTGATCTACAACTAATGGTGCTTCCAAAATGAGTAAAATTATGTGACAAACAATGATAAGTGATTCACTTCCTAATATGAAAAAAATTATAAACTTGATCTTTTCAACAAAAACAAGACAATGTTCCGAAATAAAACTTTCAATGTTGATTTTGATAACGAAAATGGAAAGTTATGCTATAAGAAAAATGTAGTCCTGAAAACTATATAATCAAGGAAAGGCAAATCGTAGCCAAACTTGACTATCATGAAAGGACCAAGCCAATGCAAGAATAATGAGGAGGTGATCAATATGGGTATGGTGCCACTAACTCAAGAAATCCAAGCACAAAACAAATAAAATCAAACCACAACAGACTTGCAGCTTATGAAAAGTGACAAGGCATGTAGACAAGAGGCAACATGTAATGAAAAAGTAGGTATAGTGATAACAATGACCACGAACCCAAAGATATCCAAGGTGTCTACAAACTTAAAAAAAGATAGAATGAAAGTACTGTACTGTAGCTGGGCAGGTTACAAAGGTCTGGTAAATGTCAGAGCAACAACCATAAGCAGAGAAATAAAAAATTGACCAAAGGTAACCAAGCACACTGAGAAAAATTCCTTTTTAACAGAGATTATCATGTGGTACTAATCATCCCAGGCGCGATAAAGGTAGATTATCATGTTCTGAAAAAAGTAAGGGTACCGATAAAGTGGTAATTATCGCTCTGTAAGAAATGGCAGGGGCACGATAATTCTCAGAAAGAGGAAAAGGGCAGGAATTTGAGAAAAGTTTTTGAATTTTCAAGGGTTTTCCAACCTAGAGGACTCACTGATCATCGACATAGGTCTGATGCAGAGGGGAGGGGGTTGAATGGAGGTCAAATAGATCAACTTTCACAACTGGTTTGAAAGAAGAGCAAATTCACAATAAAAAATGAATGAAAGTAAAAGAAATCAAACAAAAGGGGTTCAAACCAGTGGAGTCACCAGTTTTTGTTGTAGATATTTCTTCCTATGGATAAGAAGAAGCCCTGTTAGGATAAAGTGAGAAAGAATAACTCTATACTAAGACAAAAATGAAACAAATGTGATCTTGTTCCCTAGATTAAACAAGCATTTCAGAGTTCTTGTATTGAAGAGAATGAGAGAAAGTAACTCACCTTCACTCTTGATGTTTTGTCCCACTTGTCGTTCTAATCCCGAAGTCCTTGCAGTGAACCTATTAAGATCAAATAATAAACAAGCATATAAAATTCTCCAATATTTATGAATAAAAAGTTAGAATCCAAATCCATATAGATACAAATCATGAAATTGAAATGAAATCAACACACATGAGTTGGGAAACAAGGCAAGTTAAATTTATTACAACTTGAAGATTCTTACAAAGGTTGCTTGATGTCCAAGTCAAATCCAACTCCAAGTCCTTCCTCTATCTATCTCTGCAAAAGGATTATGATCATAGGTTTGATGCCCCAAAAGTGCTCCCTTTGGCCCAGGGAAGGCCTCTCCTTTATAGTGTTTGGGAAGGTTAACCAAAAGGAGAGTAAAATGGATCTAAAGAGTGTTTAGTGGATCAGGCCCACTAAACAGAGAGAGACGGCTTGGGATCGAATCAAAGCTGGTGATCCCCAGAAAATCTCTCGAAAGGTAAGATCCCAAAATCCATGGCAAAAAGGATAAAAGAGGATTATCACGCCCCCAGACCTAAGCATAACGCGGTATTATCGCACCCTAGGGTAGGAGCATAGCGTGGTAACCCTAATTATCACGCCCCAATAGATGTGCAGAACGCAATAATTCCTGCAGATTGGGTCAATTTGGGTGACACGTGGCAGGTGAGATGTTGTCTTTAGTGTTTAGGAAATAGACTTCACTCCTGGGTGTCCAGATGATCATTAAGGGGAAGTGTCGTTTAGGTCACTTGGTGTAAGGATGTGACACTAAGGTTTAGTGTGTAATATTGAGGTATAACACCATGATGTGTGGGTCCATTCTTACCCTCGAAATTACCTCTTGATTAAGGGGATATTCGGGTGGTAAGTTTAAAATTATGCGGGACCTTCTCCAAGGAAATTCAACCAGAATGATCGAACCAAAATTTCTCCTAAGTGCATTCTAAACAAAAGAAAAGCAGTCCAAAAAAAAATACACAAACTAAGGCCGCAAGAAAACTTATGTGATAGGTGTGGATTCAAAAGTCTGGAACCTCACGGGATTGTCAAGGCTTCACAACTCGCGATATACTCTAGGGTCCAATAGTTATACTCGACCCAATTTTTCAGAGCACTAACAAGGGAGGATTAGGACCGTACCCCTGACCATATAAATCGAATACCTGATAGTACGTGCGTAGTAGCTCGCCGAGTGTTGTTTTCAATGTATTGCTCTGCCAAGACAACCAAATGGTTAGCTCAGTTGGTTTCAGGAATCCTAAGGGTGTCTCCCGATATACACAAGGTACATGGGAACTCAAATCGGTAGTGGCGTTGTCTAATGCAAAATCGTACGGCAAGAGCCTTCCGATATACTAACGAGTACGTGAAACACCTTTCGATATACGCTGAGTACGTGAAGTGCCTTTCGATATACCCTAAGGTACGTGAAAGATCCTTCGATATACCGGTTGGTATGTGGAAGAACTACAATACCCTTAGAATGCAGTGCAGATAAATAATGACAGCTGCCATGTTTTACGACGTTAGAACACATCTCTAACTTAACACACAAGTTACTAAATATTTTACCCTAGTTCTACCGTTAATTTTATTTGGATGGTTAGGTGAATGCATGAGGTGAGTACATAAACGTAAGCATAATGAAATCCCTAACTACATGAAAAAAAATGCACTCTTTCTTTCGATGACATCTATGTATGGGAAGGAGAGATATTTTTCCAAGTGGTTTTACCAAAACAACAAATTTCAACAAAATCCCAAATCTACCAAAACTGGCAATGAAAGTACTATTTTCCGTTTTTCAAGCAAAACATGAAAATCAACAAGTATCAAATCCAAATGAAAGCATTTTGTTTTTGTCCTTTCAATTAGAATTAAATTAAGTGATGAAAAGGGAGAATTTCTATTTAGAGCACGCTAACTCTTCAATTTTCACTATGGTAGCCTAAAAGCATGAAAACCAAAAATGCATATAACTTCTTCAAGCATTGAAACACTTTTGCAAAAATTCGACTTCACTCGGACTTTTCAAGAAAATGAATGGCTCATAATTCGTGAAAAACACAAACAATTAAATTCTTTTCAAAATTTACAAAATATCAATGAATGATGAATTCCAATGCATGAGACAACTTTTACAATAATCTTCAAATGAACTTGAAAAATGGTAAAAATGAAGCACTTTTTGATTTTCCAATGAATGCACCTAGACAACACTTGATAATAATAATGCTTTTAAATATAAATGGCTGAAAAGAAGAGACTACTTGCAGCACTCTAATCACTCAGAAATTCTCAAGAAAATGACAAGCACTCCAATAAACCAAAAACACACAAGACACTCAAAATCAACCAGATGCAAGCAAAACTAAATGATGTGTGCAGAAAGAGGTTTGGAAATAGATCTAATACATTGACCAGATCAGGTGAGGAGAGGAGGGAATGCAAGGTCAAGTAGATGAAGGCGGGGGAGTCTAAAGTGTCCACCACTACCCAGTCTCAAGCTTGTCCAAAATGGAACCCAAAACCAATCCAAATAGGTCCAAACACTATCAATGTAAAATCAAAATATCTATGACTGGAAAGTGCAGTATAGAGAGGTTTGCAAATCAAACCAAACTCAAAAAGTTGGAGAGGGGATGTCCTAGGCACTAGGCTTGACTCCTCGGTGCATCCCGTGGTCAGGCTCATAGCAGCCGACGCAGGTGATAGGTGTATGGTTTGCATCAGCGACGCATGATACAATTGTGAGCTAAGCGTCGGAGGCGCAGGTTGCATGGAAGCAGAATGCGCCCGTGAGGGTACGACGCTATGGTTATATTTCCCAGGTGCGTCGAGCGAAATCCCAATGCAAGGATGAAAATATCTCCAAGAATGAGCAACTAAAAATTTTGATGATTATACACATAGACTCAAAGGTAGTCAACAGACTCTTCAAAGAGAAGATCTGATGGTGAAAAAGGCTTAGGAGGTAAATGAAATGGCTCACAAAGAAATCAAAGAAGATGACATTCAAATTGAAATCTTAAAACAACGTATGTATTCCCCAGTATGGTCTCCAAATTTGTTACCGGACAATCTACCGAAAGTGGACTTAAGGCATGATCTCCCTAGTTCAACGTGAATCTAGAACAAATCAGACATAACGCAAATCTACCTTCCTATATCAAATTAGAGATTAAGTGATGTAAACATCTTACCTTTCAGATCTATAAATATTTTCCTCCTTTGTCGCTTCAGGCTCCACGGTCATCAGATTTGTAGCTGCAAGACATGTCAGAACATGTAAGAGACAAACAAGCAGTAATAGTACATATACACAATAATTGATCTAAGTAAACAGTTAAGGAAGTAAACTATAAATATCAATGAACACCAATAAATTTATGGAAAGAGTTTTGTATTATTGTATAAAAGTGGGAATACAAAGAAGAGAGAGAATTACAACCAAGCCCTAATGTCGCAATCTTCCTCCAACAAGCCAAGCCAATGCCTCTAAGGAGAAATGGGTGCCTCCAAGAGATGAATGATGATCTCCTAAGCTTATTCCACCAACATATGGATGCTATAGCCTTCCTCCCTTTGGAATGGAGAGGAGCTTCATATATATAGGAATAGGAGGATAGAATAGGTTGAGAAATAGTTGGAGAGGACTAAGGGATCCTCCCAAGGGGTTAGGGAACCGAAGGCCAGATCACCTACAAGCTAGGGATAGAGATTCAAGTCATACACCTTCAAGAAATCGCTCGAAGATGCCCTTTATCCACATTAACTTACATCGATGCAAGTTGTATTAAGACCACATGCGCCTGATAGGGACGACGCATGCTGTAAAAAGGTAACATGGTCCGACGGTGCAAGCTGTCAGGTGACCACCTGCGCCTGATCTAGTTGGGTGCAAGTTACTAGGGAGAAACCTGCGCCGACCCAACTAGATTCTATGGCAAGGGGCCAACAACTTCTTCAGTTTGACTTCCTAGTCATGGACACCTTAGGGGGTTTTGCACTGAGTTAACATATGTCTTATGATAGCGATATTTTAGGTGTAACACTAGCGCGGGGGTGGCCTCTTAGCGGAAAGAGTATATGCTAGACAAAGTTCCTATGGTTGGGTGGAACTTGCTCTTACACAGTCATTTCCTCAGAGAAGCTTCATTCAAGATGAGTGTTATGTGATGTTTTATTGTTGCTATTCATTTCCATTGTATGAATGTTGATTTGAATGAATGAAGAGATGCATGCTGCATATAAAGACTATGAATATGAATTGCTTAGCTAAAAGTAATTTGATTCTGGATATCTACTTGAAGGATATATAATGACGTGCCTTATAAATTATTGCATCTAAATGTATGATTTATGTAAGAAGTCCATCTATGCATATAGCACTAGTAAATTGGCATTGTAAGCTAAGTTGATATAGAGTGGTTAACCTATGTGTTGGTAGTCATGCAGCGGTTGAAGACAGTCACACAGTGGATTGCATGGCAGTCTGGTTTCACATGCGTAGTATAGTTTTACAATAAAGGAATTGATAAGCACAAAAGTGCGTGAGGTCAAGTTAGTTTATGTAGTATCACATATGGATCAGAGTGTTATGCACGCAATTTCAAGCTTAGTGTATTGAGATCACGTGGCGTAGGCTGCCGCACAATATAATAACTTTGATTTAGATAGTAACATCTTGGTATCATAAGTAGGACAAAAAAATAATATTCCCTGTGGTCACGATAGGCCACTAAGGGCACCGGGGATATGACAATTTACAAGCACAGTACCTAGAAAACATAGGCCAGATGAAAGGATAACCAAGTGGTTCAAAATAGAAAGAGAGGCAAGATGATACAAGGAGCGGAAGAAGAATTGGAAGGGAAAGGAGAAGAATACTACAGCCATGGCGCATGAGTGCAAGGATCCAAGAAACCATTGTAAGAATTGTGATATCGATGGTCACACTGAAGAAAAGTGTTGGAAGCTACATCCATAGTTAAACCCCAAGAAGGATGCCAAGAAGAAGAACTTTTTAACCATGGAGTTAAGCAAGGAGTTAGAAAGCATCTTGGATGTGGATGAAAATATTATTTGTGCCATAGTGAAAAAGGAGATCAATCCAAGTAGGTACACCCTAAGGAAGAGAAAGAGATGATGAAAGTCTTCCACGTCAAGATATAGGTCAAGAAGACATCGATGCTCTATTCAATTCTGGTTCACCGGAAAATGTCATAGTAGAGGATTTGGTATGTAAGCTTGGATTGGAAGTACATGACCATCCTAGTCCCTACCCATTGGGATGGGTAAATAAGGATGTAGAACTCAGAGTCACAAAACAATGCAAGATCAAGTTTTCCATAAGTGCAAAGTTTGTTGACGAAGTGGAGGTAGATGTAGTACCCTTGCATGTTTGTGGTGTAGTGTTAGGAATCCCCTAGTTGTATATGAGGGATGTGATCTTCATGAGGAGAGGAAACCAATACCATTTGATCAAGGCCTCGAAATCCTTCATCATCAATGGACACAAAGGTAAATTGAAGATCTCTTTGGTAAGTGCCAACCAAGCAAAAAAATTGATCAGTTCAAGTAGGAATTTTTGATTCTTTTCTTAAGACAAAATTAGCAAGAAGGTGAATTGGTAAAAGTGAAGGCATCCCTGGAGGGATGTACCAAAGAGCAGAAACATCAATTGGAGAGACTTTTGCAGGCATACAGAGAAGTGTTCCATGAGACTAAGGGGATATCTCCTAAGAGGCAGGTGGAGCACGAGATACAATTATTGTCATATTATCCATTGCTGAACATCAGACTATACAAATAATCTATCATAGAAGTAGATGAAGTAAAGAAGCAGATGCAACAGTTATTGGGGCAGGGCATGATCCAACCAAGCACCTCACCTCGTGGGTCACCTATCATCATAGTAACCCAATAAGGATTGGAATTGGAGGATGTAGATCAACTACAGAGCCTTTAGCAAGATCACACTCAAGAATAGGTAACCTATTCCCATGATCAATGATCTATTGGACCAATTGTAGCATGCCAAGTACTTCACCAAGTTGGATCTCAAATTGGGATACCACTAGGTGCGAGTGAAGTAAGAAGACACTTGGAATAGAACCTTCAAGACTAGGAAAGGTCTATATGAATGGTTAGTAATGTTGTTTGGTGTATGCAATGCATCAACTAAATTTATGCATTTGATGAATGTTGTATTACGCCCTTTCTTAGATTCGTTTGTTATAGTATATCTAGATGACATACTAGTTTATAGTGCTACCCGGGAAGAGCACATCTCACATCTCAAGCAAGTGTTAGAGACTTTGAAAAAGAACTAGTTGCTGGATAATTTGAATAAATGTGAGTTCACATAGAAATCCTTGGTGTATTTGGGGTATGTGATTGGTGGAGGATAACTCAAGATTGATCCTGCAAAGATGGAGGCCATCACTAAGTGGCCTACTCCTACAAATGTCATTGAAGTTAGGATCTTTTTGGGGATAGTACAATACCTTCAAAATTTCATAGCTTCCTTTATTGTTGTGCCTACACCCCTCCATGCCATAAAAACCAACAGTAAGGGGTTCCAATGGGGAAATAATCAACATAAATCCTTTGAATAGCTCAAGCGAAAGATCAATTAGGCATCAGTTCTTGCATTGCCTAATTTATATAATACTTTCAAGTTGGAGATATATGCAAGTGGGTATGCTATGGGAGTGGTGTTGATGCAAGGGGGGGAGGCTAGTATGCTATGATTCTAAAATGTTTCACGGGGGAGTTCTAAACTAGCCTAACTACGATAAGGAACTCTATACCCTAGCTCAAGATGTTAAGAAGTGGAAGCACTATTTGATGGGAAAGGAGACCATCATTGACACTGGTCACTAGCCACTGCAGTATTTGTATGCCCATAAAAATCTATAACATACCATACATTATAAGTAGGCGGGGTTCTTACAACAATTCCATCTAATCATCAAGTATAAGAAGAGAAGTACCAAAAAGATGGATTACATGCTCTCAAGGCCACCTAAAACCAATATTATAGTTTTGGGAAATCTTATGCACATGGAACCTTTTCCGCATGATGCATACAAGGAGGAGTACACAAAACATGAGCACTTCAAGGAGGTATTTTAGAAACTGCAAGGCCAATTCCATGTGGAAGAGTGTCACAACAAGATTGACTATCATCTCCAGGATGATTTACTCTACAAGTTGGGCAAGCTCTATGTTCTTAAAGGCAAGAGATTGTAGCTTATCATATAAGCACACATCTCCAAATTTGCAGGACGCTTTGGTGTAGGGAAGACAATTGCAAATTTGTAGAGGTATGTTTACTGGCCTAGAATGCAAGAAGATGTAATTCGATTTATCCATGGATGCATACTTTGTTGTACAAGCTAGCCCAAAAATAGGAATAAATTTCTATACCATCCCTTACTTGTTCCTACAAGACCATCTCCATAGTTTTTGTGGGTGGTATTCCAACCACTAGGAAGGTACATGACTATTTATTTGTGGTAGTTGACAGAATCAACAAGATGTGCATTCTTATGCCTTGTAAAACAATCATAAAAGGACAAGAAGTAGCAAACATGTTCTTTGAATAGGTCTGGGTGCACTTTGGGATACCAAGGAGCATCATCTCAGAAAGGTATGCCATATTTCTTAGTACATTTTGGACTACACTTTAGGAAAATATGGACACTAAGTTGAAGAGGTATACAACATTCCATCCACAGACATATGGACAGATGAAAGTATCCAATAGAACTTTGGTACATATTTTGAGTGGTTACAATCAGAAGCATCTAAATACTTGGGATGAAAATGTGATCTACATACAACACTCTTATAACATAGCAGTACACACTTCCATTGGGAAGTCCCCTTTTGAAACGTTTTTTGGATACTTGCCACCTTCACCTCTAGATGTTGCTTTTGGACAACAAGGGGGAGTGAGGGAAGACACCAAAGTTTAAGTAGGAAGAGTTGAAAAGGTCATTGGTAATATTAGGCAGATCCATTTACAAGTACAGGAGGCACCAAAGAAGTCACAAGATAAGTACAAGACAAGACATGACCAACACATGGTTAAAAAAACATTAAAGGTGGGA
Source organism: Larix kaempferi (assembly GCA_027924585.1). Lineage (NCBI taxonomy): Eukaryota > Viridiplantae > Streptophyta > Pinopsida > Pinales > Pinaceae > Larix > Larix kaempferi. The sequence continues at coordinate 29,455,211 of BSBM01000217.1, forward strand.
TAAGGAGTATGGTTACACCTGAAAAAGGAAAGACTATAAGGTCTTGGTAATAATACCAAGGCTCTGAGGTATGGTCCTTTTGAGGTATTGGAGAAGGTGGGAGATAATGCCTATAGAATCAGTCTTCTCCCATACATGCACATTTACTCTGTAGTGAATGTGGAAAATATGAAATTCTATGAACCTTCCATGTTGGATCAGGAACCTAAGCAGGTATTACCTTTTGTAGACTTAGCACTAAAGGCTCAGACAAAGTTAGCAGAAGACAAAATTTTGTAGAATAAGTCTATAACTACTAGGCAGGGATAATATGAACTTTAGTAGGTGGGGTTGAAAGGACAACTTCTAGGCAAGGATAAATGGTACTCCAAGGAGAAGGTAGAGGAAAAATTTCCTCACCTCATCCAGTAAAATATTTTTGGGACCAAAAGCCTCCCAAAATGGGGAGGTGTGATCCAAAATAGATCAATATATAATTTGTCACCTACTTGGAGATTTTGGGATCAAAAGATTGGGGGAATTGGCTTGTAGGGCTGGTTTTATGGGTAGGTCTTATTTTGCATATTTGGGGTCCAGAACCTTTTGGGGCATGTTTCAGGGTCTAGCTCCACTTCGAGACCTTTCCAACGATCCAAAATCACCTTAAACAGAGTATGTATGTAAAAGTTATGCATTTCGCAAGTTAACCTATCCAGTTGACCACCATGGTACTGAGTGGATTCCATGTTAGCTCTCATTTATCACACATGTGGAGCTATCCATGTGTGGACCTTCAATGAAATTCTAGAAGGACCAAAACCCTAACCTTAATCGAGAGTTTGGACATGCATAAACCCTAAACCTAACCCTATATGTCTATTGGGATTTGTTAAATACTGGGTTTCTAAAAGAGAAGGGGTTTCAATTCTTTTCATGTATTGTATTATTCCATAGCTTACCAACATCACAATAATGGATGCTATAGAAAAACATAGGAGATAGGAGGTCTTGTAGTAGGCATTCTGGCCGTAGAGTCATAGGTAACTCCATAGAGAGTACGATTTCCTTTGTATTTGCAATTTGATATAAAGAGCAAGGCATAGTCCTCATTTGTGGCTAGGTTTTTCCCCATAGTAGGTTTTCCGAAGGTCTATCTTGTGTTATCGTGTGGATTGTGTACTTATTTACTCTAGTTATTCTTGTTTCAGTTCTAGTTATTTGGCATTTAATAAAAATAAGATAATAAAATAAGAACTAAGTTGTAAGATCCGTTGTGATAAACTATTCCAGTGGAATATCCACGACAATTTACGGATTAGTAGTAAGGAATGGAATCACAAAGTATGTACAATTTGTTCCATTTCTCATCCTTTCAAAGCAATTACAATAGCTACAACATTCACAGAAACATTTCAAAATCTAAATGTAATCCCTAAGGTTATTGTAAGATTGTTTTTTGTTGGGAACTCAATTGGCTCATAGCTCCACTTACCATCCTCAAACTGTTTTGAAAACTGATATTGTGAATAAATGTCTAGAAAGGTATCTTCATTGCTTTTCATATGATAAACAAACACAATGGGTCAAGTGGTTTCCCTGAGCAGAATCATGACATAAGTCATATTTCCATACTTCATAAAAAATGTCACCATTTATGGCACTTTATGCCTATCATCCTTTTTCCATCACATCATCCTTGAAAGCTAAAGCTAAGGTTCAAGAAGGGGAGGAACACATAGAGTACCAACCAAAGGTTCTCTCACTATGTAAAGATAACTTGGCTATAACACAAAATTGGATGAAATACCAAGCATATCAACATCGTAGTGAAAGGAAATTTGATGTAGGGGATTGGGTATTTTTGAGGCACAACCATACAAACAGATGTCCCTCATGTAGTAAAATAAAGACAATAAATTAACGCCCAAGTACTATGGTCCTGTTAGCACTAAAATTTGTCCTCTGGTTGCAAAAATGACAAGTTTATCACATCTTGGATTTGGGATAATTTTGATTGGTGAGATGAGTCAAGTAGGTCAAATGAATAAGAGAAAATGGATGTTTAATTTGAGATATCAAACATTTATCCAATGAATAACAAAAATTTATAGTTTTAGAGGCATGAAACTTGAAATCTTGACACTTATTGGATAGTAGAACATAGAGGAAGTAGAACAAAGGTATGAATACACAAGCTCACAGTGTGTTATATTATATATCCAAGCAGAGGACATCCAGATGCAAGATCGTGTCAAGAATTAGAATGATTGTATTTGGATATAGATATGAAAACTCAGGAGATTAACAATAAACCTTATTGCAAATTAGATATGAATTGAAAAGTTGGTTTATGCAGTGCAAAAAGAGGCTCCATATTAAATTAATAAGAATTAAAAAATAAATACATTGGGAACATAGTCAAACCAATAAATCCATTGATCTTTGAGCACAAAGTGTTGCAGATTCTGTAGTTCATTTCTCAGTCTTCACTTCAATTCTTCAAACTCTGCCCACTTGAACCTTCTCTCAGTTTCCCGAAGGAAGAACCCCCTCTTAATTTACAATACTTGCTTAATTAAAATTACAAAGTTTAGTTTAAAGTTACAAACTCAAAATGAGATCCTAAACAAATGGATCTAATCCTAATCTATAGCAAAATATCATGATTTAATCTCCAATTCGAATTGATGAGTTGCCAGATTGATTGAGCAATCTTCTAGAATCATAAATTCATGAAATTATGTAAAAATACCCTTCAAAGATATTCCTGTAGTGCCTAAATGATTATCTATTTCTGGGAACTTGCACACATGTCAACTAATTTGACCCGTTCCGCAAAAAACCCAAGTTCTGTTTTTTTGAAATTCCTCTTCATTTTCTCACAATACACGCCCTCAGTTGATGACTAAAACAATCATAGGTAGTTCCGTCGCGCCTGTCATCTACAGGAAATTCTGTAGCGCAATCAGTATTAACATAAGTGACGCTACAAAATGTTGCGTGAATTCCTATGGCGATCCTTTCTTGGAAATATAAAACAAAGTATCAATTGATGTCTTGAATAAGGATTTTCTTTGATTAAACATTGCTACTTTGCTTAGAATCCTAGTATAAATTGATTATCTTTTGCAAAATAATCAATTATTTTCCCATATGATTGACGAGATGGATTTAGTGCTAACATTGGCTCCATATGGGGATGGTGACCTCCCTGTGATGAATCAAGAACCGCAGACCAAAGTGCCTTCAACCATTTCATCCCGATTCCTGTAACTTTCCATCCATGCTCATCATCTGAAACCAACCACATTTGCAAACCAAACTACAAACCAAATTGTCCTACTACTAAAAATTGAAAGCAACATTGCTATTCTCCATTGGGCCATGGAGTCTTTATTCACCTGATCTATTCCACACCAAAGTGCACTGAAAACCAAATGCTTGGAAGAACAAGTTCCTAACCAATTGAATTCAGCGTCATAATGTGTAAGTGAATTTCCAATGTCGCCAAGAATGCATTAAACTGACAAATTGACTTTCTTGTTTGCAACTAAACAATATAATACAGAAAGAATAAAATCCTCGTAACATAAATTTAATTTATAACTCATACTTATGGCTGCAACTTATTTGCATTCCAAATGTTTCAACAGTTGAAAGATCTGAAAAATCGATCTCCATATAAGTTTCCATTGGATCTTGAAGATAATGATAAAAATCCACATGATCTAGAAAACAAAGCTACTGTAAGAAAGTTGTTTCATTAGCAAGACTGTATTCAACTTGTCCTCCTTGCAGCAATTCATGAATACCACCTATTTCATATCCTCCAGGAGCAGCAAAACACTCTTGAAATTGTTCACATGTTTCTTGTGCAAAATTTTATTTTACAGATTCTAAAGCAGCATGATTATCTTGAGAATCAGAAGGTAGCAGATTACTTTTATTAATTTTAAGAGCAAGAAAATTATATGCAATGAAATCTTGTTTCTGTGGGACTGTTTCCTCGTATTCTGATTCAAGAATGTCTAATATGGGCTTGCAGATTTCTGCTACTCAACAATTGGTGGGGAAGAAAACATGGTCAACAAATTTTGTAACTCATCACCCTCTCCTTCACTGCGTTCCAAATACTCGAATGCATGACTGTCATACATAGTATTATTTTTAGGAGATCCTATATGTGTTGATTCAAAAACTTGCTCCTCTGAATTATATTCATACTCATAAAAAATAGGCTGCTCTTCATAAAAATTTGGAACATAAATATCATCATAGCAATAGCTATTGGAAATATCTGATATTGTATCTACATCCTTGGTGTCATTGACCTTATCTTCAACACATTTTTTAGTAGGAATCTCAATGGATCTTTCAATAAAATTAGGATCAACATATTCATGTACAATAAGAATCAGGAGACATTCTCCAGACCAATCTTGTGCAACTAAGATTGATCCTCCTGTATAGAGGTGAACACTTTGATTTCCTTACGTGTAAAGGCTATTCCTCCCGTATAGAGGAAATTTCTCAAATTATTGATGCTGTAAAGTCTTGTTGGACAAGTCTTTGGACTTGTGTTTCAAGTCATGATTCTCATGTGAACCTTTCGTATAAAGGTATCCATGGGATGGATCTCCCATATAGAGGTGGACCTTCCATATAAAGGTCATGCTCTACTTGTTAAAAGCATTTCATGTTGTGTGATGTATTATTAACCATGATCACCAGATTACTATTAAGTCTCCTTTAGAGATTGATCACCTCTAAAGTGAATTACTTTATCATATGATCATTTGGTCCAAAATAATATACTATGATCACAACATCTGACAATTTTACTAGTATAATTTAATGTGATGGATAATTAAAGTTATCACATATTGACCATGCAATAAAAGATAAAGAGATAAAGATAAATGCATAGAGAAAAAGATAATTCGAATTTACCAGGATATGACTAAGTGAACTCGAATTGTCAAGCTTCAGTTAAAGCCACAATGTATGCCTCAATTAACTAAAGAAATCACAGTTGTCACTACAATTAAATCAATCACCATGATTTCAATTAACTTAAATAAGAAGGACTAGTTAACTAAAGTGTTTTCACTCTAGTTAAACTAAAAGATGACACTTCATTAAATCAAGGAGAACTCGAATTGATCACTATAGTGATGTTATCAAGAAAGAATCGGTTAAAGATAGTTAACTAAGTGACAACAAAGAAGATCTAGTTAACTAAGTGTTATTGCATGATGACACTTATGTTAAACTAAAAGACGACACTTGAGTTGCGACACTTGAATGATGAAACTTAAGTTAGCCACCTAACTAAGTGGGCAAGATTTAAGTTAAGAGTTGAGTTCATCCTAAGAGACAGTTCATTGAGATAAAGCATTGCATGAGAAGTGGGGCACACTTCTTCATGCAAGATTGATACATTCAATATGAGGGTGAGTTCATCTTGAAGTTAGAAGAAGCCAATGCATGAGAAGAATGTATAAATATGTTATACGGGATTGTTCAATTCAATGTGAAGCAAATTCTCTTCTCCATTGAAGGAAATGCGCTTCTCTTTGTGTAGGCTATTGTTCTTGCTTGTTATTGATGTGATGGGCACATTGGAAAACACATCCGATTGATCTCCCTTATCTATTGCTTCTATATCTTCACAAAGAGTGTTTTGGTGATCTCTTATATTCCGAAATAAATCTACTATGTTGTAAAAGAAAGCATTCTATGCTATCCATTATATTTTATTGAGAATAATTGCTGGGGTTTTTGTTCTCATAGTTTTGAGGATTTTACCCAGGGTGTATCTTGTGTTATGGTTGTATGAATTTCATGTGATTGAATTGTCTCATTTCTTCAAGTTTCGACATCTAAAAGAATTAAAGATCAAAGTTAAACCAAATATTAACATGGTATCAAGGATTAGGGAATGAAGGATCTCAGTTTTTCATGCCATCTAGAGCCTACGTAGATCCTGAAAAGTTAAACACAAGATTTGATACTATGGCATCAATCTCTATATGACTAGAAGACCGTCTTGAGGGAACCTCAAACTTCAACACTTGGAACGCTAGGATTATCAACATCCTAGAGGAACATGACTTGGATAGATACATATGCACTCTGGTGGAGGAGCCTACATCTAATGCAGGGTGCATCAAATTCAAGAAGAATCAAACTAAGGCCAAATGGATCATCTATGATTTGGTAAAAGATAACCAGATGCCCGTGATCACACCGTTGAAGACCGCAAAAGAATGTTATGATACATTGTAATCTATATGAGAAGAAGGCCCCAAATCAAAAGAGGGCATTGAAGACCAAGTTACGAAACCTCAAGTTGGAGAAGGACGAGATAGTGTCCTCCTTCTTCACTAAGATTTCTTAGGTAAGAGATCAACTTGTTAACATTGGAGATGTAGTGGATGAATATGATCTCATCCAAACCGTCGTTGATGGTATCCCATCTTCATGGGAGACATTATTGGATGCTATCAATGGCTGAGAAGTGCAACCTGGGTTCGAAATATTGTAGGATGATTGTATCCAAGAGGAAGGGATAATCCAGATAAAATCTATGTACACTAAAGAAGAAAATATTTCCCTCACGACAAGAATGAAGAAATTAAAGAAACTCTTCTTCCAAAAGAAGTTCTCTCATCAAAAGAAGAAGGATTTCAACAAAGGATTTGACAATTCAAAAGATAGATGCTACAATTGCAACAAGAAATTCCATTTCTCAAGAGAGTGCAAAGCAAAGCGGAAAGGAAAGTTTCATGCTTCTAGCGCCATAGAAGATGAAACCACTCAAAAGAATGCATCCGAAGAAAATGAGACAAGAAGGGAGTTTTACCTTGTCTCATCCATTTCGGGAACCGTCATCACAAGTGCAGACACATTGTTGATTGAGAGTGGCACATCCAAACATATGACTGGTTACAAGAGTGCCATCATTGACCTAAAGGATAAAAAGTTCACATGCATGGTAGAGTTGGGGGACAACTCAACATATTCGATCCAAGGAGTTGGATCCACCTCATTCTAGCTGAGCACCAGTGATATTTTACATGTGGAGGACATTCTTTATGTTCCAGGATTGAAGAATAACCTCTTGTTAGTTTCGGTTCTTGAAGACAAAGGATTCTGAGTTATCTTCATGGATAGCAAAGCACTTTTATGGCCAAAGAACAAAAGGCTAGAATATGATGCTGTGATTGGATTTCGAGAGGGAGGACAATACAAGGTACCTAGGAAGCAAATATGATTCACCACACTATCAGGACACACGAGCTATGGCACCGAAGGCTTGGACACCTACACTACAAAGAGCTACTAGGACTTCAAAAGATGGTAAAAGGTATGGTCGTATTTAATTTTGAGAATGATTGTTGGTGATCTTCCAGATTCAGAGATGTTATTCAGTCGTGTTTGTACCCTAGGCGAAGCCCCCGAGAAAAATGTTTTGGGCTGTTTTCGCCAATAGTTTATGACCCATGGTTTTGGGTAACCCGTGTTATTTTCCCATTATATTTCCCCTATAAAAGAAAGACATTGTAACACGGCTAGGGTTGATGTATTAGGTATTATGCATTGTACATATCTCTGAGATCGAAGAAGAGAGACTGTGAGAAAGTGAAGAGGAAGTGCAACGGATGTGCTGCAGGTTGTATCCCTTCATTTGCTGGATGGTATAATAATAAGGACTAGCAATTTCAATGTGGACGTAGCCCATCTTGGGTGAACCACGATATATTGGTGTCTCTCTTGTAATGTGTTTGTGTGATTATATTTGCATTTCTGTTTATTGTTATTGCTCTGCGATCCTGTTTTTTCTAACAATTGGTATCAGAGCCAAAGGTCTATTTGGCAGATAAACCCGTAGGAAACTAGGGTTTCTGGTTCGAGTGGGAGCAATGGCGGAAGAAGGAAAGTTTAAGGTTGAGAAATTTAATGGAAAAACTACCAGTTATGGAAGATGCAAATGGAGGACTATATGTACCAGAAGGATCTATTCCTACCATTGGGAGGAAGAGCAAAGCAGTCGACGACTATGAAGGACGAAGAATGGGAGGTTCTTGACAGAAAGGCATTGGGAACAATACGGCTGTCCTTGGCTTCATCGGTGGCTTTCAATATATCAAAAGAAAAGACAACAGAGGGTTTGATGAGAGCATTGGGTAAGCTGTATGAAAAACCCTCGGCCTCCAACAAGGTATTTCTAATGAAGCATTTATTTAATATGAAGATGTCTGAAGGTGGATCTGTTGTTGATCATTTAAATGAATTTAATACGGTTACAAATCAACTAAGTTATGTAAGTGTGAACTTTGATGATGAGGTTAAGGCTCTTCTAATCTTGTGTTCATTGCCATAAATCTAGAATGGCTTGGTCATGGCTGTAAGTAACTCTGTCTTTGGTTCAAACACCTTGATATTTGATGATGTTGTTAGTGTTATTCTTAGAGAGGAAATGCGAAGAAAAAGCACAGGTGAGACATTCAGTAAAGCGATGACCATGGAGAGCAGGGGAAGTCAAAAGGAGAGAGGAAAGAGCCAAGGTAATTGTGGCAAGTCTAAAACGGGAAGATCCAAGTCCAGACTGGGAAAAATAGAGTGCTGGAACTGTGGAAATAAAGGACATCTGAAGAAAGATTGCAGATCTCTAAAGAAGAAAGGAGATGGATAGCAGGAAACTACCCAGGAAGCAAATGTAGCAGGTGATGTGTTACAAGATGGTTTGATTCTTGCATTAGATAATACTAGTGATTATTGGGTAGTAGATTCAGGGGCTTCATGTCATGCTACACCACATAGGAAATATTTTCATGATTATGTTCCAAGAGATTTTGGACATGTTTTATTGGGTGATGATGAGCCATGCAAAATTGTTGGAATGGGTAAGGTATGGATAAAATTTAAGAATGGAACTGATTGGCTGCTGAAAGATGTAAGGCATATTCCTGCTATGAAAATAAATCTCATCTCAACAAGGCAGTTGGGAGATGGCAGCTGTCTATCTACGTTTGGAGAAACATGGTGGAATATCACCAAAGGATCAATGGTGATAGAAAAAGGAGACAGGGTAGGTACGTTGTATTTATGTCCTCATAATACTGACCATTCTATCTCTTTAGCTTCCACAGGAACAGATACAACATTGTGGCATCATAGGCTTGGCCACATGAGTGAGAAGGGGATGCAGATTCTCCACTCAAGGAAGTTGCTGCCAGATTTGAAGCAAGTAAGTTTGGAATTCTGTGAGAACTGTGTTTATGGAAAACATAAGAGAGTCAGATTTCTCAGGGTTGGGAAACAAAGGAAGAATGAAAAGTTAGAGCTTGTGCATACAGATGTATGGGGACCAACTCAGGTACAATCTCTTGGTGGCTCTCATTATTATGTTACATTTATTGATGGTGCAACTAGGAAAACTTGGGTTTATTGCATTAGACAGAAATCTGATGTGTTTGCTACTTTTAAGAAGTGGAAAGCTTTGGTTGAGAATGAGACAGGAAAAAGGTTGAAGTGTCTCAGATCTGATAATGGAGGTGATTACTGCGGCAAGGAGTTTGATAGTTACTGTTCATACCATGGGATTCGTAGAGAGAAGACAGTCCCAGGAACACCACAAGAAAATGGTGTGTCAGAAAGGATGAATAGAACGATCATGGAGTGTGCAAGGTGTATGAGATTGCATGCAGGGTTGCCCTTACAGTTTTGGGAGGATGTTGTAAATATTGCTGTTTATTTAATAAACAAAGGACCTTCAAGTGCTTTGGATGGTGGTATTCTAGAGGGCATGGACAGGTAAAAAGGTAAACTAATCATTTCTTATAACGTTTCGTTGTGAAGCATTTGTCCATATTGATAAAGATAATAGAACAAAGCTTGAATCTAAATCCAAGAAATGTACCTTTATTGGATATGGGGTTGATGATTTTGGTTATCGCTTATGGGATTATGAAAACAACAAAATCATTAGGAGTAGAGATGTGATATTCAATGAAAAGGTCATGTATAAAGATCAGTTGCAGGGAAAGAAACATGAAAAGGAAAACAAAGAGTACATAGTGCTTGATGAAATTAAAGAAAATGAAGTTCCAAAGGTGCCAGAAAATCAAGAACAACAACAAGTACCTGGAATTCCTGCAACTGCAAGAAGATCTACCAGGTTAAGTAGACTCCCTGAACAATACTCTCCTTCAACGTATTATTTATTGATGACTGATGGTGGTGAACTAGAATGTTATGAAGAAGCAATGCAAGTGGAAACTAGAAAGAAGTGGGAGCAAGGCATGAATGAGGAGATGGACTCATTGGTAGGAAACCAGACTTGGGATTTGGTTTAGTTTCGTGTTGGTAAAAGAGCATTGCATAACAAATGGATTTACAGGTTGAAGGAAGAAGAACGAGGTAAGAAGTGGTACAAGTCCAGACTTGTTGTAAAGGGGTTTGGATAGAAGAAAGGTATAGATTTTGATGAAATATTTTCTCCTGTTGTTAAGATGAATTCAATTAGGACTATCTTAAGTCTAGTGGTGGTAGAAGGTTTGCATCTTGAACAGTTAGATGTAAAAACAACCTTTCTCCATGGGGATTTGGAGGAAGAGATATATATGCAGCAGCCACAAGGGTATGAGGTCAAAGGGAAGGAGGATTTGGTATGCAGGTTGAAGAAGAGCTTGAATGGATTGAAGCAAGCTCCAAGGCAGTGGTATTTAAAATTTGATAGGTTTATAATAGAACAAGGTTATAGTAGACTCAATCTGACCACTGTGTTTAGTTCAAGAGGCTAGACAATGAAAGATATATTATGTTGTTATTGTATGTGGATGACATGCTTGTTGCAGGGTCTAACATGCATGATATAAATGTGCTCAAAAGGAAGATAGCTAATTCATTTGCGATGAAGGATTTGGGTGCTGCAAAGAAAATCCTTGGTATGAGAATAACAAGAGATAGGAAAAATTGCAAATTGGCATTGTCTCGGGGTGAGTACATACAAAAGGTGTTGGAAAGGTTCAAAATGCAGAATGCAAAACCAATTAGTATGAATTTGGCCAGCCATTTAAATATAAGTAAGGAAATGTGCCCCAAGACACAAGAAGAGATAGATTACATGTCCAAGATTCCCTATTCATCAACAGTTGGCAGCTTTATGTATGCCATGGTGTGCACAAGACCATATATTGTACATGTAGTGGGAGTTGTGAGCAGATATATGAACAATCCAGGTAAAGAACATTGGAAGGTAGTACAGTGGATTTTCAGGTATTTGAGAGGTACTATCACTCATGCATTATGTTTTAGAGGTTCAGACGTTGTTCTACAGGGATATGTTGATGCAGATATGGTGGGTGATAAGGATAGCAGGAGGAGTACCACAGGGTATGTGTTTAATGTAGTTGGAACAACGGTAAGTTGGATTTTGAAATTGCAAAAGGTTGTTGCACTTTCAACAACGGAAGCAGAGTATATTGCTGTTACAGAGGCTAGTAAAGAGATGATTTGGTTGCAGAGGTTTATGGAGGAATTGGGTAAGAAGCAGAAGGATAGCAGGTTGTATAGTGACAGCCAGAGTGCCATTCATCTTGCAAACAACTCAACATTCCATTCCGGGACTAAACATATACAGCTCAAGTACCATTTCATACGCTCTATCCTGGAAGATGAACTGTTGAAGCTGGGAAAGATACATACTAGCCAGAATCCTGCAGACATGTTCACAAAGGTAGTGACCAGAGAGAAACTGAGTTCCTGCTCGGTTTTAGTTGGCCTTCTAGCATGAAGGTGAAGATGATAAATTTTCCAAGTCCAAGACCGATAAGTGCAGCAACGGTGGAGTTGTTGTGATCAGTCTCCAAGTGGGATATTGTTGGTTGTGGAGCTTGATATTCTAGATTCAGAGATATAATTTAGTCATGTTTGTACCCCAGGCTTACTGTACACTCATTCCCAAACCTTGGGGTTCGGGGGTGAAGCCCCCGAGAAAATTTTTTGGGCTGTTTTCACCAACAGTTTACAAGCCCATGGTTTTGGGTAACCCATGGTATTTTCCCATTGTATTTCCCCTATAAAAGAAAGACATTGTAACATGGATAGGGTTGCTGTATTAGTTATTATGCATTGTAAAGATATCTGAGATCGAAGAAGAGAGACTGTGAGAAAGTGAAGAGGAAGTGCAGTGGATGTGCTGCAGGTTGTATCCCTTCATTTGTTGGATGGTATAATAATAAGGACTGACACTTTCAGGGTGGACCCATCTTGGGTGCACCACGATATATTGGTGTCTCTCTTGTAATGTGTTTGTGTGATTATATTTGCATTTCTCTTTATTGTTATTGCTCTGCGATCCTGTTTTTTCTAACAATGATAGTGTATGTTGGGGTTGTGCACTTGGGAATGTGAAGATTTTTTTTTCCAACAGTACTACTAGATCTAAAGGGATTTTATATTTAATACAGTCTGATGTATTTGGTCCCATGTCATCCCCCTCCCTGAGTGGCTTCTTATATTGTGTACTGTTCATAGATTATTTTCTGGGAAGTGATGGATTTATTTCATGAAGGATACAAGTGAAACTCTTAGCAAATTTAAAGAGTTTAAAACCATAGGTGAAAATTAGAAAGAAAATCACATCTGTGCATTAAGGTATGATAATGGATGTGAATTTGATTCACATGCATTTAATGTGCTATGTAGTGATGTAGGAATATGCAGACAGTTAACAGTACCATACAACCCTTAGAAAAATGGGGTTGCCGAAAGGAAGAATAGAACCATATGTGAGGCTGTAAAAGCCATGACGCATGATCAAGATATGTCTACCTCATTATGGGAAGAAGCCACCGGTACAACTTTGTACATACAGAATAGAATCCCGCATGCCATTCTAGATGAGGATACACTAGAATAAGTGTTTACCGGTGAGAAGCCATACATCTCACACTCAAGGATTTTCGAGAGCCTAGTATACATTCATGTACCAAAAGAAAAGAGAACAAAGATGGAGCCTTCTAGAAAGAAAGGAACCTTTGTGGGTTATAGCGAGTCATCCAAAGAATACCGAATATATGTACCTGGTGAGAGACACATTGAAGTCAGCCAAGATGTTACCTTCCATGAGGAAGCTGCTTTCAAAATATAGAAAGAGATTCAATGTGATTCAAAGATGGAGGATCTCGAGTCTGATTCTCCCCCTTCATAGTTTGAGAGGGAGAAACCAGAAGATGCCTCAGATTCACTAGATCCTAAAGAACCAACAGAATTGAATGAGAGGTCACCTGATGAACCTCTTGTTAAAAGAAGATCTACTTGGTTTTGAGATATCTTACAATATGCAGAGAAACATGGAGCAGTAGTAGGATTATCCAGAGAGCATAAGAAACTTGACAAATATTCAAGGTATGTTGCATTAATGAGTCACATCAGTGATTCAAAGCCATCCTCATATGAAGAAGTTGCAAAGTAGAAAGTTTGGAAAGATTCAATGACATAAGAGTGAAACTCTATAATGGAGAATGATGTTTGGGAGGTTGTTCCCAAACCTAATGGGAAGTCCATTGTGACTTCCAGATGGATTTACAAGATAAAGCATGTTGTAGATGGTAGCATTGAGAAGTAGAAAGCCAGATTCGTTTCAATAGGTTTCTCTTAGAAAGAAGGCATCAATTATGATGAGACCTTTTCCCCTATGGCAAGGTACACCACAATCCGAGCAATGATTGCACTTGAATCTGTCCTAGGATGGAAACTTCACCAGATGGTTGTGAAGACAACCTTCCTCAATGGTGAGGTTGAGGAAGAGGTTTATATTCAGTATCCTGAAGGATTTTTGGTGCATGGGAAGGAGTCCCATGTTTGCAAGCTAAATAAATCTCTATATGGAATTAAGCAATCCCCTAGGGCTTGGTACTCCAGAATGATAGCTACCTTCAGAAACTGGGTTTTTGAAAGAGTGAAGCTGATCCAAATTTGTACTTTCAAAGTAGTGAAGAACCAACTATTGATATTGGTTATGTATGTTGATGATTTGTTTCTCACTAGAGAGGAACATTTGATTCCTTGGTGCAAGAGTGAGCTCACCTCAGAGTTCGAGATGAAAGACTCAGGTTTGATGCACTACTTTCTTGGCCTTGAGATCTGGCAAAGAAAATATGAAATTTTTCTATATCAAAGGAAGTACACTGTGGATATATTAAGCAGGTTTGGTATGATAGATTGCAAATCTATGACTACACTGATGGTTTCAAATTTGAGGAAACATCATGAGTCAGGATCTGGATCAGATCCAGTATATCACACTTTGTATAGACAACTTACAGGCTTGCTAATGTACTTGATACATTTAATGCATGATATATGTTATGTCATGAGCATTCTGATTCAATTTATGTTTGATCTGAGACATAAAAACTGGATAGATGCTAAGAATGTGCTTAGGTACCTTCGAGGTACAATTTCATATGGAATCAGATATGCCTCTAGTGGAGGAGTCATGTTACTTGGTTATACAGAATCAGATTGGGGAGGAAGCATTGTGGACCGTAAGAGTACATCAGGCTACTGTTATAGCCTAAGATCAGCTATGATATCTTGGTCCAATAGGAATCGGGGCTCCGTAGCCCAAAGCACTACATAAGTAGAATATATAGCTACTAGTGTTTCCTTCCGAGAAGCAATGTGGCTCAGAAAGATACTTGCAGGTTTATTTAGTGAAAAGATTGAGCCTACAATTATTAAGTGTGACAATCAGAGTAGCATCAAGCTTTCCCAAAACCTAGTGTTACATGATAAGTCGAAGCACATTGAAATGAAGTATCACTTCATTTGAGACATGGTCCAGAAAGGTACAATGAAACTTTAGTACATTGCTACTGATGAGAAGATTGTAGGTGTGTTAACAAAGCCTATATCATTGACAAAGTTCAGGTACTTCCAAGACAAGCTTGGTATGGAAGAGAATGCACCCTCGCTGAGAGGGAGCATTAAATGTACAACATAAAGAGACATTCTCCAGACCAATCTTGTGCGACCAAGATTGATCCTCCCGTATAGAGGTGAACACTTTGATTACCTTTCATGTAAAGGTTATTCCTCCCGTACAGAGGTAATTGATTAAAGTAATGATGTGGTAAAGTCTTGTTGGACAAGGCTCCAAACTTGTGTTTCAAGTCATGATTCTCATGTGAACCTTCTGTATAAAGGTATCCATGGGATGGACCTCTCGAATAGAGGTGGAACTTCTGTATAAATGTCATGCTTTACTTGTTAAAAGCATTTAATGTTGTGTGATGTATTATTAACCATGATCACCATATTGCTATGACGTCTCCTTTAGAGATTGATCACCTCTAAAGTGAATTACTTTAGCATATGATCATTTGGTTTGGAATAATATACTATGATCACATCATTCAATAATTCTTCTTAGTATAATGTAATGTGATGGATAATTAAAGTTAGCACATATTGACCATGCAGTAAAAGATAAAGAGATAAAGATAAATGCATAGAGAAAAAGAGAATTCAAATTGATCAGGATATGACTAAGTGAACTTGAACTGCCAAGCTTTAGTTAAAGCCACAATGTATGCCTCAGTTAACTAAAGAACTCACAGTGGCCACTACAAGTAAATCAATCAACATGATTTCAATTAATAATAGTTAACTAAGTGTTAAATAAGAAGGACTAGTTAATTAAAGTGTTGAAACTTTAGTTAAACTAAAAGATGTCACTTCAATAAATCAAGGAGAACTCAAATTGATCACTACAGTGATGTTATAAAGAATGAATTAGTTAAAGAGAGTTAACTAAGTGATAACAAATAAGATCTAGCTAACTAAGTGGTATTGCATGACGACACTTATGTTAAACTAAAATATGACACTTGAGTTGCGACACTTGCATGATGACACTTAAGTTAGCCACCTAACTAAGTGGGAAAGCTTTCAGTTAAGAGGCGAGTTCATCCTAAGAGACAGTTCAGTGAGATAAAGTGTAATATCTCGATTTTGACCCTATTGCATTAAAATTGTAAATGATGTAAATATCGTTATTAAATCATGGTGAGGAGATCAAGGCCAAGGCCCCGTCATCGATTTAGCGTTTTATGTATCGGAAATTAAAAATTGATGCATATGGTTATTGTGCTAGCCACGCACAATAGAAATTAAGACATCATGTAAATATGAATTTTAATGAAATACCCACAACTAGCTATGCAATGCAACAAGAGATGGGGGCATGATTTTTACAAGGGATAGGGAGGGAAAATGTTCAAACCCTTGAGCCAATAGTGTCAATCCAAGTTTCAAGAAGAGAACCCATAAACCCTCAACTACGCACCCAAGCATTTAATTCTTCCAAGAGTTGGTTGAGGTAGTTAATGCATTGGGAATAGAGAGGTATGGAAGCCTAATTTCTTGTATGGGAAAGCCATCAATTTGGGAAATTGTATTTTGGATTCCATGACAAGAAAACACCCACAAAATTGTGCCCAGTCCATTCTTCACCCATGTTCTTTGCTTCCTCACGTAGTCTGAGCTAGCTGGGGTGTTTTCCTTCACGTTTTCCATCATTTTCCTTCATTTTCCATAGTTGGGAATTTGTTTTTGTGTTGCATAGTGGCTGGGAAGAGGAGAGTCACGATTTGGGGGTTTATAGAGGCCATTTATTCCCCTTGAATGGCCATACAACGTTTTCTGAAAATGAATTTGCTCTCCCAGGGTTGATTTCCCCATATAACATTTCATTTTGGGTTGCCCACGATTTTGGAAACTCATGGAAACTCCATTTTGGGCATCCCATTGTTAAAAAAAAATTCTTCATGCCCAACACTTGTGTTTTGCTGTTATGTGCATCCTTGTTTTGGTTTGAACTTGTGAGAAAGAAATTAGGAGTGGAAGAGGACCAAAATTGGCTTGATAAACTTAGTGAAGAGATGAACCTCACCGAAAGATCAAAAGGGTTGGCTACTCTTCTATGCACACCTTGAAGAGCACTAGAATGGAAGGTATGGCCTGAGGGACTGTGTAGCAGTTAATGGAATACTTCCTTGTGTTGGGTGTGTAGGTATTGCAGGTAACAAGCTAGAAAGATCTTGCATAGGTATCCATATCTCTGTGGTTGAGCTCACTAGCTTAGAAATTTATTCCCTTCCATTGCCTTAGCATCCTGATAAACCCAACTGTGGATTGGCTTGGATGATTTTGGTGTATATTTGGCTATGTGTGAGTCTGTTGTTCCCTTTTTCCTTGTAGAAATCATTCCCAGCTAGGGGGGTGGCAGTTGTGTTGAAATATTTATGAGCACAATTGGCCCATGGTTGGGTGGAACGTTGTAGTTGCATAGCCAGTTGCTCGGGACTACTTCGTTTCAAGATAATTACTCTCTTGTGTTAATTTTGAAATGTATTTATTTGACGATTCTTATGAATATGTTGAATGCATGTTAGATGTGTAGTAGAAATTTACTTCCGCTATGTTTCTCGCATTTATACATCTGCATATGTTTTTTATTTTCAATGGATTTTTGTTAATGACCAATGGGTTAGATGCCCAGCCTTAGCATCATGTTCTCTCCATCGCACTAGATCGATGAGAGGGGACATGACAGTGTGGTATCAGAGCCATAGGTTAAAACATCGAGCCTAAATGGGCTAAGTTGAATAGTTTGCAGAGGTAAGATCACCTCCTGTTGAGCATTGATTATCAGAGAAAGAACGAAAAATTTCAAATTTTCTAAGTGTTTTGAGTTTTTCTGCTAAGTATGTGTCGGCGAAGAAAGTGGAAGGTCGTCGATGTGTTTCGGTGAAAAAATTTGGGAAATTCGTTGAAAAGGCGTTTTGGCGCAAAAAAGCTAAGTTCGCTGAATCGGCGCAAGATTGTGAGTGCGCCGAAACGATCGATGGAAAAAGGCGAGTTTGCTGATCGGAGAGAATTGCGAATTGCGCCGAAGCAGTCGGTGGAAAAAGGTGAGTTCATCAATCAGAGAGAATTCCGAAGTGCGCTGAAATGGTTGGCAAAAAAAGGCGAGTTTGTTGATTGGAGAGAATTCCGAAGTGCGCCGAAACGGTTAGCGAAAAAAGGCGAGTTCATCGATCAGAGAGAATTTTGAAGTGCGCCGAAACGGTTGACGGGAAATGGTGAGTCCGCTGATCAGCAAGAAAAGGAAAACTTGCCTAAATGGTCGGTGCAAAATCGTGGGTTGCGCCGATCAACGATAAAGGCCAAGTCGCGACGAAATGGTCGACGGAAAAGGGTGAGTTCTCCGATTGATGTAAAATCGCAAGTTGCTCTAAAACAGGTCAGAGGAGAATTCAAAAGTCTGCCGAAATAAGAAATTTGAGCAGTTTAGGGGGATTTTTCAAGTGCCCGAAATTGAAAAATGGCCTTGAACTTATGCGCCAGATTGCGCAAGACCATGGTCAGTTAACTAATAGTAGCTTTAGTTCACTGAGTCTCAGTTGAGTTTGGTATCCTCGGAGCATTGTAGTGGTGATATTTCCTATGCTAGAATGACATGGATTCAAATTTTCTTTTGATAATTGAATTCTCTCAATTGTAACATATATGTTGACTATACTGATTAATGGAACATGACACACTTTTCTATGCACATCTGAGTTTCAATGAATCTTTAATTTTACTGCTCAATTCACTGCAATTTTCACTGTAATTCTTCCTCCTTGCGAATCCTATCATTGTGAGGTATTCTCAAGCTTAATGATCTACTGTGTTCTAGAATTTCACATGGTATCAGAGCCCAACAACGCTGGTTTATCTTCAATTTGGGATTTTTTTGCAGGATTTTGAGAATTTTGTCAATGTAATAGTAGCAGCAGCTTCAGTTTGTATTCGCTCCAGCAGTTACACATTGAGAATTCGAATGCTCCTTTGAATCCAAGAATCCTGACACCCTTCAATTATCTTGATTGGAGGGTAGATATGTAGATTGTGTTGCACTACGAGAGTCTGTATAGGGTCACAATGGGTACGGAGGTAAAACCTCAGGAAGATGGTGAGAAAGCAAAGTACCCGAACATATTAGATGAGGATTTTGATTTTATGTGTATACACATCTCCAGATATTTTCTCTTCCATCTTGATGGATTAAAGACACCAAGAGAGGTTTGGTTGAAGATTGAATCCCTCTTTGGAAAGCAATATGAGATGAGAGGCCACGTTTTGGAGAATGGATTAATTGCTCTTCAACCAAGCAATTTCGAAACCAGACAACAATTCTTTTAAAAGTTCAAGTCCTTGGTTATGCAGTGCAAAAAATGTGGCATTGACAAGAAGGATGAGCAACTAGTGCTATCCATCCTAAGCAAGCTTAGTCCTGAATTTTTCAATATTTGTCTCTACCTTTCATTCTGTGAGATTGTCAATCCCCAATCGGAAAATTCCTTCCTTAGATGCATTCACTAAATCCTTCATTCAAGAACAAGACAAACTAATTCAAATGGGTGCCCTGAAGGCCTCCAAGAATTAGGATCTTATGGATTGGGAGTAAAAAAGTGCGGATGTTAAAGGGAAGCAGAAGGGAAAAGATAAGAAGCAATTTGAATCCAAGCTAAAGGAGAAGCCTAATCCATCAGAAGGAGCCTCCATCTCCAAGAAGGATAATCAACAGAGGTTTGATAAGACCAAGTGTACCTATTGAAAGAAAGGAAACCATCCAGAGAGTTCATGCATGAAGAAGAAGATAGATCAAATGACCAAACTTCTTGAACAACACAACATTCCCCTCCCAGAAGGTGCAAGGAGGACTGATTTTGGAAGTGAGACAAATGATCATGAGAGATGCCATGCACTAAAGGTTGTATTCTCACAATCACAATCCTTCCTCATTGATTTTGGAACCTCCAACCACATGGTTTCCTCTAGAGAATCATTTTCTTCTCTAGATATCACTGATGGTCCTAGTATTCACATGGGACATAATTCAAATATCTCTACTGAAGGGAAGGGAACAATACAAATGGATCATGGAATGTTAAAAAATGTTATGTATGTGCCTTCCTTGGATGCAAACTTGTTATATATTTATCATATGACACACATAGGTTTAGCGAAGAAAGTTGTTTTTGGAATTGACACAGTTGATATTACAAAGATCTCATATGGGAAGCTAATAGAGAAAGGTGTTGCAAACCATGCCTCAAAGGCATATGAGTTCTCACATTTTTTGCCATACTCTCTGCCTACTCCATTTTTCACCTAATGAAGATCATAATGATGTCTCTTCTGATGATCTACATTCAGATTTCGAAGAAGAGGACCAAGATCTTGATGTTGAGTATGAAGTTCAAGCAGATCCAGATCCAGATCCAGCTACAGATCCATCTCCCAATCCAAGGCCAAAATGGGCTCACAAAGTACTTGGAGCTACTAGGAACATAACTGGAGATCCATCTAACCATAGAAGAACCAGATCTCAGTACCAATATGAAAACCTTGCACTATGTCATATGGATCCATTTATCCTTGAGAGGCACTAAATGATGGTAGGGTCTGATCCACAGTCCTTCATAGATGCTTTCCATGATCCAATATGGAAGGCTTCCATGGATGAATAATATGAGTCACCGTGGAACAATGAGACATGGGATATTGTCTCTCTTCCCCCAGGGAGAAAGATGGTTTAGTGCAAGTGGATCTACAAAAACAAACTTGCTTATGATGGATCTACAACCAAGTACAAAGATCAGTTGGTTTCAAAGGGGTACTCATAAGTTCATGGTTTGGAATACAATGATACATTCACTCCTATAGAAAGAATGGATTATGTGAGACTTGCTTTAGCCATTGTAGCTTCGAAATAATGGGAGGTACATCACATGGATGTGAAGAGTGCCTTCCTGCATGGTGACTTAGAAGAAGAGATCTATATGAAACAGCCTGAGGGGTACACTGATGATCCATCCTTGGTATGCATGGTAAGGAGATCATTGTATGGGCTGAAGCAAGCCCCCAGAGCATGGTATGCCAAAATGGATTCTTTCTTATTGTCACATAAGTTCAAAAGATGCAGATCTAACTGTAATGTCTACATGTAGCAGAAGGGAAGTTGCATACTATTGATTGTATTGTATGTGGATGAATTGCTCATCACCGATGGATCATCTACTGGGTTGAAGAACATTAAGTCTACTTTGAGCAAGGCCTTCTCTATGACAGATCTATGTATATTGAAACAATTTATTGGCCTCAAAGTAACTCAAAACGATTCAGGGATCATGATTTCATAGTCTAGGTATGCATCCGACTTTCTAAAAAAGTTCCACATGGCTAATTGCAAAGCAACAACTTTCCCTTTCCTATCTGGCATTAGATTGGAAGAAGGTGGTTCTACTCCTTTGGTAGATAGCACATTGTTCATGCAGATGATTGGTAGCTTATTATACTTGACCCATATGAGACTAGAACTGTCTTATGCTATTAGTGTTGTGGAAAGGTAAATGCATGAGCCGCATGAGCTGCATTGGAAGGAAGCAAAGAGAATCTTTCACTATGTGCAGGGTACAAAAGAGTTTGGGATTCATTATTTTGCTGGTGCTCAGTTAGATCGGGTTGGTTTTATTGACTTAGACTGGGCTAGAGACAATACTGATAGGAAATATACTTCAGGGTACGTTAGGACCATTTTGTTGGTAAAGCAAGAAGCAAGCAGCACTCGCACTCTCTTCAGCAGAAGCAAAGTATAGAGGGGTTGTGAATGCATCTATTAAGGTAGTTTGGTTACATGGGATCTTGACAGAGTTTGGAATTCGCACTTCTCCTTCAGTAGACATTTTATGTGATAATAAAAGTTCCATAAAGATCTCCAGTGATCCAGTTCAGAAACAAATAACCAAAATTGTTGAGGTTCACATGCACTACATCATGGAACTAGTGCACAACTAGACTACCACACAACATTACTGTCCTACAGAGGATTAGACTGTATAAATTTTTACAAAGTATTTCACTCAGAAGATATTTTCCTATCTCAGATCTCTACTTGGTGTGAAGGATGTTTGAGTTTCCTACTGTTCATTTTTTAGGGGGGGTATTTTTCCCATGAGGTTTTCCCCATTTCCTTAGTTTCATGAGTAGTTATTTTTTATTATTTGATTGTATGGGTGACCTTTGGTATTAGTTAATAGGGCCCAGGTTGTCCAAGTTTGGATTAAGGGGGGGTGTTAGGATAATTAATACTCCAACCTTGTCCACCTTAGTATTATTTACCTTTTCTTAGTATTAGATGATGTTGTTGTCCCCCTAGTGGTGTGCATATGTCATCTATGACCCATTATCCACTTGATGCACCCTGCATGCATGATATTAGGCCATCCATAGTCAGTTCCCTACATTTTAGGAGCTAAATTAGTGATCTGTTTCAGTCTACCTGAGTTCCTAACTCAAGTTGGGGGTTTGTGCTCCGATTTCCACTGTTTGTGATCTAATGCACCCCGTGATGCACCCTCTCTATCCTGATTGCATGAGATTTTGCATGAAAAACTCAATAATACACCTTGCATGGTTAGTTAAATAATAGTAGCTTCAGTTCACTGAGTCACAGTTGAGTTTGGTAGCCTCAGAGCACTGCAGTGGTGATATTTCCTATGCTAGACTGACATGTGTTGTAGAAATTTCTCCCTACGGATAGGTAGAAACTCTCTTAGGTTAAAGTAGACTTTAACTTACTCTAAACTAAGACAAAAAGATAAAAAATGCTACCTTGAATTCCTATATCTAAACAAATATCTCAAGATTATATTGCTATAAGAAATGGAAGAGATCTAACTGACCTTCGATTCAATTGCTCGTCCTAATGGTCGCTTCAATCTCCAAGTCCTCGCAAATGAACCTGTTAGAATAAAACCAAGATACAAGCATATACGATTCTCTAGCAACTTGAAATATGAGTTAGGATCTAAATCTATAACATATACAAATCTTGTGATTGAAACAAAATCAACATACATGATTTGGGAAACAAGACAAGTTATGTTTTATTACCAACTTGAAGTCACTTACAATAGTTGCTTGACATCCAAGCCAACTCCCAATTCCAAGTGCTTTCTCCTCTAGCTATCTCCACAAAGATTCAAGATCATAAGTTTGATGTCTCCAAGAGTCCTCCCCCTTTTGCTCATGGAAGGTCTCTCTCTTATAGTGCGTAGTAGGGTTAACCAACAAGAGAGAAGGATGGATCTTGGGAGTGCTTAGTGGATCAGGCCCACTAATCTGAGAAAGTGAGTTAGGATTGAATCAAGGATACCAATCCTAAAAAATCTCTCGAAAATCAAGATCCCACAAGGCATGGAAAAAATGCTAAAAAAGGAGTACCGTGCCCCTTGAATTGAGCATAGCGTGGTAGTACCGCGTGGAAGAGAATAAGCATAGCGCGGTAGTGGGGACTACTGCTCCCTCAATGCTGAGCAAGACGCGGTAGTGTAGGTATATGAAGTCTCAGGTGGGTTGATTCTTGACAGGATAGGTTTGTCTTCAAGGATCATTCATCATATTTCTCTTCTGGGTGTTTTAAGCAGTAGGGGAAGTGTCGTCAACTATTTTTATGGTGAAGATGTGACACTGTGAAATATGGAGGTATAATAGATGCCCCCTAAAGTGTGAGGTCAGAAGGGGCTGATGGCCGAAAGACTTTACAAATACTGTGCGGAGATAGCATCGAGAAGAGCAACAAGGAGCTGAAACAGAAACAAAATGTTAGATATACCATTGAGGTGGGAATTCCCATGCTCGAAAACAATTGACTCAAAGCATGGCTGCCGACCAATACATTGCAGATCCATGAGTACTGCGATGATATAGACTGTAGACAAATCATGGCTACTATGAACAAGCGTAGATCCATGAGACAATAATGACACAGCCACGACCAATACAAAAGTGGATCTATGTGACAATACAAAGGACATCTCCATCGCAACCTGGACGCGATCAAGATACAAAGGTGCGTCCAGGGTCTTCTACGCAATCGCAAATGATACGAATCTAGCCATGTGATTACAAGGTGTTGAAGTCGAACATGGTAGAAACCATTTGATTACTAGTCAAATATGCTCCCGTACCCAAATTGAGAGTTCTCTCCAAGCCTACACTTGTTCACTTGCTCTTTGAGGTTGGTCAATACTGCCTCACACCAGTTGAATACTGTTCCTGCCATGCAATCCACTGCAATATTCATCTGTGTACGGGACGCCTGATGGGGACCCATACTTCCTGCTGCACGTGTGATGGTGAACAACACGATTTTTAAAGGAAGTTCTACAATGTCCTTAATGACCACCTTACCGCTTTTCTTCCCCGAACCTTGACGGCAATAACGAGCAATTAAAGCATCAGTGCTCGCCTCCGAGGCCGTGAACCCAGTAAAACTCATCCGGGCTCCTCTCTTTGAGAGGCCCGTGAGAAAATAAATGTCCTCGAGTTCAATATCGAGGGTGTCTTCTCCAACTCGGAAAGCTTGAATGTCGGGGTCCCACATTTGAATAATGTGGGTGAGAAGTTTTGCCTGCTTACGGATATCTTTGGTCTTGAAGAATTTCAACAAACCATATTCCCGCAATGCAGTCAAGGTTTCTTGGTCATCTTCGGCCAACAAATCACCCACCTCATGCTCTCTTTCTTTCCAACCAACCATTTTGCTCCAAACAAGTTGCAAACACCTGCAAAAGGTCATGGGAAACATTCATTAATCATTTAAAAACTTGATCTCAACTAAAAATTAGAGAAAAACCAATTTTTTCATCTTAAAAATTGCCACTACCACGCCTGGGGGCAACGCGAATGCGCGGTACTGCACAATACCGCGCCCTTGTTTAACCCTATAGAGCGGTACTGTTACACAGTACTGTGTTTCCCGATATAGCTGCCGCGCGGTACTGTCGAAGGCAAAAATTGCCTATTAGGTCTTGCCCGAAAAATTGTTTTTCCCTACTGAAATCAAGTTATTCATATATGAAATGAAAGAGGGGCTTGAAATCTCTTACCTGGCGCAGATGGCTGTTGAAACGGTGCTCCGGATCTCCAGATATGAACTCTTGAAGTTTTTGCTCCTTAATGGGTAAAATCTCCTCTTTTGGCAAATGCACAAGTGAAATGGTAACTTTCCATTTTTACCTATTCCTTATATAACTTTTTCACTTATTTTTTACTCATTATTTTATCTGGTTAAATTAAAACCCATTTCACATTACTAATATATGGTTCCATGAGCATTTGTTGACAGGGTCTCCTTTAAAAAATGTTCACACTGGCGATCATTTATTATTTGACCTTCATTTCAATCCTACTTTATCTTTTTCGTGCTCTGAATTAAAACTTGAAAAATATTCCAAGCGCTTTTACACCCGTGTCGTGCTTGTCAAACTTAAGTAAATGGTGTCGAGCTTAGTCAGCTTTACTCATGCTCGTTAAACGATGAGGAAAGTATTATCCTGGTTGTATTTTATTCTTTTTTCGGACCAGAATAATTAAAAATTATGAAAAAGACCATTGGAGTCCATAGTTAATCTCTTTTCAGACTCCCTAAAATTGAAAATATTGCCAAGTGATCTTGTCTCTTTCACACTTGTAAAAGTATTTGAAAGGTCGTCTATTCGGTGATAGGTTACCCCTTTTTCGGCCCGTCTAGACAATTTACGAGAAAGGTATACCTTGGTCAATTTTTGCTTGGGAGAGTTCTCTCGGGAATTGTTTTACACTTTTTCGGGATCAAGGGACTAAATTTATGAAAAAGTACACTTTGGAGCCTTCTTTAAGTTTTTCAGGCTCTCTAAATGTGAAAAACTACCAAGTTTTCCTTCCTTGGACTTGTTAAAATTTGACATCGAAGGACCCACTTTGGGATGAACCCCTCCTTTCTTAGGTTTGTAAAACATGTGAGATTGGACTCATCTATGAGATGAGCTATACCGAGCATCTGTTATCCTCTTCAAGCTCGAAAAACAACAAAGAGGTACTTGTCTATCATGTCGGGGGAAAATGGGAAACAAGTCGAGTTTATTTTGTTGGCGGCTTGTCAGTCATCACCTTTGAACATGGCATGCGTCTGTCCCTTGTCTATTTTGGGTATCTATTTTTTGTTGAGTTATGGTCATCATCCTGAGTCGTATCTCTAGCCACGAGCCTACTCGTTCGGTGTCTATCCTCTGCTATCAATAATCCCTGCTGCCAAGTCCTGTTACATGCCATTATATATTCAAACGGTTGCATTGTTCAGAGTCATTCATTGTGTCAGACCTCCGCTGTGTCAGTACATGTTCCAACCTGAGACTTCATATACCTACACTACCGTGTCTTGCTCGGCATTGAGGGAGCGGTAGTCCCCACTACCGCGCTATGCTTATTCTCTGCCACGCGGTACTACCGCGCTATGCTCAGTTCAAGGGGCGCGGGACTCCTTTTTTAGCCTTTTTGCCATGGCTTGTGGGATCTTGATTTTCGAGAGATTTTTGAGGATTGGTATCCCTGATTCGATCCTAACTCACTTTCTCTTCTGGGTGTTTTAAGTAGTAGGGGAAGTGTCGTCAACTATTTTTATGGTGAAGATGTGACACTGTGAAATATGGAGGTATAACAACATGGATTCAAATTCTCTTTGGATAATCGAATTCTCTTAATTGTAACATATCTGTTGACTATACTGATTAATGGAACATGACACACTTTTCTGTGCACATCTGTGTTTCAATGCATGTTTAATTTTACTACTCAATTCATTGCAATTGTCACTGTAATTCTTCCTCCTTGCTAATCCTATCACTGTGAGGTATTCTCAGGCTCAATGATCTTCTGTGTTCCAGAATTTCACAATTGTAGCAGAGTCTTAATTAATGTCAAAAGAATAAATATTATTATGTTTAAATCAATCGTTAATAGATTTTTCTTCAAATGGTTGATGCTCTTTATGTAATGGAAATCCCCGACTAAAATTTGCAACCATAATATCTTGAATGCCATTATGCACAAATAAATTTTCTTGACCTTTAAAATCAACAACAAAATATTTTGGAATGCCAGCTTGTTGTTCAGATGGATCTTCAAGAAAATACATAGTAAGATCATCCTTATGCTCATCACTTAAAAATTATGTAGATATAAAATCATCCTATTGATGAAAATCAAGAGCGTATGAATTTTCCACATCACTAAAAACAGAGAAATCTGATTCACAAATTTTAAGATCTGGAGAATAAGACAATTCTGAAAATGATGTATCAACATCTTGAAACAAATGAACACCTTGATCTGATTTTTTTTGTTCATAATCTTTTTCATGGTCTTCTACATGCAAATATTCATCTAAAAGCTGATCTTGAAGTTTTCCAAATGCCCAAACATTGTTCTCAATCTCTTATGCATCTATATACATCTATTGCAAGGTAATGGGTCTCCTCTGTCTAAGAAAAACAACCAGGTCATGATGATGGGATGCGGTGTAATTCAACTTGGTAGCAACTTCATGAGGTTGAATTTATTTAGGGATACTACAGTAGAAGCTTTGAAATCTCCAATTAAACAGGGAAATAGTTTCATCCTTTCTCCTCCTCATAGCATGGAATTCGGAAATATACTGCTCATAAGAATTGTTTTCACCTCAATACTTCAGGAAAGCATCATGAAATTTCATCCATGAATCTATTGAACTAACCTCCAAATTTTTCAACCATATCCAAGCATCTCCATGTCAATATTGGAAGAATGTTCTCATGAACACATCCTCATGAATGATTTCAAATTTATGTGTGAAACATTGGAAAGATTCCATGTGTTTATCAGATGTAACATGAATTTCTCCATTGAACTTAGGAAGGTATTCAAAAAAATTGGGAGGATATTCATGGAGAATGGATGTAACTTCAAAGGTTCATAATGTTATCTAATCCCGGACTGAACTGTAGTGAGCTGATTACAGGATGGAACAATGGTTTCAGGAGATGGTAAGGTTGTAGCAACTACGGGTTGACATGGATGATTATGTTTGGGATAAATCATGATATATACATCATATTTCTCATATGGTTCAGATGAAGAAAATGAATCACAATCAACAATACAAAAATATGACAAATCCTTTTTTCTAAAGGAATAAAATACAGTAGTAGGCTTGTGGTCATCTGAATAAACAAAAAATAGGATGATCATTTTCATGTGCATTGGAAAGGACATGAAATAATTGATGAATAAGAATAAAAGTTCATGGAGAAAACTTATAATCTGATACCTAGTTTTTCCATACCATCCTCTCATCTTTATGACATCAGAATTTATCTTCCAACAGTCTTTTGATTGTGGAGTGGCCCAGTTAATAATTTTGTAGTCAAATATGTCAATAGTCCTTGTTCACTATCAAGAACTAGTTGTATTCATTGTCTTACACCCATGGAATGATAGCTTCGTTTCTCCGCTCCTCGAAAATGGCGCCAAAATATGTTAGCGCTAAACTTGTCCTTTTTGCAGTTAGAGGACAACTTTTAGCGCTAACAGGTCCCAATAAGGTGTTGTAGAGGATTGGAAGTATGGCTTACAAATTGAATTTTCTTCCATCTTCATGTGTACATCTAGTCTTCCATGTTTATTGCCTAAAAAAGTTAATTGGTGACAAGATCCAAGTCCAAACTATTTTACCAAAGATTGATGAAGAAGAGAAATTGATACTAGAACCTAAAACAATCCTTGACACAAGGATCACTAAACTGTAAAATCACGCAATTACTAAGTGCCTCATCAAGTGGAGGAACTTGGAAATAGAATAGGAGACATGGAAAGATGAGTTCTTCATGCATACACATCTAGAGTTAATCAAGTGTTAAGGACTACACTTGTTTGAAGGTGAGGGGCATGTTAAGCCCTATTTATTTTGAGACATTAAATTTCTATTATTATATTAGTAATGTCTTTATTGGTTGGCTAAGACCTTTATTGTAATTGTATTGTTATCTAATACATTAATTGTAATTGCACCCTTTATCTCCTATATATATGCCAAGGAGAATTAGTTCTAGGAGCATCTCATCTTGTCTTGTGCATTTGATACATTATATAAGTAGGTCCCCTCTTGAAGAGGCTTCTCATTCATCTCTTTATTTCATTCTCAAGGCATTGGGTTACTCTTTCTTTCTATTTTTATGGTATTTTTTGGGTTTGGTGCATAATGTCACGATATTTTAAAGGAGGCAGGAGGATCTAATCAATGAAAATAAAATCTTGATTTTCGTTGTCACTACAAAGGAATATGAGTTAGAGCATCATCAAGCCTCTGAAAATGCCATCGTGATGGATATCCAAGTCAAACAAAAAATAAAAATACAATATGTCAAGGAAGAGTGTGCCAAACTCAAGGCCATGGTTACCTTGCTCAACAAGGCCATGGTTATCTTGCTCAAAAGGACTCTACTTCTTTCACAATTAACATGAACACTTATGTAGGAACATCTTGAGTAGAGCTGTATGAGATTCATTGCTTATTTTTGTACTAAGCTATGATAAACTAAGTTGCAATTTTTTTTAATAAAAACCATTAAAATTTTATGTTTAAAAAAATTAAGCTATTGAGAATTGGAAAGAAAAATTAATCTCAACTAGCTGTTGCGAATTGAACTGTGTGATTTCCCCACGCACATAATCAATTAAAATAATCTCAAATTGCTATTGAGAATTGAACTATGATATTGCCCAATTTTTTTGAGAATTGAATTATGTGTGTGATTTCCCTACAATACAATGAAATTAATAAAAAGGAAAAAAGATGATGATCAACTAGAACATTCTCAGGCCTTCATTTTATAGAACTAGAAATGTCACAAATGGGACATTCATCAAGAGAAGGGTTGGAGTGGGACCCCAACCATTAAAGTATTTTTTCTTTGGTACAAGAACCATAGTTCATCTTCTGTATTTTTTTGTTTGTTGGTTGACGGAAAATCTACCAAGAGCGGACTCGAGGCCTGATCTCCCTAGCTCAACGTGAGTCTAGAACAAATAGAGACGGAACATAGATAAATCTCGTAAATATAATTAGAGATCAAGGAACTAGATGCTTTACCTTTTTAGATCACTCATCCTTTCTCCTTGAATGATTCTCCAAGCTTGATAGTCTTCAGATCTCAGCTGCAAAACTTGTCAAGACAACACAACAGAACGAGTGGTAAAATGCACCTACACAATAATAGATCTAAGTAAGTAGTTAAGTAAGAAAACTACACAAGATATCATTAACACAATGAGATTTGGTGGAAAGCACTTATATTACTGTATTAAAAGGGAAATACATTGGATGAACAAATTACAACCAATGAATTAACGTAGCATTCCTTCTCCGATCAAGCCAATGCCAAAGCCTCTAAAGGGATGATGGATCTCTCAAGGATGAGTAGAGATCTCTCCTAAGCTAATTTCACTAGCGTATAGATACTATAGACTTCCTCCCTTTGGAATGGAAGAGAGCTTCAGTTATATAGGACTAAGTGGATAGGGTAGGTTGAGATATGGTAGGAGAGAGATAGGGGATCCTTCCAAGAGGTTAGAAACTGAATGTCAGCTTCCCCAAAGGCTAGGGATAGGGATACACATTAGCAAGCTTCAAGAATGGGCTCGAAGAAGCTATTTTAGTCCATTAACTGACATCGTTGCAGTCTGTAAGAGGAAAACCTGTGACGTCACAGGTTGCATGAGGACAACCTGCGATGACCTCTCAAAACCTAGTATAAAAGGGTTTGCATCTCTTCCAAGTCAATGACTTAGTCAAGGAAACTTTAGGGATGTTTACACTGAGTCTCATGATGGTAAGATTTAGGTGTAACAAAATGCCCCCAAATCATGAAGCTGTTTGAAAATTGGGCAGGTGAAATGCTTTGACAGAAGGAATGGCAATGGCTCGTCGGACAAAGGACACTGCTGTAGTACAACCAACTCTGAGTACACAGTCTCATATGACTCACAACATGGCTTCTGACCAATACATTGTAGATTCATGGTAGTAATGACTGAATGAACACAATCATGGCTACTATACACAAGCGTAGATCCATGATGAGATGATAACACAACCACGACCAATACAAATGTGGATCCGTGCAATATGACTCAACCAAATATCCATCGCAACCTGGGTAAAACATGACTCCCCAAGGTCTTCAAGCCGAACCCGCAATGATACGAATCTATCCATGTGATTAAAAATGTCTTGATGTCGAACATGGTAGAAACCACTTGATTATTGGTCATTGATGTATACCGTTAACAAGCGCGAGGGAAATCATCATTAATGCCAATGATTCCCAAGGTATCACGGTACATATCATCAAGCGTGAATAAATGAGTTGAAGTCGAACGCTTAAAGAAATCTTTCAATCAAGAGTCAATGATGTAAACTCATGTCAAAAGTGAGGTAACCTGCCATTGAGGCATGCAGGCCCAAGGTACCCGATTGGTTTCTAGATTCAAACCTCGGATAATGATTTGAAGTCGACAAGGATGAATCCGTCGAAGGAGGGCCATGATGAATCCCCCATCATCGACACGAAACACGATAATAGATGTTTGGAGTAGATCAGATGGTACAGTAACATACAAGACTGACTCAGAATAGATCGACATGATGGAAGGTGTACTGACTGTAGAAAATGAGTGGTGGAAATATTCTTGAACATGGGCATGGCATGACTTGGCAGTATTGACATGACGAGTACGACACCGAACCCTAATGAAATTGATGGTGGAAGTATTATTTGGATGACCCAAAGGAGTAACAAGACTCAGGAAGTAGGCAAAAATCAAGGACAAATGGATGTTCCAAGTGCAGTATGCAAATGAAAATGAGTGCCATGTTCAAGAACGACTAGGTACTGCCACAGATAAAGAGTGTAACATAAAATCTTTCCTTTTTCCCCATCATGAATGATGAGTGCCTCATGTGTTTTTAACAAGCTTGATGAGGGTAACCAGATGCTCGATATAGCTCATCTCATAGATGAGTCAAATCCCAAATATTTTCCGAACCTGGGAGAGGGGGTTCGTCCCATGATGGGCCCTTCAATGTTAGAGTTTAACGAGTCCATAGAAGGTAAAATCGGTCGTCATTTCATGTTTAGAGACTCTGAAAAGAACTAAAGAAGACTCCAACGGTCCTTTTTCGTAAAGTTATCCTCATCGCTCGAAAAAGGGTAAAACAACGCGGGAGAGGACTCTTCCAGTCATGATTGGCTGGAGTATACCTTTTTCGTAAATAATGCCCCCTGGTCCGAAAAAGGGGTAAACTATCACCAGGGAGACGACCATTCAAATTCTTTAACAAGCGTTAACGCGACAAGTTCACTTGGAAATCTTTTCGTATTTCGAGAGCCTGAAAAGAGCTCAAAGATAGACTTTGGGAGGGTTCCTTTTCCGTAGGAGTTTAACGAGCCCAAAAAAGTGATAAATTGTAACTCGATGACTTATTCTCATGGTTTTAAGAGCACAAGAAAGAACAAAGACTAAGCTCATCATCATTAAATAATTAAAATATAATGGATGAAAAATAAGGACAAAATATTCAAGGGGTTGTTCATACCTGAGATGATCACTGCAATGTGAAAATGGTGCAAATGGAACACTTAACGTCTCTTGCATGCTTGAAAACTAGGTCAAACAGTCAACCAGGCATTCAAATGCAGTAAAAATGATCCAAACTATAGAAAATACCCATAGAGCATCTAATATTTGAAAAAAAATATTCCTTTTTTGTTTATAAAATAGAAAAAATGACCAAACATAGTTACCATTGTTTATTTGCCAAATTGGGGAGAAGAAAGTGCCATTTGGACCAGAATTTCATTTGCCAATTGCAAGAGCTACGAGTGACCATTTAACGAGCCGTTCGGAGTAGGTAACACTAAATCTCAGCCAACATCTTTCAAGTTGTTTAGAATTTCAATTTTGTCCATTTTTTAGGGTTTTTGAGTTGATTTGGGATGGCAAACCGAGGGAAT
The DNA here is from genome assembly GCA_027924585.1 of Larix kaempferi. Classification (NCBI taxonomy): domain Eukaryota; kingdom Viridiplantae; phylum Streptophyta; class Pinopsida; order Pinales; family Pinaceae; genus Larix; species Larix kaempferi. The sequence continues at coordinate 29,488,186 of BSBM01000217.1, forward strand.
GTCAACTCAGAGAAGGGAGCCCCCATTCCTCATTAATGAAGAAGACTATGTCTGCAAATGGATAAGTGTTATGTAAACACTGATTGATATATATATATATATATATATATACATATATACATATATACATATATGTGTGCAAGTATAACTATTAGAATTACTATGCAGAGCATATTCTATTTATGTATATTATTCAGACTGCTTGAAGTATGATTAGGACCTGCATAGTTCACATCAGTGAGGAGTGCACACCTTTCTCGTGTTGAGCTATGTTAGGAATTCCAATATTGATTACACCTTAAGGGAATGGATGCATTCCTAGTGTTTCAATATTTGATAGGGAATGTTATGAAATATGGTTACAATTTTAGAGCAATAACACTGATGAGTTTGCTTATACTAGTGTTTTCAGCTTAAACAGATGCAATTTGGTGTTGCACACTAAAGAAGCAAAGAAAAAGGTTGTTGTGAGGGGTTGTGGTGGAAGGGTTGAGATGTATGAAAGGATGTTGTGGAGGTTGTGGGGATGTTGATGAGGGGTTTTTATATGCCTAATAAACCGAGTCGGTGTACTAGTTTGGAATTTGTTACCTAGATGTGGTGAAGGTGTTGATGAAGGGGCTGATATATGCCTATGGGTCCATAGTAGAGCCTTGACCTAGAAATGGTCGTGGTGAAGTTTCCTTCCAATTTGACGTGAAGGTGTACTAGTTAGACATTAATTATTTGATGTTGTGGAGCAACCTGCGTGCTGGCCAAACATCCAAGTCCATAGGCGATCCCAAGGCTTGCAAAGCAAAGCAGGACCTTGTGGACCAGAGAGGAAATGCACAATACATATAAGTATTTGGTTATCTTGCAGCTTCTTGCTTATGAATACACATGTGTATATGATTTGGTTATGATTTCTTAAAATCTTGTTTAGAGATAAACCCTATGAAAATAAACTAAACATGTGAATTGATTCAATGTTTGAGTGTAGGTATTGTTGGAAGAAAGGACTATGAAGGAATCCTAGGGATGCACGTGGACATGTGACCGTCCTAAAGAGCTCAGCATGAGTAGTAATGAAAGATGGTGCTAGTGGGACCGTGTGGGTGCTAGCAGCCAAGAGTTGTAGACAAACCATGTGGAGGGACTCCATGGTTGAGAGGCATGGAATAGACCATAGACACTAAGTGTCATAGCCAAGAAGGGCAGGTCAAGCATTCACGATTGAAGTGAAAGAGGCTAGGAGCATGAAAACCACAGTGGTGGTGTGGGTTCCAGAATGGAACAAGACTAAGAGGAGAAAAACTCTTACTGCTCTCTCTTTCCTTTTTTATTGATGCATTTATAAAAACAGAAAATGGTTTGATGCATGTCATGACTTGAAATGATTGTGTCAATTGCTTGAAATAACCGTGAATGCTGAATTAATGAATTTACTGTGAATGGATGAACATGAAGGAATTCATGAGTATGTTGGGAAAGCATGGAAAGTGTGAAAGTCTCATGGATAAAACATGGACTACCCATGTCAATTGGGCAATTAATTGACTAATTTTAATGTTTGTATTATACTTGACCTAATAGAAATTGCGATGATGTATTTCACAAGTGAGAAGTGAAAGTTAATTGGTTGCAGCTGTTACAAAAACAATGGTACTAGCGAGAAAAGAGTGGGCTACTGTGTACATTACCATGGAAACAAACCAAAAGCTAATGGATTTGGCTGAAACTCTTCTTCAAAAAATTGCCAAGACCCAAGAAAATCTTGGAGAACTGCTCAAGCTACAAAAGCAACAGAATGAGATGAACCATAAGGTTTTACAGGACTCTTAAAAATAATTTTGGAAACAATCAACCGAGGAAAGGGAAATGGATCAATGAGGATACATTCATCCAATCAGTCCACTAAGAAATGTTCCAGGTGGGAAGACTCAAAGGAAATTGAGCAGGAAAAGATAAAGCAGCTAGTAAAATGTTGGAAATGTGGAGGGAATCCTTGCCTTCACAATTTCCCAACAAAGGAACATCAAGAGGGTAGAAGCCACAAAGCTTTTAGACTCATGGATGAGCTGGAAGGTCAAAAAAAACAGGAGAAGTTGTGGAAGCCAAAGGACCTGGTCCTGAAATTTCAAGGTAAATGATAGAATGCAGGGCAGATTTGCAAAATTTTTGAAATTTTGGACGTGTAAATTGTATATGTATTCCTAAGTATTGGAACACTGAGGACAATGTTATTCTAAGGGGGAGGGGATTGTAATACCCCATTTTGACCCTTAGGATATATTAGCTTTTAATGTAAATAATGTATACATGTGATGTATGTTTTCCTAGCGTGGAGCTCAAGGACAAGGCCCCGCTAGTGGAAGCTCGAATTTTATTTAAAAAGGAAAGTATTAGATACTATGTTACCCATGTGCTATTTAGCCATGGAACATTGTAAAAATGATGTAAATAAACATCATGCAATAAAATACCAAAACTGGCTATGGAAGCAAATAATGAGAAGGGGCCATGTGTATCCACAAGGGAGTGGTGAGGGGATTGTGGGACTGAACCATAGGCTGCCAAATGTCATCTTGAGAACCCATTTGACTTTCTTTGCTGGCATTTAATTGTGTGTAAGAAATTTGTTGAAGAAATCAGTCCATGGCTTCAATAGAGCATGGGCAGCCCAAAAATTCGTATGGCAGAGTATGGGCTTGGATTTCTTGACCCTGAAGTCACCCTACCTCATGGGAATGGGTTTTTCCTCATTCCCATTCCATTGTGGAAGAACCCGACATCATTTTTGGCATCCATTACGAATTCCCAGCAGTGAGCAAAACCATAAATCGCAACTTTGCACAAACCCACGTTTTGAAGAGCCATAAACGTCCATAATTTGATATTGACAGTGAAATCCAATGGGGGATACATAGATATGAACGTTGGGGTGAAATTGAGAGTATTAGATACCCTGAAATCTATTGGAAAACCCAGTTTCTATAGCCCAAAATTCCAGTGATGGGATTGAGTTATTTAATGACATAATTGTGAGAAATCCAAGTGTGAATGTTTGAACAGAGGATTGGATTGCTTGAATTTAGCTTGAAATGTTTGTAGCTCTGTAATTGAGCTCACTGGCTTAGCATCCTCCTTTTCTTATTGCATGATTGGTAAACCCAACTGTGTGTTGGCTTAGCATGAATGTTTGAGTGAAACCATAACTGTGAGTGTGCCTGTTTAGTTCCTACTTAGTGGATACACATCCCATCTCGGGGGTGATCTCTCAGTTGAAAGAATATAGGCTGGACAGAGATCTATGATTGGGTGGAACGTTGCTCTCACATAGCCAGTTGTTTGGACAACTTCATCTCAAAGATAAGTAGTCTCTGTGGTTTAAATTATGATCATTATGTGTTATGTTCTGCATGTTTAATTATTCATGTTAATCGAATGAAATGATTATCTTAAACTAGTTGGCATGAAGCTTGTGCATAGCATGGGAATGAGATTGATTATTGTATGATTGTTTCATTATTTTGCTTGGAAGAAACATGTTGATGCATTCCAGTTCGTGTGTGTGTTAATATGTTTTTAATTCCACTGCGTTTATTAAGAATGAATTTGTACACAGAAGTTTTTATTTATCATGAATTTTCTTACTAATGGATGGGGTTGAGATTGTAAAATAATCCCTGGGGTGTCAGTCATGTTACCTCTATGGTTTGGAATGATGGTAGGGAACATGAAATTCCCCTCTTACGCCCGCAGGTGACTATGGATGACAGGGATCCCAAGGATCCACATATGGCCCGATGGACAGAGGTGATGGCTTGCCATGGTGGTGGGGGTCCGATCATCGGGTACAGTCCTAGATTCTTCACCTGGATGAAGGGCCAACTACTCATGATAGAGGACTATCTATACAACGGTATTGATTTCAGGGAGGACCCAGACCTGGTGCTACCCAAGGAGGCAGAGTGGGGAGACATCGGTACGAACAATGAACCTTGTACTTTTTAATTTTGGATGATGAGTTAATAACATGTGTGTGTAGATGTGGGCCCTTCATGGCCAGTTGGAGTCTCACTACTAGCGAGGAGAGTAGAGGCACTGCCAATAGTACCATCCATGCACGATGCCATCGTGGAGAGGGATGACGTCTATGAGAACCTTACTAGGTTGACATTGGACGTTCTAGATGCAGCATTACATGAGTTTTCGAGGCCCATGCAGAGGTACACAGTTGGTGTGACTATGCGTTTTGGTATGCTACTCCACAAGGTAGCGAGCGTATTTTCTTGCTTCCATGTGCAGCAAGCGAGGGCCGCAAGACCTAGGGGTGCACGGGCCAGGCGTCACACCTTTTGATGTTATTATGTATGTACTGAGAGCTGTGTAAGCCTTAGATTTCTTAATATTGAAAGCTATGAGGCTTCATATTTTTGTATGGACTCACTGAAAGCCGTCGTGCTTCAGAATTTTTGTATCAACACTACGTTATCTTAATTATATATATATACAAACATTTTGGCGGTTTTATACATTATGTGTTTTAATGAATGAATGATGTGATCTTTTTTATGTGTTTTATTATACAATTAATTATTTACATGTTATGTCTACTTTTACAGTTCATGAATATGCTCATATGTGTGCAATGTACCAATCTAATATGAAGTTGGCCATGGAGTCGACAACTATGTTCACGTCTCGTGGAATGTGCAGGTACTGAATGGATTCGAAGGACATTTCTAGAAGACGAACTCGTCTGTAGAGACGGAGTAGGGTAGGATCGCGGATGACGTAAACCCGATTAAGATGAGAGACCACCAGTTGAGAATCCAAATGGATGACAACATGGTCCATACCCAAAGAAATAGCGCCTGTAAGAGTTCCAATGACTGCTTGATATTTTGCAGCATTGTTGGTTGTGAAACCAAGACACATTCCTCCTGAGTTGATAAGCTTGCTGGTTGGTGAATATAACACTCAGGTTGCCGAAGCAAGGTTGCGGGTGTGCCGGCTGGCACCGTCCGCGAATCCATAGCAAGTTTCCATCTGCACATGCAGAAAGAACATGGTATAAGTAACGAAACAAGACCTAAGCACACATAAAATCAAAATGTCACACCACACAAAACACATGCCATGTACAATATATACAAAGTACTTATGCATGAAAGACTCAGGCATAGTACCTCTTCAGGTAAATCCCATTATGGGGTTCACCTAAAGATATCCCGTTGTAGTCTTCAAGCTCGTAAGCTCCCTTCTCTAAGAGGTGTTTCACTATGTAGGGTCCATGCCACATGGACTTAAACTTTCCTGCCCCCAGCTTATCATGTCTTTGGTCATATGTAAGGACCAAATCACCTTCGCTATAGACATGAGGTTCTACTGACTTGTTGTACTGCACTTTGATGCATTTCTTATGAGCCTTGGTGGCAAGATTGGCATCGCGGTGAGTCTCATTGAGTTTATCTAGGTAGAGGAAGTGTTCTTCCTCAACAGTAGTGTTAGGGAGAAGTTCAAATGCGAGTTTGAGGGATGGAATCTTGCATTCAATTGGTAGGATAGAATCCAATCCATAAACTAATTGGAAGGGGGTAAATCCAGTGGCGGTCTTAACGGAATTTCGATAATCCCATAGTGTGGAGAAGAGCATATTATCCCAGTTGGACTTGTGCGTACCCACCATGCATTGGATCATGGTTTTCAAGACCTTGTTGATGGCCTCTACTTGTCCATTGGACTGTGGGTAGTACGGTGTTGAGTTTTCATGGATAAAACCCAATCTAGTGCTCAACTCGTCAACCATGTGGTTCATGAAATGAGAACCATGGTCGGTAACTATAGCTTGAGGAACTCCAAACCACGCTATGACATTATTAAACATGAAGAGTGTGGCAGTTTTGCCGTCGTCCGTGTATTTAGGCATAGCCTCGGACCACTTTGTGAAGTAATCCACAGCTACTATGACGTAACCATACCCCCCGAATGAGGTAGGCTTACAGTGAATGAAGTTGACACCCCATTTAGCAAAGGGGCCAACGGTAATAACTAGGTGTAACGGGGCAGGGTGGGTGCGCTTCTTAGTTTGGAATTGTTGGCATGGAGGACATTTTTTGATGGCCTCGATACAATATTTGAAGATAGATGGCAAAAAATATCCTGCTTGAAGTATCTTCTGGGCTATATCCATCCCAGAGAGATGACCGCCACATGCCCCAGCGTGACAGTCATTTAGAACGTGTTCAGCCTCTTCATGAGTGAGACAACGTCGAAGAACATAATCGATAAGACGACAGTACAAAGTATCACTAATGATTAGATAATACTTTGCATGGTGGCGTATTCGACAATGGTCGTCCCGCGAGAGTTGAGGGATGAAATGTTGGGTCTGAAGATATAAAGTGATATCTCCATACCACGAATCAGACGTGATGATGAGGAACAATGATTCGTCTGGAAGAGAATCATTGGGCTCAAAATCGACATCAGACCGGGGAAGATCACAAATTAGCTCAGCAAACACCAAAGACTTTTTCGACTTAGCCTTTTCAAAAAGGAGATCAAAGTCTTGCAGTATCACGATCCAGCGTGAATACTTTCCCCCAAGCACCTGGCATGTCAAAACGTGGTACATGGGTTTGAATCGGCAAAGATGGTGGTGGTGCGAAGCAAGTTGTAGTGTCAGAACTTTTGTATGGCAATGACTGCCGCGAGAGTGAGTTTCTCGACATGTGAATAACGGGTTTCAGCGTCAATGAGACCCTTACTTGCATAGTATATCTGTGCTTCTGGGCGTTGTTGTCTTCTTGGACCAAGACCATGGCGATCGTGGTGGCAAAAGCAACAAGATAAAGGATATAATCCTTGTAGTAATTGGGCGGCTGGAGCACAGGGGCATCCGTGATAGCATGTTTTAAGCTTTCAAAAGATTGTTGAGCTTGGTTGTCCCATATGAATGGGACATCCTTCTTCATAACCCTCATGTAGCCCTGTGTCTTTTGCGCGAAATTACAGACAAAATGCCTTAAATAAGTTGCCTTCCCTTGCAAACTTTGAAGTTCCGTTATGTTAGTGGGAGGTGGGAGAGCGATAATGGCTACCACCTTCAGGGGATCAATGTAGATCCCATATTTTGAGACTATGAAACCGAGGAGGCATCCAGACTCGATGCAGAAGATAAACTTGTGAGGGTTCAGGCGGATTTTATACTGCCTGCATTTGAGGAAAACTGCCGTCAGATGGTCAATGTAGTACTCGCGTTTCCATGAGTGGGCAGGTAGATCGTCCAAGTAAGGTTCCACAAAGTCCTTTACATTATGAAAGGCATACGACATGGCCCGCTGGAATGTGGCACCAACATTTTTAAGACCAAAAGGGAGCTTTCGATAAGAAAACATACCCCAAGGACAAATGAAAGCTATCTTGTGCTGATCAGCAGGGTGGATCTCAATTTGTTTGTAGCCGGAAAAGCCATCCATGAATGAAAAGATGACACTTTCCACACAGTTGTTGATGATCTGGTCGATAAAGGGAGTCGGGTAATTGTCCTTGGGACAAGCCTTATTGAGATCCCGATAATCGATGCAGACACGAATGGTACCCTGCTTTTTAGCTACAGGGATGATGTTTGAGACCCATTCTGTCAATGGGACAGGGTAAATAAAACCAGCTTTCAAGAGCTTTTCAATCTCTTCATTGATTGCCGCAGTCTTTCTGGGGTGTACTGGTCGCAACTTTTGTCGGACTGGTTTGGCATCGGGATTGGTTTGAATCGTGTGTGAAACAATAGCGGGGTCTATCCTGGGCATCTCCTCGTAAGTCCAAGCAAAAACATCTCGAAATGACTTGAACAAGGCCGTGAACATTGTGATTTCTTTAGGGGAACACTTTTGGCCTAAACGAATGTGTTCCACTACACCAGGAGTAGCCGATATGTCGACTGAAATGGTAGGCTCGATGTTGGCCAAGTTGCCTTCAAAGTCCGTTTGACACCTAAGTATCGAGGACTAAGAGCCATATTAGACATCCGGTGTAAATATGGTGCTAATGCTATTCTCCACAGTATCCAAAGAAGGAAGGAAAGATGAACGATGATGGAGGTCTTCCGACGAAGGATCATCTGCACTCATGATTTCCATAATGGACTCGTCAGAATGAAAAATTTGTAGCAAAGGATCGGGTAGGGATGATGTCTGCTGTAGAGAATAGGAGGAGGAGGCCACAGCTAAGTGGTCCTCGAAAGCTGACTGGATATCCTCGTACGTAAGTTCGGCGGGTAAAAGAGGCATAGTGTATCCAATCAGGTGTGTGGTGACTTAGTTAGGTACAAGCCATGAATCAGTGGAGTTGGGGATAGATGAAATCCGCAAGGAGATCATGTTCACCAAGGAAAAATGATTAGGGGGATACGAAGTAGGAAAAATGCCCATAAGGGATGAATCCTTAATGAGGAAAACCCCAATGCTCTCTTCCTGATGCGAATATTGTCCAAGTAATGGAACATTATCGCCCAGATGAGTAGCGGTGTCAGGTGTGCATAAATCCAGTTGGTCGACAGTAACAATTCAGCCTTGATAAGGGAATTGTACTATGTGAAAGACAGATGATGCAACCGAATTCATGGCGTAAAACCAATTACGACAAAGCATAATGTTGTAATCTAATGGGGCAGCGACCACTTCTACGTTAATGGTTGTGGTCTTGCCCCCCAACTCGACTACTAAAGCTTGTAATATCCCATGAGGTTGAAATCCACGTCCATCGAATGCTTTCAAGGTGGTAGGAGAACGGTTCAAATCAGGAGAGCCAATGGCTCTCCAACATGAAATCGACATGACTGAAGTGGAGGCACCCTCGTCCAAAACGGTACGATGGATTGTCTTCCCAGCAATGTTTGTGGAAACTTGAAATGCCAACTGATGAGAAATCCTTGGTTTAAAGTATTCCAGCCGGAACATGATGGTATTCGATGAATCTAGATCAACCACGCCGATGGCAGTGAGGAGAGTCTTGCGCTGGTTAGGATAGTTCTTCAAGACCTCAAGCATCGACATAGCACAAGGAGCTTGTGCTAGGTCCTCTACAATATTGTAGTTCTGAGCATCCCGAGCATTAGGATTGAAAACAAATTTTCTAATCGTGCTCTTGGGAGGACGCAACACTGACTCGAAAGAGGGATTCTCAATGGTGAGAGAAGCAGATGGTACGGTGACGTCAGGAATCGAAGTGGAAGCTTTTTCAGTATTACTTCCAACGAGTTCCTTCACCGAGATGGAGTCATGCGAACGAGAACGGGTGTTCAAGTTAACGGTATCACTACGCATCATGAGAACATGTGCGGTGGAGGATGCTTCTCCTTGGGAAGGAGAGGTGTGTGCGATGAGTTGCTGGTTTTGAGTGGGGAAAGGATCATTGAGAATTGCGGAAGCAGAGTCTCCCTTGAGAAACTTCTGAACTTCATCTCGGTGGGGACATTCTTTTGAGAAATGGTCTCCACCACACAACAAACAAGGATACTTTAACTTCCTCTTATGTTTGGTGTCTTCTTGAGTGGGCTTGGGCTCTTGTTGGTTAGAATATTTCTTAGGTTTCCCTTTATTATTCTTCTTACTACTGAACTTCGAGATGAAGCCGATTGCACAGAATTCACCTCTTCGGTGGAGGCATGAGTGGTGGACTTGGTAGTGTTGTTTCCAGCCTGTGGTGGTGATGGGGAAGAACCTTGGGGGTTTGACGAGCCACCAGTTTGAATAGAATGCTAGGAGGCAAGGGAACCAATGATGCCGTCAGTTTGTGGTCCCTTGGGTGATTTTGCGGGATTGTACGTATAAGGGCGAGGCGCGCTAGGAACAATTTCATACAATGTGCCGGATTGAGCATAGACCAAGTATAAGTAATGGGCACGGGCAATAGCCTGTTCCTCAGTGACGACTCCCCCAATAGCTACATCTTGATATATGACAGGTAAAAGTGACTTTGTAAACCAGTCAGCTAAGAGTTGATCTGGAATATGAGCCTTAATAAGATGTCATCTTCGCCGCCATTCATGAATATGATCGGAAATATGAGTGGCAGTTTTCTGGAAAAGGGAGGTTAATAAGTTCATACCAGTCTCATAGCGAATGGGAAATTGGAAGTGGGTTAAAAATGACATAGCAAGAGATCAAAAATCGGGAAAAGATTGGGTGGTAGCTCAATGTACCACTTGGAAGCTGGGCCGGTGAGAGTCCGTTGAAATGACCTAAGACGGATCGAGTCGTCCATCAAGGAGTTGGATGAACACCATAGATGGTATGTCATCACATGGTTTTTAGGATCCTCACCAGGTTTTCCATCAAATTTGGGGATATTTGATGTTAACTTAACCCGAATGGGTGGCCATTTGTGCCCATGGAAAATGGGATCATTTGTCAGACGAGACAAGTCAGGTAAGTCCAAAGTAGCCAAAAAGGGTAGATGTTGGTTCAACTGGGGGTATTGATAGTACTGATAAGGCATGTATGCATCGGTAGGACCTTGAATCAACTAATTATAAGGGGTTCCTGGAGGAAACTGATCGTAAGGGGGTGTGCCTCCTGGACAGTAAGTAGGCCCACCACCATAAAAAGGTGGTCCATTACCATAATAAGGTGGCCCGTTACCATAAGGTGGGGGTCTGCCTTCGCCGTTGGGAGGGGGTGGGCCACCTCCAAATGGTGGGGGTCCGCCACTGCCGCCAGGATAGGATGGGACTCCACCGCCTCCGCCGAGAGGGGGTGGCGGTCCACCGCCGTCGCCGAAATAGGGTGGGCCTCCACCGCCTCCGTCGGGAGGGGGTGGTGGTCCACCGCTGCTGTCAGAAGGGTAAGGGCCTCCTCTGCCACTTCCACCATAGTAGGGTGGTCCTCCACCACCAGGATGGGATGGTCGTCCACCACCACCACCACGATGGGATGGTCCTCCACCACCACCACCAAGATGGGATGGTCCTCCGCCACCACCACTAGGATGGGATGGTCCTCCACCATAAGGTGGTGGTCCGCCAACACCGGGGTGTGGGGGGGTGGTCCTCCACCTCCTCCTAAAGGGGGAGGGCCCCTGCCTCCACCGCTGGGGGGGGCGCATGATGGCCAAAATGAGGTGGTCCTCCGCTTGAAGGTAGATGTCCGCCTCCTCCAGAGTTATTTGGGGGGGCGCCGCCTCTAGTGGGAGGTTGGGGTGGGCCAAACGGGGGTGGAGGGACTTGAGGGACTGTAGGTGGGGATCCATGTTGTAAAACATTTTGTTGTCCCCATAGAGTGTATGGATTTTCGGGGTAGGGTACCCCTTAGAGTGCATTTCCAGGATTGAGTTGTCCCGACACAGGGTTAAGATAACCTGGATACGCTTGACTCGATGGTGTTTGAATTACATTGGATGGTCCCCCAACATGGGATAATCCTGTAGTGGAAGGTCCGTCAGGTAAGGAATTTCCAATGGAAGGACCGATGTGAACTCCTCCTACAGTATTATGGTTAAGAGACAGGGGTTCCCCCCCAGCAACAACTTGCTGACCTCTAAGTAAAGGTTGAACCAACACGGGTTGTTGATTATCTACTGTAGGATTAACATTACCCGTAAGGAAGGTAGGAGGCAAAGAGTATCCTCCTCGCGAATTTTGAGGTGGGAAGGAATGGGTAGTGTAACCGTAGTAGTAACAGGTGTGTTGGACTATTGTCCTTCAACGGGTTGAGTCGTCTAAGGTATAGGAATGGTCTCCTATCTAGTGTGTGTATGTGCAGGAGTTGATGGTTGACCAAACTCAGAAGTGGTCACGTGTTGCGTGGATGATTCTGGTGAATCATAAGATAAATAACGATTCGGGAGTGGTTGATAAGGAGGTAACATCGGGTCTTCAACCCTTCGTGCAAGGCTCTATCTTGAAAACTCCGCGGCCATAGCACGTAATCGAGTTAATCGTGCAGAATAATGTGCTAGAGGGTCGTTAGGAGTATCCCAACTGGGCGGGATTGCAACGGAAAAATGGGCTACTAGGTGGCCTAGAGATGTTGTCCATTAAGCTGTTGTTGGACCAACAACTATTGCAGGGTCGTCCTGGGGTGGATTTAACGATTCCACTGATCCAGGCTCTCCCGGAAAGATGAGAGGTAAGTCTTGTGGAGTCGAAGTTTGTGCCTCTTCACCCTACGGGGGATGGGAGTTAGGTGAATCTATAGGAAACATATGTGCTCCAACATTCAAAGTAGGGTTTTCTACTTCAAATGACACGACCGTGGCTTGTGGGTCCATTCTTACCCACAAAATTACCTCCTGGTTAAGGGGATATTCGGGTGGCAAGTTCTGAATCCTACTGGACCTTCTCCAAGGAAAGTCAACTAGACTGACTGAAACAAAAGTTTCTCCTAGGGCAAGCTAAACAAAAGAAAAGTAGTCCAGAAAAATCCTATACAAATTAAGGCCGCAAGAAAACTTATGTGATAGGAGTGGATTCACAAGTCTGGAACCTTAGAGGATTGTCAAGGCTTCACAAATCGCTATATACCGCATGGTCCAATAGTAAAACATGACAAGGAGGATTGGGACCGTACCCTTTCCTGAATACCCAATAAACTGGACGGTACGTGCGTAGTAATCTCCCCGAGTGTTGTTTTCGGTATATTGCTTTGCCAAGACGGCCAAAAGGTTAACTCAGTTGTTTTCAGTAATCCTAATGGTGTCTCCTGATATACTCAAGGTACGTGGGAGCTCAAATCCGTAGTGGTGCTTTCTAATGCACAATCGTACGTCACGAGACCTTCCTATATACTACCGAGTACATGAAACACCTTTCTATATACGCCAAGTACATGAAACACCTTTTGATATACGCCAAGTACACGAAGTACTTGGTGGGTACGTGAAAGAGCTTCGATATACCTGGTTGGTACGTGAAAGAGCTTCGATATACCGATAAGTACGTGGAAGACTACAATACCCTCGGAATATAGTGCGAGAAAGTAATGACAGCTTCCACGCTTTACAACGCCGCAACACGTCTCTAACTTAACACACAAGTTACCAAAAATTTTACCCTAGTTCTACCGTTAATTTTATCTAGACGGTTATGTGAATGCATGAGGTGAGTACATAAATGTAAACATAATGCAGGCCCTAACTACATGCAAAAAATGTACTTTTCTTTTTATGAACTCCATGTATGGGAGGGATAAAATTCTTTCCAAATGATTTTACCAAAGCAACACAATGCAACACAATCCCAAAATCTACCAAATTTGATAAAAAATACTCTTTTCGTTTTTCCCATTTTTTGAGCAAAACTCAAAAAATCAACAAGCATGACAACCAAATCCAAACATTTTCTTTTGTCTTTTCGAATCAAAACTTTAAGAGATGAAAAGAGATAAATTTCCTATCTAGAGCACTCTAACTTTTCAATTTCACTACAATCGCTTAAAAGCATAAAAAAATCAAGAATGCATACAATTTCTTCAAACGTGGAATTACTTTGTAAAAACTTGATCTCACTCGATTTTTTCAAGAAAATGAATGATTCATAATTCTCGAAAGCACACATGATTAATTTTTCCTCTCAAACTTTTGCAAAATATTAATGAATGCCAATTTCCAATGCATGAAGCAATTCCTACTACAATTTCCAAATGTACTTGAAAACAATAAAAATGATGCACCTTCAATTTTCCAATGATATGCCAAGATAATAAATTGATAACAATGATACTTTTAAGCATAAAAACTTAAAATAAAGTTTATTTTCAACACCCTAATACTCGGGAAATCTCAAGCAAAATACAAGCACTCATATGGACTGAAAACACTTCAAAACACTCAATTAAACAACTGAAAGCAAACAAAGCTAAATCATAAGTGCAAAAGGGAATTTGGGATCAGATCCAGTGCAAGGATCAGATCAGGTGAGGAGAGGGGTGATGACAGGTCTAAGTGGATGAAGATGGGGAAACCAAGGTGTCCGCCACTACCAAGCTTAAGTTTGTCAAGAAATGAGGCCCAATACTACCCACAGAAAAACCAAACACTTTCAACACATTGATAAAAAGGGTCTCTGACTGGATCTTGCAGCATAGAGAGGTCTGCACACTAAACCAAAACTCAAATCAAAAAATGGAGAGGGATGACCATATGTCAATTTTGACAGAGTGGCGCAGTCTGTGTGTATACACAGAGCGACCGTCGTAGGTCACTAGTGTGGGAATTGTGACGATGTCACAGTACACTAGTGGATGGGTTGTGATGACAGGCCAAAAGACATAGAACAGAGGTCAAATCAACGCTTTGGTTTGACTGCCCAGGTGCGACGGGCGAGATCCAAGTTCAAGAATGAACAAAACTCCAAACAATGAGCAATAAAACGGTTTGAAAATGGTAAGTACAAACTCATAGGAGGACTACAAACTCTTCAAAGTGAATATTTGATGGTGAAAAATACTTAGGAGGCAAAAAAGATGGCTTGCAAAAGAAATCAACTGAAAATGGAATTCAAATTGAAAACTACACACAAGGTATTCCCCAGTATGGTCGCTAGATCTGTTTGACGGACAATCTACCAAGAGCAGACTCGAGGCCTGATCTCCCTGGCTCAACGTGAGTCTAGAAAAAATAGAGACACAACATAAATAACTCTCCTAGATCTAATTAGAGATCAAGGAACTAGATGCTTTACCTTTTCAGATCGTTGATCCTTTCTCCTTGAATACTGCTCCAAGATTGATGGTCTTTAGATCTCAGCTGCAAAACCTGTCAAGACAACACAATAGAACGAGTGGTAAAATGCACCTACACAATAATAGATCTAAGTAAGTAGTTAAGTAAGAAAACTACACAAGATATCATTAACACAATGAGATTTGGTGGAAAGCACCTATATTATTGTATTAAAAGGGAAATACATAGGATGAACAGATTACAACCAATGACTTAACGTAGCAATCCTTCTCCGATCAAGCTAATGCCAAAGCCTCCAAATGGATGATGGATCTCTCAAGGATGAGTAGAGATCTCTCCTAAGCTAATTTCACCAGTGTATAGATACTATAGACTTCCTCCCTTTGGAATGGGAGTGAGCTTCACTTATATAAGACTAAGTGCATAGGGTAGGTTGAGATATGGTAGGAGAGAGATAGGGGATCCTTCCAAGAGGTTAGGAATTGAATGCCAGCTTCCCCAAAGGCTAGGGATAGGGATACAAATCATCAAGCTTCGAGAATGGGCTCGAAGAAGCTATTTTAGTCCATTAATTGACATCATCGCAGTCTGTAAGAGGACAACCTGCGACGTCGCAGGTTGCATGAGGACAACCTGTGACGACCTCTCAAAACCTAGTATAAAAGGGCTTGCATCTCTTCCAAGTTAATGACTTAGTCAAGGAAACTTTATGGATGCTTACACTGAGTCTCATGATGGTAAGATTTAGGTGTAACACTTTTCCATGGTAGAATTTAATCTATGTAGACTAAGATATACAACCTACACAACTGATCATGTTCAAGTAAGGTTGCACTTCATAAATGTCTACTACTCTTCTTATATATCCCTTCTTCATTTATTTCCATAACACATGTGGGACTATCCATAGCCTCTTTTCCTCTGGACTTACTATCCCCTACGATTCTCTTATCTTCATTTTCCTTCTTATTCTTCAACATTCTTTTGTTGTTCAATTCCATTCTTATTGCAATGTTCTTCTTTCCTACCATTTTTTATTCTTCACTTCTCCTAAACTGAATTCTTGTGCTCATCCTTCCACTTTTATTATTTTGCCCACTCCAATCCAATTAAGAATTCTATACACAACTTAATACAATTCAAATGGAAATATACCCCTTCAAATAATTTCTATGCATTCTTAAATATTCTCTCCTCCTTAAAACCATATTTGCATTCTTAAATCTTCTCTCCCCCTAAAAACAAACTTCACACACAAATATTCTATCATCCTAAACACACACACACAAAGGTTGATAATTTAATAATTTCATTCTCTTCAATATAACGCTTCCCCTTACGACATGTAAAAAATGTGAATGTCCCTCAAATTAGAGCAAATTTGGGGTCTATAATGGACCTTACAAAAAAAATGTGCCATGGATGAGTTGAATTTCTCAAACCAATATAATTTCAATAAATTTGGTCAACCATAATGGTTGAGTTGGACATATAGAATTCAATGTTGCTTATGTGCCATGTTTTTATTTGGCAATAGCTAACTTTTCTTTTGGAAGTAAGAAAGAAATATATTACAGCTCAAGAATTACATCATTACAAGATCCAGGCCTGATAATATCCCGCCCATCAAACAGATTTCTACTACCAACCTCAAAATAATTTCTCCATAGCATGATTCAATACCACGAGCTTATCTATATCTTCAACCCAAACCAAGAACCGAGACAAAACTCAAAACATAGTGTTGTCACCAGATCAAGTCATGAATGTTCTAGTTAGCCTGGCAATGTCATATGAAAAGTTAGTTGGAATTTACCCCATTTATGGACTTTATTCTGGTTTTGTTCATGTATTCGCTTATGCAATCTTTGGCTCATCGAGGCAGCTTAACATTGGACCTGTAGGATTTGTTTCACTTTTCGTTTCTAACACCTTATCCAGTATTGTCGATTCAACTGATGAATTGTATACAGGGCTTGCATCTTGGAGTATGTAATGGGAATTCTCAGGATTCGATGGCTTATTCGCTTTATAAGTCATTCTGTCATTTTAGGCGCTGACAAGTTTTCGTGGCCTCCATTTGTTATGGGTTCTATAATGTTGACCATCCTTCTACCCATGAAGCAGCTAAAAAAAAGGGTTATCATGGGAGTGATAATTCTCTGCACTCTTCAATTTTTGACACCTCTTGTTACAGATATACCTCAATGCACTCTGTTGAAAATTGATGGATTATGAAGAAGTTATCTTTCTTTAGCTCAACTCATAAAAGAAATACTTGAACCAAGCGCTAAGAAGAGCCCAGAGGGTAGTTTTATTGTTTGAACATATAAAGAATTGATTCAAATGATAAGTGTTCAAACCTCAATTTCAATATCCAGAGTTTCTCACAGCTGTTAAATGAAAGTGTTAAGTAACGGTGTGTTAATTAGAAGAAATCCAAGTCTACAATCGTCTAGAGCATAAGCATGAGACACTGACAACTCTCACACTAGAATATCATTTCAATTGGAAAGTGGTGACAATATTATAATTATTATATCATATCTTGATTAACCGACATGTCTACACATAGACTATGTTTGCTCTTAATCTTCATAATGCAGTAGCGCAGATGGGTAATATCATACTGGAGATTTTTGGATAACCACTAGAATAAAAGACAAAAAGTCAAAGAATCAGCAGATAAGGTAGAAATTGAATAGGTGTTCAAAGGAGAATGCTCAAGAATGAAAACACAGTGCTGAGTTCCACATGATTGTAAGTATTCAAAAGGGATCATCCAGCTTGCATTAGACTAAGCTCACACTAAGCATCAATACAAGTGTCAAAACGAGAACCTGGCAGCTACAGAGTTCTGCGAAAACCTAGATTTCTAGCAGTTCCACAATTTAGGTAACAGTTGAAAATCTTGGTTAAACTTCATTCCAGATTTCCAAGCATAAAGTTAGCAGCCAAGAAGAAGATTCAATGCACAAGTGGTAGGGGATACAAGTGGCAGGGGATTCATCAGTCAGCAAATCCATTAACCCGAGATTTTTGCAACTATTCAAGATTTGTATTTATTTTTAGATTTTTGTTATGATTTGTTTCCTAAAAAATGGTAATAGTTTATTTTGTATTTTTGTATAAACCCTATGATTTGTAAAGGAGAAAGAGAGAGTTCCATCCGAGAGGGATGATAAGGGGTTAGAAAAAATGATGGAGATCAGGCTGCTACTGTTGGTTGCAGGAAGGCATGTATTATGTTTACTTTGATATAAAAAACTACTTTGAAATGATTGCAATCGAGTGAGCCATGTTTTGGTTTTAATATGTGAATTGCTGAATTTTACATGTTTTCATGATTTGGTCTTTGTATAATATTATTGTTTATACCAGAACTCTTATGAGTGACATGTATTGCTTTGATGACCTGAATAGAATTGAGCCCATTCTTTTTGTAAATTCATGCTCATAGGATTTAATATTACATCCCGTTACATTTATGCATCTATTACAACTATTTCCCCTCTCATATTTACCTAGTTTATGTAATATTTACCTATTTAAGAACTCTCATACCCAACCAACTTTTCCATAGTATTAATATTTCTCCAGGATTTGACCCTAGTAGTTAGGGTCCAACTCTAGTGATAAATCATTGAAAACTCCTCTCGACCAGACACAAACAATTGGCCCCAAAACTGAGCCCCCCCGCCCCGACAAAACTACTACCCTTTATACTATTCAGAAACATATTGCCTATAAAACTACTTGCATATCTACAAAATCCATAAGACCTAATACAAAATAATTGAAACTATTCCTATCACCAAACCGAAACGATAGAAGATCAAGGGACCTGAGAATTCACAGGTGTGGTCACCAACACAGATTGGGCCATCAAAATAGCTACCCCCATTGGTGCTAGACGAGATGCAATCTGGATGCCCAACTTATGATCAATGATGTCGATTTTACGATGCATTAATCGACATTCAAAATTGTGATCTTTCCAAGCCCTAAGAGGCTCCACATCCCCTTGCAACTTGGCTTCATGCTCGAACATCACTTGAGCCATCATCCCCTTCATTACCCAAAACATTGTTACAAACATTTCGTACATGGAGAGTTTCCCTCGGGTTGTTCCAGGTCCTGCACCCACTCCACCAGCTTGTAAAATTCAGCACTTGGGGTCGTTTCCTCAATTTCCTTCCAAATCCCTTTCTGAATCTCCTCGATATCTTATTGAGTAGATTATGGAATGCGAGTTTTGAAAAAATGGGCTGCTTGAGCCACCCTCCTATGCTCGCAAGAAGCATAGAGAGAAGCCTTCAAGTGCCTTCCCTTTATCTTTCCGTCCCTTCCCGAGCTTCCTCCCTTGAGGACCCATATACCTCTGCTAGCTAGCACTCCTCCCACCCTTCCATATACCTAGGTGCTCTCTTGTGACTAAAATCCCACCACCTTGAGAGAAAAAGAAACACATAGTGACCGGGAAGTGCTGGCTGCCGACCAATATAACCACTACGCTGCATTGCTTGCCATAATTTCCTCTGATAATGTCGAGGATAGGATTATCTACTTGTAAAAATATATAGATCATGGAAAATATTCCCGTCTCATCAACATTCATTTCCTTGTTCAAGCGATGAGACCAAGCACTGAACCTGTACCTTCTTTCCATCAAAGCCATAAAATCGATGTCGTCGTTCGTGTACCTTCCTTCTTCAACACTTATGAAACTCTTGTTGGTAGAGCTCCATTGAATTAGAAAATACATCATCAAGCTATGATATGAGGGGATTGATAACCACGTGTCCTCCATTCTCCTTGTGGTCACCCACATCTGGGTCTGGAAATAGCTAACTTTATGTAAACCTCACTTTGATTAAAATCATGAAAATTTCATCTCAAAATATGATAACTATACTTGAAATAATAAATATAGAGTATTTTATATCATCACTACTTCCAAGTCCTTTAAATATAAATCTCACATTAATTAAAATGATACCTTTAAATATAAATCTCACATTAATTAAAATGATAGTGGAGTAATTTTGAAATAATAAAAACATTTATATAATTAATCTTTTAAAAATAAAAATAAATAATATTTAAAAAAGTATCATAAATAAGAAAATAAGAGACAAAAAAAAGATTATTTTGCTATTTTTGCAATAACTTTCTCTCCCAAAATTGGAATTGGGTGCTATTGGCACCATTGGAAAGGCCTCAAGGGAGCTACAACTTTGATGTTTTGAATTTTGTATGATTCCACACAAATTTTTGGGATGGGAGTTTTAGTATTTATGGGAGAAAATAATCTTTTGAAATATGTTTTTTCCCAAGAAATACTAAAACGATTGTCCCGGAAAATTGGTGTAGAATCTCACAAAACACAAAACATGAAAGTTGTAGCTCTGGTCAAGTCCATTCCAATGGTACCAAGAGTGCTCAATTCTAATTTTGGAAGAGAAATTTATCACAAAAATAACATTTTTTCTCTCCTCTATTATTTATGACATATGTTGTGTTAAATAATTTCTTATTAATCTTCATTTTACATATTGTTGTAGGCACAAAAGATCCCATTTTTATCAATTAAAATGGGATCCCCACTACTATTTTTGAAGGCAATTTGGAATTCCTTTTACTCATTTTTTGGGTATTTTTTATTGTTGTCTTTGTCTTCTCTTATTCCCATGATTTGGATTGAATTAAATTTGCCAAAAAAATATTTCCTTTGTGCATTTTGAAAATTGCGGAAAACTTGTTTTTTTTTTAAATTACGTCCTTTCCACAACCTTCGATCCGCAATCCGCAATCCGCAATGCGGATTGCGGAGTCATAAATTTTCGAAAAATAAAATTTTCTTTTCCGCAATCCGCAACCCACCAATGTAGATTGCGGATGTCGAGAAACCTTATTCAATAAAAAACTTTTGCTTCTGCAACCCGCAACCCGCATTGCGGATTGTGGAATCCGGAAGTCATTTACGTTCAATAAAACGAAGTTTTCTTTTCCGCAACCCACAAATTGCAGATTGCAGAATGCGGAAAATACTTTGTCATTGTGAATAAAAATTTTCATTTCCGCAATCCGCAACTCGCATTGCGGATTGCAGAAATCAAAAACCTCAATAAGCGAAAGCGAGATGTAAATACACAACCCGCAATCTGCTCTTCCATTTGGGTATTGCGGATTGCGGAAACACAAAAACACTTAAAAATTCAAACTTCCACTTCCGCAATCCGCAACCCAAATTGTGGATTGCAGATTATGGAAACCAAAATCAAAATTACAAAAATTTGTTTCCGCATCTCCTTTTCCGCTTTACATCTTTTAATCTTAGGCATTGATTTCCTTTGAATTCTACGATCTATATTTATTTCACCGTTGCTTAAATATTACAAATTTTTATCATTTTTCTACCATTTTTGAATTTGCAAATTCCACATAGGTGAATAATTTACTGTGGATTTCTTACCAGTTCTCCCAATTTACATTCATCTTCAGCTCAGGTTGGTTTCCGACACCTTTGTTATGGTTTTTTCTGATAATTTAAGGTTCAAATAATTCATATTAATCATTTTTTTCTTATTTATCATAGTTATTCAAACTTTCCCCAAACATGTCGAGAAATACCCATTCAAAAAATGCCTTAAGGGAGATAAAAAACAAAGACCCAAACATTGGTATTCTTTCTGATACGAGTGGCAGAGTGTCTGAAACTCTTCACCTGGATTGGTCCTATATATATTCCATCTTCGACAACGATGACCTTTCAGAAATAAAACAAAACCAGTCCTTTTACAAGAACATTAGCCACTCCCAATTACATTCTATTGTGGTCAGGACGACCCTTATCCTTATACCGATGCCATTAAATGGATTATAGATCGTGCTATCCCTCGGGATTGTTCTTTCAATGACAAGTTTGGGGAACATTTAACTTCCTTCCGACCTGAATACTTTGCTAGGGTTTATGCCTTGAGACAACTCAACCAATTTCTCAATGCCAAATTCCTAGACACTGCCAGAACCCAATTCAACTTTGATGAGATGCTTAAGTCTTGGATGAATAACCCGGAAAGCTTCATGCCCAAGGCTAGTAAATCTTACCCTACCTCCTGGTTCAAAGATCCGTTCTCCTTACTGGAAGCCATGCTTTGTATATTGTATGGGTTACCGGATTGTTATGTATTCAAGGATGAATGGGCACGCCTTGCTCATCATGTACTCACTACAGGGGAGTCCTTTAATTGGGCTCAAATCCTATCAGTGGAGATTAAGTCAGCTATTGAGAAATACCAGAATAATTCTGCCTCGAGAAAGCCTCCATTCTTTTATTCAGCATACATCATGGATATCTTCTATTCTGATTTTCAATTTCCTTCCATGGGATGGAACTGGACCTTGTCCGCACGTCCTGTGCATATCTACTGCTCTGCATTATGGGAAGGAAATTGTATGCCTATGATATAGGAGATTTTTGATAATTTCATTGGTACAATTCATTTGATGATTTTTAAGGAGAATGATGTCACTTTCTTCGAATATGCTAAGGCACTGGTCTCTACCATGGGGGACTGGTACATAGGAGAGTACTGGGTGACGATACTGCACATCTGTTACCTAGAATTGTGCCAGACAGACTATTGTTGGAAGAGATTTCTTTTTAGACTGTCACTGATGGTGTATTTCCCAAACTCATAGGAGCCAAAAGAAGAGGGTGGCCCAAGTTCCCACTTCATCTTGGGCCTTTGACAGTTCAGAATTCAACTCATATTGGGCTACTTGGAAAGAAAATTGCTGCTCTTAAGCTTGGGAAAGCTCCAAAGAGGATGCATGATCCCAAGGCATTTCTGGTTAATCATTTTGCACAGGAGCACATGTAGAATGAATATGCCCACTAGACTGAACCAGATGATTCTATCTACCAGGGTGTTTACTCTTTTGCTGAATTCATGAACATAACTACTTCTAAGGAAGAGAAAAGTTTCATATTTTAGTATCAGCAAGAGCTCAAGACTAAGGTATTGAAGTACAAAAAAATGGAATTGTCACTTGATGAGAAAGTTCAGAAAGAC
Organism: Larix kaempferi; assembly: GCA_027924585.1. Taxonomy (NCBI): domain Eukaryota; kingdom Viridiplantae; phylum Streptophyta; class Pinopsida; order Pinales; family Pinaceae; genus Larix; species Larix kaempferi. The sequence goes on from BSBM01000217.1 coordinate 29,510,931, forward strand.
AGGGCAAAAAAAGAAGCCCAGAAAGAAAAGGATCCATTGATGCTGACCTACCATGTTGATGACAAGGGAAAAGCACTTGTTGAAGACACATCACAGCCCAAGCCTTTGGAAAATATCAATGCTCTAATTCAGTCAGCTGCTAAGATGAAAAAATAATTGGCAGCACTAACTTCAGTTGTGTAAACTCAAACTATTGCTACCGCCGCTCCACCAAAGAAGCAAAAGGTTGAAAATACCGTGCCCAACTTAACCATGCTTAACATAGAAGACAGTGATGAGGATGAGGAAACTAGTCCCTCTAAATTTTCATGTTCGGTTTCCTTTTCTGACACTTTCCCTGAAATTATTTCTGTCACTTCAACTTCTTCTGACCCCTTGGAAGACATGAATGTTGATACCTATGTTCCCGACCTTCATTTACCAGAGGTTACCATTTCCGTAGCTACAACATCCCATACATCATTAGATATCCCAATCATTTCATATTCCCTCTCAGTCTCTGATATCATAACTCCTATACTCACAACAATTGAACCACTGCTAACCCCTGTGGTGACTTCACAAGATCCAGTTATGATCCCAATTTCTGTTGCACTTACATAAGATGTTGAAACCCAACTTCCCACCAAATCTGCAAATTCACTTGTCATTCCAATCTCTGTTTCTGTTACACTAAAATCTTACCATCATGAGACTCAGTGTAAACATCCCTAAAGTTTCCTTGACTAAGTCATTAACTTGGAAGAGATGCAAACCCTTTTATACTAGGTTTTGAGAGGTCATCGCAGGTTGTCCTAATGCAACCTGCGACGTCGCAGGTTGTCATCTTATAGACTGCAACGATGTCAGTTAATAGACTAAAATATCTTCTTCGAGCTCATTATCGAAGGTAGCTTATCTGTATCCCTATCCCTATCCTTTTGGGAAGATGGCATTCGGTTCCTAGCCTCTTGGGAGGATCCCCTATCTCTCTCCTACCATATATCAACCTACCCTATCCACTTAGTCCTATATAAGTGAAGCTCACTCCCATCCCAAGGGGAGGAAGTCTATAGTATCTATATGCTAGTGAAATTAGCTTAGGATATATCTCTACTCATGCCTTGAGAGATCCATCATCCCTTTGGAAGCTTTGGAATTGGCTTGATCGGAGAAGGGTTGATACATTAAGCCATTGGTTGTAATCTTTTTATCCTATGTATTTCCGTTTTAATATAGTAATATAAGTGCTTTCCACCAAATCTCATTGTGTTAATGATATATTGTGTAGTTTTCTTACTTAACTGCTTACTTAGATCTATTGTTGTGTAGGTGCATTTTACTACTTGTTTTGTTGTGTTGTCTTTACAGGTTTTGCAGCTGAGATCTGAAGACCATCAACCTGGGAGCAGCATTCAAGGAGAAAAAATCAACGATCTAAAAGGTAAAGCATCTAGTTCCTTGATCTCTAATTAGATCTAGGAGAGTTATTTATATCCTGTCTCTATTTGTTCTAGAATCACGTTGAGCTAGGGAGATCAAGCCTCGAGTCCACTCTTGGTAGATTGTCCGTCAAAAAAACTCTGGCGACCATACCAGGGAATACATTGTGTGTAGTTTTCAATTTGAATTCCATTTTCAGTTGATTTCTTTTGCAAGACATATTTTTTGTCTCCTAAGTCTTTTTCACCATCAGATCTTCACTTAGAAGAGTCTGTAGTCCTCCCATGAGTCTGTACTTACTATTTTCAAACCATTTCATTACTCATTGTTTGGAGATTTGTTCATTATTGAACTTGGATCTCGTCTGTCGCACCTGGGCAGTGCAACCAGAGCATTGATTTGACCTCTGTTCTCTGTCTTTTTGCCTGTCGTCACAACCCATCCACTGGTGTTCTGCGACATCATCGCAATTCTCGCACTGGTGACCTACGACGGTCGCTCTGTGTATAAACACAGACTACGCCGGTCTGTCAAAATTGACATATGGGCATCCCCCTCCATTTTTTGATTTGAGTTTTGGTTTGGTGTGCAGACCTCTCTCTGCTGCAAGATCCAGTCAAAGACCCTTTTGATCAGTACGTTGAAAGTGTTTGGTTTTTTTGTGTGGGTTGTATTGGGCCTCATTTCTTGACAAGCTTAAGCTTGGTAGTGGTGGACACTTTGGTTTCCCCATGTTCATCCACTTAGCCTTGTCATCACCCCCTCTCCTCGCATGATCTGATCCTTGCATTGGATCTGATCCCAAACTCCTTTTTTCACTTATCATTTAGATTTGTTTGCTTTCAGTTGTTTAATTGAGTGTTTTTAGTGTTTTTGAGGTGTTTTTAGTCCAATTGAGTGCTTGTCATTTTCTGAGAATTTCCTGAGTGTTTAGAGTAGTGCAAATCAACTTTCTTTTTAGTTATCCATGCTTAGAAATATCATTTTTATCAAGTTATTATCTTGACATATCATTGGAAAATTGAAGGTGCATCATTTTTACTGATTTTTCAAGTGCATTTGGAAATTGTAGTAAGATCTGCTTCATGCATTGGAAATTGCCATTTATTAATCTTTTGCAAAAGTTTGAGAAGAGTTAATCATTTGTGCTTTTCGGGAATTATGAAGCATTCATTTTCTTGAAAAATTCGAATCAGATCAAGTTTTTACAAAAGTAATTCCATGTTTGAAGAAATCGTATGCATTCTTGATTTTTTATGCTTTTAAGTCATTGTAGTGAAATTGAAAAGTTAGAGTGCTCTAGATAGGAAATTTCTCTCTTTTCATCTCTTAAAGTTTTGATTCAAAAAGACAAAAGAAAATGTTTGGATTTGGTTGTCATGCTTGTTGATTTTTTGAGTTTTGCTTAAAAGACGGAAAAAACGAAAAAGAGTATTTTTTATCGAATTTGGTAGATTTTGGGATTGTGTTGCATTGTGTTGCTTTGGTCAAATCATTTGGAAAGAAATTTCTCCTTCCCATACATAGATTTCATCAAAAGAAAAGTACATTTTTTGCATGTATTTAGGGTCTGCATCATGTTTACGATTATGTACTCACCTCATGCATTCACCTAACCGTCCAGATAAAATTAATGGTAGAACTAGGGTAAAATTTTTAGTAACTTGTTTGTTAAGTTAGAGATGTGTTCCGACGTTGTAAAACGTGGCAGTTTTCATTACTTGCCAGCACAGTATTCTGAGGGTATTGTAGTCTTCCACATACTTATTGGTATATCGAAGCTCTTTCACATACCAACCAGGTATATCGAAGCTCTTTCACGTACCCACCAAGTACTTTGTGTGCTTGGCATATATCGAAAGGTGTTTCACGTACTTGGCGTATATAAAAAGGTGTTTCACGTACTCGGTAGTATATAGGAAGGTCTTGTGCTGTATGGTTGTGCATTAGACAACACCACTACGGATTTGAGCTCCCACGTACTTTGAGTATATTGGGAGACACCATTAGGATTCCTGAAACCAGCTGAGTTAACCTTTTGGCTGTCTTGGCAGAGCAATACACCGAGAATAGCACTCGGGGAGATTACTATGCATGTACCATCTAGGTAATTGGGTATTCAGGAAAGGGTACGGTCCCAATCCTCCTTGTCACATTTTACTGTTGGACCCTGCGGTATATAGAGATTTGCGAAGCCTTGACAATCCTGTGAGGTTCCATACTTTTGAATCCACTCCTATCACATAAGTTTGCTTGTGGCCTTAGTTTGTGTAGGATTTTTTCTGGATTGCTTTTATTTTGTTTAGCTTTCCCTAGGAGAAACTGTTGTTTCAGTCACTCTGGCTAACTTTCATTGGAGAAGGTCCTGTAGGATTTAGAACTTACCACTCGAATATCCCCTTAACCAAGAGGTAATTTTGATGGTAAGGATGGACCCACAAGCCACGGTCGTGTCGTCTGAAGTAGAAAAACTTACTTTGAATGTTGGATCACGTATGTTTCCTCCAGATTCACCTTCCTCCCACCCCCCATAGGGTGAAGAGGCACAAACTTCTACTCCACAGAACTTACCTCCCATTTTTCCGGGAGAGCCTGGATTGTTGGAATGGATACATCCACCCTAGGATGACCCTGCAACAGCTGTTGGTCCAGCAACAAGTTATTGGACATCATCTCTAGGCCACCTACTGGCCCATTTTTCCATTGCATCCCCACCTAGTTGGCCTACTCCTGAAGAACTCTTTGGACCCCTTCATGATCGCTTGGATCGATTACGTGTTAGGGGTGATGAAATTCGAAGACAAAGTCTTTCACGAAGAGTAGAAGACCCGTCGTCACATTCTTACCAACCACTCCCAAGTCATGTTTTATCTTATGATTCATTGGAATCATCCATGCAACACGTGACCACTTCTGAGTCTGGTCAACCCTCAAATTTTGCACATCTACACCCTAGACAGGAGTCCAGTTCTATACCTCCAATGACCCAACCTGTTGAAGGACAAAAATCCAACACACTTGTTACTACCACGATTACATTACCCATTCCTTCCCCACCTCCAAACTTGCAGGGAGGATACTCTTTACCTCCTACCTTCCTTACCGGTAATGTTAATCCTACGGTAGATAATCAACAACCCGTGATGGGTCAACCTTTACTTAGTGGTCAGCAAGTTTTTGCTGGGGGGAAATCCCCGTCTCTTAACCATAACATTGCAGGAGGAATTCCCATCGGTCCTTCCGTTGGAAATTCCTTACCTCCCGTACCTTCCACTACGGTATTATCCCATGTCGGGGGACCGTTCAATGTAATTCAACCACGACTGAGTCAAGCGTATCCAGGTGATCTTAACACTGTGTCGAGACAACTCAATCCCGGAAACACACTCTACGGGATACCCTACCCCAGAAATCCATACACTCTATGGGGGTAGCAAAATGTTTTACAACACGGACCCCCACCTACAGTCCCTCAAGTACCTCCACCCCCATTTGGTCCACCCCCACCTCCTATTGGAGGGGGCGGCCCCCCACACAACTTCAGAGGAGGCGGACCCTTACCTTCTAGTGGAGGACCACCTCATTCCGGCTATCATGGCCCACCCCCTTCAGGTGGAGGCGGCGGCCCTCCTCCTTCAGGCGGAGCTGAAGGACCGCCCCCCCCCCGCCCCTCGGTGGCGGAGGACCTCCACCTCATGGTGGAGTACCATCCCATCCTAGTGGTGGTGGCGGTGGAGGACCACCCTGTTAACACCTAAAAAGTGCTCACTAGCTCATTCCCTTACTCACATGACCCATTTGTCCACTTTTCCACCATCTGAGCCTCTGAAACCAACAAAAGGTCACCAAAAGACCTTAGTACACCCCTTTTTCCATTAAAAAAGATTATTTTTCCAAGAAAATCATAAAAAACCCTCAAAAAGGGTCCAAATTCCCAAAAATATTAAAAAGGGAATTAAAATATTATTTTTATTCAAAAAAGGAAAAAGGAGGGAAAATTACCTAAACTATGTTGGTCAATACCATTGGTTTCCACAAAACCACAAATGGTATTCCTCACCACCAAAACCTATAAAAAGGTGGTAGAGGCTCCTCATTTCACATCCTTCCATTATCTCATCCTTATGCTGCTGAAATCTCCCTTGAGCACTTTTAGCCATTGAAGCAACCTTGGAGAAAGAGACCTATTGGAGTTTGGAGCTACTCATCTTGGGAGTTGCTCAACATCAACCTTCACCATTGGAGGTAATATCGCAAGCACTTGCTTGCCCCCCACTTTTCAATACAAAAATTATTTCTTATGTTTCTTGTTCTTGATTTTTGAAATATTTACATTATTTGCTTAGATTCTTGTTTAGATCCATGAAAAATATTGTTTATTTAGTTTATTGTTTTTATTTCTATTGAAACTGCTACTACTAGTTAGTAGGTGCCCATAGCACTAAGCTTGGTTGCAAAACCGAGCCAACAGTTTTTGGCGACTCCGCTTTGGTTTGAACTTTAGATCTCTAGCTTTGCCATTAAATCTTAGTTTTTATGAGTTTTTAACCATTAGATCCATAGATCTGCCATCTTAGACAGCAGATCAATTGCTGTTCTGAGATTTGGCCCCAAAAAACAGCCCTAAATTTTAAATTTTCGAGTTCGTTTCTCGTTTTCCGTGCACGGCTTCCGCCTCGCGGCTTTTTTCCAGACAGTCGCGCGGTCCATCGCGACTTTTCTGCATTTTTCCGCGCGGTCCATCGCGCCCTTTTTCCAGACAGTCGCGCGGTCCATCGCGACTTTTCTGTGTTTTTCCGCGCTGCACACCGCGGCTTCGCGGCCTTTTTCCGCGCTGTCCATCGCGACTGTGCGCCCAAAACCTGCGCGGTCCATCGCGACTGTGCGCCCAAAACCTGCGCGGTCCATCGCGACTGTGCGCCCAAAACCTGCGCGGTCCATCGCGACTGTGCGTCCAAAACCCGCGCGGTCCATCGCGACTGTTCGGCCCAAAACCCGCGCGGCCCATCGCGGCTGTTCGTCCAAAACCCGCGCGGCTGAATTTTTTCATTCGGCCATCCCGATTTTGAAAAATATTTTTTACTGTACTTTCTGCCCATAGCACATTTTTTACAGTATCAAATTCTGCATATTTTCCAGATTTAGAAAATTTTTTTTACTATTTAAAAGTGCATACATAGAAATCTTTTTAAAAATTTTCAAGAAAGTGAAAGAAAGATTCATTTTGCATTCTTTATCTAGATTCAAATTTTTTCTTGTTTACTTCTTTAGAATCTTGCCCTTAGCAAATTTTATTGAAACGAAGAAATCCATTTATTTCTTTTAGAAGTTTATTATTTGCTTTCATAAATCCAAAAAATCCATTATTTTTTGAGTTATTTTTGAAAAAGCAAATTAATTTCTTTTAGTGAAAAAAGTCTTAAATATTTGCTTATTATTTTTCGAAAAGTCCTTTATTTTTTGAAAAATTTCCCTTAAAGCATTTAATTTTTTCAAGTTCAGTTTACAACACCTCACGTGCACTCACACGATCACTTAAATTGAACTAAGACTTAAAACTTACCCTAATTTGAACACACTCTTAACCCCACTTGGGGAACACGAAAAGAATTCTTGTAGCTAGGTAGTATTGGGGGGATAGGTGTTCCAATAACACCCCTCAGTTCATACATCTGAGACATAGAAGTTGTCCAATTAGGGAGCTAAAATCTCTTAGTACTTTTTGGCGCGGTCACAACCGGTTTGTGGGAAGGCCTCTCCCCTAGGAGGGTTGAAGTCGCGAGGATGGTTCCGGAAGCCTGAGTGGGATACCGAAACCCATTCAGTAACCGAAGGGCTACCATTCGCAGTTCTCGGGATATCCCTGTATTGGGATATTGCGATCAAAGGACCAAACGGCAGATTTACCTTTTCTCGACGCGTCATGAACGGAGTATCCTAGTAGCCTGTCTTTTTAGGATTGATTACCCGGTGTCCCTCCCGGTAGGGGGATATCTAGCCGTTGTCTCTACATTCATATTGTCTGACTTGGATTTCATCACCTTGCAGGGGATATCGTCTGTTTGAGTCACAATACTTTTAGATTAGGTGTTTGCATGATCTTTACCACCTTTTGAGTCTAGTTACACCTATTTTTTCTAGGAGCCGCTTGCATATTGGTATTCTGACCGGTTGTTGCATTCCTCCACTTATTGTAGCACAGCTGCTAGAATAAGTGCATTTTTTGAGGATCGATTTTTTGGCCTGTGAGCCTTCTTTGTTTTCACTCCCCTTTTTGCACCCTTGGTTGCATTAGGGTTTTGAGTCTTTTACATACATATATCACCACCTGATACTTAAAACAATATTTTATATAAAAAACATATTCTCACCATTGAGAATTCTAGACGTTCTCGTCGTCTACAGGGCGAACTCCCAGAGTTTAGTCCACTTGGCTCTCCACGTCACTGACGCAGAGCATTGTCCCTTGATTCGACACATCGTCAATCAATTAGACAGTCATCCGATTCTGACATACACCACTTCACCTTTGATTTGGAGGTAGAATCCGAAAACCCCACCGAGTTACCACCAACCACAAATATGTCTGAAACACCAGTTGATCCACAATTTACATTAACCATAGGTCAGACATCCGCAGACCCTTCTGCGGCAGTACCATCCACGGCAACAACCACCCCCTTGGGTATGCCCAATATGGGTAACACTCCACATTCAGGAATGCCTAGCACAGGACCACCACCTGTCATGGGCATGCCCAACATGGGGGTCATACCCCCTTCGGTTTCCACAAACCCTATCCCAGGAATCCCCAGTGCGATTCCTAACCCAAGTGTAACTCATGTTGCACTTGGCAGTACTATACCAGGAATCCCTGGTGTGATTCCTAACCCAAGTGTAACCCAAGTTGCACTTGGGAGCGCTAACCCATATCATGCCACACCTTTTGGAGGGCACATACCCTCCATACCCAGCATTCCTATAGGCGCTACTGGACCCCTACACCATACCACAATGGCTAGGCAGGTCCCGGTTCCGGTCACCACATCCGCTAGTCTACCATACATGGCAAGTCTCAACCTGCCAGATTTAGCTAGGCTCACAAATGACCCCATCAGACATGATCCTGCTTGGCCCCATATGCCCACTAAGCTTCCCTCTGACATCCCTAAGTTTGAGGGAAAGGCAGGAGAAGACCCCCAGAATCACATCATGTCCTTCCATTTATGGTGTTCCTCCAACTCCATTGTGGATGACTCAATCCGCCTACGGCTTTTACAACGCACCTTCACTGGCTCCGCAGCCAAATGGTATATCGAGCAGCCCCATGGGACGCATGCCACATTTACTTCCCTTGCCTCGACCTTCCTGCAGTTCTTTCAGCTACCAGTCCGCTATGATGCGGGCGTCGAAATCCTACTGTCTTGCAGACAGAACACAGCCACGCATATCACTGACCATATTCATGATTGGCGTCGGCGCCGAAGCCTATGCAAGATCAAATTAGACGACCGAATCTTCCTAGACTGGTTCCTTAAATCCCTCCTTCCTCTCATTGCGAAGGATGTAGCATCTGAAAGACCCCAGTCTGAGGAGGAGGCCATCCTTAAGGCCCAACAGTTTGATCTTATCTATGCCCAGTCAGGTTACTTATACACGATCATACCTGACGCCCCACGAGGTGACTCTGCACGCGGTGACACACCGGGGGCATCACATGCCGCTGATGGCATTATTGGCCAAATTACACCGCAAGCAAAACCTTTCAGTATGGTGAGCACCATGCCCGCCCCAGACCTTTCTAGGGCTACATCTAGTTCCGGGGCGACAACTTCTTATGCTCCAACAAACCAGACCCATCACGTTCATGGACCCTCTTGTCCACAACATTGTTATGGGCAAGCGCCATCAGCATATGTGCCTCCTACATACTATGCTCAACCTGCTACACAGAACCCCATTCAGTTCTCACCACAACCGTTGCAGTACCCACAGCAAACTGCCCCAGCTGCACCTCAACCATTGTACTATCCAATAGCTCAGGGTTACCAACAGCCCCAGCAGGCAACTGGACCACCTCCAGCACCACAGGCTTATTATCCACCACAACCTGCTCCTGCACCTGTGGTGAACCAAAATTCTCCCACTGCTCAAGGGCAAGTGTACACACAGCACAACCAGCCCCAGAACCAAAACAACCAGCGCAACCAAGGTGCGCAGCAGAACCGTGGTAGAGGTCATAACCGCGGTAATAACCAACAACATCAGCAAGGTCCTCCACCTCCCAATCCTCCGCAGAATAACAATGCTGCTCCTCCCAACCGCAATCCGGATCGGAATCCTAAGCAGCCTAGAAATAATAACCTCAGAACAAACCACCCTTGTTCTATCTGTGGAGTCTATGGTCATTACACGCATTCTTGCCCACATTTGGAGCGAGCTCGGCAACTTTGGACCGACGATGCACATCGTCAAGGGCAAGCGGTTCCTCAGCCGCCACCCAACCCTCCACCACCTCAACATCAACCCTTGGTGCTGCAAAACCCCTTTCCAAACCAGGGTGTAGTGAACACTCAGCCGTTAGCCCCCCGTCAGGGAAACGTGCCACCACAGCAGATCACATATGCAGCCCCTGATCAACCCATGTTTGATTCAGGTACTCACCATTTGTTGATGATGTCGACTGCCGCTGCCAACCTCCAAACCCGTCGGAACCAATATGGCTCCACCTCTGAAGCCCCTCCCACCGACAAAAACACTAACGTTAATCCCACAGATCAAACGTTACGTATACCTCCGGCTCCACTTGATGGCGCTTCCAAAGCACCTCGCTTCCCACTTCGTCGCATCAACAGTAATCCTAATTCTCGTGCTGCGTCGAATTACAACATTGTAGATGACTTAGCTCAATCTCCCGCAGCCATGTCTGCGTTAGAAGTCTTAAAAACCTGTCCTACTCAGTGCAAGACTTTACTTTCCGCCATTGGGGCGATTGACCCAAATGATTCGAACTTGATGACCTTTGATTTAGACCAATCTGAACCACGACTGCCTTCTACCATAGCAGTCCAAGTTTCCGTTTCTATTCGGAATCTTGTCATCCATCGATGTATCATCGACGAAGGTGCATCTACATGTGTCATGTCCACTTTTGTTTGGCAAAAGTTGGGATCCCCTGCTCTCCAGCAATCCACCACTGCATTGCGGGCCTACGACGGCCGGTCAGCTCAACCTCAAGGTTTATTACCCAAGGTGCCCGTCCAATTAGGTGGGAAAACTGTGCTCATCGACATAGAGGTCATTAACGCCCAGCTCGACTATAACCTTTTACTTGGCCGCAGTTACATGTACGCCATGAAAGCGGTCGCCTCCTCCGTCTTCCGCACCATGATGTTCCCCCACGAGGGACGCGTGGTCAAAATTGACCAACTCACCTACTATGATCCCAACGCCCCTGCAGCACCCGAGAATGTTCTTCCCATGGTTGAACAACCCGCTTCTAGTGCAACTACCTCCTTTGTTTCTTCTATGGGACCCAGACTTTACTCAGATACACCAATGACCTCTACATTCCAGGCCATTCCACCACCGTCACCGGAGACCCAAGTCGCAAACCTCTGTACTCTTTCACAGAATACACAAACATCCGGTAGTCAACCACCATTGATCCCCAGTCACATTGGTGTTACACCCATCCACACCATCCCCTTTCTATTTCCTCCTTCGGGTGTAGTAAGCGCCCCGGTTATGGCTACCCTTAGTCTCCCCGGGTTAACATTGGGATTACCCGTGTGGTATATTACGCCTCCCGTTCCTCCACTGACACCAAATGTCATCCTGCAACCGGTGCAACCCATTGTTACTTCTACCCAACCACCTCCCGGTATCAATACTCCTTCGTCGTCGACGAATCCCCCTCCATTCGTCAGGCCCACTGGGGGCAGAGGCCCACAACCATACACTGCGGTTCCCCCACCCAAGGCAGTTAAACCTCCCCCCATATTTCGTGCTCCTCCAAAATGCTCGCTGTGTGATGAGTTAGGCCATCCAACCCATCAGTGCCCACAGTTACCTGCATTGCAGGAACACATGCAAATGTTGGACGACGACCCCAACATCCCGGTGGTCAAACTAGATCCAAACCCTATGCCTCGTGATAAATCACTGCGTACCAACCACCCATGTGCGATATGCGGTATTTATGGCCACTACTCGCATAACTGTCCTGACATCCCAGACTACAGAGCAGCTCTCTACGAGATGAACAATTTGGACCTAGAGACGGCACCCTCTACTATCGAGGAGATCTACCCTCCCGCATCATCCTCATCCGGAGAGATTAACACCATCTATATGATCTCTTCGACTACCACTACCTCATCACTCGATTTGACCACTCAAAGGTCCGGCAATGATGAAGAGGTTCTCGAGACTCCTACTACCTTTGATTATCCCGGGGAAGACATGCACCATCGTCCATACTTCCTCCTGGAAGAGACTTCATCCACCACCGCTACCCAATCCGCGGTTGAGTCCAAGGATTTCCTTCCTACTAAAATCGACTGGTTAATGGATCCCATGGCCGATATTTCTCCCGTCATCCACATTGACATCTCTGACCCACTTGGTGCCCTTCATACCATCACATTAGGAACCTCCCACAGTGAGCATGAGATCGGAGAATACCAACAACTGTTCCAAGAATTCACTGATGTCTTTACTTCGTCAGATACCGAAATGCCTGGCCTTGACCCCGCCATTTATATGATCTCCACTGGATACCCCTCTGTCCGGTCGGCCCCTTCCATTGATCCCTTTGACACACAGGTTGAACCCTTTCAAATCAACCAGGAAACCACATGTCCACAACATGGGGGCATGCCCAAAACCTTGCCTACTCATCATCACCGTGATCCTCGTCGGAGATACTGGGGGCATCCACCCCACAAAGGGAATCCCCCATCATCATATCATCACTTCAGTATGCCACCACGACCCACAGCCTCATGGTATAACACCCCGCCAGCAGTTGCTCAATGCCCTATTGATCTCTCTATGAGACAACATCTGCACCACATTGACACCTCTGAGTTAGGGGGCATAATAGATTACCTCGACCCCGGGATAGGGGGCATGATCAATCATTTTGAACCTTCCCCATCATCTCTATCTCAACACCTCAATGAGCCCATCGTTCAAACCAACACATATGTGATCCACAATCACAAACCCCATGCACATAGCATGGGGGCAGGTCATTAACCCTGCTCACTTTTTCATATTCGTGATCTCAACCATTTTTGAGGTCATGTGTCACTTGTATATTTCAGTTGATTTGATACACCTAGTATTTTTCCCCCACGGGTCATCATTTCTCCCCACCACTGCATCCTTCGCTTGGTGGGATCACCTTTATTTGTAGCCATTTTTTAACCTAGTTCTTTCCTTTAACCATTCCGGAGTCCTTATGACCTCCGTTTTTTCGCACCATTTGCACTGCCGGATTCAGTTTTCCGCGCTCGTGATGATGCTTGAGATCATTTTTCGCTCTCACCTTGAGATTTTCCGGGCGTTTTTTCCACGCCCCCTCGTCACCTCGGTTTGCGTGCCACATCGGCCGTTCTCCGTTTTAGACGTGCCTTATATAGCCGGATTTAGTTTTCCGCGCTCGTGATGATGCTTGAGATCATTTCTCGCTCTCACCTTTAGATTTTCTGGGCGTTTTTTCCACGCCCCCCTCGTCACCTCGGTTTGCGTGCCACATCGGCCGTTCTCCGTTTTCGATGTGTCTTATATCGCCGGATTCAGTTTTCCGCGCTCGTAATGATGCTTGAGATCATTTCTCGCTCTCACCTTGAGATTTTCCGGGCGTTTTTTCCACGCCCCCTCGTCACCTCGGTTTGCGTGCCACATCGGCCGTTCTCCGTTTTAGACGTGCCTTATATAGCCGGATTCAGTTTTCCGCGCTCGTGATGATGCTTGAGATCATTTCTCGCTCTCACCTTTAGATTTTCTGGGCGTTTTTTCCACGCCCCCTTGTCACCTCGGTTTGCGTGCCACATCGGCCGTTCTCCGTTTTCGACAATCCTTAAGTCACCGGATCCAGTTTTCCGCACAGATGACGATGCTTGAGACCTTTTCTCGCCCTCATCAATCCATTTTTGTTCGGTATAATTTTATCCCTTTTTCGGGCCGAGCAACCCCTCTTACGAAAAAGGCACTTAGGGAGTTTCTGTTAAGCTCTTTTCTGACTCCTAAAACAATGAAAAGATCGCCGAGCAATCTTGCTTCCTTTCATGCTCGCTAAACGTATCTGAAAGGGCGTCTACCTGGTATAAGTTTACCCCTTTTCCGGACCTCGTAGACTAATTACGAAAAAGGTATACTCTAGTCACATCGGCTAGAAGAGTTCTCCATCCGCATCATTTTATGCTTTTTCGGGCCTTGGAGACTAAACCTTACGAAAAAGAAACACCAATAGAGTTCACTTACCGCTTTCAGACTCTCTAAACATGAAAGCAACCATGAGCATGCGCCGTCCTGGGCTCAAAAAATCCACAGGACCGTACCATTTTAGAGCACACTTTTATCCCTTCTTGGAGCTCATTAAAACTACGAAGAAGGAAGAATGGTGCCTCTTGGCGCCACGACAGACCATGTCTACTCACATAGCAGCTTCCCCATTCTGGTCGCCTTTGTTCAGAGCATTCTGCAGTATGCCACCGGGAAACTCCCTCGACAGCTACCATCAGCTTCACCCACCCAGAGTCAGTACATACCCTTCAGTCCCTAAAAGATGATCCCCACACCTACAAGTCAGTTCCCTACGCTGCTAGGTCAACCACGTCATCATGCTCTGAACAAAGGAAGTTTGAGTCTACCCATTTTTGACCCAGTTATTTCCCATCCCCACAAGTATGTCAGTCCTACCAGCAGTACTACACCACTTCAGTTCTACACCTCGTGCTCCTGTCAAGGAAACATCATTGCCTTGTTAGTTGCTGGTCTCCCTCTGTCGACGACAACCACATTGATTCCAGAGGATAGACCTAGAGGTCCCTGTGTCTTGGACTCATTACCATTTATAATGGGTGCCTACGGATCATTTCGAGAGGAATCCTCAGTGCCTCTCCAAATGGTTGTTTCTCACATGCTCGACTTCAACACCTTGATCGCATCGTTGAGACTCGCACAGGGTATTGGTCCGTTCAGTTATTAGTCGAAGACCCCGGATACCTCCTGACTCCTCCACATTTGAGAGTCTTCCTATGGATCACACCAGCTACACTTTTTTCTATAGATATCCGGGCTGCGCATGGCGACAGTATTCAGATTTACCCAGGTTCCATACTCCCTTGAGTATACAGTTACAATACTGCCTAGAGATGGCTCACAGTCATTGAGTCCCTACAGATGTTGGACACCTTCAGTTTCAGCAGTTCCACAGTTATTCCAGTGTATCAGTTATTGAGATCAGCCATGATCATGAGTATATCCCACAATCATGTCCCCTCTGGACCATTATGATGTACCAGTATATTTCTTTACGTATTAGATCCCCCTTCTTGGGACTAATTGTTTTGTATATGTCTTGATACGAGCATGGGAATGCCCGCCTCGTCCTTTATCAGAGATTATACCTCATTCATATTGAGGTAATGTAATATTTTTTGTTTTTGCAGCTTCCAAGGGCCGTGGCTCCAGTCTCCAACCGGTCTCTTCTCTCCCTTAAAACCCAGAAAAAGGACAAAAGAACTATGATGTCTATCGGCCATACGATGAGCTCCTGCCCTCACACATCAGGGGGCAATCTGTTAACACCTAAAAAGTGCTCACTAGCTCATTCCCTTACTCACATGACCCATTTTTCCACTTTTCCACCATCTGAGCCTCTGAAACCAACAAAAGGTCACCAAAAGACCTTAGTACACCCCTTTTTCCATTAAAAAAGATTATTTTTCCAAGAAAATCATAAAAAACCCTCAAAAAGGGTCCAAATTCCCAAAAATATTAAAAAGGGAATTAAAATATTATTTTTATTCAAAAAAGGAAAAAGGAGGGAAAATTACCTAAACTATGTTGGTCAATACCATTGGTTTCCACAAAACCACAAATGGTATTCCTCACCACCAAAACCTATAAAAAGGTGGTAGAGGCTCCTCATTTCACATCCTTCCATTATCTCATCCTTATGCTGCTGAAATCTCCCTTGAGCACTTTTAGCCATTGAAGCAACCTTGGAGAAAGAGACCTATTGGAGTTTGGAGCTACTCATCTTGGGAGTTGCTCAACATCAACCTTCACCATTGGAGGTAATATCGCAAGCACTTGCTTGCCCCCCACTTTTCAATACAAAAATTATTTCTTATGTTTCTTGTTCTTGATTTTTGAAATATTTACATTATTTGCTTAGATTCTTGTTTAGATCCATGAAAAATATTGTTTATTTAGTTTATTGTTTTTATTTCTATTGAAACTGCTACTACTAGTTAGTAGGTGCCCATAGCACTAAGCTTGGTTGCAAAACCGAGCCAACACACCCTACTATGGTGGAGGTGGCAGAGGAGGCCCTTACCCATCCGATGGTGGTGGTTAACCACCACCCCCTCCCGGTGGAGGCAGTGGAGGCCCACCCTATTCTGGCAGCGGCGGTGGATCGCCACCTCCTCCCAGCAAAGGCGGTGGAGGCCCATCCTATCCTGGTGGAAGTGGCAGACCCTCACCATTTAGAGGCGGACCATCCCCTCTTGGCGGTGGAGGTGGGCCCCCACCTTATGGTAACGGGCCACCTTGTTATGGTAATGGACCACCTTTTTACGGTGGTGGACGTACTTACAGTCCAGGGGGAACACCTCCTTACGGTCATTTTCCTCCAGGAAAACCTTACAATCAGTCGATTCAAGATCCTACCAGTCCATACATGCCTTATCAGTACTATCAGTACCCCCAGCTAAACCAACAGCTGCCCTTTTTGGCGACTTTGGACTTACCCGACTTGTATCGTCTCACGAATGATCCCATTTTCCATGGGCATAACTAGCCACCCATTCCGGTTAAGTTACCATCATATATCCCCAAATTTGATGGAAAACCTGGTGAGGATCCTAAAAATCATGTGATGACCTACCATTTATGGTGTTCATCCAACTCCTTGATGGACGACTCGATCTGTCTTAGGTTATTTCAACGGACTCTCACCAGCCCAGCTGCCAAGTGGTACATTGATTTACCACCCAATTCTTTTCCCGATTTTCGATCTCTTGCTATGTCGTTTTTGATCCACTTCCAGCTACCCATTCGCTATGAGACTGGTACGGACTTATTGACCTCCCTTTTCCAGAACACTTCCACTCACATTTCCGATCATATTCATGAATGGAGGCGAAGACGACGTCTTATTAAGGCTCATATTCCAGACCAACTCTTAGCTGACTGGTTTACAAAGTCACTTTTACCTATCATAGCTCGAGACATAGCTATGGGAGGAGCTGTCACTGAGGAACATGCTATTGCCCATGCCCATTACTTAGACTTGGTCTATGCTCAATCCGGCACATTGTATGAAATTGTTCATGACGTGCCTCGCCCTACGTACGATCCCGCGAAACCACACAAGGGACCACAAACTGATGGCATCATTGGTTCCGTTGCCTCCCAACCTTCTATTCAAACTGGTGGCTTGTCGAACCCCCAAGGTTCTTCCCAATTACCACCACAAGATGGAAACAACACTACCAAGTCCACCACTCCTGCTTCCATCGAAGAGGTGAATTCTGTGCAATCAGCTTCATCTCCAAAATCCGGTGGTAAGAAGAAGAACAAGGGAAAACCTAAGAAATCTTCTAATCAACAGGAACCCAAACCCACTCAGGAAGACACCAAACATAAGAGGAAGTCACCACCGAGACGAAGTCCAGAAGTTTCTTAAGGGAAACTCTACTACCGCAGTTCTCAACGATCCCTTCTCCACTCAAAACCAACAACTAATCACACACACCTCTGCTTCCCAAGGAGAAGCATCCTCCACCACACATGTTCTCATGATGCATAGTGAGACTGTCAACTTGAACACCCGTTCTCGTTCGTATGAATCTATCTCGGCGAAGGAACCTGTTGGAAGTAATACTGAAAAAGCTTCCACTTCGATTCCCGATGTCACCGTACTGTCCGCTTCTCTCACCATATAGAAGTCCTCTTTCGATTCAGTTTTGCGTCCGCACAAGAGCACAATTAGAAAATTTGTTTTCAGTCCCAATGCTCAGGCTGCTCAGAACTAGAACATTGTAGAGGACCTGGCACAATCTCCTTGTGCTATGTCGACACTCGAGGTCTAGCAAAACTGTCCTAACCAGCGCAAGACTCTCCTCGTTGCCATTGACGCGGTTGATCCAGATTCTTCAAATACCATCATGTCTGGGCTGGAATACTTCAAACTAAGGCTTTCCCATCAGTTGGCATTTCAAGTTGCCACAAACATTGTTGGGAAGACAATCCATCGTACCGTCTTGGACGAAGGTGCCTCTACTTCAGTCATGTCGATCTCATGCTGGAGAGCCATTGGCTCTCTTGAGTTGAACCGTTCTCCTATCACCTTGAAAGCATTCGACAAACATGGCTTTCAACCTCATGGGTTGTTACAAGCTTTAGCAGTTGAGTTGGGGGGAAAGATCGCAACCATTAATGTGGAAGTGGTCACTGCCCCGTTAGATTACAACATTCTGCTTGGTCGTAATTGGTTTTACGCCATGAATACGGTTGCAACATCTTTCTTCCGCATAGTACAATTCCCTCATCAAGACCAAATTGTTACTGTTGACCAACTAGATTTCTGCACACCTGACACCGCTAATCATCCGGGCGATAATGTTCCATTACTTGGACAATATTCGCATCTGTATGAGAATGTGGGGGTTGGCCTCATCAAGGACTCATCCCTTATGGGAATTTTTCCTACTTTGAATCCCCCAAATCATGTTTCCATGGTGAACATGATCTCCTCGTGGATTTCATCTATCCCCAACTCCACTAATTCATGGCTTGTACCTGACGAAGCCACCACACACCTGATTGGAGACACTATGCCTCTTTCACCCGCCGAACTTACATACGAGGCTATCCAGTCAGCTCCGGAGGACCACTTAGCTGTGGCCTCCACCTCTTGTTTTCTATAGCGGACATCATCCCTACCCAAACCTCTGCTGCAGAATTTTAATTCCGACGAGTCCATTATGGAAATCATGAGTGCGGATGATCCTCCATGAGAAGACCTCCATCATTGTTCATATTTCCTTCCTTCATTGGATACTATGGAGAATAGCATTAGCACCATCTTTACACCGGATGTCTACCCTTGCTCTCAGTCCTCGATACTCACGTGTCAAACAGAATATGAAGGCAACTTGGCCAACATTGATCCCACCATTTCGGTTGACATATCGGTTACACCTGGTGTAGTGGAACACATTCGTTTAGGACAGAAGTGTTCCTCTGAAGAAATCACAACGTTTATGACCTTGTTCAAGCAATTTCGAGACGTGTTTACTTGGACTTACGAGGAGATGCCCGAGATAGAGCCCGCTATTGTTTGACACATGATTCAAACCTATCCTGACACTAAACCAGTCCTACAAAAGTTGCGACCAATGCACCCTGAAATACTGCGGCAATCAAGGCAGAGATTGAAAAGCTCTTGAAAGCTGGTTTTATTTACCCTGTCCCGTTGATAGAATGGGTCTCAAACGTTGTCCCTGTAGATAAAAAATAGGGTACCACTTGTGTCTATGTCGATTATCGGGATCTCAACAATGCTTGTCCCAAGGACAATTACCTGACTCCCTTTATCGACCAGATCATCAATAATTGTGCGGGAAGCGTCATCTTTTCATTCATGGATGGATTTTTCGGCTACAACCAAATTGAGATCCACCCAGATGATCAGCACAAGACAACTTTCATCTTCCCTTGGGGTACGTTTGGTTATTGCAAACTCCCTTTTGGTCTTAAAAATGCTGGTGCCACATTCCAGCGGGCCATGTCGTACACCTTTCACGACGGGAAGGACTTTGTGGAACCTTACTTAGATGATCTACCTGCCCATTTACGGCAGTGTGAGTACCACATTGACCATCTTACGGTGGTTTTCCTCAGATGCAGGCGGTATAACATCCTCCTGAACCCTCACAAGTGCATCTTCTGATTTGAGTCCGGATGCCTCCTTGGTTTTATAGTCTTGAAAGAGGGGATCCGCATTGATCCCCTGAAGGTGGAAGCCATCATCGCTCTCCCACCTCCCACTGACGTAATGAAACTTCAAAGTTTGCAAGGGAAGGAAACTTATTTAAGGCGTTTCGTCTGTAATTTTGCGCAAAAGACGCAGGGCTACATGAGATTGATGAAGAAGGATGTCCCATTCATATGGGACAACCAAGATCAACAATCTTTTGAAAGCTTAAAACATGCTATCACACATGCCCTTGTGCTCCAGCCGCCCATTTACTACAAGGATTATATCCTTTATCTTGCTGCTTTTGCCACCACGATCGCCATCGTCTTGATCCAAGAAGACAACAATGCCTAGGAGCATGTAATATACTATGCAAGTAAGGGTCTCATTGATGTCGAAACCCATTATTCACATGTCGAGAAACTCGCTCTCGTGACAGTCATTGTCGTCCAAAAGTTCCGACATTACATCTTGCTTCGCACCACCACCATCATTTCCGATTCAAACCCCATGTACCATGTTTTGACACATCAGGTGCTTGGGGGAAAGTATTCCTGCTGGATCGTGATACTGCAAGAATTTGATCTCCTTTTTGAAAAGGCTAAGTCGAAAAAGTATTTGGTGTTTGCTGAGCTGATTTGTGATCTTCCCCGGGCTGATGTCAATTTTGAGCCCAATGATTCTCTTTCTGATGAATCTTTGTTCCTCATCAGCACGTTTGATGCGTGGTATGGAGATTTTACTTTATATATTCTGAACCAATGTTTCAGCCCTCAACTCTTGCCGGACGACCGCCGTCGAATCCACCACCATGCAAAGTATTATCTAATAATTAGTGATACTTTGTACCATCATGGTATCGATTCTAGTATTCAATGTTGTTTCACTCATGAAGAGGCTGAACACGTTCTAAATGACTGTCACGCTGGGGCGTGTGGCGGTCATCTCTCTGGGATGGCTACAGCCCAGAAGATACTTCGCGTAGGATATTTTTGGTCATTTATCTTTAAAGATTGTATCGAGGCCGTAAAAAAATGTCCTCCATGTCAGCACTTCCAAACTAAGAAGTGCACCCACCCCGCCCCATTACATCCAGTTATTGTCGTTGGCCCCTTCGCTAAATGGGGCATCGAATTCATGCAATGTAAGCCTACCTCGACCAGGGGGCATGGTTGCGTCATAGTAGCCGTGGATTACTTCACAAAGTGGGTCGAGGCTATGCCTACATACACGGACGACGACAAAAACACCGCACCATTCATGTTTAATAATGTTATAGCGCGGTTTGGAGTTCCTCAAGCTATAGTTACCGACCATGGTTCTCATTTCATGAAGCACATGGTTGATGAGTTGAGCACTAGATTGGGTTTTCGCCATGAAAACTCAATACCATACTACCCACAGTCCAATGGACAAGTAGAGGCCATCAACAAGGTCTTGAAAACCATGATCTAACGCATGGTGGGTACGCACAAGTCTAATTGGCATAAAATGCTCTTCTCCGTGCTATGGGCTTACCGAAATTCCATTAAGACCACCACTGGATTTACTCCTTTCCAATTAGTCTATGGATTGGAGCCTGTCCTACCGATTGAGTTCGAGATTCCGTCCCTAAAACTCGTAGTTGAACTTCTCCCCAACACTACTGCTGAGGAAGAACGCCTCCTATGCCTAGTTAAACTCGATGAGACTCGCCGTGATGCCACTCTTGCCAACGAGGCTCATAAGAAATGCATCAAGGCGCAGTACGACAAGTTGGTAGAACCTCACGCCTATAGCAAGGGTGATTTGGTCCTTAGATATGACCAAAGACGTGATAAGATGGGGGCAGGAAAGTTTGAGTCCATGTGGCATGGACCCTACATAGTGAAACACGTCTTCGAGAAGGGAGCTTACGGGCTTGAAGACTATGACGAGATATATTTAGGTGAACCCCGCAATGGGATTTACCTGAAGAGGTACTATGCTTGAGTCTTTCATGCATAAGTACTTTGTGTATACTGTACATGTGTTTTGTGTGGTGTGACGCTTTGATTTTTTGCGTGCTTAGGTCTTGTTTCGTTACTTATACCATGTTCTGTCTGCGTGTGTAGATGGAAACTTGCTACGGATTCGTGGACAACGCCTGCCGGTATACCCGTAACCTTGCTTTGGCATCGTGGGTGCTCTATCTCCCACTGGTGAGCTTATCATCTCAGGGGGAATGTGCCTAGGTTTTGCAACTAACAATGCTGCAGAATATCAGGCAGTCATTGGAACCCTAACCGATGTTATTTATTTGGGTATGGACCACATTGTCATCCATTTGGATTCTCAACTAGTGGTCTCTCATCTTAACTGGGTCTACACCATCCGCGATCCTACCCTACTCCGTCTCTATAGACGAGTTCATCTTCTGGAAAGGTCCTTCGAATCCATTCAATACCTACACATTCCATGAGATGTGAACACAGTTGCCGACTCCATGGCCAACTTCAACTTAGATGGGTACATTGCACACACACGAGTATATTCATGAACTGTAAAAGTAGACATAACATGTAAATAACTCATTGTATAAGCAAACACATAAACAAGATCACATCATTCATCCATTAAAACAAAAATGTATAAAGTCACCAAAATGTCTGTATATATATAATCAAGATAACGTAGTGTCGATACAAAAATCTAAAGCACGATGGCTTTCAGTGAGTCTATACAAAAATATGAAGCCTGATAGATTTCAGTAGTATGAAATTTGAGGCTCACATAGCTCTCAGTACATACATAATAACATCATAAGGCCTGACGCCTGGCCTGTGCACCCCTAGGTCTCGCGGGCCTCGCTTGCTGCACATGGAAGCAGTCAACTGCTCTCACTACCTTGCGGAGTAGCGTACCAAAACACATAGTCACACCAACTATGTACCTCTGCATGGGCCTCAACAACTCATGTACTGCTGCATCTGGAACGTCTAATGTCAACCTCGTAAGGTTCTCATAGATGTCATCCATCTCCATGATGGAATCATGCATGGCTAGGGAGACATCATCGCAAGCCGCATTTGCGATGACCCAGGTTCGTCGCAGTTCCCGTAAGGGAGACCTGCGACAACTTGAGGGCACACAAACTCCCCACAAATCAACTAAAAAACCCTAAAAAATGAACAAAAATTGAAATTCTAAACCACTATAAATATGTTGGCTGAGATTTAGGGTTACCTACTCTGAACAGCTCGTGAAATGGTTGCTCATAGCTCCGACAATCGGCAAATGAAGTTATACTCCAAATGGAACTTTCTTCTCCCCAATTTGGAAAATAAACAATGGTAACTATATTTGGTCATTTTTTCTATTTTATAAACAAAAAGGGAATATTCTTTTTCAAATTTATATGCTCTTTGGGTTATTTGCTATAGTTTGGATCATTTTTACTGCATTTGAATGCCTGGTTGACTGTTTGACCTAGTTTTCAAGTATGCAGGAGACATTAAGTGTTCCATTTGTGCCGTTTTCACATTGTAGCGATCATCTCAGGTATGAACAACCCCTTGAATATTTTGTTGTTATTTTTCATCCGTTAGATTTTAATTATTTAATGATGACGAGCTTAGTCTTTGTTCTTTCTTGTGCTCTTAAAACCATGAGAATAAGTCACCGAGTTATGATTTATCACTTTTTCGGGCTCGTTAAACTCCTACGGAAAAGGAAACCCCCCAGAGTCTATCTTTAAGCTCTTTTCAGGCTCTCGAAATACGAAAAGATTTCCAAGCGAATTTGTCACGTTCACACTTGTTAAAGAATTTGAACGGTCATCTCCCTGGTGATAGTTTACCCCTTTTTCGGACCAGGGGGCACTATTTACGAAAAAAGGTATACTTCAGCCAATCATGACTGGAAGAGTCCTCTCCCGCGTTGTTTTACCCTTTTTTGGGTGATGAGGCTAAATTTATGAAAAAGTACCATTGGAGTATTCTTTAGTTCTTTTCAGACTCTCTAAACATGAAATGAGGACCGAATTTACCTTCTATGGACTCGTTAAACTCTAACATTGAAGGGCCCATCATGGGACGAACCCCTCCTCTCCTAGGTTCGGAAAATATTTGGGATTGGACTCATCTATGAGATGCGCTATACTGAGCATCTGGTTACCCTCATCAATCTTGTTAAAAGCACATGAGGCACTCATCATTCATGATGGGGAAAAATGAAATCTTTTATGTTACACTCTTTATCTGTGGCAGTACCTAGTCGTTCTTGAACACGGCACTCATTTGCATTTGCATAATGCTCTTGGATCATCTATTTGTCCTCAAGTTTTGCCTACATCTTGAGTCTTGGTACTCCTTTGGGTCATCTAAAGAATACTTCCACCATCAGTTGCATTAGGATTCGATGTCGTACTCATCATGTCAATACTGCCAAGTCATGCCATGCCCATGTTCAAGAATACTTTCACCGCTCATTATATGCAGTCAGTATGCCTTCCACCATGTCGATCTATTCTGAGTCAGTCTTGTATGTTACTGTACCATCCGATCTACTCCAAAAATCTATTGTCGTGTTTCGTGTCGATGATGGGGGATTCATCATGGCCCTCCTTCAACGGATTCATCCTTGTCGAATTCAAATCATTATCCGAGGATTGAATCTAGAAACCAATCGAGTACCTTCGGCCTGCATGCCTCGATGGCAGGTTACCTCACTTTCGACATGAGTTTACATCATTGACTCTTGATTGAAATATTTCGTTAAGCGTTCGAATTCAACTCATTTATTCACGCTTGACGTTATGTACTGTGATACCTTGGGAATCATTGACATTAATGGTGATTTCCCTCGCGCTTGTTAATGGTATACATCAATGACCAGTAATCAATTGGTTTCTACCATGTTCGACATCAAGAAATTTTTAATCACATGGATATATTCGTATCATTGCGGGTTCGGCTTGAAGACCTTGGGGAGCCATGTTTTACCCAGGTTGAGATGGAGATTGTTTTGAATCATATTACATGGATCCACATTTGTATTAGTCGTGGTTGTGTTATCATCTCATCATGGATCTACACTTGTGTCTAGTAGCCATGATTGTGTTCATTCGGTCATTACTATCATGGATCTGCAATGTATTGGTCGGAAGCCATGTTGTACGTCATATGAGACTGTGTGGTCATAGTCAGTTGTATTGCAGCAGTATCCTTCGTCCGACGAGTCATTGCCATTCCTTCTGTCAAAGCATTTCACCTATCCAGTTTCAAACAGCTTCATGCTTTAGGGGGAATTCTGTTACACCTAAAATATTACCATCATGAGACTTAGTGTAAACATCCCTAAAGTTTTCTTGAATAGGCCATTAACTTGGAAGAGATGCAAACCCTTTTATACTAGGTTTTGAGAGGTCGTCGCAGGTTTTCCTAATGCAACCTATGACATTGCATGTTGTCCTCTTACAGACTGCAATGATGTCTTTTAATGGACTAAAATAGCTTCTTTGAGCTCATTCTCGAAGGAAGCTGATGTGTATCCCTATCCCTATCCTTTTGGGAAGCTGGGATTCAGTTCCTATCCTCTTGGGAGGATCCCTTATCTCTCTCCTACCATATCTCAACCTACCCTATCCACTTAGTCCTATATAAGTGAAGCTCACTCCCATCCCAAGGGGAGGAAGTCTATAGTATCTATACGCTGGTGAAATTAGATTAGGAGAGATCTCTACTCATCCCTTTAGAGATCCATCATCCCTTTGGATGCTTTGGCATTGGCTTGATCGGAGAAGGGTTTCTACATTAAGTTGTTGGTTGTAATATCTTTATCCTATGTATTTCCCTTTTAATACAGTAATATAAGTGCTTTCCACCAAATCTCATTGTGGTAATTATATCGTGTGTGGTTTGCTTACTTAACTGCTTACTTAGATCTATTGTTGTGTAGGTGCATTTTACTACTTGTTTTGTTGTGTTGTCCTGATAGGTTTTGCAACTAAGATCTGAAGACCATCAAGCTGGGAGCAACATTCAAGGAGAAAATATCAACGATCTGAAAGGTAAAGCATCTAGTTCCTTGATCTCTAATTAGATCTAGGAGAGTTATTTATATTCTGTTTCTATTTTTTCTACACTCACGTTGAGTTAGGGAGATCAGGCCTCAAGTTCGCTCTTGGTAGATTGTCCGTGAAACAGTTTCACTTCCAGAACCACCTGTCTTTCCAATCTGTAACAAATAAAATATTAAAATAATATGAATAATATATATAATAAAATAAAACATAATGTTAACTGTAACAAATAAAATATTAAAATAATATGAATAATATATATAATAAAATAAAACATAATGTTAATTATATTAACTAAGAGACATAACTCTTTGTGAGTAGTCACCATATAAGCCCTATATATATGCGGCTACATCCTCATTGTAAAATCATCATTTTTTTAATCTTATTCATTTATATTCGACTATTTGACCATTTATGGATCCTTTGTATTATTTACATTGGTTATTTGTATAAGAAATGATTTTATCGTTTCATTTGGTATCATAGCTTTTCCCGATCCAGGCTTGTAGCCACCATTTTTGGGACCTTGTCCAAAAACCAAGCCCTTGGCCCAAAGAGGTAAAAAAAAAAAAAAAAAAGGCAAAAGTAAAAGAAAAGAAAAAGAAGAGAAGAAGAAAAAAGAAGAAGTAAAATAAGTAAAAAGAAAAGATAATATAGAAAGAAAAACAAAGAAGTGAAAGAAGTAAAAAGAAAAGAAAAAGTAAAAACAAGAAGTAAAAGAAGAAGTAAAAAGAATAGAGAATATAGAAAGAAAAAGAAAACAAAAAAACAAAGAAGTAAAAAAAAAAGTAAAAAGTAAAAAAAAAAAAGGATAAGTAAAATAAGTAAAAAGAAATGAAAAAGTAAAAACAAAGAAGTACGTGGTTTCTTAAAAAGAGTATATGGTTTATTTTTCAACTATATTGGAAGCATTTGTGAAAATAATACACTCAAAAGTTATAAACAAGAATTGAACTTGGGTGGGGAAGGTAACATTCATTCCTCCCAACCACACAATCCACACCATTTTTATTATCCTTCAACTCCAAAAACAATTATTATATTATTATTATTATTATTAATAGTTATTATATTATATTTATTAATACTGTTATAATTATTAAATTTTAATAATAATAATAATTATTTGGAAAAAGAAAAAGAAAAAATAGAGTCTCAAGGTGATAAAACAGGAAGATTCCAGAAGACCTACTCAAAGGTAGCCATTGACATAATAAAAATTGAAGGGATTATTCAAAGAAATCCTATTAGCATCGCTATTTTCCCGACCATTGAGGAAAATCACATTAGCATCACCTTGACAAATCAATTATTCGTCGCAGAACTAAGTATAATTGAAAAGAAAGATAAATGGGGTGATAAGCAATATGCAATTAGGGACTTACAAATGGAAATTGATGAATATAAGTTCACATCCCAATTCAATGTTACGACTATTTATCTAAATGAAGTTAAAATCATTCTCGACTTATCTTGGATGGAAAAATTAGAGACAATTATCGTAAATATGAAGAAAAAGTTTTTAACGTTTTCGTATAAGAAGAAGCAAGTCACACTATAGGATGTTAGAATGAAGTTAGATTCAAAAGTCGTGGCATCTAAAGACTTCAAGGATATCGCCATGGTCATTTCGCAAGAAAATCAAAAGATGCAGTTAGAATTCGACAAAATCGTCACAGATAAAGAAGAAGAGATCTCTTGTTTAAGAGATCATAATCAGAAATTGCTTCTTCAAATAAAAAAGATGAAGGATAAAGCACAATGGAATCAAAAGCTAGAAGAGGAGAATCAAGATCTCCAAAAGAAACTATTAGAAAACATTGACGAAAATGGTCACCTCAAGAAGCACAAACAAGATCTAATGGATCAAATTCAAAATCTTAAAGATGATAAGAAAGCGCAAGAAGAAATGACCCGAAATATTAAAAAAGAAAAAGACTCGTTAGACAATAAGTTGGAGCAAATTCAAAAGAGGACATCAAAGCCCTTAGACTAAAAAATCTACGTTGAGAAAAAAGAAGCCAATACAAATTCAGTCCTCCTCACAGTTCAGAAAGAAGACAATCTGGTTAAAAAAAAAAAACAATAACTCCCTATTGACACCCCAACCATATAAACCAGTATCCTAAAAAGTGGGAATTGTCGAAAGATAATGGTACTAATGTGCTCAAAGCTCTTGACGACAAATCAATAGAGAATCCCAACAGTCAACAACAAATCAATTTTGGATGGATGGATCTGTCAACATATTGGAAGTTATGCTTTACACTTAGAAGTTCGTATTGACATGTTTCGTCAACTAGGATGTCACAAGGAACGATGTGACAACATTATAAGGCTTTGAGGACAAAGCCTTTCTAAGAGAGAGGCAATGTAACAAATAAAATATTAAAATAATATGAATAATATATATAATAATATAAATAATAAAATAAAACATAATGTTAATTATATTAACTAAGAGACATAACCCTTGGTGAG
The DNA here is from genome assembly GCA_027924585.1 of Larix kaempferi. Classification (NCBI taxonomy): domain Eukaryota; kingdom Viridiplantae; phylum Streptophyta; class Pinopsida; order Pinales; family Pinaceae; genus Larix; species Larix kaempferi. Next base: position 29,539,100 of record BSBM01000217.1, read on the forward strand.
TAGTCACCATATAAGCCCTATATATATGCGGCAACATCCTCATTGTAAAATCATCATTTTTTTTATCTTATCAATTTATATTCAACTATTTGACCATTTATGGATCCTTTGTATTATTTACATTGGTTAGTTGTATAAGAAACGATTTTATCGTTTCACAATCTCTGTTTCATTCCCATAGGTCATCTCTCCGAATTCCACTTCCTTTTCCTTACCATCAGTTTCCAATATCATTTCACGCTCCATCTCCACCACCCAAATCAATATTTCAATCCCAACTTCTGTTGTTTCCCAGACTCCACCTTTAGTTTCAACTTCTGGTATATCAACATCAACAGTGGACATACTGGTAGACTTTGGGGAGGATGCTGTAGTTTCTTTGAGAGAATACTTCTACAACAAATCTGAGAAGGATGTGGTGAAAAGAGGAGCTAAGAGACAAAAAGGTGGGACTGTTATGAAGGGCCCTGTCCCAACTAGGTTATATGGCAGAAAGCTTCTACCGATGCCCAACAAGAAGCATTGGAAACTACAACAGCAATGGGAGCCTTTCCAGGGTCTAATTATGATTCAGTCACCACTTTAAATCAAGAAATTGAAGCTAGGAAAGAAGAATTGCAGAATATCAAGCAAGAGCAGTCTGAAGCCAAGGAACAACATGAATCTCAACTTCAAGAGTTCAGAAATGAGCATGACAATCAGTTGAGAGACCTGCAGGCACAAAATGAATCTCTCCAGCAGCACCTACAACAAGCACAACTGCTGAACATTCACTATGCTGAGAATATCACATTACTTGAGCAACAACTGAAGGATTCAGTGACTAAGGCATCTTCCCTCTCTTTCTCTATATTTTCCAAGGAAGAGTTCAAGGAGTTAGCCCTTAAAATCAATGAAGATCACAAAGAACTCTTGACTAAACTATTTGAATCCCTGAATGACATACAGGAGACACACAATGTCTTTGAGTGACATTCTATTATTATGGAACAACATAATGATAGAAGGGAAGAAGCAACCAAATCCATAGAAGATGTGAGTGATTGTAAGAAATACATCAAGGACAAGCCTGAAGACGTTCTTGTTCTGGACAATTTCAAGTTCAGAAGAATTAGAATCTCTTTAAGTGCATGGGAGCATGCTTGTGAATCAGTTGAGGAAAAAATCCAGAAAGCACAAGCAGTGTGTGGTAGGAGATGGTATGCTTCCTATAACATAATGGTCATGCTAGATTTTCCTACCATGGACCTCATCGAAAAGGCCTATCCACCCAAGCCAACAATCGAGCAAGTTGATACCAGATGTGCACAAACTAGAGACCAGATTCAACAACTAGAGTACATTCAAATTCCAGAGGTTGAAGAATTCATCAAGAATCCCGTTAGTCAAGGGATAAAGATCCACCTTTTCCTACGTGCATGGCATAAGATCAAGAAAAATGAGATCGAGTCTTTTACTTATAACACTCAGCTGGCTCTTGAATTGGCCAAATATCCGGATGTGGAAGAATTGTTAGATGTATGGTCCAAGTGGCGAATTTCCCTTGGTCATTCTTAGATTATAAATATTTTGAAAATCCATGTTTTATGGGGGATCTATCCTACGTAATTCAATGTAATTACTATCTAAAGGGTAGAGATATCATAGGGGAGGGGGGGGAGAAAATCACCGAAAGAGGACTGGAGATACTTTGTTTCTTTGAGACACTGTAATTTTTTGCAAGCTTAACGAAATCTAGTTAGTTTTCTCTTGTTATCTCTTTTGTTTGATTCATCAAATTTCTTTGATATATTCTGATTTCTCACTTCTGTTTTTGAATGAAATATGTTTTTTTTTCAACCATAATTAATGCATCGATCTGTAGGTTAGATTTATCTTGAATTACGACCCAAGTGTTGTTATGTGTTAAATGAATTTATTTATTTAACTCATTTATCTATTTCTGCAAATGATAAATAGTTATAATCACATTAATGCCAATTTTTCAATTAGCATGTCATAATAGGACAATCTCACATGTGCTTTAATCCTTAAGTCAAAATCATTCAATTTTCAATGTCTGGCTATGTCTTAAGCTGATAAGTAGAGATCCAATTCACATGTTTTTTAATTGGTGAAAAACTTATTAAATTCCAGATCTGATTGTTTTGCACATCAAAACATATTTTTTAATTTATATCTAACTTACCTAGATTTTCCTTAAGTAAACACTACTCACTCTTAGACATAGAACACCTTTTTGATATTCCCTCACAGGAAGACAGATCTACCAAGATCAATTCACATAAGTGCCAGTGGAGCCCTAATATCTGTGGGAGTCAACCACACCAAATAATTTGGGGATAGAATTGCTCTTGCGTAGAGTTGTTTGAAGCCTTTCAAATTGGGCTGTCACCCTCTGTTGCTTGCCTTGGAAAACATTCCAGCACCATCATACCTGGGGCTTCAAAAAATGGCGCTAGAAGGAGGGACATGATCCGTCATGCCTAGACAAAACATAGTAGACCTCCTCTAGCAAGAACACCAGTTGTTACCAGGAGCTAAACTCAAGAATCCACATCTATGGAACAACCAGTACAAGATCCAACCATAATACCTGCTACTCCTGTAATAGGAGAAGAAATGCCAAGGCCTCAAATTATTTTTGTATCACCTTATAGAGGGCCTCTTACCCTTGAGCAATTAAGAAAAAACACACATGATAGCATTGCTCGCGTTGAACAGAGAATTGAAGAAAATCGGAGCCTGAGACAAAGATTATCCCAACAACAACAAACCAATAATTCTTGGATTGTCACTGATAATCAAACCTCCGATAATCAAAACACAGATAATTTGAATAGATCTCGACAGGAACTGTTTCCTGATATCCAAATATCATCCTTATTTAAAGAAACATATCAAGATCAACATATCCCACAACCCAACGTTGCAACAGGTGGACCACCACCAACCCCTCCTTCTTCATCATCATCCTCATCTAAGGAATCATTAGACAGTGAGTAATCCTTGAGTTGTTCTTCAGAATATATACCAATGGTAGAAGTCCAAAATAGACCTTGGCTAGACCAGGATGTTGTATTCATTGTTGGGGATCAACATAACTTCCAAAAAACCCATGAAAGTGGCTTCCTAAGTTTAATCCATATGATAAATCACCTGCGCTGGACCATATTAAAACTTTCATGCAAGCGATTAGGCGTAGAAGTGTCATACATGAAGATGTAGTTTGTAGGTTGTTCCCTTACACCTTTGAAGGGAAAGCATCTACCTAGTATTTTTCCCTAGAATCCCGACCCATCTCTTCCTGGAATGATTTTGAAAACCCTTTTATCCAGAAATTTGGAGATGGTAAAACCCCTAAGGATCTGGTCATAGATCTTGTCCTCGATGAAAATAAAGGGAAAAGAAAGGGTTAAGGATTACAACCAGAGATTCTCCTACCTAAAAAATAGAATCCCTACCACTGTTCTTCATGCCGAAGAATTATTGGTTTCATATTACATTAAAGGTATACCTATCCCCATTGCTATGTGGGTCAAAAGAGCACACACAGATAACTTGCAGGAGGCTTTTGTTGAAGCCATCCAAGTAGAAAAGGACATGTTCTGTTTAAAAGATAACCATGACACTCTATCTGATCAACCTTCTACCTCTCGCAAGAAACAAGAAAATCCTCCTATACCCACTGTTCAAAACAAATATCCTTTTGAAATGAATGACATGAAAAAATTTCTTCAAAAGATCTCTAATGAAATGGTGGACTTAAAAAATACCAACACTGAAAACCAAACCAATAACAGAGGATTCATAAGACCACCTTTTAGGAGACCTTATAAACCCCCTCAGGATAAAGTTCCTCCTAATCCTGATGAGGAGTTAAATTCTGAAGAAATATATTCCATTTTTAAAGATTTGGTTTCTGAATCTCAGAATTCTCCTGATCACCCTGATGAAAATGCTAAAGAAAATCAGGATCCTGAACCACCAGGTGAAGAAGAGGACCAGTAGGTCAACACTATCAGTTACTTTTCAGAACTCCCTATGGCTGAAGAGGAAGATGATACTGAGACTGATTTTAATGTCTAACATCCTTATAATACAAGAAGCAAAGGACAATCTTCACAGGAAGCTTCCCCTTCAACATCTACCCCAAACAAAGGCAAATAAGCAACACATAAAGAGACTGTCATTCCTGAGATTGAATATAGTTTAATTGATGACTTGAAAAGGGTTAATGCTAACATATCTCTTTTTGAAATTTTGAAAATCCATGCCATGAGAGACAGTCTGCCTAAAAGCATGATTGTGAATAAACCTAGAGAAATTCAACAACTTAGAGACATATTCTAAACCTGGTAGCCAAAATCCTGGTGGAAAGAAAACACCCCCTTTCTTGCTCACTTTCGAAATTTTCAATTGGAATGTCCATAAATGCATGATAGACTCAGGTGCTTCATCTAATGTGATGCCCTTATCTATTTGCAAGAAGTTGAATGCATCTTGGGAACCTTGCCCTACCCAAATAGTTAAACTTGATCGATCAAAAGTTAGGGTAGTAGGATAGTTGAAGAATGTTCTTTTGATGTTGTCAGCTGATCCAAGAATCCACCAAACTATTGACATAGTTGTGGATGATATCCCTGAGGAATATGGAATTTGGATAAGTAGGGATTGGTCAGAAAGTCTTAAAGGCTATTTTTCTATTGACTGGTCCCATTTGTGGCTCCCTTATAATGGAAGACCTAATAAAATCAAAATCAGCAAAGAACCATACATGAAACAAACTGTCACTGATTTGAATGATTCCAGTGAGCCTGCTGCTTATTTTAGATCACACATAGAACACTACACTTTTGACACATTTTTTCGGGGATTTACCTGCTGATTCATTTCCTGCTGAGAATGTTCAGAATCAATCTCAAATTGTTAATTTTACTTATGTTCCATTCTCTGGTTCCATTGTACATAATGTCTATAATGTGAATACTAATTTTAGGATAGATTCAAATGCATGGACTTTGTTCTTTGATGGGTCGAGATCTAAAGATGGAGTTGGTACAGGATGTGTCTTAATAGACCCAAAGGGGACCAAAATAATGATTTCCTGTAGACTAGAATTTGAGTGCACTAACAATATTGCTGAATACGAGGCTCTTGTTTAGGGACTCAGGAAGGTAGTCGATATGGGCACTCAGGGAATAAAATGATATGGGGACTCCGAAATTATTGTGAAATAGGTAAGGAATAAGATTCACTACATATCTCCCCGTTTGGTTAATTATGAGAAGCTTGTAAGGGATCTGACTAATTATTTTAGTGCATTCAATATTAAGTCAGTCCCTAGGTCCCAAAACTTCGATGCATACTTACTGGCCAACACTGCCTACAAATTGATTCCTCCAGAAGGTTTGTCTCTTGATACTTTCTTTATCAAGTTAGTGTACAGATCTTCTATCCCTGACAATGTAACTAGTTGGAAAGTTTTTGATGATGACCAACAGATTTTAGATTTCCTCACAGCCCAAGATACTTTCCAATATGTAGCTATAGAGGAGGCCAATCATGAGAAATATTTATCTGATCCTAAATTTCCTTCCAATCTCATTCCCAAGTTAGTCATCAACCTGGAAAAGTACTATGATCTGTAAGACAAATTCAAACATAAGAAAAACTGCAAAAATAAAATCTCATCTATGAACTATGAACCTGTCAACCTGGGAACCGATCAAAACCCTAGGTTAATCAATTTAGGGATTGAATGCTCTCCTAAAGAGAGGAAAGATTTCATTAAATTATCAAGAGAGTTCAAAGATGTTTTCGCTTGGACATATGATGAGTTCAAGACCTTTGATACCCATATCATGCATCATAATATACCCATGAAACCTAATGTCAAACCTTACTAGAAGAAATTGAGAAAGATGCATCCTAGCTTAGAACCATCTGTTAAAAAAGAGATCGAAAAACTGTTAGTAGCCATAATTGTATTCCCGGTCAGAGACACACAATGGATTGCAAATTTAGTCCCTGTTCGGAAGAAGAATGGGGAAATTAGACTGTGTGTAGATTTCAAGAACCTTAATAAATCATCTGAGGAAGACAACTATCCTGTTCCCTCGATGGAGCAGATTTTACAAAAGGTTGCAGGTGCTGAGAGGTTCTCTCTGTTAGATGGTTTCTCAGGATACAATCAAGTTTTAGTTGCCGCCACTGACCAATCAAAAACAACTTTGAGAACCCCTTGAGGGACTTTTGCTTACACACAAATTTCTTTTGGATTGATAAACGCAGGTGCTACTTTCCTGAGAGCTATGGACATAAATTTCAGGGGGTTAATGCATAATTATGTTGTTGTTTATTTGGATGACATTACGATTTATTCTAGAAAGAGGCATGAACATTTATTTTCTATTAAACAAGTATTCGAGCAGTGCATAAAATATGGGATTTCACTGAATCTGAATAAATCCATCTTTGTGGTTACTTAAGGTAAGCTATTAGGATTCATTGTATCGAAACACGACATTATTATTGACCCAGAGAGGACATACGCCATTTCCAAGATTGGACTTCCTAGTTCTAAAAAAGCCATGCAGTCATTCTTAGGTAAGATTAATTTTGTTAGAAGATTTCTTCCTAATTTTGCACAAATTGTCAAACCTCTACAACAGTTGATTAAAAAATATGCACAATTCAAATGGTCTGATGACCAGATAAATGCCTTTGCTGAAATTCAGAAAACCATTGCAGAAGCTCCTGCTTTGATGTCTCCCGATTTCACTAAAGATTTTATTTTATATACATTCACCACTAATTTCTCGTATGCAAATGTTCTCACGTAGAAACATCCTAATGATGTTGAGATTCCCATATCCTTCATGAGCTCTACGTTTAAAGGGGTCGAGCTGAATTATTACTAGATTGATAAACATGTTGTTGATGCCTCAAAAATCGTAGCATCAATCAGCAAGGGATTCTCCCCAGTAAACAAGCCCAATTAGATCGTTCACCGTTTGGTGTAGGGAATCCATCCAGTTAACGGTTCTGGCTATCGTAACATTTAAATATTTTTGTTCTTTGCACCGGTTGTGGCTCGATCCATCGTTTATGTATTTTATTTTAAAGGTGATATGCAAATTCCCTAAGCTAAATGCAGGTAACTAATCTAAATTGATCTAGGTCTGTATAAGCAAATTTAATATATCCTTGCAAGGAGAAAACTGTAAAGATGAGTAATAAACTGAAAGAAATATCTAAAGATCAGACAGATAGCTATTTAATCATAAATATGGAGCTCCAGCAGAAGACAAAATATATTAAGATAGCTTTAATTCAGTTAATACTTTCCGGTACTCATTTGAGATAAACATCTTTGCACAGGAAATAAGAGAACATTCATCACATAGAAGTAATTCATGACAGTAAATAAAGATCTCATAGTAATGTATAGATGATATGGGAGTAATCCAGCAAACATTTGACACATCCTTCAGGAAAAAATGAAGTCTCCCCGACTTTCATTAGGAAAATTCGAATTTCATATACACGCAGCAAAATAGTTTACGTACAAGACAAAAAATGTCTTTCACCTGCCAAAAGTCTCTTCTACCATTCTCTAAACATCTATATATAGCTTTACAAAATGCCTCTAGGGATGCCACCTGTCCTTTCTCCCTAAATATTTTAATCCTCTTTTAAATGTTTTACAAAAATGAGATAATTCATGGCATCCTTTACATAAAAGACAAAACAAAGATAGCTATCTCTTTGACTTCATGACTTGACAAAAGAAAAGGAAATTTTTAGTGCATTGTGGCTCCCAAGCTAGCTCTTAGGTAGCGCTTCTGTTTCAGCTGGAGCCTCAATCCCATATGGTGCCCCTTCTTTGACTGATGTCTCTGTTGGTTCCTTCTTATCTTCTTCTGCTATGTAACTGAAACAAATGCCCGTGTCTCTTATAACAACATTGGCAGGAGCAGGGAGCAGGATTTTCTTGGAAGTTATATGTTTGTCCAAATCTGCTTCAACGTCTTGTATTTCTACCACTGCAATCTGGAGAGCCTCTTGGTTCAGGTGGGCGTGAATGGCAGGTTGGATGATACACTGATGAAGATCGTCTGTCGTTAGCACATCTATGCTTCTCACATACTCCATCTGGATGCTTAGTTCACCTTTCAACTCAGCAAGGCGTTTCTCTTTTCTTGGGAAATCTTCAAGAGTCTAGGGAAAAGCTAACTTGCATCTCATATGAACTGCATACATCTTTTGATAGAGGCTGTTGAACTTTCCCATCGTTACCTGGATCACAACAATCAATTTTGCACCGTAGTTCTTACAGAACTCCATAAAGCTTATGTCCTCTTTAAACTCAACTACAGATTTGAAAGGAAGATGCATGGGGAAATCCGCTTTCCCTTCTCTCCACTCCATTTGTATTACCATGTCTGCTTTTACCTGTGTGTACTTATTCTTGAGCCTAATAGCTTCGAAATTAACTTCCCTCATTCTGTCAACCATGGCTTTTAGCCTGCAAATCTCTTCAGTAAGCAATTCCTGTGACTCATGCATTTGCTTTAGTATATCACAATACTGCTCATGAAAGGGAGTCATGTCCATTGCTCTGCTATTTGCTTGTTCTAGCTGCTCAGCCATCAACACCTTCTTTTCTTCTAATTGAATGACTTTGGCTTCGAAATCATTCTTTTCTGCTTCAACTATCATCATTTGGACTGCCAAGTGTTCCTTTTCCTCCTCCAGGTGTTGATACTTATCTGTCAATTTCTTTTTGATCCGAAAAAAGGTGATTATATTTCTTTATCGCGAGGTCCCTATAAGCCTGCTTGTTAGCTACGGTGTGCTGAACCATATGAGGCCTTTTCTTGGTTGATTCAAATTCCTTAACCATTTCGATTACATTTTCTTCGCTTACTTTTGCTGCTGCTACAGTAGCATATGCCATAGCCACAGGAGCCTTCTTTGTGTTTTGCATGACAATAGTCTCTCGCTGGGTGATGATGTCTGGGTGAAAAGGTCTCTTCAACCTTGTCTCTGACTTTAGCACAATGGACTTCCTTTTCTTATTATACACAAATCTATCCCACTGAGATACAGTATGATCTTTAGATGGGGTGAAAGGGATCATTGGAAGGTTCTCTATAGGGATGTGCTCTTCTGTGGGCGGGATCTAGACTGTCTGGGATGAGTTTATCTGAGTATCCTGCATGTTAGAGCCTCCAGCTTGTGCATCTTCATTGGATTTATTTTCCTCCTCGGATTTAAGCCATCTTTCTTCTTCTTCGGCCCTTAGTTGGTTCTCGATTGCCTCCCTTTCTTCCTACTCTTTAGCAGCTTCCTGCACTCTTATATTCTCTAGCTTTTCATCTCGGAGCATCTGGGCTTCCTCTTCTTGCAGTCTAAGAGCTTCTTCCTACTGAAGCGTAATAGTTTCTTCTTCTATAAGTTTAAGAGATTCTTCTTTATCCTTATGCATCCTATCGGAAGCTTCCTTTTGGATCCTTTCAACTTCCTCTTTAAGCCTTTGTTCTTCATTGGTCAAAACTTCGACTGCTTCCTTTTTTTTCCACAGCTTGGCCTCTTGAGTGTCAAGGGCAGTGATAGAACTAGAATTGGCACCAATTTTGAGGTTATGGAAAATTTGAAGTTCGATCATGTTACTAATTCCTCTATAAACCTCCTCGTCTTCATCATATTAATGAACATAATCAAAGCTAGCATGGATTTGTCTACAATGTTCCGCAACCTTGTTCCGCCTATCATTTCTATGGAAGGCCATTTCCCCAAAGTGAAATCCTTTTAACTCTTGGATAAAATCTTCAGTAGATGCAACCTTTGAGAACTTATAGGCTCCGACATAGAAAGGAAAAGGAGGAAAAGAAGCCTTTTTTGCCCTATTCAAGGATCCGCCAACTCCCTCTAGGAAAACTTGCCTAACTGCCTCCTTTAGGACTATGCAATCAGTAGCATACCTGGAAAGATATATGGTGGTTTGGAGCCTCCATACATTCTTATATAAGTACCTTCCTATGAAAAGTAGAAGTCACCGTAGTTCTCCATAATTTCCATGGCATTCTCCGATAAGCAATTGGGCTCTTCATTAAACATTAGCTCATACAAAGGTATGATGAATTCTTCACAGATGAGCTTGTAGTGCATCCTGTAATTCTGGGCCCAAAGCATTTTATAAGCAGTGTACACTGGGGTGTTGGACTGATCCCAAACACAACCTAACTTTGGGAAAGGAAGCTTTGACAGAATACAGTCTATGAGATAGGAGGCCATGTAAAATTCTGACTTCTTCAGGGCCAGTCCTTCTTTGGCCATGGCTATGGAGGACGTAAGACTGTGTGAGAGGATAGTTTCCCAATTAAAGACCATTCCCTTGAATGCCACGTAATGAATTATGGGAGCCCATTGTATCCTGTAAATGTTTCCTTCAACCATGCCAAAAATTCTTCTTAACATAAGGGCGCTCATCCGGAAAGGGGGTCTTAGGTTTTGGACCTTGTATTCATCACTATTCCTTTTCCTTAGCTGCTTTCCTGTAATTAACATCCTCTTAGCCATTTCAAAATTGTCTGTCTAGAGTTTACTCAGCCATTCATTGTTCAATGGTTGCTGAGACCGCGGTAAATTGTGAGTTGCTGCAATGTAGGCTGGGTGAAACGAGGCAAAAGCCTCTCCATTGCTATCGAATAACACTCTTGATTCAGGGTCTACATGCTCCAGGATCCACCCGATCGCTTCTGAGTAAGGAAAGAGCTCAGGATTTGTGGAAGCTTTAGATATACCAGAGCTTCTGATGTTTTGGTAGATATGCTCTTCTTCCAAGAGAGCTCCGGGGATATCTTGGTCTATTAACATGCGGTATACGTCTCCCCACCTAAATTCAGGAGGAACACCTATGACAGACTTGGTATCCTCGAACAAAGTTTCAACTCTTGGTTCCTATAATTTTGGATCGGTCATCTTAGCCTTCTTTTTGATACCCTTCAGCATCGTGGCTTAAACCTGTCCAACGAACATGCATGAGCAAACATAAGATTGCAAAATATTTGTTGAATATTGTAACTTCTAAGAATATTATAATTGTACTTTATTATTCCGGAGATGTTTCATCCCTCCGAGGTAACCCTATTATGTATCCGGAGATGATTATTCCTCCGATGGTTTGTGGTAACGAGGGTTATTAGACCCACCATGTGGGGGTCGTCCCTGATATTATATTTTAGGGGTTATTAGACTTCTCCAGGAGAGGTCGGCCCCATTAGGGATTTTGGTCAGTCGGGGACTAATATAAATAGAGGAGGTGAGCTCCTCATTAGACACACTTACACAACTCAGAAAAGTAGCGCACTTGTGTGGGAGGTCTGCTAAGGAGGTAAAGAAGGAGGGAGCACATCTTGTATTTTGGTTGATCATCTTATTGAGGAAAGCTTTGCTGGGTTTTCTACCCCATGAGGGTTTCCCAGGGTAAATTCTGTTTCTATCTTGTGATTATGTTTCTTTCAGTGATCTTGCTAGTCTATTTGGTTTAAACTTAACATGGTATCAGAGCTAGTCTGAATAGGACATCTTTCACAAGGTAAGAATATCTCTCTCTCTCTCTCCGGTGAAAATTAGGGTTTCAGCAAAAAGTTGGTATTGTTGAATTCTGATTGCATGGCTGGATATCCCTTCTCAAAACCAATCTTTTGAGCCCTAGATCGAACTTTTTGGTTGGGTAGAACTCCGGGAAAGTCAAACCCTAGTTTTACCAAAAGTGCAATAAACCAAAAATTGACTTTTGCAAAAAGTTGGCAGTATTTAATTCTGATTACATGGCTGGATAGCCCTTGTCAAAACCAATCTTTTGAGCCCTAGATCGAATTTTTTGGTTGGGTAGAATTCCGGGAAAGTCAAACCCTAATTTTACCAAAAGTGCGATAAACCAGAAATTTCTGTTATAGATCCGGAAAAGTGAAAAGTTAAAATTTCCGGGTAAGTACTACTCTACCTCTTGGACTCCCCCAAGAGAAGATGGCTCCAAACACTAAGCTTGAAGACAAGCTAGAAGGTATAGAAAATTTCCGAGCATGGAAATACAGAATTGGTCTCATTCTTGAAGAAAATGACCTTGCTCATTATATCAAGGATGAAGTTACAGAACCTGAAGGAGATGAAGCCAAAGAGAATCATATGAAGGATTTGATTAGGGAAAAGAGAATCATAGCTGATTCTATTAAATACCACTTGATTCCCCAAGTGGCCTCCAAGAAGACTCCAAAAGAAATGTATGATGCCCTAGGAAGAATGTACGAAGGAAAGAACATCAATAGGAAGATGAACCTAAGGACTCAGTTGAAGAGTACCAAGATGCACAAAGGAGAATCCATTCAAGACTACTTCTAAAGGGTCTCCCAAATCAAGGAGAAACTAGATGCCATTGGTGATACTCTTGATGAAGATGAACTTGTGATGACAGCTCTAAATGGTCTCACTAGACCTTGGGAGCCATTCATACAAACTATGTGTGCCAGAAAAGAAAGTATGAAATTTGATGTAGTTTGGGAGGATTGTGTACAAGAGGAGGCTAGGGTTGCAAACCGAGAAGCCTTGCTCAAAGAAGATGACCAAGCCTTGGCCACCCACACCAAGAGAAGAAGGAATCAATTCTACTCCAAAAGGAATAGTCAGAAGGAGTCTCATCCTCCTCATAGATTTCAAAAGAAAAGAGGAACTACTCAAAGAAGAGATTACTCCTCTTTCCAATGTTTTTCTTGTCACAAAATAGGACACCTTGCTAGAGATTGTCCTCTACAAAAGAAAAAGGGTTCTCATTTCAAAAGACATCAAGCACATCTTGCAGAAGATGATAGTGAAGAAGAAGTAGAAGAGGAAGAAAGGCCCCATAATAAAAGACCTAGAAGTGAAGAAGAAGAAGAAGAAAGGACCTTCTTCAAAAGAAGATCTAGGAGAAATAAAGAAGAAGATGCAGAAGAATATGTTCTTTTCTCGGCACTCTCTGGATCTATAACTCCTGGAGAAGATACATGGATTATTGACAGTGGTGCTTCAAAGCACATGACAGGTCAGAAAAAGACTCTCTCAAGTCTTGAAGAAAAGACTTCTCCACAAAAGGTATCTTTAGGAGATGACTTTCAATATCCCATCAAAGGAATTGGTGAAGCAAGCTACAAGCTTGATTCTGGTACCTCCATGAAAATGAAAGAAATATTGTATGTACCAGGATTGAAGAAGAACTTGTTATCCATCTCAGCATTGGATAAGAAAGGCTATAGGATTGCATTCATTGATGGACAAGTCTTAATGTGGTCCAAAGGAAAGTCTATCAAGGATGCAATTATCATTGGTGAAGAAGAAGGAGGCTTATACAAATTTAAGGGCCTTCCAGAAGAAACTCTTGTTCATGAAACCATTAGCCCAAATGAACTATGGCATACGAGACTTGCTCACATTAACTACAAAGCACTACCCTATGTAAGCAAGGTAGTTATAGGTTTGCCAGACTTAAAGATTAATCATGATGGCACATGCAAAGGATGTGCAAAAGGGAAGAATATCAAGAATCCATTTCCCAAGAGTGAAACGAAGACTAAAAGTACCCTGGAGTTAATACACTCTGATGTATGTGGACCAATTCCCTCCACATCTTTGAGTGGATATGAATACTATGTCACTTTCATTGATGACTACTCAAGGAAAACATGGATATTCTTTCTAAAAGGTAAGAATGAAGTCTTTGGAAAATTCAAAGAGTTTAAGGCCTTAATAGAAAATCTCTCAGAAAAGAATATCAATATTCTCAGAACAGATAATGGTGGAGAATACACTTCAAAGGAATTTGAAGAATTTTGTAAAGGAGTTGGAATCAAGAGGGAACTAACCACTCCCTACAATCCCCAACAAAATGGGGTTGCTGAAAGGAAGAATAGAACTATCATGGAAGCTGTAAAGACTATGATACATGATCAAGATCTTTCCATGTATCTATGGGATGAAGCAGCCAGAATAGCTGTCTATGTACAAAATAGACTTTCCCATAGTGCTCTTGAATTTAAGACTCCAGAAGAAGTATTCACATGAAAGAAGCCTGAGGTAAGTCATCTCAAAATATTTGGATGTCCTGTGTATATTCACATTCCAAAAGAAAAGAGAACCAAGTTGGATCCCTCTGGTAAGAAAGGAATATTTGTTGGATATTGTGAAACATCCAAAGCTTTTAGAATTTACATACCTGGTTTTCATCATATGGAGATAAGTAGAGATGTAACATTCGATGAAGAAGCAGCTATCAAGAAATCTAGGAAGTGCCCACTTGAAGAAATATATGAAGAAGATTCACCTACTAGAGTTACAAAAGTTGTACCCATCCCTGAAGATGATACACCAGAAGACCATGATATGATAGAACCTCAAGAACCCCCCCTTTCAGATCTATCTAGAAAAAGAAAACCAACATGGGCTAGAGACATTATTCAAGGAGCTGAAAAATATGGAGCTCCTGAAGGTTCCTCTAGAGAAAGGAAGAAACCCAAGTTTGTATCCAACTATGTGGCCTTAATGTGTGATCTTGTGGATCATCAACCCACCAGCTATGAAGAGGCAGCTCAAGAAAAGGAGTGGGTAGAAGCTATGACAGAAGAGTACCAGTCAATAATGAAAAATGATGTTTGGGATATAGTTCCCAAACCAAAGGATAAAAGTGTGGTTTCTTCCAAATGGATTTTCAAGATAAAACATGCTGCAGATGGTAGCATTGAAAAATATAAGGCAAGATTTGTAGCCAGAGGTTTCTCTCAAAAGGAGGGAATAGACTATGAAGAAACATTTGCACCAGTTGCTAGGTACACTTCAATTAGAACCATCATGGCACTTGCATCTATGATGAAGTGGAAGTTACACCAGATGGATGTTAAAACAGCCTTCCTAAATGGTGTCATTGAAGAAGAAGTGTACATAGAACAACCACAAGGATTTGAGGTTAAAGATAGAAGAACTCATGTATGCAAGCTGAAAAAGGCTTTGTATGGATTGAAGCAAGCTCCCAGAGCTTGGTACGGAAGGATTGACAGCTTCTTAACAGGTATGGGATTTACCAAGAGTAAAGCTGATCCAAATCTCTATCTCAAAATTATGGATGATGAACCTGTTATATTACTACTGTATGTGGATGATCTATTTCTAACAGGAAATGAGAACCAAATTATCGAATGTAAGAAGAAGATTTCTTCCGAATTTGAAATGAAGGATCTAGGATTAATGCACTACTTCTTAGGTCTAGAAGTATGGCAAGCACCAAAAGGAATCTTCCTAAATCAAGGTAAGTATGCTGTGGAGATATTGAAAAGGTTTGACATGTTGGAGTGTAAGACCATGGCTACTCCCATGGACTCCAACTTGAAATTATTAGTTGATGACTCATCATAATTAGTGGATGTAACTCTATATAGACAAATCATTGGGTCATTGATGTATTTGAAAAATACCAGACCAGATATATGCTTTGCTGTAAATACTCTGAGTCAATATCTAGTAGAACCAAGGAAGGTTCACCTAATAGCTGCAAAGCATGTAATGAGGTATCTAAAAGGTACATTAGATTTTGGTCTTTACTACCTCGGAAATCATGAACTTAGATTACATGGTTATTCTGACTCTGATTGGGCAGGAAGTGTTTCAGACAGGAAGAGTACATCAGGTGGATGTTTTGGACTTGGATCTGCCATGATCTCTTGGTTCAGCAAGAAACAATCTAGTGTGGCTCTCAGTACTGCTGAAGCAGAATATATAGCTGCCTACTCTGCTAGCTGTGAAGCAGTATGGCTTCGGAAACTACTATCTGGAGTATTTGACTTAGAATTGGATCCCACTGTGATTATGTGTGACAATCAAAGTTGTATCAAGATGACAGAAAATCCAGTATTTCACGATAAGTCAAAACACATAGAGATCCGATACTTTTATATACAAGATATGGTGCAGAGAGGAGCTATTAAGCTCGAGTATGTGAGCACTGAGGATCAAATTGCTGATATTTTGACCAAACCTTTGTCTCGAGTGAAATTTTAATACTTCCAAGACAAACTTGGTGTGGTTCAAAAGGACCCTCCTCGGAAGGGGGAGTAGTGTGGTCTCTAATGATGAGATTGCCTCATCCACAGCAAGGTCGATGATGTGGATACCTGTTTTTGTTACTTAGACTTAGGACTATTATACTTAGAATACTTATTTTTCTCTCACTTACTTTTACTTTACTAATGTATTGATGAGGATACATGTTTTAATGATGTATCGGTGAGGATACATGTCTTACTAATGTATTGATGAGGATACATGGTTTATTGATGTTTTATTGATGTATCGGTGAGGATACATGTCTTACTAATGTATTGATGAGGATACATGGTTTATTGATGTTTTATTGATGTATCGGTGAGGATACATGTATTACTAATGTATTGATGAGGATACATGGTTTATTGATGTTTTATTGATGTATCAGTGAGGATACATGTCTTACTGATGTATTGATGAGAATACATGTTGTGATGACATCTGTATTGATAAGGATACAAATAGGGATTGTATCATCCCTGGACTTTGGTTCCTTGAATTGATCCGTAGACGTATGGTCTCCGAAAATGAAGTCCTTAGTGGACAGATAGGGATTGTATCATCCCTGGACTTTGGTTCCTTGAATTGATCCGTAGACGTATGGTCTCCGAAAATGAAGTCCTTAGTGGACATATGGGTATTGCATCATCCCTAGACTTTGGTCCCTGAATTGATCCATAGACGTATGGTCTCCGAGAATGAGTTCCAAAGTGGACAGGTGGGGATTAAATCATCCCTGGACTTCGGTCCCTGAATTGATCCGTAGACGTATGGTCTCCGAGAATGAGGTCCAAATTGGACAGATGGGGATTGTATCATCCCCGGACCTTGGTCCCTGAATTGATCCGTAGACGCATGGTCTTCGAGAATGAAGTGATGGGGATTGCATCATCCCGGAACCACTAGTTCAAAATGTATGTGATGGGGATTGCATCATCCCGGAACCACTAGTTCAAAATGTACGTGATGGGGATTGCATCATCCCGGAACCACTAGTTCAAAATGTACGTGATGGGGATTGTATCATCCCCGGACTTCGGTCCCTGAACTGATCCGTAGACAGATGTCTCCAAGAAGTGGTCCCCAGTGGACGAGAGGGGATTGTATCATCCCCGGACTTTGGTCTCTGAATTGATTCGTAGACATATGTCTCCGAGAAAGTGATTCTTAGATTTTGTGGTTACTTGTATCGGTATGGATACTTGTATTGATGATGTGGTTACTTGTATCGGTATGGATACTTGTATTGATGATGTAGTTACTTGTATCGGTATGGATACTTGTATTGATGATGTGGTTACTTGTATCGGTATGGATACTTGTATTGATGATGTGGTTACTTGTATCGGTATGGATACTTGTATTGATGATGTGGTTACTTGTATCGGTATGGATACTTGTATTGATGATGTGGTTACTTGTATTGGTATGGATACTTGTATTAATGATATGGATACTTGTATTGGTATGGATACTTGTATTGATGACGATACTAACGATCGTGTGCTGACGATGTTGATGATCGTGTGATGACGATGCTGATGATCATGTGATGACGATGTTGATGATCGTGAGATGAGGATGCTGATGATCATGTGATGACGATGCTGATGATCGTGAGATAACGATGTTGATGATCGTGTGATGATGATGTTGATGATCGTGTGATGACGATGCTGATGATCGTGTGATGACGATGTTGATGATCATGAGATGACGATGTTGATGATCGTGTGATGATGATTCTGATGATCATGAGATGACAATGCTGATGATCGTGTGATGACGATGCTGATGATAGTGAGATGACGATGCTGATGATCATGTGATGACGATGTTGATGATCGTGAGATGATGATGTTGATGATCGTGTGATGACGATGCTGATGATCGTGTGATGATGATGCTGATGATCGTGAGATGACGATGTTGATGATCGTGTGATGACGATGCTGATGATCGTGAGATGACAATGCTGATGATTGTGTGACGACGATGCTGGCGATCGTGTGATGACGATGCTGATGACGATGCTGATGATCATGTGATGACGATGCTGATGATCGTGTGATGATGATGATAAATTGAAGAAAGCTTCCGATGATATGTAGAGGTATCATGTATGATGTAGTCGATGACTCCTTGCTCCTGCAGACATTGTTATAATATCCTTCTCGTTAAGGGGTAGTGTTGAATATTGTAACTTCTAAGAATATTATAATTGTACTTTATTATTTCGGAGATGTTTCATCCCTCCGAGGTAACCCTATTATGTATCTGGAGATGATTATTCCTCCGATGGTTTGTGGTAACGAGGGTTATTAGACCCACCATGTGGGGGTCGGCCCTGATATTATATTTTAGGGGTTATTAGACTTCTCCAGGAGAGGTCGACCCCATTAGGGATTTTGGTCAGTCGGGGACTAATATAAATAGAGGAGGTGAGCTCCTCATTAGACACACTTGCACAACTTAGAAAAGTAGCACACTTGTCTGGGAGGTCTGCTAAGGAGGTAAAGAAGGAGGGAGCACATCTTGTATTTTGGTTGATCATCTTATTGAGGAAAGCTTTGCTGGGTTTTCTACCCCATGAGGGTTTCCCAGGGTAAATTCTGTGTCTATCTTGTGATTATGTTTCTTTCAGTGATCTTGCTAGTCTATTTGGTTTAAACTTAACAATATTACACATAACAATATGGCTCAAGATTATTTCATAGATATAACAGATATACAAAAAAAACCAGAATTAAGATTCTACTAGAAACAAACATCGTGCTCCTCCTTAGGATGATAAGCTAGGTTGGGGAGAAGGCTAATGGTTTCAGAATGAGACGTGGCTTGATACTTCCTTAACGAGAAAAGCGTGAGTGAGGTGACAGGTAAATGCTACTCGGAGTATTGAGTCACTACAATTTTAAGGGACTTAACAGTGGTTTGCAAGTGCCAATGGCTATAATCTTTACGCTTAAGAATGGCCAAAACAACAAAACGAAACGAATATGGGCCATGCAACCGGTATGGTGATAGCAATTCCTAGATTGACTTGATAGTAATAGCTAAAACAAATACAAAGGGGACAATAGATGCCACCTACCTGGTAGAGAGCAGTTGGTCCAGACAGAGGTGACAGTGCTGCAACGGGCCGAGCTGGTGTGGCTTAACGTAGTCCTCAAACGGGGTTCTCAAATGCATGAAAATTCTACCAATGCAAACACTAAAACCGCCTAAACCCTATATATAAAGGTTGGCACATGCAGGCATTCAATTGGGTTGGTGGGGTTTTAAAAAGAGGTTTTAAAGCGAGTATTGAAGGGTCTTTTCGACACACTTGGCGTTAAATGCGACCGCCAAAAAAAGACGGAAATGGCGAGTTCACTCGACAGTTTGCGGCAACAACTTGTGAGTTTCAAGTGACGTTGCGAATGAAAAGATTGAGTCTGGCCATCTATTGCGGCGAGACTTCACAAGTTGATCCAACGGTTTACAGATTCGGGACTTAGTAAAATACGTGTGCCCGTTGCGGTGAGACTATGGAAGTTGTTCCGGTGTTGCGGCGAAACTTGGAGAGTTCTCCCGACGTTGTGGTGGAAGTTGCTGAGTTCGCCCGAAAAAAAAATGGTTTCGTGCCTTAGAATAAAGAAATATCCGTCCATTGTGGAAAGAATTTGTGAGTCATCCGTCATTGCAACGAGACTCGCCGATTTTGTCCGCCGTTTCGGGTGAACTTGATGAGTTTGTCCGAAACGTGCAAGCTTGAAAACTTAACGAAAAAAATGGGGCGCCTGTTGCGACGAAACTTCGTGAGTCCTTCCGTCGTTGCGGCAGAACTTGTTGAGTTCATCTGATGTTGCGGGTGAAAAGAGGGAGTTTGGCCGCTATGTCGGATGAAAAAGTTGAGTTTTGACTTAGAAGAAAAAGATAAAAAAACTCAAAAAACTTACTCCTATGGAATAAAATAAGTACAAAAAGCCTTCTAGGGAATGTTTTAGCTCCTAAGTAAACTTTTCTAAAAAAGTAAGAAGGAGGGGCCCCAATATTTACAAAAATTTTGGGGGGATGTTGCAGAAACAACAATTTCCGATTCTCTGGTGAACACAGATCTCTGAAAAATAATTCTCCTTAGGGGTAGAAAACTTACAAAATTGCTGATTTATATGGGTGACAAAATGTCTTCATAGTTTAGCTTCCGTGAATACAGTGATCACTCTCATCATCATGGTCATTTTGGGAGAGGACGACTTAGAATCATATTTCCTTACAACTATCTTAGGGCTTGAGTATGAAGTTCATTTTAAAATTTTTGCTTTCAGATGTCAACTAGACCGACTCCACAGGATCGTAACAATATTTCACAGACATATTCGTTTGTTCCTAATTCCCATGCTATTTGCATCCTTTTGGGATGTTTCTTGATGACTTTTGTCTCTTGAGTCTTTCAAAAATGAATTTCGTCAACTTTCATATTTGATTTTGGTTCTTCAATCCATAATGTCCTTTTGTGTGAGTGATAAGTTTGTTTGATTATCATGCTTCACGGACAAAGAAGAACCTTTTTGGGATGATTTATTTGAACAACTTATTTCATCGAATGTATTTTGCTTTTCTCTGCCATGCTTTAATTGAAGCAAGATTTTCTGGAAATCAGACTCTTTAGTACAAGCTCTTTTTTGGCTTTCATTTGTAGCATGGGATCATTTTAAATGCCATACATCTGTGAGACATGCTTCCTTTCCATGGGTCTAATTATAGTGAAATCCTTGAGACAGGTATTTATGTTGAAGTGAATGGAGCCCCAAGATAGTAGAAAAGAAAAGTCGAACCTTAGTTATTAAGACAGGGTTATTTTAATAAAGTCACCAAAAATTTTCTTTGTAAGAAGGTTTCAACCTTACAGGATTTTGAGTTTTTCTCAAAGATCTATCTTACATCTCTGCCAAAAGCTGAGATGGGTCTTATTACAGAATAAAGAAAACTCTGAACATAAAGCAAAACAAGCTGGATAAGCAAGATAATAAGAGACAAAACCAGACAAGCAAGCAAAGAAACAAGAGAGTTTATTTATGTACAAAAGGAGTCCTCAAAGGACTAAGAGAAGTACTGCTTCAGAGCGAGACCATTGAGAGGTAGGGTTACTTCCTCTCCTTGTAGATCTCTTAGCTTGTATGTCGTTGGGCTGAGCTTTTCGGAAATTTGGTAAGGGCCAACCCATAAGTGTTGAAATTTTGCATGCATCCCCTTACCTTCGTGTGGATGGTCCCATCTCAGAACTAAGTCACCTAATTCAAAACCTTTTTCACCAGACTTCCTTTTATCAAACCATCTTTTGACTATGTCCTGGTGTTGGTGGAACCGGTCTTTGGATTTCTGCCAGGATTCTTCAAGTTTCAACAAAGTGTCAATTCTATATTGTAAAACTTGACTACTGGAGCCTCAGGAGGCTTGGGCCAATTGAAGAGATGGGAGTAAGATGTTGGGAGGGAGGATGCCTTCTTTACCATAAACAAGGGTATACGGAGAAACTCCTAAAGCATTCTTTGGAGTAACCCTATCTTCCCATAAGGAATTTGGGAGAGCTATGTACCAGCTTCTCTGATTTTCAATCACAGTTTTCTTAAGAATCCGAATGAGGTTTTTGTTTGAAGATTCAGCTAATCCGTTTCCTTGGGGATAATAATTAGATGAATAATGTAACTTGATTCCTCTTTCATAAACAAATTCATTTATTTTAAAAAACGAGAAATAAGTTGCATTATCAAAGACTAGGGAAATTGGAACCTGTTACAACGTAATCTTCCACCCTGTGAGCATCAGCATTCTTTGGCCTGCAGGATCCATTTCACTGACTCAGATCCACTTTATATCCTTCAGATACTATTTTTCCCTATTTTTATTCCTACCTGCTTGTTGCATCACTATAGCAGGCGTACCCGCGAGTTGCATCTATATAGCTCGTGGGTAGCATGTAAAATGGTAAAAATCACTAGTTTATTACTTTTTACTCCCACAAAGCGGTTATTGGGTGACCTTTGACCCTCCATCTGCCCAAATAACGTCTCGATGTGTCCTTTTACCTACATTTGGGAGGACTATATATTGAGCACATATGGCTTATGGACGGGAGGAGAAAGAGGAGCAAGAGAACTCTAGTGGATTTTTTCCCTATCTTGAGTCTACACTAATTGATCCTAGTAGCTGTGAACCCTTTATGTTCACTTTCCAAACTCCTACCATAGTTTGAGTTTGCTATTCATGGAGGATTGAAGTGGTGGAGGCACAAGTGGATTGATCCATATCTTGGTTCAGATTGGTTGCCGACAAGAGGTCGTATCACATTGTATTTCTTCTTATTTATTAATAGAAATACTCATATTCTCGTCCATTAATGTTGTAAATGTTGTTTATCTTACATTGGGTTACATTCACTTATTATATCATGGACCATTGCTATTGATGATGTTAATGTTGTTTATATATATTATGTACTTGTTGTATATTGGCTGTTAAGACTAATTTGCAGATTCAAGTGCACATATTGGAAAAGCTCCAATGGGGATCTACATCAAACGTTTGGATCGAGGTTGGTTACATTCTCCATTATCTTAGCATTGTCATTTATAATAGCATAGTTCTAAGAATTGAGTTGATTTCTGGTAGTCAGCTGTCTGTAGTGGTCTCCCAAGCCACAGTGAGTTTTCTCCAACATAGAAATGGCGACTCCGCTGGGGAAAACATCCATGTTTGGGAATTTTTTTGAGCATTAGTCCATAATTAGAGTTGTTATTTGTCGAAGCTTTGTGTCATTGATTGGTCGTTAACATACACTTTAGAAAACTTGCTTTTCTGAGCCATTGGACTCTTTGTTTTCCCATTTTCCTTTCCTCACCTGCGGGCTAGCTTAGCTCTGCCTGCGTATACCCGCCTCTGTTTACACTGCTGCTCGTGGGTACCCGTAGGTATTCCTTCGACAGTAGCGTATAACTCTGGATTTTCTTGGTTTTCGACTATTGGTTGTTGTTTGGTTGGCTTTGGATGATCCTAAGTCTTTGTTGGCCTGTTTCTTGACTGTTCCATGCCTTGGTTGTGACCAGAACTCTTCGTTTCTCTTGGTTGATCCTTATTGGTTTTTTACCCATCTTTGGATTTAGCCTTGTTGGTTTTTTCCTTTTGAGCTCATTCCTTTGGCTGGGTCTTACTGTTTGGAATACGCTGGGTTGTCTTAGTGATATTCTCGGCACTTCAGTGACTGAATAGTAGGTTTTTGCTTGCATTTTTCATTTCTTTATATTGAAAAATACAAAAAAAATACATATAGTTTTGCATTTTCCTTTTGTTTATAAGAGAAAATACAAAAAAAAATTACTTTCAGGTACTGCAACTTGCATTGAGTGCCTGCTGCTTTCATTTAGGTTTTGATTGTGCATCGAAAATACAAAAGGATTGCATTTTTACTTTGGAATCGTTGGGTTGATTTTGCATGTTAGTGCCATTGTTTTATTGGATAGATGAGTCTAGGATTGGATGATTTTGCATACTATTGAGTCTTACACATCACTAGTTTCACGATCATATCCCTTGAGTAATCACAACCATTAAAATTAACGCTTAATCTTAAAATTGATTAGACTGATTTTATTTATAGGGTACACCAACTAGTATAGGTTTAGAGTCTTGGAATAGATCATTGTGAGTTAACAATCCAAGACTACTAGACGAAACATTAGGTGTCTAACCAGGGAGTGGAGGAATCCATGGTATATATCGGTGTTCTCAGGAAGCTCTACTCAAACCAAAGTTAAGCACGAGGTCACGAGAGGTTGGTTGAAGGGATATCCCTCTGATACCGGCTGAACGTGGGAGTTATTTCTAGGGTTTGTTCGTATCTGGGGGTACCAGAGGTTCATCCTCTTATGCTTCGGGCTTAGCTACCTTTCCCATACGACGGATCCCACCTGCGATTGTCCCCCTGAGCATTGGTTATATTGCTATGACCATAGTTGCTTTACCTAGGTATCGCATAGGGTACTTGCAGTGGTTATGTTGTTTGTGTCCTGAGTCAGATAGGGATTGGACAGCACAGTTGTGTTTGTGCAGTGGACTTGACCCTGTACATGCAGTGAATCCTGGGTGTCTCTATCACTGATTTTGTTACCTCCGGCTATAGTTTGGGAGTCTCAAGCCTCTCCTAGGTGAGACATACCGGCTCTAGTGTTGGGAGCTCATTTAGCCACTCTGTTTGTCTGCTCTTGGCAGTAGTTTCTCTAGGTGTGTGCTTTTGATTTACTGTTTTTGATCGATAGTTGGCCGTAGGAGATGTGATTTTATATTCTCTTTGGAGATATCGTGGCGTGTAGTCCTACTCTCCCCCGTTCCTGTCGGTTAGTTGGTTTAAAATCGGTCGAGTTTTCACGCCGTGTTGCTCGGGGACGCCAGCGGGCTCCCTCTGAGTCTTCGGATTCTTACGAAACATACTTAGCTGACATTATGACGGCTGCACATTCCGACACATAGGACATCCCAACGATTCCATCGGGTGGAGTCGAACATACTTCAGACACCCCCACACCTCGTGAGGCCTGGGGGGATGATCCCCCTGAGACTCAGCCTGGTTCTATTTGGATGAATCCACTTGAGAATGATCCGTTCAATCCTTCAAATCCAGATAATTATCTTTATGGGATGCCAACCTTACCTGAAGAGGAAGATGAAGATCCTGCTATCAACGTTAACCTGTTCTCATATAGTATGCCTGGTTTCAGTACAGTTGATCCTCCCATTATTTTTGGTAGTGATGCTGGCACTAGTCATGGTGTTAGCTACACTGCACCCACTAGGGGCAATACCCTCTCCGGGGGCACCACGTTGTCCACTCATGCACATAATATGAGGATTGGTCATAATCCTCCTAACAATGTTAATGTTGGAAGAAGACCACCTCCTAGGACTGCCCCACCTAATAGGAACACTGTTTGAAACCCAACTCACCATCCACCACCGAACACACATATTGCTACCCATCAACCCAGGGCCACTTTAGCAAATGTTAATGCTCCTCCTAACTATGGGGGTGGACAAGTACCACACACTTTTTCATCCACCACCGCTACTAGTAATGCTAATGTAGGAGGTGGGAATATATCTTATCCTCATGATCGTAACACCACCATTCCTGCTACTAGTAACGCCAACGTTGGGGTTGGGAATACTTCTCATACTTTGGTTCACTACACGACTACTCATGCTAATCCTAATCCTGGGGGTGGGAACATACCTCACCATTATGTTCATTACAACTCGGTTCCCGCTACGAATAGTATGTATATGCCCCATGCTTACGGTGGCAACCCTTACTACAACACAGTCAGTGCTGGCAACTAGTTCAACCCACCTCAATACGGTACCCAAAACACACATATGCCTGCTTACTCTCATATGGGTCAGGTCGGAGGAGGTTATCAACCCTATGGCCATGGTCAAGCTTATGGTTCGTCAAGTCCTCATTATCAGTAGTTTAATGCTCATGGTCAAGCTTTTGGTCCACCTTATAATACGGTTTCATTCAACCAACCTTTTATGGGAGCTTATAATCAAGATTTCCAGCCGCAGCTCTCGTTCCTTGCACGCTTGAATCTTCCGTATCTTTTGAAACTCACAAATTATCCGGTGTGTCATGACCCTAGTTGGTCCCCAGTCCCTACCAAGCTCCCTTCGTACATTCCTAAGTTTGAGGGGAAAGGTGGTGAGCATCCGGGTGATCATGTCACAACATTTCACCTTTGGTGTTCCTCCAACTCATTGAACCATGATTCTGTTAGATTACAACTATTTCAACGCACCCTCACGGGGGCAGCTGCAAAGTGGTATGTTGAGTTGCCTGGGAACACCTATAGGGGATTCAACGAGATTGCTTTGGTTTTCTTGGACCATTTTCAGTTTCTGGTTCGTTATGATACTGGTACTGAACTGTTGTCTATCTTCTGTTAGAATAAGGCCACACATATTTATGACCACGTTCAAGAGTGGCGTCGACGGAAAAGATTAGTGAAAGCCAACATTCCTCCATAGTTTATGTTGGAATGGTTCCTTAAGTATCTTCTCCCATACATCACTAAAGATGATTCGATGTCTGGCATTGTGACTGAGGAACAAGCAATCTTGAAAGTCCAGCAGTTAGACCTACTATACTCTCAGTCTGGCATTTTATATGACATTATTCCTGACGCACCGAGAACAAGACATGAGCCCACGTCAGTTCCTAGACCACATGCTGATGGCATCGTGGAATCCGCAAGCACTCGCCCTATAGACTTGGTAGCTAATCAAATGCAAAAAAATTCGCTAAACCAGTCTACTCCCGGACAGGTTCACACCTTGTGCACTTCCACTCCATCGTCTGATGTACACAATGTGCAATCAATGAAACCGTCGGGTAACCAGCAACCTGGTGGTAAGAAAAAGGGGAGAAACAATCGTAGGGGTGGAAATAATGGAAGTAACAATAATAGAAATCATAATACTCCTCGTAAAGAGAATGCCAACCCTCCTCTGGAAGGTGGAAATGCTGTTGAGGACCGTAAACCTAGGCGTAAGGTGAAGTTTCCTTGCAAGCTATGTGGGGAAGATCATCTTACTCACTTATGTCCTCGAATTGAAGAAGCATTGAAGCATTTGGCACAGAGCCCAACTGTGTTGAAGGATCCCCTTCCTCATCATAAAAACATGGCTTCGCATGCTCCCACCATTGGTTATGGACCTAATGAAATGGCAACGGCTTCTTCCAATACTAGTGGTTATGGATGTGTGAACATGGTTCATGTGGAGGTTAGTGTTGCTACTCATCAATACGATTATGGTGCACCACAACCCAATATGGGGAGTGAGCCTTCCCCTCCTCCTGACAATTCCTTGCATATCAAGAAGCCCTCTAATATGCCATGGATACCGAAAGGTGTTCTCAAGCGCTCCATGCATAATCCTAATACTCAAGCTGCCCAAAACTACTCCATTGTAGAAGATTTGGGCCAAACTCCGTGTTCCATGTCGGCTCTTGAAGTTTTGCAGGCATGTCCTTCTCAGAAGCTACCCTTTTGACTACATTAGGAGTTCAGGATGGGGGAAATCCTAGTATTATCAAGTTCGATACTATTGATGCACAACCTCGCTTACCTTACCACGTGGCTTTTCAAATCCAGGTGGTGTGCCTTCAGAGTTTTGTCAAACATACTATGGTTGATGAAGGTGCTTCTGCATTAGTAATGTCATTAACTTGTTGGAAAGCTCTTGGCTCTCCTCCTCTACTCGCGTCTAGAACCATGCTCACTGCATTCAACGGTCGGTCTTTTAAGCCACATGGAATTATCCCTTCCCTTGTTGTTTGCTTGGGAGGTAAGTCTGTTCCTATTGAAGTCGAGGTGGTTAATGCGCCCATCGACTACAACCGTTTACTGGGTTGAAATTGGATGTATGCTATGAAGGCTGTCGCGTCCACTGTATTCAGATTTATCTGCTTTCCCCATGAAGGGAATATTGTGACCATTGATCAGTTGGATTTCTTTAACACTCCTTCCACAGCATCCACGGGATCCATAGTCCCGCAAGTTACTGATTCTCAGCTGGCAACTGGGAACATAGGTGTTGGTATGTACCCTTCATTAATGGGAACTTATACTCTTTCTGCGCCTATGAATTTTATCGAAACCATTTCTGACGATGCTGTTATAACATTTTTACACCTATGTACATTAATCATTTATTAATGATGGTTAATTAGTGCCCAAGTGATTAATGATTACATCCCTAAGTTGGTTAGCTACTAAATGGTCAATTATCATGAACTAGTTAGCAAATGTGAACAAGTGCTGAGTCAAACCAGCTGTTTGGAGTGCTCCCCAGGGCAATTAATGCATTCAGCATGCCTAGAGTGCCCTCCTCAGGTCAATTAATGCACTCGGCATGCTTCTCTTCTACCTAGGGCGCATTTTCTCAGTTTGTGGACAATCTTGCCAACTTTGTCATATTTTTGGCCAATTTTAGCTACCAAACCTCTAACCAACCAGTTTCTTCACATGTGTGAGGTCACATGGGCCTGTCCAGTCATTCCTAGCATTCACACAGCTGATTCGAACCAGTTTGGGATGGTTTGGGATATTTTGGTTAACCTAGGGGGGTTTGAGCTATTTCTAAGCTAGATCAGTGTGAACACTCCAGATGGATTTGAATTCTTCCAGATTTGTATATATGGGTGTTCTTAACCTATTTTGAGGTTGGACAGTTAATAATATTGACATTATTCACCCATTTCATGTGTATTGTTCTTCATTCATTTACAGATTTATGCTATTCTTGCAAATGTTGTGCAATCTTTCACTAGTGAGGAATCCATAGTAGCTAGGTTCTGCTGTGATTGAGATTTTACATGGTATCAGAGCTCTTGGAGCTAGAATTCGAACCAGCAAGACTGTTTTAGTGGATTGCCAGAAGCAGTGGAGAAACCACATAATTCCTGAGGCCATTGCCTTGAGCTTACTGGAGAAATCTAGTGGCTCCTCTCAGGTGTGATGCTCTCCTGAATGCACCCACTATCCAAACAGGGTTCGAATCTGTTAGTGTAGATCCCTCCAGAGTGATTTGAGAGTTGTTTGCAGGTATTGAAGACCAACATTGTCAGCAAGTGCGAATTGCAGCAGAGAAGAATGGAGCCATCTCACCCAAACGTGCTCACTCCCTTCAACTATTTCGATTGGAAGGCAGAAATGGTGATTTTGCTGAGATCTAAGGGTCTCTACAGAATTACGATGGGCACTGAGGTTGAGCCAAACTCAGCTGTGGAGAAATCCAAGTTTTTTAACATAATGGATGAGGCATTTGGCCTCCTTTGTCTCAGCATTTCGAGAGACCTCCTGTTTCATGTAGAAAGTCTAGCAACTCCAAATGAAGTGTGGCTCAAGCTTGAGACACTGTTTGGAAAGACTGATGAGATGAGAGGCCACCAGCTCGAAAATGAGCTTGTCTCACTGAGCCCAGGGAATTTCGATTCCATCCAGTACTTCTTCACCAAGTTCAAGAACTTGGTCTTGCAGATCAGACAATGTGGCATAGAGAAGAAAGAAGAACAGTTGGTGTTGTCCATTCTCTCCAAATTGGGTTCTGAATACTCAGTTTTTGTGTCTTCCTTCAACTCCACAAGGCTCACAGTTAGAGGTTGGAAGATGCCATCTTTGGTTGACTTCATGGAGATGCTAACTCAAGAGCAAGACAAGCTGGTCTTGATGGGATCCATCAAGCAAAAAGACCAAGTTCTTGCAGCTGGAGATTCGAAATGTGGAAGAGGCAAGCAAAAACCCAGGGGGCCGAAACCTCAAGAGAAGAAGAGGAAGGATGAGAGGCCCAAATCCTCTGAGGGGGTCTCGAATCCTGTCAAGAACAAGGGAAAGAAGGCTGAGAAGAAAAAATGTAGCTACTGTCAAAGAGGTTTTCATCCAGAGAGCTCATGCATGAAGAAAACCATAGACACCATGACCCATCTCCTACAGAAAAATAATATTCCTCTTCCTGAAAGTTCCAAGAAGAAGGAGTGCGTTTCTGAAGACAAGGAGAGCTGCCATGCTTTGGTGTCTAGTTCATCTCATTCCCCTTTGTTCATCATTGATTCAGGTGCCTCAAGGAACATGGCTTCCTCAAGAGATTCGTTTTCTGAACTTGCACCCTACAGTGGCCTCTCCATTCGAATGGGAGATGACTCAAAAATCCCTGCTCATGGAATTGGGAAAATCTCTATGGAGAATGGATTCTTCTCTAATGTGCTGTATGTGCCAAATATTGCAGCAAACTTGCTCTCTGTATATCAAATGACACATACTGGAGCAGCAAAGAAGGTGGTCTTCACTCAGGACGATGTGGAGATATCAGAAGTTTCCACCGGGAAAATTGTTGCAATGGGTGTTGCAGACCATGACCTGGAGATGTACAAGTTCTCCCACTTCCTCGAATTCTCTTCACCAAGTGTGCTTCTGTCACATGGGAATGAGACCAGCAAGCTATGGCATCAAAGGTATGGGCACCTAAACTACAGATATCTTCAAGTTTTGAGCAAAGAAAAGATGGTAGAAGGGCTGCCACAAATCAGTTTTTCAAGTGGAACATGCAAGGGTTGCATGATTGTGAAGCATCCTGAAAAGAAGTATGACAAAGGGAAGGCAAGGAGGGCTGATCAACCTCTTGGGATAGTGCATTCTGATCTGATAGGGCCACTCCCCACTCCCTCCTATGGCTGCATCAAATATGTGCTCACCTTCATCGATGACTACTCAAGGTACTGCTGGTTATTTTTCCTTAAGCAAAAATCTGAAGTCTTTGAATGTTTCAAAATTTTCAAGAGCATGGTTGAGAACTTCAGTGGGAAGGCCATGAAGGTTTTGAGGACTGATAATGGAAGAGAGTATGTAAATAACAATTTGCAGCATCTCTTTCAAGAACATGGCATTCAGATGCAACACTCAGTGCCCTACACACCACAGCAAAATGGTGTTGCAAAGCGCAAAAATAGAGCACTGAAAGAGATGGCAACTTGCATGTTGAAAGCAAGGGATTTGTCTCCCAAATTGTGGGATGAAGCTATGAATTGTGCAGCATATGTTCAGAACAGAGCACCACACAAAGCATTGCAAGGAATTACTCCATTTGAAGCATGGATGGGCCACAAGCCCAATGTCTCACATTTCAGAATTTTTGGCTCAAGGGCTTGGGCCAGAATTCCACCGGAGAAGAGAAAGGCCTTGCAGCCCCAAAGCAAGGAGTCAATCATGGTTGGGTATGCAGAGGATTCCAAGGGCTACAAGCTCTTTGATCCATCCACTCACAAAACTTTCATCGAAAGAAGTGTCAAATTCGAAGAGGAAGAATTCTTGCAAGCTAGTGAACAAGGTGATGGGGAATGCTCATTTCCTCGTCTTGATGATGAAGTAAGTAGTGATTCTTTCTCTGATATTTCTTATTCTGATATTGCTGAAGATGATGTTGATATGGATTCTGAACATATCCCCCCTTCAAGGCCCAAGTGGGCAGAGAAAACAATTCAAAGTGCCGGAGAGCTTGTGGGAGATCCCCAAGATGCTAGGAAAACTAGATCTCAATTTCACAATTCCTTTGCATGTGATAATTCTGATCTGAGTGAGGCATGTTATTTGATGGTTGGATCTGATCCAATGTCATATTCAGAAGCATGTACAGACCCAATATGGCAATCAGCCATGCAAGAGGAGATGAACTCACTCCATGAGAACAAAACTTGGGATTTGGTCCCTCTTCCTCCCAAGAGGAAACTAGTGCAATGCAAGTGGATTTATAGAACCAAAATTGGATCTGATTGCTCTGATATGAAGTATAAGGCCAGGTTGGTGGCTAAGGGTTACTCTCAGGTCCAAGGAGTGGACTATACAGATACATTTGCACCGGTGGCAAAGATGGACTCCATAAGACTAGTTTTGGCCATTGGGGCTTCCAAGCGATGGGAGATTCATCACATGGATGTAAAAAGTGCCTTTCTTCATGGGGATCTGAATGAGGAGATATATATGCAGAAGCCTGAAGGTTTTATTTCTGATCATACACTTGTTTGCAGGTTGAACAAGACACTATATGGGCTCAAGCAAGCTCCTAGAGCATGGTATGCAAAAATGGACAATTTTCTGCTATCTTTGGGGTTTGATAGGTGTAAGTCTGATCCAAATGTGTATATGCAGCATGTTAGTGATCTGATATTGATTATTGTAATGTATGTTGATGATATTTTGATCACTGGTAGCTGCACCAAAGAACTTGACTCAGTTAAGAGAGCATTGCACAGTGCATTCTCCATGACCGATCTAGGATTGCTAAAACAATTTCTGGGTTTTGAGATAGATCAAATTGTGAATGGAATTTCTGTATGTCAGTCAAGGTATGCTTCAGATTTGGTGCAGAAATTTAAGATGGCTGAATGTAAGTCTGCAAAATTTCCATTTCTTTCAGGAGTTAAGCTTACAGAATGGGGTTCTTCACCACTAGTTGACAGTTCACTGTATAGACAACTAGTTGGGAGTTTGTTGTATCTTACACACTCTCGACCAGATTTGTCTTATGCTGTTGGGGGTGTTGCAAGGCACATGCAAGAGCCTCATGAGATCCATTGGAAGGAAGCCAAGAGGATCCTTCATTATGTTCAAGGTACTAAGTCCTTTGGTATCCATTATGCTGCTGGTTCATCCCTTGAACTAGTAGGATTTACAGATTCTGATTGGGCTGGTGATTGTATCGATCGGAAATCAACTTCCGGTTATGTTTTTATGCTTGCACATGGACCTATATGCTGGTCAAGCAAGAAACAAAGCACTATTTCCTTATCTTCAGCTGAGGCCGAGTACAGGGGAGCAGTCAATGCAGCCACACAATGTGTTTGGCTGCAAGGTATTCTTGCAGAGTTCGGGATTGTCTTTGATTCACCCACTATTCTTTGGTGTGATAATCAAAGTACAATCAAGATTTCTACCGATCCAGTACAGAGACAGAGGACCAAGCACATAGAGATACACATGCATTACATTCGGGGGTTGGTGCATGACCGGACCATAGCATTGCAGTATTGCCCATCCAGTGAGCAAACTGCTGATATCTTCACCAAGTGTTTTACCGAGAAGACCTTCACTCACCTTAGATCTTTGCTTGGGGTGAGTGATGCATGGTGATGATTGGTGTATTTTGATATATGCCACATGTCCATTTTAGAGGGGAGGTTTTATTTCCCATGTGGTTTTCCTCCTTACCTTGGTTACATGGACAAATAAATTTTCATGATGTAAAAGGTGACTTGAGCCTAGTTGCCAAGGCCTTAATTTTTGATATTTCACTAAGTCTAGCTTAAGGGGGGGTGTTAGAACATTTTTACACCTATGTACATTAATCATTTATTAATGATGGTTAATTAGTGCCCAAGTGATTAATGATTACATCCCTAAGTTGGTTAGCTACTAAATGGTCAATTATCATGAACTAGTTAGCAAATGTGAACAAGTGCTGAGTCAAACCAGCTGTTTGGAGCGCTCCCCAGGGCAATTAATGCATTCAGCATGCCTAGAGCGCCCTCCTCAGGTCAATTAATGCACTCAGCATGCTTCTCTTCTACCTAGGGCGCATTTGCTCAGTTTGTGGACAATCTTGCCAACTTTGTCATATTTTTGGCCAATTTTAGCTACCAAACCTCTAACCAACCAGTTTCTTCACATGTGTGAGGTCACATGGGCCTGTCCAGTCATTCCTAGCATTCACACAGCTGATTCGAACCAGTTTGGGATGGTTTGGGATATTTTGGTCAACCTAGGGGGGTTTGAGCTATTTCTAAGCTAGATCAGTGTGAACACTCCAGATGGATTCGAATTCTTCCAGATTTGTATATATGGGTGTTCTTAACCTATTTTGAGGTTGGACAGTTAATAATATTGACATTATTCACCCATTTCATGTGTATTGTTCTTCATTCATTTACAGATTTATGTTATTCTTGCAAATGTTGTGCAATCTTTCACTAGTGAGGAATCCATAGTAGCTAAGTTCTGCTGTGATTGAGATTTTACAGATGCGTCTCCTCCTTTGCATGATATGCCATTCCGGACTTCCTATTGTATTGATCCATGGAATTTACCGTCCACGAGTCCTACGTCTGGAGACATTACACACATCGGGATGCCTATGCCCTTGTCTGTAGATGAGCTTGTTTATGAGCATATCCAACAAGCCACTGTAGAACCGGATCTCTCTTCTTCCCAGACAATCGAAGAATATCCCGTTATGCTACCAGTTTGGGTGGCTAACTCGTCTTGTTCACATAATTGCCTGATGATACTTTGCCATCTGAAGAAGCCATTATGGAGGACATGTGTGGTAGTGAGAGGCCTTGGGAGGATATGCATCATCGCTCTTATTTCCTTCCCAACCTCGAGCTTGTTGAGCAAGAAGAGTTTAGGATGACTCTAACAGAGATGGTTGGTCACCCTGTGGCTCTTTTAGAGTCACATGATGTTTTTGCGAAGGGGAATATGGCCAATATTTCCCCAACCATGTCGATCAATTCTCTCGTACTCCCGGAAAGGTGAAGAATGTTTACATTGGTGCCGATTGCACTCCTGAGGAGATTGCTAGTTACACTGAATTGTTTACAGAACTCCGGGAAGCTTTCGCCTAGTCATATGAGTAGATGTCAGGAATAGACCCCCACATTGTTGAACATGAGATTAGAACGTATCCTAATGCTAAACCGGTTCGACAATGCTTACATGCTGTGAACCCTAGGAAGGCAACTGCTATCAAGGTAGAGGTGGAGAAACTTCTCAAAGATGGTTTCATCTACCCCATTCCCCTTACCGAATGGGTGTTGAACCCCGTTCCTATGGATAAGAAGTAGGGAACGATCCATGTATGCACTGATTTTAGAGATTTGAATAGTGCATGCCCGAAAGACATCTTCCCCATGCCATTCATTGATCAGATCTTGGATGCTTGTGCGGGAAGTGATATTTTTTCGTTCATGGATGGCTTCTCAAGCTATAATCAGATTCAAATCAAACCCGTGGACCAACATAAGACGGCATTCATTTGTCCATGGGGAAAATTTGCATATCGGAAAATGCCCTTCGGCCTTAAAAACGTCGGAGCTACGTTTCAGCGAGCCATGACCTATGCCTTTTACGATCTTAAGAAGATTATGGAGGTTTTCTTGGATGATCTTGATGGCCGTTCTCGCAAGAGAGAGGACCACCCCGAGCACCTCCGTATGATTCTCGAACGATGTATAAACTACAAAATTCGATTGAATCCCAATAAATGCATCTTTTCTATAAGGACTGGTCGCCTTCTAGGCTTCATAGTTTCCAAAGAGGGTATTAGAGTCGATCCTCTAAAAGTTGAGGCAATACTTCAGTTGCCTCCTCTATGTAATTTGTTACAAATTCAGAGCCTCCAAGGGAGAGCTACTTTTCTGCGTCGATTTGTAGTCAATTATGCTAATATTACCAAAGGTTTCACGCGCTTATTGAAGAAAGACACACCTTTTATCTGGGATGAGCGAGCCCAGTAGTCTTTCGACGCCCTTAAGAAATCTTTGGTATCGGCCCCTGTGCTTAGTCCACCAGACTTCGCACGATATTTTATCCTTTATGTGGCCGCGTCTCAAGAGACGATTGGCATGGTCTTGGTTCAGGTTGATGACACACTCATCGAGCATGTTATCTATTACCTTAGTCAAAATCTAGTAGACGCTGAGCTAAGATATACTCATGTAGAAAAGCTGGCGCTTGCGACTATCCATGCAGTCCAGTGGTTACGACATTACATTTTTCTTAGAACAACCATAGTAGTAGCTCACATCAATCCATTTCAGTTCATGCTATCATGACGCCTTATAGGGGGTAAGTATAATAAATGGATTGTGATCCTTCAGGAGTTTGATCTCGATTTTGCTTCAGCAAAATCGGTGAAATCATTGGTGTTTGCCGAGCTTATGTCGGACCTTATGAGACTTGATGAGGATGTCATTCATGAATATTCCTTTGTGGATGAGCACTTATTTCTTATCTCGTCCAAGGACCCTTGGTATAGGGATGTCATTGTATATCTCCAAACTTTGAAGTTTCCTCCGCATTATTCATGAGATGAGCGATGGCGTGTGAAACATCATGCTAAAGATTATACTATCGTCGGTGACACTTTGTATCGTAGAGGAAAGGATTCCATTCTCCGTCGTTGCTTGACTCACGAAGAAGCGGAGCGAGTGCTTAATGATTGCCATACTGGGGCATGTGGAGGTCACTTATCTGGGCTTGCTACAGCCCAACGTATTATGCGAGTTGGTTATTTTTGGCCTTCCATCTTTAAGGATTGTGTTAACGCTGTGAAGAGATGTCACCCTTTCTAGGTGTTTTCTCGGAACATATGCTTGCATCCAGTGCCCCTTCATTCGGTCATCACCGTCGGTCCCTTCACTAAGTGGGGGGTGGATTTCATGGATTGCAAACTAGCTTCGACTAGGGGGCATCACCATATCATAGTGGTCGTGGATTATTTTTCCAAATGGGCTGAGGCCATGCCTACCATAAAAGCCGATGGTGCTACTGCATCCCATTTCGTGTTCAATTAGATTATCACTCGTTTCGATATTTCGAAAGAGATTGTCACTGACCATGGTAGTCACTTCCAAAACAAGATGATGGAGGATTTGTCTCTCAAGCTTGGGTTTCGTCAAGAACACTCGTCTTCCTACTACCCCTAAGCGAATGGTCAAGTTGGAGTAGTCAATAAGTCTTTGAAGACCATTCTCCAACGTACCATCCAACAAAGAAAGAACAATTGGCACATCATGTTATATCTTGTTTTGTGGGCATATCGAACCGCAGTCAAGATTTCCACCTGATTCTCACTGTTTTAGCTAGTTCACGGTGTGAAGTCACTTTTATCGATTGAATGCGAAATCCCTTTGCTTAAACTGGCCATAGAGCTCCTCCCTGATACGAAAGATATTGAGCAATGTTTAATCCACCTTGAGCAACTTGACGAGCAACGTCGAGATGCTGCTATGGCCATAGATGCCAACAAACGTCGTGTCAAGGTTCAATATGATAGGTCTGTCCATCCCCGACAGTATGCTGAAGGTGACTTGGTCTTCTTATATGACCAAGCTAAAGTACCCCTGGGGGCAGGCAAGTTCAATCCCATGTGGCACGGTACTTACATCGTGAGGCGCATCCTGGAAAAAGGAGCCTATGAATTAGAAGACTACAAGGGGACTGTATTGAAGGAGCCTAGAAATGGGATCTACCTCAAGCGGTATTTTGCTTGAACCTCTGGTTGAGGTTGATACTTTTTTATACTATTGTATAGTTGCTTCTGTACATAGTTTAGCTTTCTTTTGGTTTTTTGGGTCTGTTGATTCGCTTCTGTTTGCTTGACAGATGTCAGTGGAATCTCCTACTTTCTTAGGTTTTGCGGATGGTGCTAGCCATCATATGCAACAGCTTGCTTCTGCTACTTGGGTTATTTTCTCACCTGACCACCTAGTTGTGTCTTTAGGAGGTGCTTATCTCGGTCCTACGTCTAACAATGTGGATGAGTATAGTGCCGTACTTGAGCTACTTCGGGATGCCATTTCTCATGGTATCCAGTCTTTAGAAGTCTTCCTGGATTCACAACTATTTGTGTCTCAGTTGAATGGGCAGTACCGTGTGCGAGATCCTACGTTACTTCGGAAATTCCTAAGGGTAACACTCTTGGAACGCCATTTTGTTTCAATTACATACATACATGTTCCGAGAAGTGTTAATCATATATCTGATGCATACACTAACTATGTATTAGATTGGCATTTATCACATTCATAATGAAACACACAAATGAAAGAGACATTCATACATTTGTACATACACATATATAGTAGAACCGGAGAACCAAATTTTTTATATAAATATGTCCAAAAATGGTAGTGTCATACAAAACTGGAGCCCGTAGCCCTCAAAAATATACATATCGATACAAAATGAGATCCTGGGATATCTACTTCCTCCTAGGAGGCCTAGCTGCTGCCCCGACAGGATGTGTCTCATAGAAATAGTGAACTGCATTGGCCACCCGCTGCAGTAACCACACCCAGTCACCAGGAACCCCCACTACATGGTGCTGCATTTCCTCAGGTAGTCACGCCACCTCTATCTGTGGAACCCTGGAAACCATCCGTGATAGGTTGCGCCAGAAGGTTTGTACAGTGCGCCCTGCTGCAGCATCACCTGCCTCTTCACGCCTACCCCGACGACCATGTATCGGGAAGCCATCAGGTCTCACTGGACCTTTATCTGTGAGCAAACAGTCAACCATTAGCATATGATACTACCACCAAAAAGATTTTTGCATTTCAACTATAATAAAAAATCCATAAAAATTTAATAACAAAAAACCTAAAAAGAGTACTCACCAATGTTTCTGAACGCTGCGTCTGGTGGGAGTGGCATGTCCCTATCTTGGCGGATGTCTATCCCTGCATAGGGGTAGTCCTCTATGACAATGACCTGTCGGTCTCACTAGCGGAAGAAATCCTCAGTATATGGTGACGCTAGACGGCCACCACCCTGTCGTGTCAAGATCTCAGCCCACTGGGTCAGGGCTGGATCCTGGAGACTATAAGGAGGGACATCCACCCTCGGACTAAGCCCCGAAACTCTCTCAAAGAAGAAGCTACACAAGATACTCCCATATCCGAAGTTTTTTTCCTTCCCTTCTTTGCATTCTGTCAGTTGGGTCATCATAGACCCCAGTAGTTTGGAACACCAATCGAATACTATAGGCTGCATGCATTGTGATGCATAGAACATCACCGGCCTGGATGCCTAGTGTAGAGCTTTGGATCCGGTGATCTGCACAAAGGTAGCCACAATGATCTTCATGCTCAAATCTACTATGGAATTGATGGGCACCTGAATTCCCACCGCTCATGTGTTTGCTGGACAATACCACGCTATGTAATCCTGGACGGTGATCCCACCACCCACAGTATGAGACCGAAGACTGGCCGTCTCACCTCGACGGGACAAACCTATTATGAAGTAGATGTCTTCCACTTCCAGTGTGAGGATTTTCTCATTGAGAATGAAGTTCTGTGCATCAACATCCCAATAATCGATCAAGCGGCAGAGTAGTAGGTTTTGGGCCCTCAAACCCCCTATACTCCAGAATTTATATAACCCACATGCTTGCAATTCCTGCTGTGCTTGCACATCATTGCGCACGGCATCATCTACTTGGTCATGCTCCCTCTCCCTCCACTCTAGAACCATCTTGGAGTGAGAAACAACACAGATTTTGGTCAAATTCTTTTAAAAAACCAACTACACGGCCATACCTGCTGGCTAACTTATATACAAGTGCGGGTACCTGCGGTCAACCTTTGAGTTGACTGAGTGTATCGTTCCCTACCCACGACCCACATAGCTATAGCCCGCGGGTAGCGCCAAAGCCATTTAGGGCTTGGCCAAACTAAAAATCCCACTGCTGAAAACTAAAATGAAAGCATTGAAATGAAAGGTATGGATGTGACTACCAACTTGCTCCGGACGGTTCGATGAACAGTCGCTTGTAGCTCCCAGAATCGGCAACTGAACTTTTAGGTGAAAACTAACCACAAATCTCCAAATGGGTGAATAGTAAAAATGAATTGTAAATTGTAATTTTTTATTACTATTTATAATTTTCAGGACCCACTTGTCTATAGTTTTTACCATTTTATGTTGTTCTGGACTAATATAATGTCTTGGAGTAGTATTTTTTAATCAGATTTCTTTGGCGAAAGTTGTTTTGGACCATTTCACACCTACAGCAGGTACGTTTCATACTCAGCATATAGGTTAGATGCCATTTCCATGTGCATTATGCATTTGACCTATTGACCACTTTCATAAAACCTAGGTGCAACCCCACTTCGTAACTGACACGGAACCTTCACACTACTATAGAAGTGTTGTTATGTGGCGGTAGGTCTTTTCCGAACATGGGTACCCTAGTTAGAACCTCTTTGTTCATTCTGGTGCCCATGTCGTTGTTTGTCCTTAGGATTGGGAGTCCTTTGTAGTCACGCCATGACATTGCGATAAAAGACTCATACTCTACTTTGTCTTATGCTGGCCATCTCCCTTAAGGACTCCCCTCAGTTATATCATGTTGTGATTGCATTGCATCATCCTGCTTGCCGCTTGAGACTTGTGTCGGCTCCCGCTTACTCAGTTGTTAGCCTGGTGCCTGAGCACTTTTCCCTGTCGATCCCTGCAGAGCTTAAATTTTCCCTTCACAATTTGATGTCCTTTTGACCCTGAGGGAACACACCCCCGAGTGTCCACATCCTACATGCACTTCCTTGCATTGATCATAGGTATGTTCCACTGCTTGGGACTAGTCTGCTCGCTATTTGACACTCGTTCCCTCACTTGTTGTACTATAAGCAATTTTATTCTTTTTCAAGCTTTCCCCAAATATGAAAAAGACCCAAAAAAAATCGAATACTCCAAAAAGCTGGACGAGATTATGGTTACTACTTCTTGTTGGCAGCTATTGTGTCACCTTTGAACAGAGCATTCATTCCACTCCATACACTATGAGTCAGGACTATAGTTGGACCTTAGGAGCTGTACTTGTATCTCAGTTTCTCCACCGATTGGTTAAGCTTCCAGTCATTATGGAGCCCTTTGTAATGCCTCCTGCATTGCACAGTTTATGTCAAGTCTATGCTGCCTGAGTCTATCCATATGCTCATGCTTTTATTCAAAGGAATTCCTAAAACCAGTGTCGGCCACTCCTCAGATCTCTTGACTATTTCATGTCGGCCATCCTTATTGAGTCAGTCCGTTTCACCTGAGTTCTTCCAAATCTTTCAGCGTAGATGGTACCTCGTGCTGGTTGATGGGGGATGCATTAATGCCCTCCTTCCAGCGAGTCTCGTCCCGTTGACTTCAACCCATTTATTCTGGGACTTGAGGCTTAGAGTTCGTTTGAATACCTTGAGGCTTGCAGTCATTAGTGGCAGGTTCTCTCGCCATCGACAGTTTTGGGAATACATCAATGTCCCCTGATCGATGGATTCATCCTAGTGTTCGACTTCAACTCATTTATTCACACTCGGATGATTGTGCTCTATGCCTTGATGCCCATTTTCATTATTGGTGGGTCATCTCGCGTTTGTTAATGGTATTCATCATTGACCGGTAATCAGATGATGCCTCATCAGGTTCAACCTCAACTCCTTTATTCACTTGATGGGACTTGCACCGTCGAAGACTTGTGTAGAAGACCCCAGGCGATGGTGGCATTCAGTATGCTACCTATGACTTTGAATTTACATCTGAGATATCACCTCTCAGATATCAGCAGTTTGTACCTCTAGTTTGCACCAGTTGTTTCCTTTTCGGCAGGAGACTATATCTTACTGTAGAGGGATCATGGCTATGATAACTTATGACATATATCCATTATGTACTGCCTATTCATGGCCATTGTATCAGATTTTTGTACTATACCAACATGTATTCAAAGATATTATTGTACTATGACGAGTGAGATACTCTTTCCACTTGTGTTTCCATCACTCCACTTCTAAGTTTTATAATGTATTTCGGTCATCGTAGCATCAGTCTCTGACCTCACACATTAGGGGGCATCTGTTACAATGTAATCTTCCACCCTGTGAGCATCAACATTCTTTGGCCTGCAGGATCCATTTCACTGACTCAGATCCACTTTATATCCTTCAGATACTATTTTTCCCTATTTTTATTCCTACCCACTTGTTGCATCACTATAGCAGGCGTACCCACGAGTTGCATCTATATAGCCCACGGGTAGCATGTAAAATGGTAAAAATAACTATTTTATTACTTTTTACTCCCACAAAGCGGTTATTGGGTGACCTTTGACCCTCCATCTGCCCAAATAATGTCTCAATGTGTCCTTTCACCTATCTTTGGGAGGACTATATATTGAGTACATATGGCTTATGTACGGGAGGAGAAAGAGGAGCAAGAGAACTCTAGTGGATTTTTTCCCTATATTGAGTCTACACTCATTGATCCTAGTAGCTGTGAACCCTTTATGTTCACCTTCCAAACTCCTACCATAGTTTGAGTTTTCCATTCATGGAGGATTGAAGTGGTGGAAGCACAAGTGGATTGATCCAGATCTTGGTTCAGATTGGTTGGCGGAAAGAG
Organism: Larix kaempferi; assembly: GCA_027924585.1. NCBI lineage: Eukaryota > Viridiplantae > Streptophyta > Pinopsida > Pinales > Pinaceae > Larix > Larix kaempferi. The sequence goes on from BSBM01000217.1 coordinate 29,580,997, forward strand.
GTCGTATCACATTGTACTTCTTCTTGTTTATTAATAGAAATACTCATATTCTCGCCCATTAATGTTGTAAATGTTGTTTATCTTACATTGAGTTACATTTACTTGTTATATCATGGACCATTGCTATTGATGATGTTAATGTCGTTTATATATATTATGTATTTGTTGTATATTGGCTATCAAGACTAATTTGTAGATTCAAGTGCACGGATTGGAAAAGCTCCAACGGGGATCTACATCAAACGTTTGGATCGAGGTTGGTTACATTCTCCATTATCTTAGCATTGTCATTTATAATAGCATAGTTCTAAGAATTGAGTTGATTTCTGGTAGTCAGTTTTCTGTAGTGGTTTCCCAAGCCATAGTGAGTTTTCTCCAACACAGAACCCCAAACTTGGTTATGATGTTCTCCTTTAACAAACTGATAACTACATCTTCGTTGATTTTGTGTAATGGGACAGCCTCTGTCCACCTTGTAAAATAGTCTGTGGCCGTTAGGATATACCGGTGTTGTAGAGAAGAATTCGGTTTTATCTCTCCAATGACATCTATGCCCCATTGTTCGAAAGGTTCTAAGATAATAACTGGCTGCAATGGTCATGCTGCTTTCGGTAATTTCCCAACACTCCTTTGGCATATATCACAATTTCTTGCATAGACATGAGCATATCTGAACAAGGTGGGCCAATAATATCTAGCCCTCAATATTTTGTGAGCTGTGGTATCCCTGGAATAATGTCCTCCAGTAGCATCATCGTGTAATTATTTGACTACTTTACTTGCATCATCCTTCTCTAAACATCTGAGAAAAATGTCATCATAATTTTTTCTAAAAAGTACTCCATTAATGACTTGATAAGCTGCTGATTTCAAACGAAGTGCCCTTCTTTGCTTAGAACTCCAGTGCTCTGGTAAGTACCCTTGTTGCAAATAGTGCACCAGGTCTCTATACCAAGATTCAGGAGTTGTGAAAATAAGACATACCTCAACCATGTTTAGTTCAGCTTCATTTTCCCAGCGTTTCTCTTCATCGATTGGATGTTCAGTGAGCAATTTACATAGGCCCTAACCTTTAATGATAGTGGTTGGTTTAAGTTCTAAATCATATTCTTGAAGCGCGGTGACACAATTCCCTCTTCTTTCTCCCAATTCTTTTTGAATGAAAAGAGATCCAACAACCGGGTGGGGAACTAAAAATTTAGTTATGTTCTTAAGAATATATGGCCTGAACTTCTTTACTGCTTTGAATACGGCATACGCCTGTTTGTCGACAACTGGGTAGTTCAGTTCAGTGCCTTGCAGACCAGTGCTCATAAAAGAGATTGGGTATTCATCTCCTGATTCTACCTTTTGCGTGAGCACAACTGTGAGAGAGTCATCTAAAGCAAAGGTATATAAAATAAAATATTTGTCAAAATATGGACTTCTTAGAGAGGGAGCATTGGCTATGGCTGCTTTAATATCCTTAAATGCATCCTTTTCCAAGTCTGTCCATTTGAACTGTATGCTTTCCTTGACCATTTGTTGCAAGGGTTTAACGGTTTGTGTGAAATCGGGAACAAACCTTCGAACAAAATTGATAGTGCCCATAAATGACTGCATAGATTTTTTGTTGTGGGGCATGGGAATTTTTTTGATAACTTGCACTCTCTCTTGATCTATCGAAATTCTGTTTTTCGAAATGATGTGACCCAAGAGCTTACCCTCAAGAACGAAAAAAAACACTTTTCTTGGGGTTCAAAGAGATACCATACTTCCTACAGTGATCAAAAATCTGTTTTAAATGGAAAACATGGTCTTCTCTCTTCTTTGAGAAAACTGTCACATCATCTAGATAGACTACGACACAATGACCACCAAATCCTCAAAAAGCAATGTCCATTGCTCGCTGGAAAGTAGCTCTTGCGTTTATCAAACCGAACGGCATTCTTCGGTAGGAAAATGTTCCCCACTTAGTGTGGAAAGTAGTCTTAAGATGGTCCTCTTCTGCCACCAATACTTGATTGTAACCGGAGAAACCATCAAGAAGAGAAAAAAATTCTGATCCTGATACCATCTACAGAATTTGTTCCATTTAAGGAACGGGATAATTATCTTTATCAGAGGCTTTGTTCAAATTTATGAAATCTACACATAGTCTAATTTCTACAGACTTCTTCCTTACGGGAACTAGATTAGCAACCCATTCCGAGTGTCGGACTTTGAAAATGATCTTAGCATCTAATAACTTCTTCAACTCCTTTTGAATTAAATGTTCGAGAGTAGGATGCATTCTTCGTAACTGTTGCTGAACTGGTTTAACGCCCGGTTTCATTGGTATGACATCCTAAATAATGTGGGTGTCGTATTCAGATCTTCATAAGTCCAAGAAAACACATCTTTATATTGCCGAAAAATATCAATAAACTTATCTCTTTCACCCGATGAAAAAAAATTACCAAGGTTAACATACTTTGGTTCAACTTCTGTGCCCAAATTTATCAATTCATGCTGCATAGAAGAGCTATGAGTTTTAACATTTGCTAGTTTCTTGAACTTGCTCTAAAGATCGAACAAAATTTCAAGTGATCTCACTCCTTTGGGCTCGAAATTTCCTTTGATTGCGTCCATGTTATGCAGATCAACATCATGTTTTTCTTCATCTATAACAGCTTCTTGAAACATGTTTTCATTTGTAAGGAAACTAATGATCTGGTCAACATCATCAAATACTCTGAGATTTGTAATATTATCTGGAACAGAAGGCCTGAAAACCAATTCAATAGAACATTTATTATTAGTAGGCACTAACCTAGAAGCAGAGGTAGCCAATAAATCAGTTGCAACATTCTGTAATCTAGGAATAGATTTTATATTAAAAGTGTCAAAGTGTGTAATTAGATCCCATACCTCAGACTCTTAAACTTTCAAATGTGGAAAAAGACAATGAATTGTATCTCTCACCTATCTGATGACTATTTCCGAGTCACCAAAGACTTTCAGGTATTTAACGTTCAAACCGATGGCTTTCTTTAATCCGTGGACCAAAGCTTCATATTCAACAGTATTATTAGTACAATCGAACTCTAATCTACAAGACAAGAAGTGCTCGTTCTTTCCAGGGTCGATCAAAACACAACCAGCTTCAGATCCTTCTTGAGTTTTGGAACCATCAAAGTATAAAATCCAAAAAACATTCTTTGATCTAACTAAGTTAGTATCTTTACCATCTAAGTCAGTAACTAAACTAACTATGTTACAGTCAATATCATCAGTCCAAGAAAATTGAAGGAGATCGGACTGTTCATCTGTTTCATGGCTAACGTTTTGTGATTGATAATTACTCGACTATTTCTAAGAAATAATCCCCCAAGACTGAAGATGAAAAAGCTACAGCTTCATTCTTTTCCTCTAGCTGAGTTACGTTCTTCTTCATGTGCGGTTCTCTCAGCACTTTAATCTGATTTTTCCTATTCTGATATGGTAGCCACAAATGGACCAGTCGGTTGCAAAATAACCATTTAGTTTTGTAGACCAGTCCCTGCTTAAGATCAAACCATAAGCTTCAGGAATATCAACTACCATAATATCAATAAACTGACACACTCTAGGATCAATTGACAATCTAATAAGCACATCTTTTATTTCCCCAATGACTTTAACAACAGTTCTATCTAATTGTATGATCTGAGCTGGGGATGGGATTGGTTGTCCATTAATCCTTTTGTTAATTGACAGTGGCATGACATTTGAAGAAGCTCTGGAATCTACCAAACAGTTATGCACATTGTGATTGAATATTTCAAAATTTAAAAGGAAAGGCAATGTCTGGGATTTAGATTTCCCGCCAATACTAGCTTTGTTTATTTCAGGATACTCCCAAGTATTTGCTAACGGAGTGCTAGATTGGGGTTCAATAGCTTGTAACAGCTTCTTTCGTTACTGAGGCAAACTACACATGTCAAATATGGAGACATTTGGTTTTACTTTTTTTATATCTTCAATTATGTCATATCCCATGTCACATTCCTTTACAATTTTTGGTTGATTGTCTGCCTTGTTCACAGTAGCTTTTGGTTGTTGAGTTGTTGTCTCTATATTTGGCTCCTTGGTAGGCACTGGACTTGCCTTGGGCTTAGGTGGAATAACCGTGATGTGCCTCTTAGGTATTTCTTTGGAGACTTTAATCTTGGGCATAGTCGAGTTTGGAATCGGATCAATGATTGGAACTTTACTGCGAGTATTAATATTCACAGCTGAGACTTGGCTTTCTTCGGGATCATCTTCAATTAACTCAGTTAAAGGCACCCAGTCCCATAACACCATAGTAGTGTCTGGAGCGGGTTCCTCCAATTCGAGAGTTTGTTCTTCTGTAGGATTGTCTTGATCTGGAATTTGTGAGTCCAACATTTGGTTCATTACCAAGCTTATTGAATTTATCCATTGCGCACAACTTTTTTCAGAGTGTGGTTCTTGTTGAAAAGTGCAGAAATGTTCCATCCCTACTTCATTCAAATTTAAAACAGGAGAGTTGTTTATAGGTGGATGAGGCTGATCATTTTCTTCTCTCTTCTTGTAGAAAGGTTTAAAAGGATTCCTAGATGTGCTAACTGTCTTATCCTTTTCAAGATCTACAATTTTATTAGACAATTTTTGCATCATTTTAACCACGTTTTCCATATCTGCCGATGGTTCTTCTTTATTCCTAGTGGGAAACAAGATTTTCTTAGTGGTTGCTAGTTTTGTTTCTACATCAAGAGCATGCTTAGCAATACTGTCTGCTTCTTCCTCTACCTTCCTAGATTCTTCAAATTTTTCTACTAAGGTAGTTTTCTTAGTTCTTTTGACAAACATTGCTATGGAAGGATCGAACACGGTTGTATAATATTCTACTAAAGTTTCCTCTGCGGGATTAGTTGCTTCACTAAAATTATTTAACAGTGTAGTGAATATTTGGTTAAATTCTTGAACCTTTTCTTTCTTTTCCATTCTCATGGACAACAACTCTTTCATGAGTGTAGCCATAGTTTTCTGATTTCCATATTTTTTCAAAAAACATTTTTCAAATTCTTCCCAATTGGATATCGAGCTAGCTTGTAAACTAAAGTACCAGGAAGACACCTTGGGCTCGAAAGTATAGGTAAACAGTCTACAGACTACATCTTCATGTTTCACATTCAAAAGGCTCAAAGCTAAATAAAATATTTTAAGGTGATTTTCAACAGAGATACCTTTCCTAGGATCATACTTACGCAAAAATTTCTCAGGATTCCTAGGCAGATTGTGAAAAGTTACAGCCAGATTTAATGCTCCTCTTGCTCTCCATCCAGGTATAGCCATGTTTCCATGTGAAGTATGAGGTGGAGAATCATGTGGAGTGAAAGGTTCTTCAAGATCCTTAGGATATTCAAGTTCAATTTCTCCAAGAGGCTCTATAATTTCTTCCAAAGACAAATCTACTAACTCTTCAAAGTTCTAAACAAGAACTGAATCACGTGTATATTGCCTTTCTTTTCTAGGAGCTCTTCTTCTAGGGAGGAAAGGAATTGCGTTTAAACCACCGAGCTATTTAACATAAGTACGAGTATGTCTCCTTAATTCTTCTACTTCATCAAAAGTTATAGCGTACAACATTTCCTACTGTTCAGATTCAAAATTGGGATTTTCTTGATTTGTTACTTCAAGATTGTATGGTATTATTGTTTCAAGCGGGTTTCTAGTGAGATCTCCTTTACAGGAAGAATCTCTTCTTCTATCCATGCAATGGTGGCCCTCCTTCTAGTGCCAAAAACTATTGATGCCTCGAAAATCGTAGCATCAATTAGCAAGGGATTCTCCCCAGTAAACAAGCACAATTAGATCGTTCACCATTTGGTGTAGGGAATCCGTCCGGTTAACGGTTCTGTCTACTGTAAGTTTTAAATATTCTTGTTCTTTGCACCGATTGCAGCCTGATCCACCGTTTATGTATTTTATTTCAAAGATGATATGCAAATGCCCTAAGCTAAATGCAGGTAACTAATCTAAATTGATCTAGGACTGTATAAGCAAATTTAATCTATCCTTGCAAGGAGCAAACTGTAAAGATGAGTAATAAACTGAAAGAAACATCTAAAGATCAGACATATAGTTGTTTAATCATAAATATGGAGCTCCAGTGGAAGATAAAAGATATTAAAGATAGCTTTAATTCAGTTAATACTTTCAAGTACTCATTTGAGATAAACATCTTTGCACAGAAAAAAGGAGAACATTCATCACATAGAAGTAATTCATGACAGTAAAGAAAGATCTCACAGTAATGTATAGATGATACAGGAGTAATCCAACAAACATTTGACACATCCTTCAGGCAAAAATGCAGTCTCCCCGGATTTCATTAGGCAAATTCGAATTTCATATACATGCAGCAAAATAGTTTACGTACAAGACATAAAATGTCTTTCACATGCCAAAAGTCCCTTCTACCATTCTCTAAACATCTATATATAGCTTTACAAAATGCCTCTACGGATGCCACCTGTCCTTTCTCCCTAAATCTTTTAATTTTCTTTTAAATGTTTTACAAAAATGAGTAATTCGTGGGATCCTTTACATAAAAGACAAAACAGAGACAGCTGTCTCTTTGACTTCATGACTTGACAAAAGAAAAGGAAATTTTCAGCGCATTGTGGTTGCCAAGCTAGCTCTCAGGTAGCACTTCTGTTTCAGCTGGAGCCTCAGTCCCAGATGGTTCCCCTTCTTCGACTGATGTCTTTGTTGTTGCCTTCTTATCTTCTTCTGCTATGTAACTGAACCAAATGCCTATGTCTCTTATAACAACATTGGTAGGAGCAGGGAGCAAGATTTTATTGGAAGTTATATGTGTGTCCAGATCTACTTCAACATCTTGTATTTCTGCCACTATAATCTAGAGAGCCTCTTGGATCAGGTGGGAGTGAATGGCAGGTTGCATGATACACTGATAAAGATCATCTGTTGTTAGCACATCTATCCTTCTCACATACTCCATCTGGATGCTTAGTTCACCTTTCAACTCAGCAAGGCATTTCTCTTTGCTTGGGAAATCTTCAAGAGTCTGGGGAAAATCTAACTTTCATCTCATATGAACTTCATACATCTTTTGATAGAGGCTGCTACACTTTCCCATCGTTACCCGGATCACATCAATCAATTTTGCACCGCAGTTCTTACAGAACTCCATAAAGCTTATGTCCTCTCTAAACTCAACTATAGATTTGAAAGGGAGATGCTTGGGGAAATCCGCTTTCCCTTCTCTCCATTCCATCTATCTTACCATGTCCGCTTTTACCTGTGTGTACTTATTCTTGAGCCTAATAGCTTCGGAATTAACTTCCCTCATTCTGTCCACCATGGATTTTAGCCTGCAAATCTCTTCAGTAAGCAGTTCTTGTGCCTCATGCATTTGCTTTAGTATATCACAGGACTTCTCATGAAAGGGAGTCATGTCCATTGCTTTGTTGTTTGCTTGTTCTAGCTGCTTAGCCATCAACACCTTCTCTTCTTTTAATTGAATGACTTTGGCTTCGAAATCATTCTTTTCTGCTTCAACTATCAACATTTGGGCTGCCAAGTGTTCCTTTTCCTCCTCCAGGTGTTGATACTTATCTGTCAATTCCTTTTGATCCGACAAAAGGCGATTATATTTCTTTATCACAAGGTCCCTATAGGACTGCTCGTTAGCTACGGTGTGTTGTAGCATACAAGCCCTTTTCTTGGTTGATTCAAACTCCTTAACCATTTCGATTACGTTGTCTTTGCTTGCTTTTGCTACTGCTACAGTAACAGATTCCATAGCCACAGGAACCTTCTTCATGTTTTGCATGATAGTAGTCTCTCACTGGGTGATGATGTCTGGGTGAAAAGGTCTCTTCAACCTTGTCTCTGACTTTAGCACATTAGACTTCCTTTTCTTATTATACACAAATCTATCCCACTGAGACACAGTATGATCTTTAGATGGGGTGAAAGGGATCAGTGGAAGGTTCTCTATAGGGATATGCTCTTCTGCGGGCAGGGTCTAAACCATCTGGGATGATTCTATCTCAATATACTATGTGTTAGAGCCTCCAGCTTGTGCATCTTCATTGGATTTATTTTCCTCCTCGGCTTTAAGTCGTCTTTCTTCTTCTTCAGCCCTTAGCGGGTTCTTGATCACCTCCCTCTCTTCCTACTCTTTAGCAACTTCCTACACTCTTATCTTCTCAATATTTTCATCTCGGAGCCTCTGGGATTACTCTTCTTGCAGTATAAGAGCTTCTTCATACTGAAGCCTAATAGTTTCTTCTTCTCTAAGCTTAAGAGCTTCTTCTTGATCCTTATGCATCTTATCAGAATCTTCCTTTTGGAACCTTTCAACTTCCTCTTTAAGCCTTTGTTCTTCATTGGTCAAAACTTCGGCTGCTTCCTTTTCTATCCGCAGCTTGGCCCCTTGAGTGTCAAGGGCATTGGTAGAGCTAGAACTGGCACCAATTTTGAGGTTACGACAAATTTGAAGTTCGATCATGTTACTGATTCCTCTATAAACCTCCTCATCTTCATCATAGTAATGAACATAATCAAAGCTAGTATGGATTTGTCTGCAATGTTCTGCAGCCTTGTTCCGCCTACCATTTCTATGGAAGGACATTTCCCCAAAGTGAAGGCCTTTTAACTCCTAGATGAAATCTTCAACAGATGCAACCTTTGAGAACTTATAGGCTCCGACATAGAAAGGAAAAGGATGAAAAGAAGCATTTTTTTCCCTATTCAAGGATTCGCCAACTCCATCTAGGAAAACATGCATGACTACCTCCTTTAGGACTATGTAATCAGTAGCATACATGGGCAATATATATGGTGGTTTGGAGCCTCCATACATTCTTATATAAGTACCTTCCTCTTAAAATTAGAAGTCACCATAGTTCTCCATAATTTCCATGGCATTCTCCGATAAGCAATTGGGCTCTTCATTAAACATTAGCTCATACAAAGGTATGATGAATTCTTCATAGATGAGCTTGTAGTGCATCTTGTAATTCTAGACCCAAAGCATTTTATAAGCAGTGTACCTTGGGGTGTTGGCCTGATCCCAAACGCAACCTAACTTTGGGAAAGGAAGCTTTGACAGAATACAGTCTATGAGATAGGAGGCCATGTAAAATTCTAACTTCTTCAGGGCCAGTCCTTCTTTGGCCGCGGCTATGGTGAACACAAGACTGTCTCAGAGGATAGTTTCCCAATTAAAGACCGTTCCCTTTAATTCAACATAATGAATTATGGGAGCCCATTGTATCCTGTAAATGGTTCCGTCAGGCATGCCAAAAATTCTTCTTAACATAAGGGCGATCATCCGGAAAGGGGGTCTCAGGTTTTGGACCTCATATTCATCAATGTCCCTTTTCCTTAGCTGCTTTCCTATAATTAACAGTCTCTTAGCCATTTCAAAATTGTCTGTTTGGAGCTGCCCCAACCATTTGTCGTTCAATGGTTGCTGAGGACGTGGTAACTTGTAAGCTGCTGCAATGTAGGATGGGTGAAATGAGGCAAAAGCCTCTCTATTGCTATCAGATAACACTCTTGATTCAAGGTATGCATGCTCCAGAATCCATCTAATCACTTCTGAGCAAGGAAAGAGCTCAGGACATGTGGAAGCTTTAGATATACCAGAGCTTCTGATGTTTTGGTAGATATGCTCTTCTTCCAAGAGAGCTCCGGGGATATCTTGGTCTCTTAACATGCGGTATACGTCTCCCCACTTGACTTCAGGAGGAACTCCTGTGACAGACTTGGTATCCTCGAACAAAGTTTCAACTCTTGGTTCCTATAATTCTGGCTCGGTCATCTTAGCCTTCATTTTGCTACCCTTCGGCATCATGGCTTAAACCTATCCAACGACCATGCATGATCAAACATAAGATTGCAAAATATTACACATAAAAACATGGCTCAAGATTATTTCATAGATATAACAGATATACAAAAAAAACATAATTAAGATTCTACTAGAAACAAACATCGTTCTCCTCCTTAGGATGATACGCCGGGTTGGGGAGAAGGCTAGTGGTTTTAGAATGAGACGTGGCTTGATACTTCCTTAAAGCGAAAAGAATGAGTGAGGTGACAGGTAAATGCTACTCAGGGGATTGAGTCACTGCAAGTTTAAGGGACTTAGGAGTGGTTTGCAAGTGTCGATGGCTATAAGCTTTACGCTTGAGAATGGCCTAAACAACAAAACAAAATGACTACGGGCCATGGAACCGGTGTGGTGATAGCAATGCCTAGATTGACTTGATTGTAACAGCTAAAAAAAATACAAAGGAGATGATAGAGTCCACCTACCTGGAAGAGAGCGGTTGGTATGGATGGAGGTGACTGTGTGAGGCACCTGCAACAATCACTTAATGAAAATATGCGAAATAGCAGAAATGACAGAACTCAGAATCACTTTATATTGATCACAGGCCACTTCGAGGGGGCAACCTCCTTTGAGCAAGCTCAATACAAATAACTTCACGGTGCCTTCATAGGTCTCAACACACACTTATATACTAATTCTAGGCGCCAATACTATGGGTCGAAACCATGGGCCGTTACAAACTATGGATCAACAATACTACGGGCGACTTACAAAGCATATGCGCCAACAACAATAACACAAACTATTGATCAACAAATACTACGGGACGACTTAAAAAGCATATGCGTCCAATAACAACATACTAACAAAGTAAAGACATGGGTTCCTAACATCCCCTCCCCCTTGAAAAAAAGCTTTGTCCTCAAAGCTTTAGATGTGGAAATTGTTGTTGAATCTGAAGGAGTGGTTCCCATGTAGCATCCTCTGGTTGCATGCCGTGCCACTGAATTAAGACCTCTGTGATAGAGCGAGAGCGAAGTTGACGCGTGCACCGATTGAGGATGGCCTCTGGCTCCAAAAGGATGGATCCTTCATTATCCAGTTCGGGTAAAATCGTTTGGCCGCTGATGTTGGTGCCAATAACTTTCTTCAGACAAGAGACATGAAAGACTGGATGAATGCGGGAAGAAGGAGGAAGTTCCAATTTATAAGCGACGGACCCAATCTTCTGAAGAATCCGATATGGCCCATAGAACTTTGGAGCGAGCTTATGACGTCCTTTGAGTTTCAAGGAGGATTGTTTGTACGGCTGGAGATGAAGAAAAACCATATCGCCGACTTGAAAGGTGCGCTCTGAACGGTGCTGATCAGCTTGTTGCTTCATGCGATTCCTTTCCATGTAAAGATTGTCCCGCAAAATGCGAAGAATCTGATCTCGGTTGCGAAGGAACCTGTCAACTTCCTGAACTGGTGAACTGGTGGGGGTGTATGGAAGAAGAGCTGGAGGTGCCTGACCATAGACTGCTTCATATGGGGTCATTTTGGAGGCAGTGTGGTAAGAGGTATTGTACCACCATTCAGCGAGAGGAAGCCACTTTGCCCACTGATGTTGTTGTTCCGAGGTGAAGCAACGAAGATAAGTTTCCAAGCATTTATTAACAATTTCAGTCTGATCATCTGTTTGTGGGTGATACCCTGAACTCATCTTCAGTTTGGTGCCAGTGTGGCGAAATAGTTCTGTCCAAAAATGACTAGTGAAAGTCGCATCATGATCCGAGACAATGGAAGAAGGGATGCCATGAAGACGAAAGATCTGGTCCATAAAAATTTGAGCGACGGAGGAGGCTGTATAGGGATGGTTGAGAGCACAAAAATGACTATATTTGGAGAGACGATCAACCACAACGAGAATCACTGTCTTTCCGCCAGATTTAGGGAGCCCTTCGATGAAATCCATAGAAATATCTGTCCAAATCCGTGTAGGTATGGGAAAGGGGTCAAGCAATCCTGGAAGGAGTGTTGTTTCACCCTTATTGCGCTGGCAGGTATCACATTCGGCCACCATCTGTTGAATTGTCCTTTTCATGCCCTGCCAAAAGAAGTTACGCCGTGCTCGTTCATATGTTTTGAGGAACCCAGAGTGCCCGGCTGATGGAGAAGCATGGAGTTCATAGAAGACAGCCTGTTGAAGATCTGTGCTCTGGGGAAGCACCAGACGACCCTTGTATCGCAGAGAAGCACCATCCCAAGAGTAATGTGGGACCGTAGAAGGATTGTTGGTCAAGCACTGGATGATCTGAGATAAGGAAGAGTCATTGACATAACCTTGTTGAACAGATTGCAACCAATGTGGAACAGGCATAGAAATAGCTGAAAGAGAACCTTGGGCATCAAATGTACGAGAAAGAGCATCTGCCACAATATTGTCTTTACCCTTCTTGTAAGTGATCTCATAGTCATAACCCATGAGTTTGCTAACCCATTTCTGTTGTGTCGGGGAGGAGACACGCTGGTCCAAGAAATATTTCGAACTCTTGTGATCAGTCTTGATGCAGAAATGATTCCCTAATAGGTATGGACGCCACTTTTGTACTGCATGCAAAATAGCCATCATTTCCTTCTCATAGGTAGAGGCAGCTAAATTCTTACCTGAAAGGGCTTTGCTGGTGAATGCAATGGGGTGTTCATCTTGACGGAGAACAGCACCAAGTCCATTGCCGCAAGCATCACTCTCAATAGTGAAGGGCTTGGAAAAATCGGGCATAGCTAGCACAGGTGTAGTACGCATAGCTTGTTTTAGTTTGTCAAATGCACACTGAGTAGCAGGTGTCCATGTAAAAGCATATTTTTTCAATAGGGCAGTTAATGGAGCTGCAATCTTCCCATAATCCTTGACAAACTTGCGGTAGTAGCCAGTCAACCCCAAAAAACCACGAAGGCTCTTGAGTGTCTGAGGATGTGGCCAATTGTTCATGGCATCGATTTTGGCAGGATCCACGCGAACCCCTTGTGCTGAGATAATGTGCCCGAGATACTCAACTTCCTTCTGTCCAAAAACACATTTAGACTGCTTGGCATGGAGATGATGGTCAGAGAAAAGTTGCAGGACAAGATCCAGATGCTGGAGATGTTCATCCCATGTTTTACTGTAGATGAGGATATCATCAAAGAATACCAGAATGAATTTCCGCAAGTAGGGTCGAAATATTTTATTCATTAAGGCCTGGAATGTGGAAGGAGCATTAGTGAGGCCAAAGGGCATGACCAAAAACTCATAATGTCCATCATGTGTGCGGAAAGCTGTTTTAGGAATATCCTCCTCATGAACCCGAATTTGATGATACTCAGAACGAAGATCCAACTTGGAGAAAAAGTGAGCCCCATGAAGCTCATCAAGAAGCTCATCAACAACAGGAATTGGAAACTTATCCTTGATGGTGAGGTGATTAAGTGCTCAGAAGTCAATGCAGAGGCGCCATGACCCATCTTTTTTGCGGACAAGAATAACTGGAGAAGAAAAGGAACTAGTGCTTGGGCGAATAATACCTTGCTTCAATAAATCCCGCACGAGCATTTCAATCTCTGTTTTTTGGTGAAATGGGTAGCGATAGGGCCTGATGTTGGGAGGAATGCTGCCGGGAAGGAGCTGAATACGATGGTCTTCCGGCCTAGAAGGTGGTAATCCCACTGGTTTAGAAAAGACACCTGTATATCGATTCAGAATTTGTTGTAGATCCAAAGGAGCAGTGGAGACCGCGGATGGTTGCATCTGGATGGAACTGATCTGAGCGATGACACCATGTGAACTCTTCTTGAGGAGTTTCTCCATGCGATGTGAACTGATGATGCTGAGAGAACCTGGTTGTAATCCTGTCAATGTGTGTTTGTTGCCATTGAGGGAAAACTGCATCCAAAGTTCGGCAAAATCCCATAAGATAGGGCCGAGTGTGCGTAGCCATTGAGCGCCCAAAACCACATCACATCCGCCTAAGGGCAAGGCAAACATGTCAGAGCACAGGATATAATATCCCATAGAGATACGCACATTTCGACACTTCCCTTTGAAAGGTAAGGTGCCCCCATTGGCAATCATGACTTCAAAGTTGGAGCAAGGATGGATAAAACAATCAGCTTGTTTGGCGATCTGAGGGTCAATGAAATTATGAGTGCTACCAGAATCAATGAGGATTGTAAGAGGAAGCTTCTTGAAGTAACCCCTGACCCGCATTGTTTGGGGGGCGGTGATTCCAGCTAAAGCATGGAGAGATATCTCTGGCTGGTCATCCTGAGATGGAGGGTCAATAGGCGGTTCCTGAATGTTGACCGGAGCATCCAGTGTTTCTGGATCTTCGTCACCCATTTCAGAGGCAGGCGGAGACTCCACATCCAGGAGATAGAGCTTTTGCTGAACACATCAATGTCCCCGAGTGAATTTCTCATCACAATTATAGCAAAGCCCCTTTTCTCTGCGTGCTTGCATCTCTGCTTCAGACAAACGCTTGATAGGAGTCGGTCGAGGAGCCTGCGGTATAGGTAGTCGCTGAGAACCCATATTTCTGAAGGGAACAAAAGTGGGCTTGGAGCATTGCTGGGCTGCAATCTTGTCTTCTGCCAACTTAGCCAACCCGAGTGCTTCCATCATTGTGTTGGGACAGAACGTTTTGACCTCAGAGCGAATGGCATCCTTTAGACCACTGATGAAACAACTCCGGTAAAATTCATCAGTCAATCCTTCGGTGTGGTTGGCTAGATTCTCAAATTCGGTTTGATACTCTCTCACAGTGCCAGTTTGGCGAAGTTTAGTGAGGGCTCCTGTGAATTCATCAAAAGCACTAGGACCAAATCGTTGCAAAAGGAGCTGACAAAAGTCTAACCAGTTGGGCTCTGGATGAGCCTTGATGTACCAACGATACCATTGAAGAGCTTCCTGTTCCAAATGAAAGGATTCCAACGGAACTTTGTTGACATCAAAAGTATTATGCAGACTGAAATACTGTTCTGCACGATAGATCCATCCAGTTGGATCGGTACCATTAAAGCGAGGAAAATCAAGCTTCAGACCACAGAAATTGCTGGAAGAAGAGAACCCATTGTCTACTGAAGACTCGGACTGCCGTTTGTTGTTCATAGCTGAATGTTCAAGATGGAGACCAAGAAATTTTTCATCCAGATCCTGGAGTTTGGCTTGGATGGCTGCAAGTGCTTCCTCCATGGTTTTTGCTCCTGCATGGGTGACAACCATAACCGGGATTTTTATTTTTTATTTTTTTTTATTTGGGTAGGAAAACAAAAACAGGAACTACTTCAGTAAGGGAAAATTTGGATTTGGGAAAAAATCAGAATGGTAATTGGGGTTTGACTAGGTTTTGGACACTGTTGGATAGACAGGGAGGCAAAAATGAGGATTTCAGAAGCGGGGTGAAAGAATGGGAAAATTGGGCAGAGGGGAACAAAGAAGAAGAATTCAGAAAGGAACTCTGTGGTAAAATTTGAGGGTGATTGGGTGAAATCTGAGGAAGTTATGGCAAACCCTAAAAATAGACAAATGTGGGATTTCGGGCTGTAGGAAGGGGAACTGAGGATAGGGTCGTCAGGGATGAAATATGCAGAATGGAATGACAGGGGTTCCCTGAAAATTTCAAGGGAAACAGAGGTAAAACAAGGGAGATATGGAGAAAAAACTGTTTTTTTTTTTTTTTTTTTTTTTTTTTTTTTTTTTTTTTTTTCAACAGACTGGAGCGGCTACGGCTCAGAAGGAATCTGGAACAACGCCGACCAGCTGGATCTGGAACGGCTTGCAAAATGGATCTGAAACGACGCAGCAGTGATCGACAATAGTTCAAACTGAAAGTAGATATGGACCCCAGGTATGTGCGGCTTCCTAACAGTTCAAGGTTTTTACTCGGCCACCAATGTTGTCTGACGGCTTGCGTATTGGGGCAGTACCCCTCACTCCACGGCTCAGGTAAAACTGATAACCGCTTTGCCACAAACGACAACTCTTGGTTTACCTCACGGGTGGGAACTAGTCAATCAGGTAGGGGTCGTTGCCCTTTTCGCTGGCAGGTCCTCTCAATGGGCCAGCTACTTCGGGGTTCCTGTGGTACTCCTCACAATGAGTTTTAGGGCTTATGCCCAAGTACTTCCCACAGTTAAGCGGATAGGGATTATTCCCAAATCCGAACCTGCAACAGATGCGAAAAAAAATTTGGCAGAAATTTCACCCAGCGAGCCCAAGAAAGTGCTCTGATACCAGATGTGAGGCACCTGCAACAATCACTTAATGAAAATATGCGAAATAGCAGAAATGACAGAACTCAGAATCACTTTATATTGATCGCGGGCCACTTCGAGGGGGCAACCTCCTTTGAGCAAGCTCAATACAAATAACTTCACGGTGCCTTCATAGGTCTCAACACACACTTATATACTAATTCTAGGCGCCAATACTATGGGTCGAAACCATGGGCCGTTACAAACTATGGATCAACAATACTATGGGCGACTTACAAAGCATATGCGCCAACAACAATAACACAAACTATTGATCAACAAATACTACGGGACGACTTACAAAGCATATGCGTCCAATAACAACATACTAACAAAGTAAAGACATGGGTTCCTAACAGACTGTGCTGCAACGGGCGCCGAGTTGTTGTGGCTTAATGCACTCCTCAAATGGGGTTCTCAAATGCACGAAAATTCTACCAATCAAAACACTAAAACCACCTAAACCCTATATATAAAGGTTGGCACGTGCAGGCATTCAATTGGGTTGGTGGGGTTTTAAAGCGAGTACGGAAGGGTCTTTTCGGCACATTTGGCGTTAAATGTGACCACCAAAAATGGAAGGAAATGGCGAGTTCGCCCGACAGTTTGCGGCGACAACTTGCTAGTTTCAAGTGACGTTGCGGATGAAAATATTGAGTCTGGCCGCCTGTTGCGGTGAGACTTCACAAGTTGATCTGACGGTTTACAGCTTTGGGCCTTAGTAAAATACGTGCGCCCATTGCGGCGAGACTATGGAAGTTGTTCCGGTGTTGCGGCGGAACTTGGCAAGTTCACCCGACGTTGTGGCGGAACTTGCTGAGTTCGCCCGAAAAAAAATGGTTTCATGCCTTAGCATAAAGAAATATTCGCCTGTTGTGACAAGAATTTGTTAGTCGTCCGCCGTTGCAGCGAGACTCGCCGAGTTCGTCCATCGTTCGGGTGAACTTGGTGAGTTTGTCTGAAACGCGCGAGCTCAAAAACTTAACGAAAAAATGGGGCGTCCATTGTGTAGAAACTTCATGATTCCTTCCGCCGTTGTGGTGGAACTTGTTGAGTTTGTCCGCCATTGTGGGTGAAAAGATGGAGTTTGGCTGCTATGTCGGATGGAAAAGTTGAGTTTGACTTAGAAGAAAAAGATAAACAAACTCAAAAAAATTACTCCTATGGAATAAACTAAGTACAAAAAACATTCTAGGGAATGTTTTAGCTCCTAAGTAAACTTTTCTAAAAAAGTAAGAAGAAGGGGCCCCAATATTTACAAAAATTTTGGGGGGATGTTGCAACAACAACACATGCCTATGCAGTCTATAAGTCGGTAAAACACTATAGACCCTATCTTTTGAAATCTCAGACTAAGGTTATTGTCGCTTATGCAGCCATCAGGAATGTTCTGATCCAAAAGGAGTTGGGTGAAAAACGTGCTCACTGGATGACATCTCTTCAGGAGTACGACCTAGAGATCAAACCTCCTAAAATTGTAAAAGGCCAAGGTTTGTGCTTACTTACTACTCATTCCAACGACCTTGTACAACAACAACTCGAGTGGGATCAAGAAGAAAGTACATCAGAAATTTCTGTAAATATTATTTCTTCACCAACATCCGAATGGTATGATGACATCAAGTTTTTTCTAACACATGGGTTTTCTCCCGAAACCCTTGATTTTAAAAAGAAAAGGGCTTTAAGCCTAAAGGATGCACCATATCAGTTTATTGATGGTGTACTTTTTAGGAAAAACTATGATGGTGTGTTTCTTAGATGTTTGGAGAAGACTAAAACTGACAATATTTTGTTGTAATTTCATGCAGGACTTGCCAGAGGACACTTCTTAGGGGAAACTACTATCCACAAGATCCTAAGAGTAGGATATTACTGGCCAACTTTATTCAGAGATGCATATGCTTGTGCTAGGAAATGTGAAGCATGTGAAAAATGTGCTGGAAAAGTCAAGAAGCCTGCATTTTCCCTTCAGCCAGCCACTGTCCAGTTTCCATTTCAACAATGGGGCATGGATTTCATTGGTATTATTACCCCTTCCTCCTCCTTGCAACATAGATACATCATGACGACCACAAAATAATTAACTAGGTGGGTAGAGGCAGTTCCTCTTACGTTTTCCAACACAAATTCAGTGATATCCTTTCTCGAGAGTCATATAGTCACCAGGTTCGGGGCACCCGAGTTTTTGGTTTTTGACAATGCTTCCTATTTCTCCTTTATTGACCTTACCCAGTATGCCCTTGAAAAAGGGACCAAACTTAAATATTATACCAACTATTATCCACAAGGAAATGGACTGGCTGGGTCTTCCAATAAAAACCTGATTAACATATTAAAGAAGACTATAGCCACCCATCATAATAATTGGCACACCCAACTTTATAATTCTCTTTGGGCAGACCGTGTCACCCCAAAAGCCACCATTGGAAATTCCCCTTACTGTTTTTTTTACGGTAAGGATTCCATCTTACCATCTAATCTTATGATTCCTTCATTACAATTAGCTCACTCAATACAAGAGGATGATTCTTCCCCCCTTCAACAAAGAATTGACACATTGCTTAAGTTGGAAGAGGATAGGGAGGAATCCAAGAATAAGCTATATCAACACCAACAACTAGTGAAGAGATGGTTTGATGAGAAGTCCTCAACTGATAGGGATTTCACAGTGGGAGATTTGGTTTTAAAATGGGATAAACAACATAGAGATAAGAATGACTATACCAAATTTCAACACTTATGGATAAGACCATTCATTATTACAGAAAAGCTTGGTCCTAGTACTATTCGGTTACAAACACTGGAAGGTGTCTCTGAAACCTATCCAGTTAATGTTCAGCTGCTCAAGAAGTATTTCCTTTAGAGGAGCATTTGGCTTATCTATACATAGGTGTGGTTTGTTTTTCTTTTCTTTCTCTGCTTTGTTTGTTTTTCTTTTCAAATTTTGGTTTTCTTTTGAATCATAATAATGTCAACACAGTTGGAAAAGGCTACTGATCAATGTATCCCAGATCGATCCAGTCTGAAGTTTTGGGGTGGCCATGTCAGATTTACTTTACTCAGTCTATATCTGAAAATGTCTTTTCATGAAATGTAACAGCCAATATTTTGCAGAGCTTTAATTGATACTTTCCCACCTTAATCACCATATTTATAGATGTTTCATTTTGTTAATTGAAGTTATAGAGGTGATTAGGTTTTTCTTACCTTATGTTCCATTAGTGATTGGCAGCAAATCTTTATAGCCTGGTCAACCTTTATCTGTTTTGGATCCCATCATGATCACCTTGAAATTAAATGCATTTTAATAATTGTAAATTGCAATATGGGGGGTATTATTACAAGCCAACCCATTACGTTCATAGATGCTTAGTGGAATGACATCTCCACATCTGGTTACCAATCTAGGGAGGCGACTTTCAGATGCTGCTGGAAGGTGGAAGATCCTATCACAGGTCGGTCCATTCATAATCCATAAGCATCAGTGAGTAACATTGCTAGAATATGGTCACCAAGCATCTGGAATAGTTGTGAGTTTGTTCTAAGGTTTATCACAAACTGCCCTCTCATGTTTGCATAATGGTTTAAGGATTACCTCTTTACTTCTAGGCTGCCTTTTTCAAATAGACATCATCATTAATTAATTTTGGATGGGAACATATCAATCATATGGATTTAAATCTATTGTTTGGTTGTGTTTTTATGATTTTTTTTTTAAATTGCAGGCTGAAATATCTTTTATGCTGGCATATTTCTCCCTCATAACTAAGGATTAAGTTCATAGAGATAACTGCTTCGCCCAGCTAGTCGCCATTTGTTGTAGGCACAACAGATCCCATTTTCATCAATTAAAATGGGAGCCCCACTACCATTTTTGAAGGTAATTTGGAATTCCTTTTACTCATTTTTGGGATATTTTTTATTGTTGTATTTGTCTTTTCTTATTCCCATGCTTTGAATTGAATAAAATTTTCCAAAAAAATCTTTCCTTAGTGCGTTTTGAAAATTGCGGAAAACTTGTTTTTTTTTAAATTACATCCTTTCCGCAACCTTCGATCCGCAATCCGTAATGCGGATTGCAGAAGTCATAAATTTCCGGAAAATAAATTTTTCTTTTCTGCAATATGCAAGATTGCGGATGTCGGGAAACCTTATTCAATAAAAAACTTTTGCTTCTGCAACCCGCAACCTACATTGCGGATTGCAGAATGCGGAAGCCATTTAAGTTCAATAAAATAGAATTTTCTTTTCCGCAACCCGCAACCCTCAAATTGCAGAAAACACTTTGTCATTGTGAAAAACATTTTTCGTTTCTGCAACCCACAACCTGCATTGCAGATTGCGGAAATCAGAAACCTCAATAAGAAAAAGCGAGATGTAAATCCACAACTCACAATCCACTTTTCCATTTGCGGATTGCAAAAATACAAAAAGACTTAAAAATTCAAACTTGCACATCCGCAATCCACAAACCGCATTGTGGATTGCGGATTGCGGAAACTAAAATCAAAATTACAAAATTTGTTTCCGCATCTCCTTTTTCGCTTTACATCTTTTAATCTTAGCCATTGATTTCCTTTGAATTCTACAATCTAGATTTATTTCACCGTTGCTTAAATATTCCAAATTTCTATCATTCTTCTACCATTTTCGAATTTGCAAATTCCACATAGGCGAAGAATTTACTGCGGATTTCTTACCAGTTCTCCCAATTTACATTTGTCTTCAGCTTAGGTTGGTTTCTAACACCTTTTATATGGTTTTTCTGATAATTTAAGGTTCAAATAATTCATATTAATCGTTTTTTGCTTATTTATTAGATTTCTTCAAACTTTCCCCAAACATGTCGATAATTACCTGTTCGAAAACTGCCTTAAGGGAACTAAAAAATGAAGACCCAAACAATGGAATTATTTATGATACGAGGGGAAGAGTGTCTGAAACTCTTCACCTGGATTGGTCCTGTATATATTCCATCTTTGACAATGATGAACTTTCAGAAATACAACAAAACTAGTCCTTTTACAAGAAAATTAGCCACTCCCAATTACATGTCGTTGCGGCCAAGCCGACCCTTATGCCTTATACCGATGCCATTAAATGTATTATAGATCATGCTAGCCCTCATGACCGTTCTTTCAATGACAAGTCTGGGGCACAATTAACTTCCTTTCAACCTAAAGCCTTTACTAGGGCTTATTCCCTAAGACATCCCAACCAGTTGCTCAATGCCAAATTCCTGGACACCGCCAGAACCCAATTCAACTTTTATGAGATGCTTAAGTCTTGGATGAATAGCCCGATAAGATTCACACCAAAGGCTGATAAATCTTACTCTACCTCCTAGTTCAAAGAGCCGTTCTCTTTACCGGAAGCCATTCTTTGCAGATTGTATGGGTTACCGGATTGTTCTGTATTCAAGGCTGAATGGGAACCCCTTTCTCATCATGTACTCACTATAGGGGAGTCCTTTAATTGGGCTCAAATCCTATCAGTGGAGATTAAGTCATCTATTGAGAAATACCAGAAGACTCCTGCCTCTAGAAAGTGTCCATTATTTTATTCAGCATACATCATGGATATCTTCTGTTCTACTTTTTAGTTTCCTTCCATGGGATGGAACTAGACCTTGTCCGCACCTCCTGTGCATATCTAATTCTCTGCATTATGGGAAGGAAATTTCATGCCTATGATATATGATATTTTTGATCATTTTATTGGTACAATTCATTTGATGATTTTTAAGGAGAATGCTCCCACTTTCTCCGAATATGCTAAGGCACTAGTCTCTACCATGGGGAACTGGTACATAGGAGAGTACTTTTCTTATGTCAAAATTTGGGGTGGCAATACTGCGCATCTTTTACCCAGAATTGTGCCAGATAGACTGTTGTTGGAAGAGATTTCTTTTCATATTGTCACTGATGGTGTATTTCCCAAACTCACAGGAGCCAAAAGAAGAGGGTCGCCCAAGTTCCCACTTCATCTTGGGCCTTTGACAATTCAGAATTCAACTCATGCTAGGCTACTTGGAAAGAAAATTGTTGCTATTAAGCTTGGGAAATATCCAAAGAGGATGCATGATCCCAAGGCATTTCCGGTTAATCATTTTTCATAGGAGAACATGAAGAATGAATATGCCCACCAGACTGAACCAAATGATTCTATCTACCAGGGTGCTAAATCTTTTTCTGAAGCCATGAATATACTTGCTTCTAAGGAAGAGAAAAGTTTCATTTTTCAGTATTAGCAAGAGCTCAAGAGTAAGGTCTTGAAGTACAGAAAAATGGAATTTTCACTTGATGATAAAGTTCAGAAAGACAGTGCAGAAAAAGAAGCCCAAAAAGAAAAGGCTCCATGATGCTGACCTACCATGCTGATGACAAGGGAAAATCCCTTGTTGATGACACATCGCAGCCCAAGGCTTTGGAAAATCTCAATGCTCTGATTCAGTCAGCTGTTGAGATGAAAAAAGAATTGGCAACACTAATTTCAATTGTGGAAACTCAAACTGTTGCTGCAGTCGCTCCACCAAAGAAGAAAAAGGTTGAAAATCCTATGCCCAAGGTAACCATGCTTAACCTAGAAGAAAGTGATGAGGATGAGGAAACTCTTCCCTCTAAATTTTCATGTTCTGTTTCCTTTTCTGACACTTTCCCTGAAATTATTTATGTCACTTCAACTTATTCTAACCCCTTGGAAGACATGAATGTTGATACCTTTGTTCCTGACCTTCATATACCAGAGGTTATCATTGCCGTAGTTGCAATATCCCCTACATCATTAGATATCCCAATCATTTCATCTTCCCTCTCGTTCTTTGATATCATAACTCCTATACTCACAAAAATTGAACCACTGCTAACCCCTGTGGTGACTTCAAAAGAGCCAGTTATGATCCCAATTTTTGTTTCACTTACATAGGATGTTGAAACCCAACTTCCCACCATATCTGTAGATTCACTTGTCATTCCAATCTCTGTTTCACTTCCAGAACCACCTATCATTCCAATATCTATTGCACTCCTAGAGGTCATGTCTCCACCTTCCACTTCCTTTTCCTTACCATCAGTTTCCAACACCATTTCACCCTCCATCTCCACCACTCAAATAAACATCCCAATCCCAACTTCTGTTGTTTCCTATACTCCACCTTTAGTTTCAACTTCTGGTATATCAACATCAACAGTGGACATATTGGCAGACTTTGGGGAGGATTTTGTAGTTTCTTTGGGAGAATACTTCTACAAGAAATCTGAGAAGGCTGTGGTGAAAATAGGAGCTAAGAGACAAAGAGGTGGGACTGTTATGCAAGGCGATGTTCCCAACTAGGTTGTATGGAAGAAAACATCTACCGATGCCCAACAAGAAGCACTAGAAACTGCATCAGCAATGGGAGCCTTTGCAGGGGCTAGTTATGATTCAGTCACCACATTAAATCAAGAAATTGAGGCTAGGAAATAAGAATTGAAGAAGCTCAAGCAGGAGCAGTCTGAAGCGAAGGAACAACATGAATCTCAACTTCAAGAGTTGAGAAATGAGCATGATAGTCAATTGAGAGACCTATAGGCACAAAATGAATCTCTCCAACAAAAAATACAACAAGCACAGCTGCTGAACATTCGCTATGCTGAGAAGATCATATTACTTGAGCAGCAGCTGAAGGATTCAGTGACTAAGGCATCGACCCTCTCCTTCTCTATATTTTCCAAGGAAGAGTTCAAGGAGTTAGCCCTTAAAATCAATGAAGATCAAAATGAACTCTTGAATGAACTATTTGAGTCCTTGAATGACATACAGGAGACACACAATGTCTTTTAGCGACATTTTGTTATTTTGGAACAACATAATGATAGAAGGGAAGAAGAAACCAAACCCATAGAAGATGTGAATGACTGGAAGAAATACATTAAGGACAAGCCTGGAGATGTTCCTGTTGTGGACAATTTCAAGTTCAGAAGAATTAGAATCTCTTTAAGTGCATGTGATCATGATTGTGAATCAATTGAGGAAACAATCCAGAAAGCACAAACAGTGTGTGGAAAGAGATGGTATGCTATCGATAACATAATGGTATGTTCGGGTACACAGGGTACTCCCAAAAGACCGAACACCTAGAGAAAACACTTCACACAAACAAATCACAGATCGATACATCGATGTTTTGATGTGGTTTAAACACTCGTGAGGGAAACACTCCACGGCCCCGGCCAAATAGCTTCTATGGGACAGCTTATTATGCAAAGAAAGAAAGTTACAAATGAGCTTCTCATAATCGATCAACTTTCCATTGACCCTCCATGCTCTTTAAATAGAGATCATGGAAAAATTGGGTTTTAATCCATGGATCAAGGGTAGGTATGATCTAAGAGAAGTTGATCCATCGGATCACTCTATGTCGGGAACACATCGTGACCGTCGGATTAAGTATTTACAAATGCATACTAAAGAAACACACTTTTCCTAACGGATATATTACACAATTTGATCTTAATTAACTCCTAAGTGCCTAAATATCCTAACATCCCCCCTTAAGAACAACTTGGGATAGGATTGAAGGATTTACAAAATTGACACTATTAGGATAAGGAAGGAGGCATTAGAGCCTATCCCCTCTTAATGTCAAGTTCCTGAACTCCTAACATAGATTGAAGTTTAGAAAACTTCGCTTCTGCAAGAGACTTGGTGAAGATGTCTGCAACTTGATCATCTGTAGGACAAAACAGTACTTCAAGAACACGATCATGAACAAGATTTCTGATGAAGTGCATATGAATCTCAATGTGTTTGCTGCGTTGATGTAGGACTAGATCTTTGGCAAGCTTGATGGCACTTTGATTGTCGCACCAAAGTGGAGTAGGTTGCTGCTATTCGAATCCAAACTCTGAAAGGATCTGTCGAAGCCATAAAGATTCCTGACTGGAATTAACTGCGGCTCGATATTTTGCCTCTGCTGAAGAAAGAGAAAGAGCTTGTTGTTTCTTACAAGCCTAAGTAATAGGCCCAGATCCCAGACTGAAAATATAACTTGCAGTAGACTTTCGATCATTAGGATCACCGGCCCAATCTGAATCAGTGAAACCAACCAACAAAGGTTTCCCCCCTATACTGTAATGAATCTCGAACTGAATTGTACCTCGAATATATCAAAGTATTCTTTTAGCTGCTTTACAGTGACTTTCATGAGGTGTTTGCATATAACGGGAAACATGACCAACGGCAAAGGAAAGGTCAGGACGAGAATGATTCAAGTATAAGAGACTACCAACAAGCTGACGATACAAGATGGCATCTACTTCAGGTGAAGGAAAAGTGGCAGAAAGTTTGACTCTGGACTAGAAGGGAGAAGGGGCTGGTGTACAATCTTCCATGTGAAAGTAGCGAAGGTCACAAGCATACTTAGACTGAGAAAGAAAGATTCCTTCTTTGGTTTGCAGGACTTGGAGACCAAGAAAATAATGCAAATGTCCTAAGTCTGACATTTCAAAATTTTGCTTAAGACTGGATTTCACATGGGTTCTAAGCTTAGGGTCACTACCAGTAAGAATAAGGTCATCAACATAGAGAACAAGTGTTATACCTCAATATTACACATTATGTATTAGTGTCGCATCCTTGCACTAGCGACCTAAATGACAGTTTCCCTTAAAGATTATCTGAACATCCAGAATGAAAACCATTGACTGAACACTGAAAGCAAACACTTTTTTTGCCATCTTCCAACCCAACTTAGCCCTGTTTGTGAGCACTATCGCTCCCTGCACATCTATAGGGGCGCGGTAGTCAGCACTACCACGTGTTGCTCCTTCTCTGGGGTGCGGTACTACCGCGCTATGCTCAGTGTTAGGGGCGCAGTAGTCCAAAATTAGCCTTTTTGCCTTGGATTTTGGGATCTCAACCTTCGAGGAGATTTTATTGGGATTACCATTTTTGGTTCGATCCTAACTCCTTCCTTGTTTAGCTGGCCTGATCCACTAAACCCTCCATACATCCACACTTCTCTCTTGTTGGTTAACCTTCCCATGTGCTATAAGAGAGAAGCTTTCCATGGGCCAAAGGGAGGACTTTTGGGGCATCAAATCTATGATCTTCAAACTTCTGCAGAGATAGCTAGAGGAAGCACTTGGAGCTGGAGGATTGGCTTGGGTATCAAGCAACCTTTGTAAGCACTCTTCAAGTTTGTAATAAAAGATAACTTGTCTTGTTTTTCCCATTTCATGTGTATTGTATAAATATTTGATATGAAATGTATCTAGTTTAGATTTGAACTTAATCTTTGCTTCAAGGTATTTGGAAGCTTGCATGCTTGTCCTTTGTTTGATTTCAATAGGTTCTACATTGGAGCTTCAGGATCAAGAGATAGAAGTGGGACAAATGTCGAACTGGAAGGTGAGTTAAGTCTTTCATCTCTTCTGAATGCATTTAATCTTGTTGTGAAGATTAGTTCAGAAACTCAAGGTAGAATTTGTTTCCTTTTTGTCTTAGCATAGAGTCAGTGCATCCTACTTTATCCTAAGAGAGTTTCTACTTATCCGTAGGGAGAAATTTCTACAACAAAAAATGGCGACTCCGCTGGGGACTTGAATCCATTTTCTTTGCTTGTGAAGTTTGCTTTCAATTTCACTCATTGATTGTAAGAATTGGGTTCTTTCACCCTCATTCACTTCCCTGTTCTCTGCATTAGAATTCTGTTACAGATTAGTAAGTCCTCTGGGTTGGAAAACCCTTGAAAAGTTAAAATCTTTTGTCAAAATTCTGCCTATTTCCCTCTATTCACACACTACCGCGCCCCCGTAACTGCCTACAGAGCGGTAGTACCGCGCCTTAACCACTGTCTAGAGCGCGGTAGTCCAGCAGTACCGCGCCTTAACCATTGTTTAAAGCGCGGTATTCTAGCATTACCGCCCCTTAAGCGCTGTCTAGAGCACAGTAGTCTATCAGTACCGCTCCTAGGTGGTCTGCAGGCCCGCAGTAGTTCCTAGAAAGTGTGTTTATTTGGTTTGTTTGGTTATTTTTGGGTCTTTTTGATATTTGGATCCATGTTGGCCCTTTGAGTAAACACTAGTGTTTTGCTTGCATTTTAAAGCGAAATGGGTTCTATTTTTGAAAAAAAAATTCCCCCTCATGGCCGGGGGGGGCATGAATCGTGCATCCTACAGTCGTTTTGACCCATATTAAGGTTTAGAGATCATTTTTTGGTTTGGTGTGTTTGGATTTCTTGGCATATTATTTCCTTTACATCATATCTAATGATTGTTTGGAAAGATTGATTCCTTGTCTCCGCTTTAGTCCAAAGAGAAGCTTGGTTTTGTCACTCTTTTTCTATATTCATGAAACTGAAAAAATATATGTTCTTCTTGCTTTAATTTAATAATTTGACATTCTTGGTATTAAATTCATGAGAAGAAGAAATGCTTGTTTCATATTTATGTGCATTTGATTTAGACGATATTATTAGGTTCTTCTCTTTGTCTTGCATTTGATTGGAAGCATTTGTAGAATCTTTCTTTCCGTAGCTTGAATGTGTCTTTTTCAAGTGTGAAAAGATAGGAAATGGATTAGAATCATTACGTTTGGTGTTCATATGAAGAACTTTTTCATTGCTTTGGGTTAGTTTTGGGTACATATTTTACTTCTTTCTATCATTTTGAAAAGGAATAAAATTGCATGTGCATTGGGTTGTGCATATTGGGAACGGAAAGAATTCTTCCTTACTTTAGCTAGTGTTCATCGAATAGAAAGGCTCATTTCGATTCATTCTCATTTGCATGGTTTGGGTCATCACAACACCACCAAGTTTCACGTCCATTTACCCGATTGTGTAAGACAACCTCTAAAATTAATCTCCCTAACTAAACCAATATTAACCTCACTTGAGGAAATCAAAAGAATTTGGTAGTTAGGTAGGACACTGGGGATAGGCATCAAAATAATTCCCCCTTGTCATTTTTCATCTGAGACATAGTCATTGTCTTTAGGGAACTAAAATCCTCTAGTATTTATTGACACGGTCATACACCAATTTGTGGAGGGGCCTCCTGACTGTTTCACACTTTCAGGGGTTAAACCGCCGCGAGATTTAGAACCGGACGGACTCTGTGGAATGCCGCACTCCATTTAGCCCTAAGGCAACATCGATCATTGTCTTCCTTGTATTCATAGTAATGCAAGGGTGATAAGGTAGAAGCGCCGAAAACCTTTTCCAATGTGTCATGAACGAGGTAGCTTAGTGACTTTTCTTCTATGGCTCTTTACCCAGGATCCCTTTCGGTAGAGGGATATCCTTCCATTATTGGTCTCTCATTTTGTATTGTTCGACTTGGATTTCATCACCTTGCGGAGGATACAATTTGTTGAGGTATCCAGCTCTTAGTTAGGAGGTTTTGCTTGCTATCTTGTAGAGGGTCTTTTTCTTTGTAGGGCTGCTTGTTGGCATTCTGGTCATTTTGTTGTATAGCTCGCTTACTGTGGCAGCGGCCTCAGTATAGTTTTTTGAGCTTGCTCTTTTGGCCTGTGAGCCTTGTCTTTTCCTAGCTCCCCTTTCGCACGCTCGGTTGCTTGAGGGTTTTTGAGTTCTTTTTAATAAGACTTCGTCCACATCACTTAGTTTTGTTCCATGGAGAATCTACCTCCATGCACCCATGATCCTTCTGGGACTACCAATCCGGAGACCCCTTTTCAAGGGGTACCTTTTAATTTTCCTCCAGTTGGAGATATTGGTCCTCCCTTTATTGCCACGTTAAATCTTCCTGGATTAACCATAGGATTACCGGTATGGTTATTTAATCCGGTAATTCCGATTGCGCCCAATGTTTCGAATGTTAATTCTCCACCACGAGAGAGTCAATCCCAAACTAATCCTTCCCCTTCTTCGTCGGATGAATCTTCATCCGTTCCTTCTTCCTCACCTGATCAAAGCAATAGTGTTAGTAATCAAGTGGATAAGAAGAAGAAGAAAAGGAAAGTTAAGAAGAAGAAGGATAAGGAAGAGACCAAGCGTAGATCGGTTGCCCCTAATGGCACTCATTCTATGAAAACACCCCGTAGGCCCAAGTTCCCTTGCAAAATTTGTAAGGGTGATCACCTTTGCAAGGATTGCCCCGATCTTTCTCGTGTATCCGAAGTGTGGTCTAAAAACCCAAAATCAATTGTATTGTCAACCTCTGACCATCATGTTGATAACACTTCCTCAACCAGTGACCCCTTGGTGAAGGGTCGGAAGGGTAAAGTCCTATATCCCTGTTTGATATGCAAGGGTATGCACCGTACTTTCCTTTGTCCAAGCATGGATGAAGCTTCGTGGTGGTTGGAAGATATTACTAGCTCTCAACTGGTGCTTCCAACAAACGATAGTAAGTTGTCTCTCGACCCCCCGCTGGTTGACCAAGTTATCAATTCAGTTTCATCTGCAATTGATCCCACTCTCCCTTCCGAGAGTGAAGTGATCGAGTCACTATCATCTCCACTTGATCCCGCTCTTTCATTGAAGAAAGTCCAGACTGAAGCAGTCATCTTGACATAATCTTCGTCTCATTCTTATCTTCCCAATGAGAGTGAATTGGAAACAGCTGATGTTTTCCTGATCGGTTCAGAATGTCCTCAGCAAGGGGAAACCTTGTCTGTTTCCGCGAGACCCCCTCCAAGTACTGAGGTTATTTCCTTTGATTGGAATGGTCTAACAGAATCTCGTCTTCCTTCGAGCATTCCTTTTCAAATATCTGTAGGAGCTTCTGATAAAGAATTTTTTTGTACGATAGTTGATGAAGGAGCTTCTGTTAGTATTCTATCCTCAACTGCTTGGAAATCCTTAGGTTCTCCTCGGCTTGTGCCAGTCACTAACCAGATACTGGATTTCAATAGAAGGCCTACTAGACCTTTAGGGTCCCTTCCTCAGTTACCTATCACTTTGGGAGGAAAAACTGTCTGTATTGATGTCATGGTCGTCCAAGGTCCCTTATATTTTAATCTACTCCGTGGACATGATTACATCTATGCAATGAAGGTTGTAGTGTCCTCACTCTTTCGAGTGATGTATTTTCCCCATCATGGGTATGTTATGACCATCGATCAACTTTCCTTTGTGATGCCCACTCATCGCATGACTCCTAGTCACCAAACTTCCCTAAATGTTCCACTTGTTTTAGTGGTTTCTTCCCCCTAGGGGCGGACGCTTGGAGAAAAGTTCTATTTCGGTGTCAAGCTCGTTAAAAAATGAAACCATTTTCTCAAGCATAGTTTACTTTTGGTTTTAAGCTTGTGTAAAAATGAAACCAACCATCATCCCAAGCATAGTTTACTTTTGGTTTTAAGCTTGTGTAAAAATGAAACCAACCATAATTTTGAGCAGAGTTCCCTTTACGTGTCAAGCTCGTTAAAAAATGAAATAGGTCACCATGAGCATGGTTCCCTTTCTATGTCAAGATCGTTAAAAAATGAAATAGGTTCCCACGAGCATAGTTTATTCTCTGTTTCAAGCTCATTAAAAAATGAAACCGACCCTCAAGCACAGTTTACTTTTGGTTTTAAGCTTGTGTAAAAATGAAACCAATCCCAAGCATAGTTTACGTTTGGTTTCAAGCTTGCGTAAAAATGAAACTGCCTTCGAGCATAATTTCTTTCTGTTTTAAGCTCATTAAAAAATAAAAAGGACCCTTTCAAGCATTGTTATTATCTATTTCAAGCTTGTGTAAAAATGAAATAGATCTCCCTTCCATTTGTTTGAGTCTCTCGCTAGAGTTAGGATTTGAACCTTCATTTCATCTGCCTGGGTCACTTGGTCTTGGTTCTCCCTACCCCCCCTAGTGAACACATTTGGATTAGTAGCCAGGATTTTTGGGTAAGGAAGAAGAGTAGTCAGACGAAACGAAGCTTGGGGGGCATGTTTAGCCATTAGCAATCATGCTGGGGGCATTTACCAACCTCTGGTCATCATGTTGGGAAGGAACCCGTCAATGGGCCTTAACCATGAGCAGAGTTTACCATTGGCTTCAAGCTCATTAAAAAATGAAACCAGCAGTCTGAGCAAATTTCTACTCCTGTGTCAAGATCGTTGAAAAATGAAACATATCCTTTCCCTTTGAGTCGAGTCTCCTCGTAGACTTAGTACTTGAACCTTCTTTTCACTCGCCTATACCTTAGGAAAATGAAATGAAGCTTGGGGGCATGTCTTCAACCTATGGAAGTTACGTTGAAGTCAACTCTATCACCTCTCCACACCACGTTGGAGCTAAGTCACTTACTTCTAGAAATCATGCTGGGGGCATGTACCAACCTTTGGATTTCATGACGGGAAGAAGTTCACCATTGGGAACATTTTCGAGCATACTTTCCTTTTTAGGTTTCGAGCTCATTAAACCATGAAAATTATCCTGAGCATAGTTCATTTTCTATTACAAGCTCGTTAAAAAATGAAGCAGACAAGCATTCTTCCAACCTATCTTCAAGCTTGTTAAAAACAGTAAGATGGTGTTTGAGCTTACTTTTCACTTTTTTCGTGCTCTGGTTAAAACATGAAAAGTGGTTTGAGCTTACTTTTCCTTTTTCGTGCTCTAGATCCAAACATGAAAAATATTCCGAGTGCTTTTGATACCATTATCATGATCGTTAAACAATTGGAGTAAAAAGGTGTGTCTAACGAGTATAGGTTTATCACTTTATCCGGCCTCGCTAGACTATTTACGGAAAAGGAACTGTGCCGAGTTTACTTTTCCTTTGTTGTACTCGGTCATCAACCATGACAAAGTTGTACATGGATTCCTCTTTAAGATCTTTTCAGACTCCTAAAATAGGAAAAGATGGCCAAGCGAAATTGATTCGTTCACGCTTGTAAAAGGATTTGAATGATCGTCTCCCTAGTGATAGTTTACCCCTTTTTCGGACTAGGGGGCACTACTTACGAAAAAGGAATACTCCAGCCAATCATGACTGGAAGAGTCCTCTCCTGCGTTATTTTACCCTTTTTCGGGCGATGAGGCTAACTTTACGAAAAAGGACCGTTGGAGTCTTCTTTAGTTCTTTTCAGACTCTCTAAACATGAAATGACGACTGAGTTTTCCTTCCTTGGACTCGTTAAAATTCAACATCGAAGGGCCCACTTTGGGACGAACCCCTCCTTTCTCAGGTTCAAAAAACATGTAAGATTGGACTCATCTATGAGATGATCTATACCGATAATCTATTATCCTCCTCAAGCTCGTAAAAAAACAAAGAGGTACTCGTCCATCATGTCGGGGGAAAATGGGAAAATGAGTCAAGTTTACCTTGTTGGCAGCTTATGAGTCGTCGCCTTTGAACATGGCATTCATCCTCAACTTGTCTGTTTTGGGTAGTCAATCTTGCTGATAGTGTCATCATTATGATCATGCGTCCTCATTATTGCTATGATTTCACACTTCCTGTGGTTCTGTCTGTTCAAGTAGTCCCTGCTGCCAAGCTCTGTTTCATGCCGTTATATGATCAAAGGGTTATTACCTTGAGTCCGCCTCCACTTCATGTCAAACCTTCCCTTTGTGTCAATACATATTCTATTGTTTCATCGGTCCATACTATCTCTCATTCTGATTTCATGTCGGTGATGTGGGAATCATTAAGGCCCACCTTCGATGAGTCTATTCCTATCGACACCAAATCACTATCCAGGAATTAGGCTTAGGAGTCAACCACCAGTACCTTGGTACCTGCATGCCTCAATGGTAGGTTTCCTTGTGTTCGATAGCAGGTTTTCATTATTGACCTATGATTGAATGATCTCTCGAATGCTCGACATCAAATCATTTATTCGCATTTCGTTGAGATGTACTATAGATACCTTGGGGATCATTGTCATTATTGGTGATTTCCCTTGCATTTGTTAACGGTTCACATCATTGACCGGTAATCAAATGGTTTCTACCATGTTCGACTTCAACACCTTGTAATCACATGGCTAGATTCGTATCGTTTGCGATCGGGTAGAAGACCCTGGACACCCTTTTTGTATTTTGATTACGTCCAGGTTGCAATGGAGATTTTTTTGTATTGTCACACAGATCCACTTATGTATTGGTCGTGGTTGTGCCATTATTGTCTCATGGATCTATGCTTGTTCATAGTAGCCATGATTTGTCTACAGTCTATATCATCTCAGTACTCATGGATCTGCAATGTATTGGTCGGCAGCCATGCTTTGAGTCATTTGTTTCCGAGCATGGGAATGCCCGCCTTGGTGGTATATCTGACCTTTTGTTTCTGTTTCAGATCCTTGTTGCTCCCCTCGGTGGTATATCTAACCTTTTGTTTCTATTTCAACTCCTTGTTGCTCCCCTCGATGCTATCTCCGAACCATATTTGTAAAGTCTTTCGGCCATCAGTCTCTTCTGACCTCACACTTTAGGGGGCATCTGTTATACCTCAATATTACACATTATGTATTAGTGTCGCATCCTTGCACTAGCGACCTAAATGACAGTTTCCCTTAAAGATTATCTGAACATCCAAAATGAAAACCATTGACTGAACACTGAAAGCAAACACTTTTTTTGCTATCTACCAACCCAATTTAGCCCTGTTTGTGAGCACTATCGCTCCCTGCACATCTACAGGGGCACGGTAGACAGCACTACCGCGCGTTGCTCCTTCTCTGGGGCGCGGTACTACCGCGCTATGCTCAGTGTTAGGGGTGCGGTAGTACAAAATTAGCCCTTTTTCCTTGGATTTTGGGATCTCAACCTTCGAGGATATTTTATTGGGATTACCATTTTTGGTTTGATCCTAACTCCTTCCTTGTTTAGCTGGCCTGATCCACTAAACCCTCCATACATCCACACTTCTCTCTTGTTGGTTAACCTTCCCATGTGCTATAAGAGAGAAGCTTTCCATGGGCCAAAGGGAGGACTTTTGGGGCATCAAACCTATGATCTTCAAACTTTTGCAAAGATAGCTAGAGGAAGCACTTGGAGCTGGAGGATTGGCTTGGATACCAAGCAACCTTTGTAAGCACTCTTCAAGTTTGTAATAAAAGATAACTTGTCTTGTTTTTCTCATTTCATGTTTATTGTATAAATCTTTGATATGAAATGTATCTAGTTTAGATTTGAACTTAATATTTGCTTCAAGGTATTTGGAAGCTTGCATGCTTGTCCTTTGTTTGATTTCAACAGGTTCTACATTGGAGCTTCAGGATCAAGAGCTAGAAGCGGGACAAACGTCGAATTGGAAGGTGAGTTAATTCTTTCATCTCTTCTGAATGCATTTAATATTGTTGTGAAGATTAGTTCAGAAACTCAAGGTAGCATTTGTTTCCTTTTTGTCTTAGCATAGAGTCAGTGCATCCTACTTTATCCTAAGAGAGTTTCTACTTATCCGTAGGGAGAAATTTCTATAACAACAAGTATGATGAGATGGTTTTCTAATTTCTTGGTATAGACATTGGGGTTGGAATGAAATCTAGAAAACCCAGTGTCAAGGAGAAATCTATCCATTTTGGCATACCAAGCTCTAGGAGCTTGCTTAAGGCCATATAAGGATTTCTTAAGGTGGTAGACAAGGCTAGAGTTATTCTGAACATATCCAGGAGGTTGTTCCATGTAAATTTCCTCCTGTAAATCACCATGTAAGAAGACAGACTTGACATCCATTTGATGGAATTCCCAATTATGTAAGGCTTCAAGGGAAAGAACAAGGCGGATGGAGTTCATTTTTGCGACAGGAGCAAAGGTTTCATTGTAGTCAATCCCTTCAACTTGGGAAAAACCTTTAGCAACTAACCTTACCTTAAGTCTTTCAACACTTCCATCTGATGCATACTTAGTTCTGTAGACCCATTTACATCTGACAAGTTTTCTTCCTTTTGGAAGAGGTACAAGATCCCAAGTATCGTTTTCCATTAAGGAATGGTATTCTTCATCCATAGCTGCATCCCAATATGGATTTCCTGAAGCTTCTGCAAAGGTTTTTGGATCATGATTCTCGTAAACTTGAGCCAAAAGAGAAGAGGCTCGTTGAAACTAAGAACGTGTTCGAAGTTGATCTTTAGGATCACCGGCAAGATCACCAGTTGCTTCACATGTTGAATGGACCCATCGAGGAAGCACTTGTGCTTGTACAACTGGAGGAACATGAGTAGGTGGAGGTGGATTTTCATCCTCACTGTCATCATCAGAAACTGGAGTTGGAAACCTGTCAAGGAAGTTGGAAGAAGAAGAAGGCACAATCGCCGAATCAGGCCCACAGGCCAAATATGGCACAATCGTCGAGTTAGGCTCGCAGGCCAAGAGATTTTCATCAAATTTAACATCTCTTCTAATGATTTTCATCAAATGCACTTTTCACTTTTAGGCTACAATGCTTTCCATTTTTCATCCGGAATGTGAGCCCATGCTTCACTACCAAACACACGGAAGTGACTTACATCAGGTTTAGTTTTACTCCATGCTTCTTCCGGTGTGATACCTTGTAATGATTTAGTGGGGGTGCGATTAACTATGTAATTTGCATAATTAATGGCTTCAGCCTAAAATTGAAGACTTAGTCCCTTAGATTGGATCATACAATTAGCCATTTCTTTTAAAGTGCGGTTCTTCCGCTCAACTACACCATTTTGTTGTGGTGTATATGGAATAGTGTGTTGTTGTTGGATGCCTTGTTCAGTGCAGAAAGTAGTGAAATTTTTGTTAACTCATTCTCCTCCACTGTCAGATCTTAACTTAATAATTTGATGACCAGATTGTTTTTCAATAAGGGCCTTGTAGTCCAAGAATATGTTAAATACTTTGCTCTTAAGTTTTAGGAAATAAACCCAAGTGCGTCTGGTGTAATCATCAATTAAAGTTAAGAAATATTTGAAACGAGAAAAGGAAGCAGATGGAAGAGGACCATACAAGTCACTATGCACAAGCTCCAAGGGAACCAAGGTGTGCCAAGAGGCACGTTTGTCAAAACTATCCCAATGATGTTTTTCGAGTACACAACCGGAACAAACACCATCCCTGAAAGATACCATCGGAAGACCTGTCACCATATTGTCTTTACATAGTTGTAATCAAGGATTTTAAATATCCTCAACATGTCCTAGCTACCGGAATTGCTGATGATATTACCAGGTTGTACAAGTTTAACAACTTTGGGTCATCACCTTTTCCTTAAGAGCGATAATTTAAGTGACCAAATCGCTCATGCCAAAGTTTGCTCAAGTCATCACTATGAGAAACAAAAACTTAAGGAAAAGGTGATGACCCAAAGTTGTTAAACTTGTACAACCTTGTAATATCATCAACAATTCCGGTAGCAAGGACATGTTGAGGATATTTAAAATCCTTGATTACAACTTGGTGAGGGGTAAACGTCATAGTTTTACCTTCACCAAATGAGTGATTTGATAGACTGATAACAAATTGCAGAAAATTCTTGGAACACATAATACACCACTAAAATGACCATTATCTACTGGAACTGTTCCAGCTCCTACAACACTTAGAGATCTATCATCACCAACAAATATTTGTTTGGTGTTACATTCATGCATAGTAGAAAATATGGCTTGATCCTTAGCCATATGATAAGATGCTCCAGAATCAATGAGCCATTCATTTGAAGTAGAAGAAGAAGATGCATTATAAGAATAACTAGAAGAACAAAGTGCATGTCCATGAGAGGTAGATTCTGAAGGCGAATCTAGGCTGATGCGATGCTTCTTCATTGCTACTTCCAAGGCTGCCATCTTCTTGAAACACTTAGATTCATCATGAATATCTTTCCCGCAATAGTTGCATTGACGCTCAGTCTTCTTGCTTTTGTCTTGGATCCTTTGTCATTTTTTAAAGAAGGAGCTGACTGAGAGGGTTTGGGACCCTTGTTTGAATTATTATTGCGAAAATTTTGTTTCTTGTGAGGCTTGGACTTTTCTTTCTGTTGGGAAAATAAGGATTTCCAAGATGTATCTGCATTGTTGATTATTCCAAGATGGATGAGCTTATCTTGCTCTCTAATCAAGGAATCACAAAAGGATTCAAGACTAGGCTCTTGATAGCTAGCTGCATTCAAGGATTCTTTCATGGAGTAAAATGTAGATACAAAAACAGAATATGCAAGTCCAATTTTTGAAAGAATATGATAAATGCATTGTTTTTCTTCCCTCTTAATCTTACATTCTGCACATAAGAGTGTAAGAGTTTTGTACTTAGATAAATAATCTTGAATCCATGAAAAATCACTCGGATTTAAATAAATCAACTCATTTTCGAGTTGGTGACCTAGAATTTCATTGTGTTTACCAAACATAGATTCCAACTTATTCCAAGCAGCATCAGGTTCATCAATTCCAGATATGTGGAATCGCAAATCAGTAGAGATTGACATCCCAATCAATCCATGAGATTCGTCACATCTATTTTTCCATTTGATTTTCTTATCATTATCAGTAGGTTCTGTTTCTTTCCCTGAGGTAATTCTGAAAAGTCCTATACTTCATAGAACATCCTCCATACGAGATTTCCATGTGAAATAGTTGGAACTGGTAAGTAGAATATCACAAGGGGCGGCTATATTTGTAAATTAATGGCTGTAAAAGCAAAAACCAATAGCATGGATGTGAAGAGCTCAAAAAAATAGGTGGTTTCAAAGAAAACAACACTGAAACTTACTTTGTATGATGAAGTTATGCTTGACAAAGAAACTGTTGAAGATGTCCTCAATAGTGACATGGCAAATAGAAAATGACCAACTAAAAACAAAGGACCCCCCTCTTCCCAAGATGAACCTTTGACAATCATTTTACAATAAATTTGCTTTAAGTGAATCACTTTTGTAAAATAAGTGATTTCACTTTTACAATTATTTACTTTAAATAGTGCAGCAATAAAAAGGAACTTAAGTGACTCACTTTGTATTTTTATTTTTTATTATTTAAGTGAGATGCACTTTTACAATAAAGTAACTTGAAATTAGAAATTGCATGCACTTTTCTTTTAAAAGTAACTTCCTAAGACTTGAACCCAAGACCTATTAAGGAATAAAGCAACTTTGAACCAAGTGAGCTAGATTAAAAGGTATGTAAAATATGGGAATGAGGAAGGTTTTTTTTTTTTTTTGGTTTCCGTGCTTGCTTTTTTTCCTGCAAAACACACCACAAACCAAAGCAAAAAACTTTTCCATACATTTGGGGTTAGATCTTGTTAGCTTGCCCGGAAAGTCTACGTTTTCTCTCTGTTTCTGATTTTCCGAGATCGCGCAAGGTGCACAACAAAGAGCATACGCAGACAAGGAAAGCAACAATCTGAAACTAAAAAAATATAATAATAAAAACTGATAAAATATAAGATGTTTAAAAAAATAAAAAAGCGTCACTATAACATTATACCTTCAGATCTGATGAAATACGTGTTTCTGAAGCAACCGGGAACCGCTTTCGATCAAATGAAACTATTTCCCAATGGAAACGGCACTCCGAATGCAATGGAACACCTCCCACAGCCCAGAAATGCATAGAAATACCAGAACCATAAACCCTTTCAAGTTTTGGCAACAATAATTTAAGAGCTAGATCATAACCGGAAGCGGCTCTTCATAAAAGCTTTGATGCCATGTTCGGGTACACAGGGTAATCCCAAAATACTGAACACCTAGAGAAACCACTTCACACAAACAAATCACAGATCGATACATCGATTTTTTGACATGGTTTAAACCCTCGTGAGGGAAACACTCCACGGCCCCGGCCAAATAGCTTCTACGGGACAATTTATTATGCAAAGAAAGAAAGTTACAAATGAGCTTCTCATAATCAATAAACTTTCCAATGACCCTCCATGCTCTTTAAATAGAGATCATGGACCAATCAGGTGTTAAGCCACGGATCAAGGGTAGGTATGATCTAAGATAAGTTGATCCATCGGATCACTCTATGTCGGGAACATATCGTGACCGTCGGATTAAGTATTTACAAATGCATACTAAAGCATACTAAAGAAACACACTTTTCCTAACGGATATATTACACAAGTTGATCTTAACTAACTCCTAAGT
This sequence comes from Larix kaempferi, assembly GCA_027924585.1. Classification (NCBI taxonomy): domain Eukaryota; kingdom Viridiplantae; phylum Streptophyta; class Pinopsida; order Pinales; family Pinaceae; genus Larix; species Larix kaempferi. The sequence continues at coordinate 29,620,106 of BSBM01000217.1, forward strand.
GTCTAAATATCCTAACATAGTCATGCTATATTTTCCTACCATGGACCTCATCGAAAAGGCTTGTCCATCCAAGCTGACAATCGAGTAGGTTGATACCATATGTTCACAGACTAGAGAGAAGATTCAACATCTGGAGTACATTCAGATTTTAGAGGTTGAAGAATTCATCAAGAAGCTCGTCAGTCAAGGGATAAAGATCCACCTTTTCCTACGTGCATGGCATTAGATCAAGAAAAATGAGATCAAGTCTTTTACATGTAACACTCAGCTGGCACTTGAATTGGACAAATATCCGGATGTGGAGGAATTGTTAGATGTATGGGCCAAGTGGCAGATTTCCCTTGGCCACTCTTAGATTAGAAATATTTTGAAAATCCCTATGGTATGGGGGATCTATCCTACGTAATTCAATGTAATTATTATTTAAAGGGCAAAGATCTCATAGGGGAGGGGGGGATAAAATAACCGAAAGAGGACTGGAGATACTCTATTTCGTTGAGACATTGTAATTTTTTGTAGGCTTAACAAAATTCAGTTAGTTTTCTCTTGCTATCTCTTTTGTTTGATTTATCAAATTTCTTTGATAGATTCTGATTTGTCACTTCTGTTTTTTAATGAACTCTGTTTTGTTTTGCAACCATAATTAATGGATCGATCTGTAGGTTAGATTTATCTTGACTTACGATCCAGGAGTTGTTATGTGTTAAATGAATTTATTTATTTAACTCATTTATCTATTTCTGCAAATGATAAACAATTATAATCACATTAATGCCATTTTTTGAATTAGCATGTCATAATAGGACAATCTCACATGTGCTTTAATCCTTAAGTAAAAATAATTCAATTGTCATTATCTATCTGTGTCTTAAGCTGATAAGTAGAGGTCCAATTCACATGTCTATTAATTGGTGAAACACTTATTAAATTCCAGATCTGATTGTTCTGCACATCAAAAAATATTTCTTAATTTAGATCTAATGTACCTAGATTTTCCGTAAGCAAACACTACTCACTCTTAGACATAGGACACCTTTTTGATCTTCCCTCATAGGAAGACAGATCCACTAGGATCAATTCACATAAGTGCCAGCGGTGGCCTAATATCCGTGGGATTCAGCCACACCAAAAAAATTGGTGATAGAACTGCTCTTGCGCAGAGTTGTTTGAAGCCTTTCAAATTGGGCTGTCACCCTTTGTTGCTTGCCTTGGAAAACATTCCAGCACCATCATACCCGGGGCTTAAACACATAAATATGTTAGACCTAAACTCCTACCATCCTGAGATTCACTGTATACATCCCTAAAGTTTCATTGACTAAGTTATTGTCCTGGAAGAGATATAACCCATTTACACTAGGTTTTGAGAGGTCGTCGCAGGCTGCACTCATGCAACCTGCGACGTCGCAGCTTGCTCTCTTGTAGGGTGCGACGATGTCAGTTAATGGATAAAAATATCTCCTTTGATCCCATTCTCAAAGCTAGCTATCATGGATCCCTATCCCTGACCTTGTGGAATAGCTAGCACTCGGTTCCTAACCTCTTAGAAGGATCCCCTATCTCTCTCCTACCATATCTCAACCTACCCTATACATACCCTATCCACTTAGTCGTATATAAATGAAGCTCTATCCCTATCCAAAGGGAGGAAGTCTATAGTGTCTACATGTTGGTGAAATCATCTTGGAGAGATCTCTACTCATCCATTGAGAGACTCACACTTCCTTGGGAGGATATTGCATTGGCTTGGATGGAGAAGGGATACTTCGTTAAGCTCTAGTTGTAGTCATTCTTTTCTATGTACTTTCCCTATATTTACAGGAATATAAATGCTTTCCACCAATATTGTTGTGTTGATGATATTGTGTAGTTTACCTGCTTAACTATTTACTTAGATCTGTTATCGTGTGGACGTTTTTTACTTGTTTGTCTTGTTTTGTGCATCTTGGCAGGCCTTGTAGCTTAGATCTGACGACCGCAAGGCATGGAACAACATCCAGGAAAAAGGGACCACAAACTTAAGGTAAGACATCTGATAACTTGATCCTTAACTAGATATAGTAAAGTGGTTTATAGTCTGTACTATTTGTTCTAGACTCACATTGAGCTAGGGAGATCTGGATCGTGTCTGCTTGAGTGGATTGTCCATCAAACAAATCTGGAGACCATACTAGGGAAGACATTGTTTGTAGTTTTCAATTTGAATATCATTTTCAGTTGATTTCTTTTGCAAACCATCCATAATCTTGTTTTCCTTCTAAGCCTTGTTTCATCATCAGATCTTCACTTTGAAGAGTCTGTAGTCCTCCCATGAGTCTGTACTCACTCTTTTCAAACCATTTCATTTCTCATTGTTTGGAGAATTGGTTCATTTTTTAACTCAGATATCGCCTGTCGCACCTGGTCAGTGGACTCAGAGCGACACTGTGTTATTTTTTATCTCTGTTACTTTCCTGTTATCCTGTCGTCGCAACCCTTTCATTAGTATTTTGCGACACCGTCGCACTTCCCGCATTGGTAAACTGTGATGTCGCACTGTGTACAAGCATAGAGTGCGCCGATCTGCCAATTTTTCCATATAGGAACCCCTTCTCCATTTCTAATTTGAGTTTTGGTTTGTGTGCAAACTCCCTCTGTACTGTAAGATCCAGTCACAGACCCCATCTTTGATTTGTGTGTTGAGTTGTTTGGTTTTATTTGGAGTTTTTTTGGATCCCATCTTGGACAAGTCTGAGATTTGGTAGTGGTGGACACTCTTATCTCCCCCACCTGCATCGACTCACCCTTTCATTCCCTCCTCTCCTTTCCAGATCTGATCATTGTATTGGATCAGTTTCCAGACCTCATTTGCATTCATTTTTTATCTTTGCTTGCTTTAGTGTTTCTTGTTACTGATTGATTTTGAGTGTTTGTATGTACTTTCAGTCGATTGAGTGCTCATCTTTTCTTGAGATTTTCTGAGTTATTGAAGTGCTACAAGTAATCTTTTCATTTCGGTATTTATGTTTAAAAGCATCGTTGTTATTTTGATACATCCATTGAAAGGTCAAAAGTACTTTATTTCCATAATTTATCAAGCTCATTTGAAGAATTGCATATGCATTGGAATGTCTCATTTGTAGATCTTTTGGAAAAGTTGAAAGAAAATTGAATTATTTGTGTTTTTCATGATTTATGAGTTGCTCATTTTCTTGAAAAATTCAGATAGATATCAAGTTTTGCAAAAGTAGTTCCATGCTTGGAAAGTTAAATACATCTTTTGGTTTTTATGCTTTTAGGTCATTGTAGTGAAAGTGAAAAGCTTGCATACTCTACTTAGAAACTCTCTCTTTTCATCACTTAGGATCATTTTTGTTTTGAAAAGATAAAATAAAAATAAAAATGCTTTGATTTGGCTTAGTAGTGTTGTCTTATTTTTTGTGTTTCGCTTGAAAAGGAAAAGAATATTTCATAGTCATTTTTTGGTAGATTTGGGATTGCATTTGCATTGTGTTGCTTTGGTAAAAAGTTGGAAAGAAGTTTCTCCCTCCCATACATAGAGTTCATCAAAAGAAAAGTGTATTTTTGCATGTAGTTAGGGCCTGCATTATGTTTACGATTCTGTACTCACCTCTTGCATTCACCTAACTGTCTAGATAAAATAAACAATAGAACTAGGGTAAACGTTTTAGTAACTTATGTGTAATTTAGAGACATGTTCCGACGTCATTAAGCATGGTAGCTGTCGTTATTTTCCAGCATTGTATCCTGGGTGTGTTGTAGTATTCCACGTACTTATCGGTATATCGAGCTCTTTCACATACCCACCAAGTACCACACGTACTTGGCGTATATCGAAAGGTGTTTCACATACTCAGTAGTATATCGGAAGGTCTCTTTCCGAACGGTTGTGAATTAGACAACACCACTACGGATTTGAGCTCCCACGTACCTTGCGTATATCGGGAGACACCACTAGGATTCCTAAAACTAACTGAGTTAACCTTTTGGCCATCTTAGTGGAGAAAAACACCGAGAACAACAGTCGGGGAGATTACTACACACGTACTGTCCAGGTAATCAAGTATTCAGGAAAGGGTACGGTCCCAATTCTCCTTGTCGCGTTTTATTGTTGGACCCTACGGTATATAGTGCTTTGCGAAGCCTTCACAATCCTGTGAGGTTCCAGACCTTTGAATCCACTCTTATAACATAAGTTTGTTTGTGGCCTTAGTTTCTGTAGGGTTTGTCTGGTCTTCTTTTCTTTCGTTTTGCTTACCTTAGGAGAAACATTTTGTTTCAGTCACTCTGGCTGACTTTCCTTGGAGAAGGTCTCGCAGGATTCAGAACTTGCCACCCGAATATCCCCTTAACTAGGAGGTAATTTCGAGGGTAAGAATGGACCCACAAGCCAGGGTGGGGTCACATGAAGTGGAAAACCACACTTTGAATGTTGGATTACTTTTGTTTCCTCACACTCCTCCAGATTCACCTGCCTCTCATCCCTCGCAGGGTGAAGAAGCACAAATCCCCACTTCACAAGACTTACCTCCCACTTCGTCGGGAGAGCCTGGATTGTTGAAATGGATAAATCAACCCCAGGACGACCCTACAACAGCTGCTGGTCCTTCAGCAGCTTATTGGACATCTTCTCTAGGCCACCCAGTGGCCCATTTTGTCGTTGCACTCCCACCTAGTGGGACTACTCCGGATGACCCTTTAGCTTACTATCGTGGCCAATTGGCTCATTTTCATTCTATGGCTGAAGAAATTCAGAGATCCAGTCTCCAACGATGGGTTGAAGACCTGATGTTACCCCCTTATAGACCAATCCCAAGCCCCTCTTTATCTTTTGAGTCACCAGAATCATCCACGCAACACGTGACCACGGCTGAAACTGGTCAACCATGCATTCCTACACATACACGTCCCCTAGACAGGATACTAGTTCAGTACCTCTCGCAACCCAACCTGTTGAAGCACAGGGGTCTAGCACACCTGTGACTACTGCGGTGATGTCACTCGCTCCTCCCCCACCCCAAAATTCGAGGGGAGGATACTCTTTACCCCCTACCTTCTTTTTAGGTAATGGTAATCCTACGGTGAATGATCAACAACTAGTGTTGGGTCAACCTTTACTTAGTGGTCAGCAAGTTGTTGCTTGGGGGAAACCACCATCTCTTAACCATAATACTACAACATGAGTTCCCATCGGGCCTTCCGTTGGAAATTCCTTACCTCCCGGACCTTCCACTTCATGACTATCCCATGTTGGGGGACCATCCAACGTAATTCAACCTCCATCGAGTCAAGCATATCCAGGTCATCTTAACCTTGTGCTAAGTCAAGTTAATCCTGAAAATGCACTCTACGGGGTACCCTACCCCAGAAACCCTTACGCTCTATGGGGATAGCAAAATGTTTTACAACATGGACCCCAACTTATAGTCCCTCAAGTCCCTCCACACCCCTTTGGTCCACCCCCACCTCCCATTGGAGGCGGCAGGCCCCCACATAACTCTGGAGGAGGTGGACCTCTAATTTTCGGCGGAGGACCACCTCATTTCGGTCATCATGGCCCACCCCCATGGTGGTGGTGGAGGACCATCTCATCCCAGGGGTGGTGGTGGAGGACCATCCCATCCCGGTGGTGGTGGTGGAGGACCATCCCATCCTGGTGGTGTTCATGGAGGACCTTCTCATCCTGGTGGGGGTGGTGGAAAACCGCCACCCTACTATGGTGGAGGTGGCGGAGGAGGCTCTTACCCTTCCAGCGGTGTCAGTGGCCCACCACCCCCTCCTGGCGGAGGTGGTGGAGGCCCATCCTATTCCAGTGGTGGTAGCGGACCACCACCTCCCGGCGGTGGAGGCGGGCCCCCACTTTATGGTAACAAGCCATCTTATTATGGTAATGGACCACCTTACTATGGCGGTAGACCTACATTTGGTCTGGGCGGCCCATACCCCTATGGCCAGTTTCCTCCTGGAGAACCTTATGGTCAATCGATACAAGGTCCCACAGGTCCTTACACGCCTTATCAGTACTATCAGTACCCGCAACCTAATTCACAGGTGCCCTTTTTGGCTACTTTGGACCTACTTGACTTGTCTCGCCTGACCAACGACCCCATCTACCACGGAACTAACTGGCCACCCATTCCAGTGAAAATTCCATCAGATATCCCAAAATTTGATGGCAAGCCAGGTGAGGATCCTAAAAACCATGTGATGACGTACCACTTATGGTGTTCATCCAACTCCTTGATGGACGACTCGATCTGTCTTAGGTTATTTCAACAGACTCTCACTGGTTCAGCTACCAAGTGGTATATTGAACTACCACCCCATTCTTTTCCTGATTTTGGTTCTCTTGCTATGAACTTTTTGACTCATTTCCAGTTGCCTATATGGTATGAAACTGGTATAGAGCTTTTAATCTCACTCTGTCAAAATACCACTACTCACATCTCAGATCATATACATGAGTGGCAGAAGAGACGATGTCTCATTAAGGCTCCTATTCAAGATCAACTTCTAGTAGGCTGGTTTACGAAGTCTCTCATACCTACCATAGCACGAGATGTTACCATGGGAGGGGTTGTCACTGAGGAACAAGCCATCGCTCGTGCCCATTTGCTAGACTTAGTCTATGCTCAATCTGGCACGTTGTTTGATATTCTTCCTGACACACCCCGCAACACTTACGACCCCACGAAACCACCAAAGGGACCCCAATCCAATGGCATCATTGGATCCCTTCACACCCATCCTTCCTCTCAAATTGTTGGTTCGTCGAACCCCCAGGGTTCTTCCCCATCACCAACACAGGCTGGTCACAGCACCACCAAATCATCCACTTTTGCTATCACCGAAGAAGTGAATTATGTTTCATTAGCTTCACCTCAAAATTATGGTGGTAAGAAAAAGAACAAAGGGAAACCTAAGAAATCTTCCACCCAACAAGACCAAAAGAGCACTCTTGATGATACCAAACAGAAAAGGAAGTTGAAGTATCCTTGTCTACTGTGTGGTGATGATCACTTTTCTAAAGAGTGCCCCCATAGAGATGAAGTTCAAAATTTTATTAAGGGAAAACCCACACCTGCAGTTCTCAATGATCCCTTCCCTGCTCAAAATCAGCAGTCGATCGCTCACACTTCTTCTTCCCAAGGAGAAGCATCCACCATCGCACATATTCTCATGATGCGTAGCGAGACCATCAACTTGAACACCCATTCTCGTTCATATGACTCTATTCCGACCAAGGAACCTGTTGGAAGTAATACTGGAAAAGATTCCACTTCGATGCTCAACGTCACCGTACCGGCTGCTCCTCTCACCATTGAGAAGCCCTCTTTCGAGTCAGTGTTTTTCCACCCAAGAGCACGATTAGAAAATCGGGCTGCTCAAAACTACAACATTGTAGAGGACCTAGCACAAGCTCCTTGTGCTATGTCAATGCTTGAAGTCTTGCAAAACTATCCTAATCAGCGCAAGATCTCCTCGTTGCCATCAGTGTAGTTGACTCGGATTCATCGAATACTATCATGTTCTGGTTGGAATACTTCAAACTGAGGCTCTCCCATCAATTGCCATTTCAAGTTGCCACAAACATTGCTGGGAAGATAATCCATCATACTGTTTTAGATGAAGGTGCTTCTACTTTATTCATGTCAATCTCATGTTGGAGAGCCATTGGCTCTCTCGAGTTGAACCGTTCTCCTACCACTTTGAGAGCCTTCGATGGATGTGGCTTTCAACCTCATGGGATATTACAAGCTTTACCAGTTGAGCTGGGGGGCAAGACCGAAACCCTTAACATGTAAGTGGTCACTGCCCCGTTGGATTATAACATTATGCTTGGTCGTAATTGGTTTTACACCATGATTGTGGTCGCATCATCTGTCTTCTACATAGTACAATTCCCCCATCAAGGCCGAATTATCACAGTCGACCAACTAGACTTATGCACACCTGACATCGCTAATCACCCAGGCGATAACGTTCCATCAATTGGACAATATTCACAGAAGTATGAGAGCGTGGGGGTCGTCCTCATTAAGGATTCATCCCTTATGGGCATCTTTCCTACTTTGGATCCCCCAAACCATGTTTCCACGGTGAACATGATCTCCTCGTAGATTTCACCTATCGCCAACTCCACTGATTCATGGCTTGTACACGATGAAGCCACCACACACTTGATTGGAGACACCATGCCTTTGTCACTTGCTGAACTCATGTATGAGGCTATCCAGTCAGCACCAGATGACCACTTACCTATGGCCTCCACTTCCTATTCTCTACAGCGGACATCATCCGATCCTCTGCTACGTACTTTTGATTTTGATGAGTCCATTATGGAAATCATGAGTGCAGATGATCCTCCGTGGGAAGACCTCCACCATCGTTCGTCTTTTCTTCCCTTGTTGGATACTGTGGAGAACAAAATTCACACCATCTTTACATCAGATATCTACTCTGGGTCTTAGTCCTCGATACTTATGTGTCAAACGGACTCTGAAGGAAATTTATCCAACATTGAACCCACCACTTCGATAGACATTTCGGTTACTCTTGGTGTATTAGAACACATTTAGTTAGGCTAGAAGTGCTACCCTGAAGAAGTCATCATTTCCATGGCCTTATTCAAACGATTCCGAGACATATTCGCTTGGACCTATGAAGAGATGCTTGGGATATACCCCACCATTGTTTTACACGAGATTAAAACCTATCTTGACATCAAACTTATCCGCCAAAAGTTGCGACCGGTACACCCTCGGAAGACTGCGGCAATCAAGGCAGAAATAGAAAAACTCTTGAAGGTCAGCTTCATCTATCCTGTCCCATTGACAGAATGGGTCTCAAACGTGGTCCCAATTAACAAAAAGCAGAGTACCATTTGTGTCTATGTCGATTACCGGGATCTCAACAAATCTTGTCCGAAGGACAACTACCCAACTCCCTTTATTGACCATATTATCGACAATTGTGCCAGAAGTGTCATTTTTTTCATTTATGGATGGCTTTTCCGGATACAACTAGATTGCGATCTACCCCACCGACCAACACAAGACTGCCTTCATTTTCCTTTGGGGAACGTTTGCGTATCTTAAACTTCCGTTGGGTCTTAAAAATGTTGGTGCCACATTCCAGTGGACCATGTCGTACGCCTCCCATGATGTGAAGGAATTCGTGGAACCCTACTTGGATGACCTCCCTTCCCACTCAAAGCAGCGTGAGTTCCACTTAGATCATCTGAAGGTTGTTTTACTCAAATGCAGATGGTACAATATCCATCTGAATCCTCATAAGTGTATTTTTTTCTGTCAAGTCCGGATGCCTCTTAGTCTTTATCATCTCAAAAGATAGGAACCGCATTGATCCCTTGAGGGTGGAATCCATTGTCGCACTCCCATTTCCAACTAATATTATGGGACTTTAGAGTCTACAAGGAAGAGTGACTTATTTAAGGCATTTTGTTTGTAATTTCGGCAAAATACGCAGGGTCACATGAGATTGATGAAAAAAGACGTCCCGTTCATTTGGGATGATCAAGCTTAACAATCTTTTGATAGTTTGAAACATGCCATCACACATGCCCCTGTGCTCCAACCGTTGAATCACTATCGAGATTACATTATATACCTCGCTGCCTCCGACACCACTATCACCATGGTTTTGGTGCAGGAAGACCAAAATGCCTAAGAACATGTCATATACTATGCCATTAAAGGTCTCATTGATGTTGAAACTCATTATTCACATGTTGAGAAGCTCGCTCTCGCGGCAGTCATTTCTGTGCAGAAGTTCTGACATTACATTTTTCTTCGCACCACCACCATCATCACCGATTCAAACCCCATGTACCACGTTCTGACTCGTCAGGTTCTTGGGGGCAAGTATTCACATTGGATCGTGATACTACAAGAATTTGATCTTCTTTTCGAAAAAGCCAAGTCTAAAAAGTCTTTGGTGTTTGCTGAGCTTATTTGCGACCTTCCCCATACTAATGTAGAATCTGAGCCCAATGACTCTTTTCCAGATGAGTCATTTTTTCTCATCAGTACGTCTGATCCGTGGTATGGAGATATCACATTGTATCTTCCAACCCAACGTTTCAGCCCTCAATTGTCTCGCGACGACCGTCGTCGAATACGCCACCATGCAAAGTATTATCTGATTATCAGTGATACTTTGTACCGCCGTGGTATCGATTCTATTCTTTGACGTTGTCTGACTCATGATGAGGCTGAACACGTCCTAAATGACTATCATGTTGGGGCTTGTGGCGGTCATCTCTCTGGGATGGTTACAGCCTAGAAGATTCTATGCGTAGGATATTATTGGCCATCTATCTTCAAGGATTGTATCGAGGCCGTAAAAAAATGTCCTCCATGTCAACATTTTCATACAAAAAAGTGCATCCATCACGCCCCGTTACACCCGGTTATTTCCGTTGGCCCCTTCGCTAAATGGGGCATCAATTTCATACATTGTAAGCCTACCTAGGATGGGGACATAGTTACGTCATTGTAGCTGCAGACTACTTTACAAAGTGGGCCGAGGCAATGCCTACATACACGAACAACAGCAAGACCGTCGCACTCTTCATGTTTAACCATGTAATAGCGTGGTTTGGAGTTCCTCAAGTGATAGTTACCGACCATGGTTCTAACTTTATGAACCATATGGTTGACAAGTTGAGCGATAGATTGAGTTTTTTCCATGAAAACTCAACACCGTACTACCCACATTCAAATGGATAGGTCGAGGCCATTAACAAGGTCTTGAAAACATGGTCCAACATATGGTGGGTATGCACAAGGCCAACTGGCATAATATGCTCTTCTCCGTACTGTCGGCTTATTGAACCTCCGTTAAAATGGCCACTGGATTTACTCCCTTCCAACTAGTGTATGGATTGGAGGCGGTCCTTCCTATTGAGTGCGAGATTTCGTCCCTCAATCTCGCCATCGAACTTCTCCCTAACACTACTACCAAGGAAGAACGCTTCCTCTACCTAGCTAAGCTCGACGAGACTCGCTGAGATGATGATATTGCCAACGAGGCTCATAAGAGACGCATCAAAGAGCGGTACGACAAGTCGGTAGAACCTCACGCCTATAGCGAAGAATATTTGGTCCTTACATATGACCAGAAACATGATAAGCTGGGGGCAGGAAAGTTTGAGTCCATGTGGCATGGACCTTACATAGTGAAACACGTCTTGGAGAAGGGAGCTTATGATCTTGAAGAATACGACGGGATATCTTTGGGTGAGCCCCGCAACAGGCTTTACCTAAAGAGGTACTATTCCTGAGTCTTTCATGCATAAGTACTTTTTTATATACTATACATGGCATGTGTGTGTTTTTGTGTGGTGGGACGCTTTTTTTGCGTGTTTAGGTCTTGTTTCGTTTCTTATAACATGTTCTGTCTACGTGTGCAAATGGCAACTTGTTACGGATTCGTGGACGGTGCCAGCCAGCATACCCGAAACCTTGCTTCGACAGCCTGGGTACTCTATTCACCTACTGGCGAGCTCATTAGCTTAGGGGGAATGTGTCTAGGTTTCGCGACCAACAATGCTACAAAATATCAAGCAGTGATTGGAACCCTAACTGATGCTATTTCTTTGGGTATGGACCATGTTGTCATCCACTTGGATTCTCAACTAGTGGTCTCTCATCTTAACTGAGTCTACGCCATCTGCGATCCTACTTTACTCCATCTTCGAGAAAGGTCCTTAGAGTACATTTAGTACTTGCACATTCCACGAGACGTGAACACAGTTGTTGACTCTATGGCCAACTTCATATTAGATTGGTACATTGCACACACATAAGCATATTCATCAATTGTTAAAAGTAGACATAACATGTATATAACTCATTTTATATAAGAAAACACATAAAAAAGACCACACCATTCATCCATTTTAAAACACATAATGTATAAAACAGCCAGAATGTCTGTATATATATATATATATATATCATCATAAAAAGTAGTGCTGATACAAAATCTGAAGCATGATGGATTTCAGTGACTCTATACAAAATTTGAATCCTTGTAGCTTTCAATAGTACAAAATATGAGGCCTCTAAGCTCTTAGTACATACATGGTAACAACATAAGATCTAATGCATATCCCGTACACTACTAGGTCGAGCAGCTCTATCCTGTTGAGTATGGAAACAGTCAACTTCTCTCGCGACCCTGCGAAGCAACGCATTGAAGCGCGCAGACACTCCCACCGTATACCCCTGCATGGGTCGTGGTAGCTCATCCACCATCGGCTCTGGAACGTCTAACGTCAACCCAGACAGTTTTGCATAGATGCCCTCCATCTCCACGATGGCAGCATGTGCAGCTGGAGCCATGACTGTTCCCTCTCCTCTCTCTCTCCTGGAAAGAAGAGAGACTCCCACTGGTTGTACGGGGCCCGCATATACACACACATGTTGTTAACTCGTCAGCACTATAACAAAAAAATCATAAATATACAAAACTAAAAGTACAAGGGTTTTTTCTCTTACCTATCTCTCCCCATACTGCTCCCTCGGGAAGCACCAAGTCTGGGTCATCTCAATAATTTGTACCACTGTACGGGTAGTCCTCTACCATGATTAATTGGCCCTCTAGACAGGTGAAGAACTCAGGACCATATCTGATGATGGGGCCCCCACCATGGCGGGCCATCACCTCTTTCCATATAGTCATGTCAGGATCCCTAGGATCCCTGTCATCCAACGGTACCTGTGGGAGCAAGAGGGGGACCCGCTCTAATAGAAACGAGATCACTATCGACCCGTAGCCGAACTGTTTTAGCTCTCCCCATTGACACTTGGTCAGCTGAGCTCGAATGTTAGCGAGGAGTCCCTCGCACCAGTTGAAGACCTTTGGAGACATACAGTCCTCCGCGTATAGCATCTAAGATCTGGTATCTAAGTGAGGAGCTTGACTCCCCTCAATCCTCGTGATGGTAAAAAGTATGGCACGCAGTGGACATTCTCGTACTTATTTGATGGGAATCTTCCCACTAGAAGCACGGGTCTGAGGAATACAATGTTGTAGGATCATGTCACCCACGGTCCGATCACTTCCCCGTGATCCGGTGAGATCTATGTTGTCCCCCCTCTGGGACAATCCAGTCAGGAAGAAGATGTCTGCGACATCCATAGTAAGTACATGCTCACCGATCACAAAATATTGTTGAGCCGCATCCCAACATCGCAGCATATGTGTTAGCAATGAGATTTGGGCCCTCATGCCCTGGATTTGGAAGAACTTGAGGAGACCATAGTTCCTCAATGCTTCTACACACAATGGGTCATTTACAACTTGTATGTCATCTACCTCATGTTCCCATTCACGCCACTCTAATACCATGGTGGCTGTTGTTAACCTACCACAAGGAGCATTTTAATATCATTAGTACTCACTTCAACCCCTGAAAGGCCTTTTTTGGGCTAGGTTTGATGGTTGAGGTGGACATTTCTGCCATCGCACCCTGTCAAATCTGACAGTGCGACATCTTCTCAATCTACGTTCGCGGGATTTGTGACGAGCCGAGTTCGTCGCGGATCCCGAAAGGGTGACTTGCGATGACCCGAGGACGTAATATCCCTCCACAAACCACCAAAAAATGAACTAAAATAAAAAATGTAAACCACTACAAATGTGCTGGATGAAGTTTAGAGTTACCTGCTCCGAACAGTTGGGAAATAGTTTCCCGCAGCTCCCGGAATCGACAAGTGAAGTTTTGGCTCCAAATGGCACTTCTTCTCCCCAAATTGGCAAATGAACAATGGTGACTATATTTTCTTTTTGTTTCTATTTATAAACAAAAAGCATATTCTTTTTCAAATATTTTGATGCTTTTCGGGTCATTTGCTATAGTTTGACATTTGAATACCTGGTTGACTTTTTGACCTAGCTTTCAAGTGTGCAGGAGTTGTTAAGTGGTCTTTACACGCCATTATCGTTTTATAACGGTCATCTTAGGTATGAACACTCCCTTGAATGTTTTGTCATTATTTTATAGCCGTTAGATTGTGATGATTTTATGATGATGAGCTTATTCTTTTTTCTTTATCGTGCTCTTAAAACTATGAGAATAAGTTACCGAGTTACGATTTATCACTTTTCCGGGCTCGTTAAACCCCTACGGAAAAGGAACCCCCTGGAGTCTATATTTAAGCTCTTTTCAGGCTCTCAAAATATGAAAATATTGCCAATCGAACTTGTCGCGTTCATGCTTCTTAAAGAATTTGAATGGTCGTCTTCCTGGTGATAGTTTACCCCTTTTTTGGACCAGGGGGCACTACTTACAAAAACGTATACTCCAGCAAATCATGACTGGAAGAGTCCTTTCCCGCGTTGTTTTACCCTTTTCCGAGCGATGAGGCTAACTTTACGAACAAGGACCGTTGGAGTCTTCTTTATTTCTTTTTAGAATCTCTAAACATGAAATGACGACCAAGTTTACCTTCTATGGACTCATTAAACTTTCACATTGAAGGGCCCGCCATGGGACGAACCCCTCCTATCCTAGGTTCGGAAAATATTTAGGATTGGACTCATCTATGAGATGAGATATACCGAGCATGTAGTTACCTTCATCAAGCTCGTAAAAAACACATAAGCCACTCATCGTTCATGATGGGGAAAAAGGAAAGCTTTTATGTTACACCCTTTACCAGTGGCAGTACCTGGTCATTTCTTGAACATGGCACTCAATTGCATTTGTATACTGCACTTGGATCATCCATTTGTCCTCAAGTTGCACCCATTTCCTGAGTCTTGTTACTCCTTTGAGTCATTCAAAGAATGCTTCCACCATCAGTTGCATTAGGAGTTGGTACCATAACTCGTCAAGTCAATACTGCCAAGGCATGCCATGCCTATGTTCAAGAATATTATCACCATTCATTATCTGCAGTCAGTACGCCTTCCATCATGTCAGTCTACTCTGTTAATTTTTCGATAATTTCATTCCATTATCAAAAGGATCTCTAAGAGAATAACATGTACAGCATATCTCTATAGCATATCAATCATAGACATAAAAAAAATTCACACAAGAGACACAGAGTTTCACCGGGGAAAACCAAGAAGGTGAAAAACCCTGTAACTTCCTCAGAGATAAGATAAGCCACAATACAAGATCACAATGATCAAACCCAATAAGATGTCTCTAGCCGATGCTCCTCCTCCTCCACTAGTGCGCCACTTTCTCTCTTAGCTATGCGAGCTTGAGAAGTGTGTGAATGATCTAAATGAGAGACACAACCTCTCTATTTATACACTGACTTGACCTGCTAATAATCCATTGGGGCCAACTTTCTAATCAAGCCTAATAACCCAACCACATGTGCTAACCAAGGCCGACCCCACACTGGTGGTCTAATAACCCATCAATACAAATGAAAACATTTGTTGATGCACATGACGACACTTCCAATCAGAGGAATAATACATCTATGTGGGATATACAATAAAGTACAAATGTAATACATAGAAGAATATCTTTTGAAGTTACAAATACATCAACAATTCCTCTTAACTAGGAAGGTATTCTTTCGTCACAGGTCATCAATACATATTGGCGCAAGTCTTCAATTCTGGAGTTGGATCATCATCACTGGATCACGGAGCATCATCATCACTGGATCACGGAGCATCATCATCATCACAGCTGTTGTACTCGACATCTCGATCACTGGGTTATCTCTGAAATCTACTCATCATAGGAAGTTCTACAGAGCCAACCCTTTTTCATGTTGGATGTAGGCCTACCACCTGTAGGTTTTCATCATCACTGGCCATACTGTGGAATCCTCAAGATTTATTATGTGAGTCAACAAAACCTCGAAAGAGCATCCCAAGACTGATTACAAGCACACAACTCAACCTATCAGATCTCCCAGGACCTTTTACATGCCACTACACAACCTATCCACGGCCACAGAGTATCATCGTTCACAAAGCACAACCTAGATGAACATCACACAGCACTTACAATCACCGGCATGGGAAGACACACTTCAACCATCCGTGAAAGGCTCAACACTTATATCACAGCCATGGGAGAACACATCTACAACCATGCTCGAATGGCACAACACTTATATCACAGCCATGCGAGAACACATCTACAACCATGCTCGAATGGCACAACACTTATATCGCAGCCATGGGAGAACACATCTACAACCGTGCTCGAATGGCCCCAGCCCTTACATCTTCACCGTGGGAGAACACATCTACACCTTGTGAAGAATGGCTTCATCCCTTACATCTTTATCGTGGGAGAACACATCCACACCTTGTAAAGAATGGCTCCAGCCCTTACATATTTATCATGGGAGAACACATCTACACCTTGTAAAGAATGGCTCAGCAATTACATCACGACCATGGGAGAACACATCTACACCATGTCTGAAAATCCTATGTGCATCTGTGTCTTCGGAACTCATCATACATGATCATCCTGATCATCAACACTGCATCATCTTGATTCCTATCGTCCGGAGCATCGTCCTGATACTCATAATCCATGATTGTCCTTATGCATGTCATCTGGATCAACATCCTGAAGCTCATCATGATCATACTGATCATACAATGCATCCACCTAATGCATACCAAGTATCTACCTGATACATACACAAATACATGATCCACCTAATCATACAATGTATCCACCTGATACATATGCAAATACATGATCCAACTGATCATACAGAGCAGTAACTGGAGCATCATCCTGATGCTCATCACATAGTGCTTACATCCACAGCCATGGGAAGGATCCTCCTCTCACCATGCTTGGAATGGCTCCTGTAAATGTGTCCCATCACTTCTTCCTTGAAGTGTCGTCAATCTGAAGAACACCAAGCCTCTCTCTGAAGTACTCAAACCTCACTCTGGCTAGTGGTTTCGTCAACACATCTGCAACCTGCTCATCCGTCGCAACATACAGGAGCTTCACTGCTCCTCTCTACACCATATCCCTGATATAGTGATATTTGATCTCAATGTGTTTCGACCTGTCATAGAACACCAGGTTCTCAGATAGCTTCACACAACTCTGGTTGTCACAAAATATACCAGTAGCATCCAATGGGAGATCAAATAACTCATACAATAGCTTCCTCAGCCATACTGCCTCACAACTAGCTGAACAAGCTGCAACATAATTTGCTTCGGCTGTACTTAGTGCTACACAGGACTGCTTCCTGCTAAACCAAGAGATCACACCTAATCCCATACTGAAGTAGCACCCCGAAGTTCTCTTCCTATCTGCAGCACTTCCTTCCCAATCTGAATCAACATAGCCCTGTAGGTTAAACTTTTGATTCGCATCATACTTGAGCCCATAATCAACTGTACCCTTAAGGTTCCTCAAAATATGCTTTACATCAACCAGGTGAACACCTCTCGGATCCATCAGGACCTGGCTCAATGTGTTCACCGCAAAGCAAATATATGGTCTTGTATTCGTCAGGTACATCAAGGACCCAATCATCTGACGATACATCGTGACATCAATCGGCTCAGATGAAGCATCACACAGAAGCTTCAGGTTCGATGCCATAGGTGTGACCATGGCCTTGCAGTCCATCATCCCGAACCTCTTCATGATCTCTACTGCATACTTCCCTTGTCCAAGGAAGATCCCATCTGCACTCTGCCACACCTCCATGCCTAGAAAATAATGCATCATCCCCAAGTCCTTCATCTAGAACTCGGCTGCAAGCTTCCTCTTGGTGTCGGCAATCAACCCATCCTCTCCTGTAACAAACAGGTCATCCACATATAGGAGTAGTATCATAGTATTTCCTTCCTCAACCTTGTAGTAGAGGTTGGAATCTTCTTTACTCTTGGTAAATCCCAAACTGGATAGAAAATTGTCCATCCTACCATACCAAGTCCTAGGAGATTGCTTCAAGCCATACAAGTATTTCTTCAATCTGCACACATATGACTCCCTATCATGTGTCTCAAAACTGACTGGCTGCTCCACATACACTTCCTCTTCGACTGCAACATTCAAGAAATATGTCTTGACATCCATTTGGTTTATCTTCCATTTCATCACTGTAGCCAGAGAAAGTACTGTTCTGATGGAAGTGTATCTGGCTACAGGAGAAAACGTTTCTTCATAATCTATCCCCTCTTTCTGGGAGAAGCCACAAGCTACAAACCTTGCCTTATATTTCTCTATGCTACCATCTGCAGCATGCTTGATCTTATAGATCCATTTGGAAGTCACCACTGACTTCCCTTTAGGTCTTGGGACCACATCCCAAACATCATTCTTCATGATCGATTGGTACTCTTCGACCATGGCATCCTTCCATTCTTTCTTTTCCGCTGCTTATTCATAACTGGAAGGTTCTTTGTTCATAATAACACAGTGTAAGGAAACATAACTGGTATGTGATCTAGTCCTCTTCCTTTCTCTGTGTTCTTCTTCTAGAATGCCAAACCTTTCTGCATCTTGAATGAGCTCTCTAGCCCATGCAGGTTTCCTCTTGTGATATTTCTTCTCACAGGGTGGATCTATAGGTTCTTGTGGATCTTCAATTTCACGATCTACTTCTGGAATTGCTTCATTCATAGTGATGTCTTGAAACTTGGTTTCCTTTGGTTCTTCATGGTCATCAACAGGTGTCTTCCTTGTATGCTGAGTCTTCATCAAATGTTACATCCCTGCTGATGTCAATCTTCTTGAACCCTGGAAAGTATATTCTGTAAGCCTTCGAGCTTTCACTGTAACCCACAAAGATACCCTTCTTTCCTGAAGGATCTAGCTTAGTCCTCTTTTCCTTTGGAGTATGTGTATATACTGGACAACCAAATATTTTTAGATGGCTAACTTTGGGTTTTTTACCAGAGAAGACCTCTTCTGGTGTCTTGCTGTCCAATATCTTGTGAGGTGTTCTGTTCTACACATATAAAGTTGTCCTAGATGCTTCTGCCCATAGATGCATCGAAAGATCTTGGTCATGAAGCATTTCCCATGCTGTTTCCATGATAGTTCTATTCTTCCTTTCTGCAACACTATTTTGTTGTGGATTGTAAGGAGCAGTCAACTCCCTCTTAATCCATGAATCATTGCATAACTTCTTGAAATCACCTGAAGTGAATTCTCCGCCATTGTCGGATCTGAATGTCTTAATATTCTTGTCGATTTGATTTTCCATCAAGGCTTTGAATTCCTTGAACTTATCAAACACTTCATCTTTGTTCTTTAAGAAGTAAACCCAAGTATTCCTAGAGAAATCATCAATGAAGGAGACATAGTATACATACCCACTCAAAGAACTGGATGACATTGGACTGCATACATCGGAGTGGATGATTTCCAAGATTCCTTTAGCTTTGCTTTCACTGCTTGGAAATGCCTTCTTAATGTTCTTTCCTTTTGCACATCCTTTGCAAACACCTTCATGCTTTGTCTTGATTTCAGGAAGACCCTCTACATCTTTACTTACAATTGGTAGTTATCTATAGTGCACATGAGCAAGCCTTCTATGCCAAAGTTCACTTGGCTCCATGGATTCATGTACCATGGCATGTTTACGTTGTCCCTTCAATTTGTACAATTCTCCCTCTTGCTCTCCAATCACTACTGCATCATCTATGGTCTTACCTTTTGGCCACATGAGTACTTGGCCATCCACAAAAGCAACTCTCATTCCCTTTGCATCTAAAGATGACATTGAGAGAATATGCTTCTTAAGTCCAGGTACATATAAAACATTTTGCATTTTGATAGACTTCCTAGAGTCTAGTTTGTAGGAGGCTTCACCACTTCCTTTTATGGGATATTGGTAGTCATCCCCAAGTTTCACCTTGTGAGGTGACTCATGTTCAGATAGGTCCATGAAAGATTCTTTAAACCCATTCATATGTTTAGAAGCCCCACTATCAATAAGGCAATCATTACATCCATGAGAGATAGTACCTGTGAGAGCAGAGATTAGAACATATTCATCTTCACTTGATGAGTCATCACTTTCTGCTTTAGCCTTGTTCTTGGGAGTTTCATCATCATCAGCAGCATGAACATGATATCTTCTTTTGTTGCTCTTCTTCTTGTTGTTGAAGTTGTTGTTATTTCCCCTTTTATTCTTGGGACACTCTGAGGCAAAGTGTCCTTTCTCATTGCAATTGAAGCATCTCATATCTTTCTTCTCTTTTGGATGGTAGTGAGAAAATTTATTGCGATGAGATGACTCCCTCTTGAGCTTGTCTTTATTAGTGTGATCTGTGAGAGATTGATATTCATTTCCCATCTTTTCTTCTTGGTCCACAATCCTAGCCTCTTCTTGTGAACACTCCTCCCAGAGTCTATTGAAGGAGACCAATTTTCTTCTTGCACAGATTCGTTGGATGAAGGAGTCCCATGACCTAGGTAGGCCATTCAATGTGGTCATTACAATTTCACCATTCTCTACTACTTCATCCACAGCTTCAAGTTGTTCCTTGATTTGAGAGACCTTGGAAAAGTAGGATTGAATGGTCTCTCCATTCTGAAGCTTTACCCCTTTCAATTGGTTTCGTAGAGTCATCTTCCGATTTATGTTCTTTCCTTCAAACAACTTGGTCAAGGAGTCAAACATTTCCTTAGGTGTCTTTAGGGAAGATACATGGGGTATGAGATGGTCCTTTATAGAATCAACAATGATTCTCTTAGCCTTAACCAGGTTCTTCTTGTGTAAGGTCTTAGCCTCTTCTTCTTCTGGAACTGGAACCTCTTCCTTTATGTAGTTGTCAAACTAATTCTCTTCTAGGATTAATCCAATCCTATACTTCCATGCTCGGAAGTTATCATCCCCTTCAAGCTTATCCTCAAGCTTGGTGTGGTGAGACATTTTAAAGAGTCCTTCAAATGGAAATAGAAAATATTTAGGTCTTACCACTTGATTTGTTGAAAACTGGATCTGGAGCTTGAATAGGGTTTGTTAGAGAAACCCTAAAAATTCAAAATGTGAATTTCAAAATTCTGAAAGGATATAAAGGTGTGCCTTGATGAGCTAATCCGCTTGGCCTGGTATACTCAGAAATTGAAAACTGCAAAGATTTTCCCTTCAGAAATGCTTTTCAATCTCCTAGATTCACTAGGGAGGACCTTGAATTAGGGTTTGAGTTTCCCGGAGCTTCACCCAACCAAAAAGTTCAATCCAAAGCTTTAAACTTCGATTTTTCCAAGGAGCTTCCAACTATGTCCTCATATTTCAGAAATTCCTATTTTTGTGGAAACCCTAAGTTTTAGGGCCAAAACTAAAAAAGCTCAGAATTGAATTATGTCTCGATAGAAAGATGCGCCCTTCCAAGGAGATTCAATCTAGCCTTCTTCCTTTGATGATCTGTGAAGAGAAACCCAAATATTAAGAAGCCATAGCTTTCGTAGCTGCATAGTGCCTTCTTCTTAGGTCAGCTCTAATACCATGTTAATTTTTCGATAATTTCATTCCATTATCAAAAGGATCTCTAATAGAATAACATGTATAGCATATCTCTACAACATATCAATCATCGACATAAAAACAATCACACAAGAGACACAGAGTTTCACTAGGGAAAACCAAGAAGGTGAAAAACCTCGCAACTTCCTCAGAGATAAGATAAGCCACAATACAAGATCACAATGATCAAACCCAATAAGATGTCTCTAGACGATGCTCCTCCTCCTCCACTAGTGCACCACTTTCTCTCTTAGCTATGCGAGCTTGAGAAGTGAGTGAATGATCTAAATGAGAGACACAACCTCTCTATTTATACACTGACTTGACCTGCCAATAATCCACTGGGGCCAACTTGCTAATCAAGCCTAATAACCCAACCACATGTGCTAACCAGGGCCGACCCCACACTGGTGGTCTAATAACCCATCAATACAAATGATGACACTTGTCGATGCACATGACGACACTTACAAATACAAATGACAACACTTCCAATCAGAGGAATAATACATCTCTGTGGGATATACAATAAAGTACAAATGTAATACACAGAAGAATATCTTCTGAAGTTACAAATACATCAACATACTCTGATTCAAGTCTTGCATGTCACTGTACCATTTGATCTACTCTACACATCCTTTATCATGTTTCGTGTCGATGATGGGGGATTCATCATGGCCCTCCTTCGACGGATTCATCCTTGTCGACCTCAACACATCATTCGAGGATTGAATCTAGAAACCAACTAAAGGAGGCCCATTTTAGACCTACAATTTTCTCCAATAGATCATTTATTTAACATATAAGTTGCTCATCTCCTTCTCCTTCTACTAACTTAACATTACCTTGTGGTTGTTGCATTAAGAGTGCCCACCTTTGTTTAGCATAAATTAATACAGATAATAACACATGCATTGAATGGGTTTTTCTCAAATTAGCCTACTTTCAAAAGTATATGCCATTTTATTGCAACTTTGAGCTAAGGATTAAAACATCTGACATTTTTATAACTCTTCAATAAAAATATATTAGAATTGTTGCATTCTTTAATAATAGGATACACTCCAAGTCGTTATCAAATTTTGATAGTAATGACATGTTTCCAAATCATATCCCCATATTTCCATGAAGTAGAGTTGGACAACATCACACTAGGCATAGCTAGGACAATTAGGAATAAACTCTAATGACCAAATTTGTACTTAGATGCATGGTTTTTGCAGCCATATTTTTCATGCCTATGTATGAGATATGCTAGAACACACGTAACCACATCTTGGAGGAGTGTTACATGGGATCATTTTTCTCTCATCTCTTTCTCTTTGGTGGCTTGGGAATCTCATGGTCCTTTCCATGTCTTCACATATGTTTGGTAGGGCCCACATGCACAACACCTTGGCATTCCCTTGCAATTTCTACCCTAATTCACTTGTGGCATGGTGCATAGAATGCCTCAACTACCTTTATTTTTCCATTTCTCACTAGACTCGCAAAACTACCCTATCTATTGCATTCACTAAATTCCACAAAATTAACGGTCTTGAATTAATTTGGCCTCTTTCTTGTTTTTATTCGATTAGTTGATGTTCCTCAATCCCCCATTCATTCCTCCTTATGCAATGGTCTTTTGGATTCTTGCACTAAACTTATTTTTATCCTACCTCTATTTTTTCTCTTTTAAATTGTAAGGATGTTCTTTCAAAGGGTGATCTTTTGTTCATAGACTTCACAACACTTGTTCACATTTTATGAGAAATTAGTTGAGGTATTCCCTTTATCTCCATAATCTGCACACTACCCCTCCTTTTTCTCCCCAACATTTCCCACCTTTGATTCTATAATCATTAGAGTCACGTGTTAATATAAACTCACAATATATGATGGTTCATTATCACCCTCTTCACTAGTATTGGGTGAATTTTCATGGGCATCTGTTCTATGTTTAATTTCCAAGTTCAAGGCCAATCGAATGTCATTCTATGAAGTCAAAGAACCACCTTCAAATTTCTTATATTTTGAGGAAAATGATCATTCTATGAGCCATCTCTTATTTTATCCTAGTAGAGGGGACATACTACAATTATTTCATGATCCCAACCTTCCACTATTTAATAATACACTTGGAGAACTTCTTCCCTCAACAACTTGACATCCTTCCCTCAACTTTCCCATGTTACTTCCATTTGGTGAAGTGCTTCTTAGCGAACTCCTTGTGCTAGTCATTGGAAATATCCCACAATATAACGAGAAATGATTGTGTTCATTTTTTTTGTTCATAGAGGAATGTGACTTTTGAGGGTCTCACATGGGCTCTCATCAATTGCATAGCCTGTTGTTGAGCGTGCATTAAAATTTTTACTATTCTTTTTATTTACTCATTGGCATTCAATACATTCCTTCCAATCTAGTACAATACATGTAGTGTATCCTTGTTGAGGTTCTCTCATTGACCATGATGATTGTGGATTTCACCTCCTAGCTATGAGATTCATCATCTATGTTTGTAATCCTATGCTTTCGTGAAGACTTGACAAGGAGAATAATGCACTAAATTTAACTTCACTTGTGGTGTCATTCACACACTATTGTTGTTGTGAATTATCTACAAACTGTCAAAGTGGTATATCATACCATTGCTGGAATCCCCCATCCCACCCTCTTTGTTTGGTAGCCTTGGACCATCTAAGATTGTTGAATTGGAACAAGTCTTAATTTATGCCAATTCATATCCATTTCCATTTGGTTTTCCCTTCTCTAGTTTGACAAAAATAAAATAAACTTGCAAACCAAAGCTAGTATCTTCCTCCACCGTCACTGTCTCCTTCAATCAATCTCTTGTCATATACTCTCTTCCTCCCACCTGTTAAACAAATCCATTAGATAAAGAATGAAAATGCACCACGGATATTCCATAAGAATCACTCTTCCAACATGTGCACGCATGCTCTAATTGTTGTTGTGCATGGCTTCTGTCTAGATTTAATCTTCAACGATCCTGATCCACAATCTTGTAAATTCGTCCACTCAACCAAGTCATTGTTAGAAATACCAAATCCCACAAAATAGTAAATATGAGATACAAACACATTTTGAATCTTTATTCCTTTTCCCTACTCGTTGAAAATGATCCATGAAACAATTATTTTTATCTTCCCATCGATTCCATGTCAACATTGAATCAACAATGGTGCCACATGTTACATGTGAATCACCACGACGATAGAGCCGCATGATGCATGTAGATTGCAATGGAAATAATGCTAGATATTGCATGTGACATCACTTACATTTATGATTACACGGACAAAAAATTCTAAAATATTTTCCCATGTTACCAAATTTTGAGCATCATGGAAGAAACAACAGAAGATTTCAAATAAATGGTAAATTCAACACCCACTACTTGCACATGGATGGGACATAATCATATATATAATTAATAAAGTTGAAGTGTGTTGATTCTCACTCTAACAAATGTACATAGAGCATCATGTCACTTGAACTTCACATGGAACTATGAATTTGGATGTTTGGGGTGTCCAATTTTCAGTGTACGACACATTGAAATGATGCTATATATTGCACGAGATATCACACAAGTTGATCATAAACAAACTTAGTAATAAATAATATTTTCCCAAGTTACCAGATCTTGAGCATCATGAGATAAACAAGGGAGAATATTTCAAATGCAAGTTTAGAAACACTACCTACACCTACACAAGACCTAATCATATATAGAATCAACAACAATGCAGTGTACTTCTTATTATGAGAGAGAGCGAGAGAGAGAGACTTGTCACTTGAACTTCACATGGAACTACAAAATTGATTATCATGAATGATCAATTCTCTATGATCTTGTCAAAAGCTTGGGTAATCCCACTTTCCAAAAAAAAATTGTGCTCATCGCTACTTAATTATACAATGAGTCTATCAATCCTTTACTTTATAATTTTACATCAAGGATTTACACATCTCAATGCCCTTCAAATGGAAAATGATGGCTTTACGCATGTAATAACACATTTTATGGGCGAATTGCAAATTTCATTGCGTACAAACTCTCCAAGGAGCGCTACTTCTCTTGCAACCAACTGATGACAAGTTATATGATGTTGGATTTCACAAAAGATTCAATGCTATTTGGAATGCGTTAGGAAGTCACATAGATTGGTGCATCAGTATTTATTTGAGACTGTAGTAAAAGATCATAAATACTCTAGTATTCTGGAGTATGGGGCGACATTGTTGAAAAGGCCATAAGTGTCAACACAATTCCACTAATTTTGGCACTTTTCAAGCAAAAACTACATGAAAGCAACAATTTCATTATCTTTCAACATAATTAAAAAACAATTCATTGGGTGCAAAATGTGCAAAAAAGGTGGTTGGAGTCTATTGGAAATGGCAATATCACACGAAATTAGGCTAAGGAATCAGTTGGATCCATAGTTGCGTGAAAAAATATTGAAAATACCCATTGAAATTTTTTTTCCAGAAAAATAGGGAGGCCAGGGCAATAGGATGTCACTGCTTTGGAAACCTCAAAATAGTAGGAGATGGCATTTTCAATCTATGTATCAAATTAGCAAAGTGTAGATTTGATGGAATATGAGTTTGTAGTTGTAAGCTATTTTTCCTAATCCTTTAAGAAGAGTTGAACTTGATAGTAATGACTTTGTTACTTTAAAGTGTAGACCAATAATGAGTGCATAAAAAATATGTTCATGTCATTCACTAAACTGACTAATTATACATATAAATAATACTACAAGGAAAACACCTTCTAGTGGAGGTTTGTGAAGAACCTCCCAAAAACATTTCTTCATTGTATGTTTATAGTAAAGGTTGATAGTAGAGGTATGCAATCAAAGGTTTATAAATCGGTACACTTAAATCATATACCCCTGGGCTTGATACACTATCCCTAGACTCCCCTACTCCCTACTTTTGCATGGTGCTTATTCCAACATAACTAATGTAACATAGGGGTGATGATCCATTTGATAAGGGAAAGAAAACAAACCATAAGGTTCATATAAATGTGATGATGCAAGTATGTATGTAACAACTACGGTACAAAGTCAGCAAGGGTGTTAATACTATGGATAGAATGTCTTCAAGTATAATCCATTATGAGGGTTATTAAGGAGTTGGACCATTTAGACTAGTGAGTAAATATGCCCCCTTTCCAAAATATCATTTGAAGGTGTAAGGGCCTTTCTACAAAGATCTAAACTTTCCTTGATCAAGTTCATCATTAGCTTGATTATATACAAGGACTAGGTTACCTTCACATAACAAGTGGGGGGGGACATGACTATCATAATGAGATTTAGAGCATTTTTTAGCCACTTAAATATGTTATAAAGCAGTGCAACGATCTTTGTCGAAATGTTTCAAATTGATAAGTCTATGTTCCATAGTAGAGGTGCCTAGAAAAACTTGATAGGTAAAACTAACTCCATGCCATGCACACGATGGAATGGGGTAAAACTAGTGGTAGTTTTAATTGATGTTTGATAGGTCCATAAGGTGGGAAAAATAATGAGATGCATGGAAATTTGATTTGTGTTTGTCGACCATCCATTGAATCATGGTTTTGAGGATTTTGTTGATAGCATCAACTTGGCCATTGTCCCATACATAATATGAGGATGAAAATTGATTCTAAAAATTCAAATGGAAGGCAAGTTCTTTCCAAATGATGTCCTCAAAATGAGTTTCGTGAACCACGAACAGTTGTTTTGAAACACCAAATTTTGTGATAACATGGTTAAAGAAAAAATGTGCCATTGTGGTGGCAATATTATTTTATGTCAGCATGGCCTTGGCTCATTAATTGAAACAATCAACAATCATAACAATGTATTTATTGTCACTAATCAACATTGGTTTACATCATAAAAACCATGGTCCATTGCAAAATGGACTAGTGAATATTTCAAGGTGCAATGGGGTAGGGGAAGTCCTTGCCTTTGGGGCAAATAGTTGAAAATTTTAGTAGTGTTTCATGACATGGTTGCAATAAAAATAGGGTAGGCCAAAAATAACCAACATGAATGATTTTTTAGGCAGTGACCATACCAAAGAGGTGGCCTCCACATGTTCCACTATGACAGTCATTTAAAAGTCATTTCACTTGTTCAAAAGTTAAACATCAATGAAGAATGGTGTTGACTCATTCCCAATATAGAAAACCATCGATAAGAAGGTAGTAAGGAGACTGGTGATGAAACCACCATTAATCATCTCAGGAAATATGGGGGCCAAATTTATGAGTGCATAAATAATCAAGAATGTCTCCATACCAAGGATCATCAGAAGAGATGATGAACACATGTTCATATGGAAGATCATAATTGATAAGGTGATCGATTGCACTAGTTGAAAGGTCAAAAGTAAACTCAACTAGTGCCAAATCCTTTTTTTTCTCTTGGGAGCAACAAATTTTAGAGAATATTATTGAAGGATAACAATCCATTAAGTCACTTTTCCATTGATGATGCACCTACTCAAGAGATATAACATGGGATTCAAGTTTTCTATGACTTTGGTCTTACTGGTAAGGATATGATTGTGCATCTTTTAAACATAAAAATTGATGGCTAAGGATATCTTCTCTACATGGTTATAAGATAACGAGGGTCCATACATGTTCTTACTCACATAGTAAATGGCATGTTCCATATGGTGTTTACCTTCTTGGATCAATACTCTAGCCATGAAAAAAAGGGATGCCAAGATATAAATGATGAAATATTTCACAAAATTTGGAGGACTAATCAAAGGTGTCAAATTAAGAGCATGCTTGAGGACCTCAAAGGATATTTTTTCCTGTTTGTCCCAAACAAAGGAGATATTAGAGAGTAATAGTATCAAAAGTCCATGGAAGCACATAGCATAATTTGAAGTAAAATGTTGCAAGAAATTTTCCTTACTCAGAAGGATTTACAATTGGCACAAAGTACCAAGTGGGGGTAGTTCAAAAATGGCTTGACATTCAAAGGATCAATGGTGATACCTTGTTTGGAAATGAAACAACCTAGTACTGTCCAATAAGTATACATAATTCACACGTAAGTGGGTTTAAGCGAAGTCTAACTCTTTGACATGGAAGAAACCATTTAAGAAGGTGATCTAGGCGTTGTGATCGTTTCTTTAAATGAGTGGTGATATCATCCAAATATGCAAGGATAACGTCTTTCATAGTATGACATGGTATGATGGAAGGTGAATTTGGAATTTTTAGCCTGAAACTTGCATGACTTGATAAGAAAAGGTTCCCCGAGGTGTGGTAAAGGGAGTCTTCTATTGGTCTTGAGGATGAATTTGTATTTGATTATAAGTAGAGAAGCCATCCATGAAGGATATGACTTCATGGCACATACATGCATCTATAATCTAGTAGATAAAGGGGGTCAGGTAATTGTTTGTAGGATAAGCTTTACTGAGATCTCTAAAATCATTATAGACTTGAATGATGCCTTATTTTTTTTTATAGGAACCAGATTGGATAACCATGTGGTATAGGAAATCATATAAATGAATATCACATTTCAAAGTTTATCGATTTTGGACTTGACAGTTGGGATTGAAAAGTGTGAATATGCCTATGTTTCTCATGCACAATATCTACATGAGTACATGTGTTAGTACTATGTTTCACAATGGATAGGTCGAGTCCAAGCATTTTGAAATAAGACTAGGCAAAAATGTTACAAAATTATTGAAAAAGGGATTTGTAGGCAACGACCTCTTTAGAGGTATAAGAAGAACAAAGTGAAATGTTCTTAGTGACACCGAGATTAATTGAAATATCTAGTTATATGGTGGGTAATATATTCGACATATTACCCTCCTCAAAGAGAATTGAGAAGCACAATGAAAATATTTGAGTGATATTTCCTCTCACGATCAGCCAGGGTGGATAGTTTCATCACTGGAACTAATTTTCTCTTAGGGTTTCTGTCCCAAGAGCCAAAAGCCACAAGAGCTCTCAAAATCCCTTTTCAAAAATGAAATGTCATGAATGAATGAGAGAAGGGGCCGATTTTCTCTTTTATGCCTCTTTTTACCCTTTTTTCCACTTTTACCCTTTCCTGTGTTTAATTAATAAAAGTATCATTTTCTAAATTCCCTTTTTAAATAATTACTCATTGTCATTTTATAATGTTTCCTTTTCACCAATTGACATTAAATAATTATTAATTTCCTTTTTCATCAACTATAGCCTATGGGAATTAAATAGGCTAGTAAGTCATCCACCTATGGTGATCATTTAGAAAGGGACATTACAGTTCTCCCTTCTCGAGTTTGCTTGTCCTCAAGCAACTACAAACTAGGATGTTGCAATATCTGATCTCCCTCCTAAGTGACATCCTCTACTGGCAAGTCTTTCCATCGAATAAGATACTCTATGATCACTTTGATCTTCAATCTCCTCTCCTTAACCTCTAGAATCTCCTTAGGGGTTAATATCAATTGGAAATCCTCATCTAGTGGGGGTAATTCTGTTGATGTAGTGATCTGGTATCCAACTTCCTTCTTGAGGCATGGCACATGAAAACATTATGAATCTCGCTCTCCTCTAGAATCTAAAACTCGTAAGATACATCCCAACTCTTCAAATCACCCTGTAGGGACCATAAAATCATGGCTTCAACTTCTTTGCACCACTTTTCTTTAATGAAGACTATCTGTATGGCTTCAATCTTAGAAAAAACCAAGTCTCTTACCTTGAAGCTGCACTCAACCCTGTGCCTATCTGCATACATCTTATATTAGTTCTAGGATTCCTGCAGATTATACTTAAGGACTCTAAGGGTATATTGGCTCTCCTGTATCCAGTCTTTGGATTTGGGAGCCCTTTTATCCCTGAACTCCATGTCCACAAATGAAGGAGCATCATATCCATACAATGCTCAGAATGGGATCATACCGATGGACATATGGTAAGTGGTGTTGTAGTAATGTTCTCCCAGATGCAACCAAATAACCCATGCCCTCTGCTATCCTGGCACATAGTTACGTAGATACCCCTCCACCCCTTTGTTCACAATCTATGTCTGGATCCATTTAGGGATGATAACTAGTGCTAGGAGTAAACTCTATTCCTACCAATCTAAATGGACACTACCAAAATGCACTAAGAAACCTGTTGTCCTTGTCACCAATAATGAACTTCAGCAACCCATGGAGTCTGAACACCTCCCTGAAAAATAAATTTGCCACTTGTGATGCTGTATACTTTGATGAAATGGAGAAGAAGTACACAAACTTGGTTAACCGATCGACCACTACATGGTAGACCCATGATGAAGTCCATTGATACACTTTCCCATTTTTGCTTTGGAATGGGAAAAGGTTGCAGTAACCCCGCTGGGTGAGTATGCTTTGACTTGTTCTACTGCAATTCATATACTTCCTCACATGCCCCAATACATCATATTTGATGCCCTTCCAGGAGAACCTCTCTCTAATCTATCTGTAAGTTTTGAAATATCCAAGATTCCTTGCCAAAGGTGTATCATGCGTAGCCCTCATGATCTTCTCTTTAAGCTTGGACTCAGACACTACGTATATCATGTCTTTTTAGAAGATAATTTCATCCACCACTCTGTACTTGTCGTCTTGAATGCGACTATCCATCAACTCGCAAGAAAACTTATTCTTGGAATATTCCTCCAAAAGGTGGGATTTCCAATCCGTTGAAACCTCCATAAGAGAACATGCTGCCGGTTTCCTGGAGAGGGCATCAACAACAATGTTTTTCTTGCCCTTCACATACTCAATGTCGAAATCATAGGCTTGTATCATGATTACCCATTTATGTTTTCTATCATTCAGGTCCTTCTGCTCCAGGAAATACCACAAGTTGTTGTGATCCGTCCTAACCACAAATCTACCACCTACTAGATACTTTCTGAATTTAGCTAAAGCGTGCATAATAGAAAGCATCTCCTTGTTGTAGATGGAGTAGAGTGTCTCTGTCTCCCTAATATTCTGACTCTCAAATGCTACTAGATGTCTATTTTGCATCAAATCCACTCCTATGCCCTCACCCAAAGCATCACACTCAAGCAAAAAGGGCCAAGTGAAATCCAAAAGTGCCAAAACTAGACATGTTCTCATCACCTCCTTGAGCTTGTCAAATTCCCACTGAGCCTAATCTATCCACTTGAATGCCCCTTTCTTTATGAGATCATTTATGAAGGCGCCCGACTGCAAAACCCCCTTAACAAAACGCCTGTAATAAATGCATAATTAATAAAAATATGAAACTATGTAAGGTTCTTGGGCGGTGGCCAATCTAATATGGCCTAGATATTCTCCTGATGTACCTGTACATCCTACGCATTGATCACATGGCCCAAATACAAGATCTTTGTCATGCCAAATTTTCACTTTGAAGCCTTGGAATACAATGAGCGCTCCTCCATGATGCTCAATATCTCATCCAAATGCCTCAAGTGCTCCTCATATGTCCTATTGTAAATAAGGTCATCAAAGAACACGAACAAAACATTGCTCAAATGCTTATTGAATATGTGGTTCATGCAAGACTGCAAAGTGGTTGGTCAATCCAAATGGCATGACCAAAAAATCATAGTGCCCATAATGACACTTGAAAGCAGTCTTGTGAATATTGTGCTCCTTGACCTTGATCAGGTGATATCTCGATCGAAGATCATCTTTGAAAATTATACTGCCCCATGCAACTCATCCAACAAATCATCGATCATGGTAATGGGATACATGTTTTTTATGTTTTCTTATTTAGGTCCCAATAATGAATACACATCCTCGTGGTTCCATCATTCTTCTTGACCAAGACAACTGAAGAAGCGAATGGACTAGAGCTAGGTCTGGTATGCCCCATCACTAACAACACCTTTATTGCCTTCTCTATCTCATATTTGAACTTTCTGGGGAGCTTGTATGGAGTAGTGATCATGGGCTTGTGTTGGCCCTCCAACAATTCCCCTTAAAAATTTTACGTAAAATTTTTAGGTGACCCCATTTAAAATTTTGTAAATAGTGTTTTCATTTTTTTTAATTTTGTTTCACTTGATGGTTTGTTGATTTCATCTCTTAGATGTTGGATTTTTGCACTCCTCATCATCATTTTTTGGGGCTCATCTTTTATGATACAATGATTTGGTCATTTGGCTACTTTGCGTCATTTCAGTTTGTGGCTTTCTATTTGGTCAATAACGCTTGAATGACGTGTTGTATGCCCATATTGATTTTATCCAAGTTGGCTTCACGCTTTGGATTGGAAAAATGGAACTAACATGATGTTATGACAGTCTCGTCAATTTATTGATCTTTAAATTAATCTATAAGGTTTTAAGTAGGTTTCTATCTACACCCTGAAAGGACGCATGCCAATGAATGCAAATAAGCTGATAATTTTTGCTTTGTATGACACATTGATTTTTATAAGCCTTCAATTTTTATTGAAAATTAATATTGTTTTGCATTCTTGTGCTTTGCCAGAGATAAAATAATTTGATTAAGGCTATTTATATGTAATTAATCTTACGCATTAAAACAATATAAATTAAGGATTACAAATAAATTGATAATCTTTACATTCAAATAAAAATCATCAATTTTTATAAAACTTTTATTTTGGAAACAAACTTAATTATTTCTTTTGACAAAATGAATTAAATTGAAAATAAATAAATTCTTATTTCAATATTTAACAACATTAATATTTTTAATAAAAGAACTTTTGAATCCAAATATTTTTATATCTAATTTAATTAAAATATTTTTCAAAAATTCTTTATTATTATTCATTAAAAAGAAATGAACTCATTATTATATCTAAAAGCTAGGCAGGAAAAGACTCATGGCTAACTTTTTACACTTATTATAACATTGCACATTAAGGAAATATTTATATTTTTATCCACCAAATGTCATGAAGGAGAAGTAAATATTTTATAGACATATTAAACAAATATCTTGGTGATGATTTTTATGGTCGTATTTTTATTGGAAGTGTTATTTTAAAATTTTCAAAGACTATTTTAAATGGCTTTGAATGGGTGAAGTGGAAGCAATGTGTTTTAAATATGTGTTTTAACCTACAACTTAAACATTGGTTGACATAATTCTAAAATGATGTCTTGGTTTATTGATCTTTTCATTGATCACATTTACAGGGAATTGATGCCTTGTCAAAATAGGTACTTGATGGGGATGGTGGAGTTTTTTACTAGCAAGAATGAGTTGAAAAGTCGAATACTCATTCTAGATCTATGTTTTTCTTTTCTAATGTATTTTAGTCCTCACTTTTGGTGGAGGCTAGTTTATGTTTTTTTTTTATGTGATGGAACAACTATCTTTAGTTTTGAGTAGATGTTGTAATTATGAATTGACACATGCTTGTAAGCATGATCAATAGACCCGGCTTTAGACAGGGATAAACTTTTTCGACTATGTTTTGTACTTTTTGATTTCCCTTGAAATAACAAAAGTAGGTTTTTTTTTTCCTTGAAAAAAAAATGACATGAACTGATATTTGACTCTTTGACATGGACTGATATTTGACTCTTTTATTTTTGCATAGATTTTAAGAGTAGTCAATTAATTTTCTATGCCATGATATTAAGTGGAGAAGGTTGCTATGTTTTAAATAGTCCATTTAATTTGTCGCCATACTTGTTTATTCTAGTAATTAAAAGATTAAGTTGCATGACTGCAGAAGTGAGAAGAATTGTCTTACTTAAAGGCATCAAGATCTCTGATAATGTTATTATCACACATCTATTATTTGGATATGATGTTGTATTGTTTGAATTGGGCACTATGAAGGAATGACAATACTTTTCAAATATCATCAAAGTTTTTTGTGTTCTCCATGTAAGAAGGTTAGTTTAAATAAATCTAATCTTCTTCATAATAACTTGGATGAAAGTATTTTGGATTGTATCACTACTATTCTAATGGAATTTTACACCTCAATGTAAAAATAAAAACAATAATGTTTGGTAATATTAGGTCAAATTCCAAATCTTGAAACATGATTAAAAGGGCTTCTTTAACGGTAGAGCTTTTGTGTTAACTTGCATATATTTAAATACCATCAAAAGAAAATATTAACTTAGATCTGATCTTTCCATTTCATGCAAGATTTCAAGTTAATGTTTTCCCAAAAAAAACCTCACGAAAGTGCAACCAAATGTCCATCTTAGACGTTGGTTAGACCATATGATATAGGAAGTAAGAGATTGTCAGCCAGACCATGAAGTAGAATTTATGAGATCACGATTATGAGATTATTGGATTGTGTCATTAAGTTACAATTAGTATAGATCCATTTTAAAGGGGATCTACCAAGATGTTGATAAAGTATTTTAATTTATCTAATTTGTATAGTTGTATATATAAGCTGTTGTAAATGTATAGAATAATGCATTTTGAATACTGAAAAAAAAAAATTTGTTTTGAAGATATGCAATTTTATATATTTATTAATTTATTAATTATATTTTTTTGCATGTTTAAATAAATGAAGGCAACGAAAATATGAGATTGATTTTCTCGAATAAAATAAGCCCATTTAAACATCGAGATTGTTGGACTGCCAAGTCAAAGGGCGCATTAAGAACTGCCACTTCACCTTTTCATTTCCCTACCAAACCATTGCAGCATCTTTACTACAGGATTATCTTTACATGTGAGAGTATTTTGCAGGAATTTGATGACAGAAAAACAATCTTACGAAGATTACAATCCTGAATTTGTTGATTTGAAATTCTAAAAGTGCGGTGATTGTAAATAATCTCATACATATTGCTATTTTTCAATAGCTCATTCGTTGCAGAAATCGGTGCCCATAATATCACTGAGGTAGTTGATATAATGACTGAGTCAGAGAAGCATGAGCAGGTTACATGGCAGGTTCTTCGCTTGCTAATACGCCGTATCTCAAGATACATCCTATAATCAATATCTAATATGATTAATCATCAGTGATTCCTGCTCAAGAAATCTACAGAAATAACATATCTCCAGATCTTAAGCAAGGATAACCAATACATGAGTTGTCATTCGATTTTAATCAGCTTGCAAAAGAAGAAGAGATCGCCTATTAAAGGAGAGAAGTTCGACTGCTGAAGGGGGATCTTTGTACACCAGAGAAATGAATGTCATATTTTTTCTGCTCTTGTTCTTTTTGTATCACTGTGCTGTACTTCAAAGAATTGGAGGTGGAGAGCGCTTCTCATGTAGTGTGTGGATCAGAATGTTTATGAAACAATAAATTATGCTGGAGTTTGTAAATTCTTGTTTCTGCTCTGTGTAAATGTCTTTAGCAGTAGCAATGAAATCAGATTTGTTTTCTCTATGTATTCTTGTTTCTTGTTTCTGCTCGTGCTGGTAGGATGTAGATTAATTCTGGGGTCTCATCATCCAACTTGTTTTTCTTGGTCCACTCCTTCTCGAAGGGCTTCATATCTTTGTTTTTATGAGGAATGAAAGGTTTGGATTGGGGTTTATTATTTGGCACTACATCCTCCATGTCCCGTGCTTTAACGATTACATTCTATAGAGTCTTTGGTTTGGAGGCCTTAACCTAACCACGCAATGGTCCGGATAATCCTTTAATTAACATCACAACGAGCCTATGCTCTGACACATCTGTCACCATGAATGCAATCCTTTGAAATTTTGAGATGTAAGTATCTGCTGCACTTGTCTGCTTGAGCTATGCCAGCTCCCTGAAATGCAACTTTGGGTCCTTCCTCTCAAATCTGTCAATCAATCTTTGTGTGAAGTCTAGGTATGAGGTAATGCTAGATTGCCCCCAATGTGACTAGCCCAGGGTACCACCACTCATGAACATCTCCCTCCAAATGTAGTGTAGAAAACTTGATGACTTTTGTTTCCCTCATGGGGTTGATTTGGAAATAGGTGTCCAACTTCTTAACCCAAGCTCTGGCCGTGCATTTGTTAGAACCATCAAAGGAAGGGATATACAACTTCCCAACCTCACTGAAGATCTAGATTTTTGTGGGTCTTGTTGAAGTCCATTTGTCTATTCCTATTCTTGATGGTACAAAATTCTTGTAATGACATTGTTGCATGAAATAATAAAATTGTTTCTTACAAAAGCTTCCAACTTAAATAAGACAAATGCTCCATAAAAGATAATAATAATATTTATTGATAAAAGATATGATGCCTTACAAATGTATAAAGGCCCATATATATATTTATTGGAAGGGACAAGGTGACTCTTCATAAGAGTTATAACCTTTGGTAATTAATATTATTTTAATTCTCATTTGTGAATATTAATATATTGTTGTTATTATATATATTTATTATGTTATTATTTAATATTGTTATGTTATATTTTTTTATATAACATTGTCTTCCTCTTAGAGATGCTTTGTCCTTAAAGCATGATTATGGAAGACTTTTATCCTTAGTTCTTGTTCGTATGGCTTTCTCGTGATCCTCTATGTTGATATCTGTGACACTTGACGAAACGAGTCGGTATGAGCTACAAATTCGTAAGAAAAAATGTCGCATTGTATGTGAAGTGGTCCATCCGAGATTTGTCTTCATCGGAGTTGTTTGTTGATCAATTTGATGAATAGAACTTCTCGTTTTCTGCTTCCACTTAGTTTGTTTATTTTGTCTCCATTCTGTTTTGAAATCACAACTCTTTTGACTTTGTTGTTGGTCACGTCGATTCTTATGATTTGGATGATAATAAGACATCTTAATATTTTGTGATTGTTCCTTTGACACATCTACTTTTGATGTTTGTGACGATGATACAATATGATCGTTCTTTTGAATGTGAGCATTGACAAGCTCTGTATTGCTTCCCTTTTCTGATGTTTGAATTTGAGCCTTTGATGAATTCTCTATTGTGTCAGTCATCGTTTCCTTGTCAGCTAATGATCCCTTGCGATCTAACTTTTCTTGTAGCGATTTCTTATCATGTTTTACTTTTCTAATTTGTATGAGTAAATCTTGATTGTGTGTTCTTAATCGTAAGATTTATTCCTTATAATTCGACTTGTCAACTTTATTTTGAGCATATTGATTCTCTTTCTCTCTTTCTTTTATCGTTTTTATTTGTTCTAGCAATTCCTCATTAACCTTTGTCAAGGAGGAATTTTCTTCGTCTTTCCTTGATAATTTTTGCTGAAGATCTTGAATCTCTTCTTCCAAAATTTTATTGCACTATGTTTTATCCTTCGTCTTCTTGATTTGAAGCAACAACTTTTTATTATGATCTCTTAGACGAGAGATCTCTTCATCTCATTCCTATATGTCCTTGTCAGTTTTTTTTTCGCAGTTTCAAATTCCTTAATTTGTGTGATGGACTCCTGAATATGATCTTTCAATTTGGAATTTTTTGTCCTTATTAAACTATTAAAATACTTCTCTTTGTCATTTTCAAAATGTACTTTTTTATTACTTTCCTTGTAGTACCCAACCTCGCCTTCCAATTTCCGTATTTGTGATTGCAATTGTGACTGACCTTGGTTTTCTTTCATAATAAAATATTTGCTACAAATCAAGAAGGGGCGATTGTTGTTTTTAAAAACTGATACATACTCTAATTCTAATTCGCAATGAGGGCACTTAGTCCAAAATTTGGACTTGTATATGGAATTCATAATTAACCGCTCACTTCTATACAAATGGCTTCAATGACTTCTATTTGTTACTTCTTCAGCGATAGAGGGTCTTTGAATTCTCTTCTTTTTAAAACTTCTATAATACTTTAATGTTTAAAAAATTCTAATTCTAGGATCTTTTATTCGATGACTCAATGTTGATGATGGATAAAATATGGTTCCCAAATCCAAAATTAGACTACACCAGCGACTTCGGCTCGTGAAAACGGTGAAGAATGACTATACACACTGCCACCTTCGTCTCTAACTAGACACAATAGTCTTTTCCTTTCTCTGCATACAATGCAGCTCACATAGAGAAAGTTGTGCTCAAAATGCACTTAGATCTCCACGTAGGTTAACTTTTTATTTAGATTAATTTCTTTGTGGATAGTGTGCATATTGGGTGGTTGGGAGGAATGATTGTTACCTTCCCCACCCAAGTTCGAATCTCGCTTTTTGTTTGTTGTTGGACCATAAACCCAAACCCACTTATTAAGAAACCACGTGTGGTTTTGACTCTTCATAAGAGTTATAACCTTTGGTAATTAATATTATTTTAATTATCATTTATGAACAATAATATGTTGTTGTTATTATATATATTTATTATGTTATTATTTAATATTGTTATGTTATATTTTTTTATATAACATTGCATGAAACTTTGCACCAAGAGTCTGATACTCCCTCAAATAGTCATTAAAACTGTCGCCTTGTCCTAACCTTCATTTCATGTTTGTTGCTCTTCCAAGAACTAAGGTAAAAGTGGTCTAGGTGTTGTTCTGTGTGGGAATATTAGTGTTGATTCCCTTAGCACGATTCCCATTGTTGTCATTATTGTTTTGGTTAGATTGAGTACTGGTGATAAGCTAAGTCATAAGCTGGACCAAATGTTGCTTCCCCCCTTTCCAGATCATTTAAAATGTTCATAGTACTTCCCTTAGGTGGATCATTCCTATCCCCCATGTATTCCTCTTCTTCTAATTCTAGTTGGTCTTCATCCTCTGACTCTACTTGAACTACGTTTTCAACCCCCCTTTTCCTTCTTCTCATGTAAGTGATATATATATCGTCCTCTGGATTCATAAAAGGGGCATGCAACTCATAGGTTGGTAGAATCACCATCTCTAATACCACTGTAATATTCCCCCTTACCGCTGATATGATTTCTATGAAGTATGTTGTTGTATTTTAATGCCCTTTTAGTTGTGAACCTTTGTCAAACAGTTTGGTGAGCAAGTTCCGAAACCATTGTATGTCTCCACTTACAACTAATATGAATTTGTGTTGATTGTTGATATGATTTTTAGTGCATTCTTTGGTAGGGATTTTTTTCAAACAATTCACAATAACCACACATCTGAAATTTATATGCTTTTGGTGTTTATGATATTCAACACAAATAAGAGAGGATTACATTAAATGCAAAAATAATACATTTATGCCATTGTAATAGCCATAATATTTAACTTATAACAATAAGTTTTAACATGATTTTAGGACTTGTAGGTGGAAATAAGCAGCAGTATTAGATTTAAAGGAGTTCCAAACATGTAGAGTGCTGATAATGTGCAACTCATTAGTGGGATAACCAACGACACTCTTCAACAATAGGAAATGAGTCCATGATTTGGATGTAAGATAGCATGACTATTGATGACTCCTTTTGATAATAAACAGGCCTCTTGAAGCCATAATTTGGATGTCTTCTTGAAGCTCACAGTGGGAATACGCCCAGTATATTTTCATATTTTTAATAATCCTTATATAGATCTAGTGGGAATACGCCCAGTATATTTTCATATTTTTAATAATCCTTATATAGTATTGATGTAGACCCATTTTACTTGAACGTGTATCCAAACTAACTCTTATGTATGCGACCAACACCAAACTATGTCGTGCTTCCATTAGGCAAATGTTATATAAGGATATTACATATGGTATCTATTGGAATATTATCCCCATCATTTTTCAGTTTTGCATGCATCCAGTCATCTGCATGCATCTAGTCATCATCATGGTGGTCCTCCCAGCACCTGGAGCTTGCTTCTAGCTCTTCATATCCTGTCTACATCCCCCAGGGATCC
Organism: Larix kaempferi; assembly: GCA_027924585.1. Taxonomy (NCBI): domain Eukaryota; kingdom Viridiplantae; phylum Streptophyta; class Pinopsida; order Pinales; family Pinaceae; genus Larix; species Larix kaempferi. The sequence goes on from BSBM01000217.1 coordinate 29,660,333, forward strand.
TCCCACCTACCTAATGCACCCTTCTTCAGTATTCTGCATGGAAATTGCGCCTTTCCCACCTACCACTCGGTTATCTCCCAGTTAGAGCGCCTTAGCTCACCTACTAGCAGTTATCATTCAATTGGAGTCTTGATTGATCAGTTTTTCCACTGATTTCTCATCCTACCCACCTACAACTCCTAGTTAGCCAGTTCTAGAGTTCCATTGACCCTTTTGACATCCTCATGCACCTCCCTTGGAGTCTCCCTTCCCCGATTTATGCCTTGATGGTTCTGTTAGACCCAGTTAGACACACTTGAGTGACCTTTTCCATTTATGATTGATACTACTGACTGGATGATGACTCCACTATTATCCAAGCCAGACTCTAAGTTAGGAATTTGAATGCCCTACTTGGCCTATTCGAATCCTATATTATGCACCTTGCAGTTATATTGTACTCATTCACTTACATTCATATTCATTGTATGATACTGAGATATTGTCTATTCTTCTGTGTTTATGAGTGATCAATGAGTGTCTCCTTCTCTTCTTCCCTTGATAGTTTGATTGTGAGTTGTTACAGCTGCTAGATCCCTTGCATATTCTTACATGGTATCAGAGCAGGAAGCAGCTATTCGAATTGCAGCAGTTGCAGCCGTAACAGTTGCAACATTTCTTTGAGCAGTTATCTTTCACTTGTGCACCAGAAGCCGCTGAGTTTCCACAACAAATACTGGTGCTATTACTTGAATTCTTTGGATAAATCCAGTGAGGTCTAGCTAAGTGTGAAGGACTTAGTTTATGTGCCAAGTGTTCTTAAGGTAGTGTTCAGTCAAAGTGTAGCATTCTACATCAACACAACTTTTCTTGTTTTGCAGGTTTATTCACCCGTTCGGAATCTTCTTCAACTATTAAACTTTCTCTGTTCAGATGGATCTAAAGCTTACATCTTCCAACTATGTTGAGTGGAAATCCAAAATTACTCTCTTCATGAGATCAAAGAGCTTTGTTGGTTAAAATTATTGATATTTAATTCACCTCAATTTAATTTATCAACCGGGGAATCGTAGACTTCGAGCTGCTACACTATATGTGCAGATAAGCTAACCCTAATGCTCAAGAAATCCTAATCTATTGCTAACAACAATGAGACTAACCCTAAAGGGCCAATGCTAAAGACCACTAATTCTGCATTAAAGACAATGAAAACTACATTACAAATTCTTATTGTTAAACTCGAAGATAACCTAAATAAGGGTTTTCAAACTGTAATTCTATAATTTAAAAACAACCTGCTAGCAAATTAAAAACAATAAACGGTACCTACAGCAATCTAGGCTATTGTAATCACAATCCAAGTCAATCTGTCATTAACCAAATGTGTATGCTTCGTCAACCATGTTTCCTAATTGAACTTTTAAAACAAGTATGTAAATTCACACCAAATATCCCCAAATCTGAACTAGTCCTATGCCTTTTAGCTTTGAGTTATTAATGCATACAATCTATCAAATGAGAATTTAACTGTTGGTGAAGTTCCTTCACTCTCTATTTACAACTAATGCATATAAGTACTCATGAAGAAAATACCAAAACTCTGTTCATCAAATAAAGATTAGAACTGTGTAATCGATAGTCACTGTGTTCAAATTACGAAAATTGATTCAAATGAACAGGGTTACAGCCACGGACTCTTCCTCAAAACTCATTCAAATACAAATGCAATCCTTTATCAAAAAAACAGTAAACCCTAAGTACTCTATGATCACGATCTTCAAACCCTGATTCGATAATAAGAGAACAAGCTGTCTATACACTATTCTTGTGCTGCAACATAAAGGTTTTATTAATGAAAGTTAAACTTGTAATTCATGTACCAATGCCACACACAGAAGACTAGAGAAAAGTTTTAAAACCAATTCTGAATTCAATTGTACAGTCAAAAACCATTCCTGTAGCTATGGAAATATAACACTCAAGCCATTCATAATAAAACTCTCAATCTAAAAACACTCAATCCATTCGTAATAAAACTCTCAATCTAAACACACTCAATCCCTCATCAAATTGAATCTACCATACTCTATATCAGATCATGCAATTGTATATACCCTAGGTTTAAAATAACCATTCACCAAAAATAAATGGAATCTTTCATTCAAACTGTTAACAAATTCACTCTATCACCATAAACTGTAAATGCTATTAATTAATACTCGCAGTCACATTTTCTATTACAAACCGATAATGGGCAAATAAGTTATATGCTGAAAAGGAATGTGAAATGAGAAAACGCCAATCTACTATTGCAAACCACACACACTAATGGAATATTACAGTCTGGTGTTGAAGGTGGGCCCTGCCCTCAACGCCTCACACATTGAAATCACGAGTTTGCTGAAAACACACGCTGTATCATATTCAGAAAATGGAGTTTGTACAAATTCTCCCTGCTTAGGGTTTCCATGGCTACTTTTATACTAGATTATACAGAGTAAAATCGTCCTGAAGACAAGGATCGATAGGAATAACAATACTCAAAATATCTTAACCATCTGAGCCAAAAATGGCATCTCAGATCCAGGATATACACATATCGTTTAAGAGAAGATAATAACACCACAGATCGTGCCTGAAATAACAGTGAAGCAATCTTCCAAAAGCATCTTAAGATGATGTGGATCCCATAAAAAACGCCCTGATGGTAGATCGAATCCCCAAATCTCCTCATTTGAACGCTGGCCAAATAACAAGACAACCCTGTATAGAAGAGAAACCCACAGCATTATTAACATAGGGTTAAATGAAACCTAAAAACCCACAACATATGCATAAAAAATAAGAAAATACAACAATCAAATAATTAAAATTACTTACCATGGCTTTTAGCAATATTGACCTTCAAAAGACACATCAAACTGATTATTATTGGACCCATTAAGACTTTAAATACTAGGAAATAGTACATCGAATGGACAAAATAGAGGACCAACATCTCCCCCAGACTGAAGGTCTTGCATGTCCCTATGCAAGGAAATTTGTGATAGGCAAAATTTAAATCTTCAAAATGAATTGTCAATCCTTGGACCCAACTCCAGAAACTGAAGCTGAGGTATTAAACAGGACTTGCACCTGAGGAGGAGAGGGAGCAGAATGTTGCTGTATGCTAGCTAACTGCTCAAACTGTTTGTCCTTTTTCTTTAACTGCCTTCGAAGGCTATGATTTGTCCCTTTAACTTCATCAACCAAGGTTTGCAGGGACACTATTCTAGCTTTCAAAATGGCATTTTCTTGTTTAACAACCCGATCCAACCTTTTATATTCTTGCAGCTTCGTTTTCAATTTAATACTCTTTTGTCTAAAATAGTCAATCCCCTGCGCTGAAGCTTCTGAACCAGACCTGGAAAATGATGCCCTGACAGACTTTAAACTTGATTTGGAAGAGGATACCTTGACAGACTTCAAACTTGACTTTGAAGGTGATCCTTTGATAGATTTCAGACTTGATTTGGAAGGAGATACTGGTAACAAGGGTTCACTGACAGGATTCAGGGATGCAGAACAATGAGGGGAATCAGGAGAATCGGAGTCAGCTTGGGTAGAGGAAGCATCGGATGATGACAACTCGACGTGGACAGGTTCTTTACCCTTAGACCCCTTCCTCCCCTCTTTAGCGGCCATACTGCGAGTAAACCGTCTATTTGGCTCCTTATCTCCCCCAGACTGAGAGTTAACACACTGTCTTTTAGGAATTGGGGATTTCTTAGCATACAATGAAGCAGTTTTCTTGGAGCTATTAACAGCAGGTTCCTGAGGAAAAGCATCTTGAGGAACTGAATTGTTTGTGGAGGGAGCTTTTTCCACTAAATCAGGGATACCAGGCTCCCCTGCTTCATTCCTCACGGGTGACTGAAGATGAGGGTTAGAGAGTTCATATACAAAATGTTCCCAACCCTGACCCTGCTTCTTTAACTCAGCTAAAACAATCATTTTAATAAGCCCATGATGATAAAGACTATGGGTTGGATGCTCTAAATTCTTCCTCACCTGCGAAGCCATCTTACTCAAACTTTTCCAAAAATAAAATGGGAAATTTAGAAGCTTACCAAACTCGAAATGAGCTAGCAGTCGAAAATGGCAGGCTTTGTAGGTGGGGAATCGACCTTCACAGGTAATTAGCTTGGTAATGATCATCAAAGAATTATAGAATTCTTCCCTGACCCATAGTTTGGAGAAACCCTTCTCACCCTTCACAGCCAAATATTCTGGTTTAAAAACGCAGTCATAATCTTTTCGTGGCATCCGACCATTCTTAAACCATCTATCACCGGTGCGTGGAAGTCCCGTGGCAACTGAAATGGACTCCTCTGTCACTGCAAACTCTAGAGCCCCCACTCTAGCGGTATGCCCGTCGAAACTCAGGGCGAATTGGAGAGAGACTGCGTCATCGTGGCCCTGTAAATTAGTTAAAAATGTATGCCATCCTGCCCGAATAAACATGTCCTTGCATGCAACGAACTCCGGAATGGCTAATAGCTGCTCATACGCAGAGGGTTCATGCCGGTTGAGCATGGTGGAGCCACGAGGGTAGCGGATTGACAGGGAATTAGAAAAGGATTCGGACAGGTGATTCGCAGGTAACGACAATGGAAGGATAGCGACTGTATAAAACCCGAATGACCCTGGTAAAAATGGTAGGAAGTGAGGGTAATGAAGACAGCATCGTGATAAGAAAACACATCATTGCAAGTGGTGGCACATACTGCCCACTTCGCAGGAAAGGATAACCGTGGTCTAACACGTTTTTAACTGAACTCAGTCTCTTAACACGTCAGAACCCAAATAATAAAATAAGGTTATGATTAATTTATCAAAGGTTGCCAATTGATAGAAAATGAAATATTACCAAAAGTTTTTAAAGGAATTCATAACTATCGGATTTAATATAATGGCAAAAAAAATTAATTATAATCCTTATTACTAGTTAAGGTTTAGCCAATCGTAACGTCCCTTAGCATATACATGCCAATTTCCCAATATAACTTCCGGCACTCAATCCGACACTCACTCCGGCACTTTGACAAACACAGCAGTGCTTTTTAGGCTGATAACTATGTACAGCAATTGACCAAGATAAAGATAAGTATCAGCATCTGGAGCAGCTGTTAGGTTATGAATGATGATGTAAAACCATGAATCTCCCAAATAGACATTACTTCAATGAGTTCATAAGCAGATAGCCTGAATTAAGAGATTCGTTGGACCCCAACAGTTTTATAGCCTAATTTCCTTCTTGCAGAGTCGCTGCTCTATCTAACCACACAGGAACTCAATCGTGCCATGAAGCCATCTTTATTAAAAATACAAATAACACTCAAAAATTCAAATTCCAATCAACTACTTAGAACTCAAAAATCAGAAATGCAAGTTTTATCAATCACTCATAAATCAAAAATTCAAACTCAAATCATCACTCATAACTTCAATAATCAGAAATGCAAGCTTCATCACTCATTCATAATTTAAACAATCAAAAATTCAAACTCAAACAATCACAATTCAGATTTCATCAATCAAAAATTCAGTCCTCACCCTTGTTATCCATACAGAACTTTTCCACCAGGACATATGCCACAGGATAAGAAAAAAAAAAAAAAATAATCAATCAGAAGCTAATGGAGTACTGGTCCACTTTGACTCAGCTTCACACAGGATAATTTGAGTAGTGGAACAAATAGTACTACAGTTCTCAGCTATGTTTTAGGCATCAAAATAAACCTTTTTTTTTTTAGAATCAGGTAACCCAAAGTACCAAAAACAGTTGGAGATGATTATCAACTGGCTATCATTTTATTTTTTAATGAATTTAATAATTTTTAATTAACCATCCTCATGGCTTCTCTTGTACCTTCACATAGGTACGTTGTTCATATAGACAAGTATAGATGAGGCTGTTAAAGAAGATATCAAAGTCAGAACCCACTTCCAGCAAGCCTGGTCAGTACTCCGGTGGGGTAACTATAACATCTTAAGAAGCTTCTTCCCCAGGCAGATGCCCCATTGCCAACAGGCCTGTTCAGAACCCTGATGGGTTTGCCTGTTCATACCACAGGTCGGTACCCGCTGCCAGCAGACCTGTTCAGTATCCCGGCGGGTTAACCTCTTACACCCTTTTTCTATCAGAGGCTCTTGTCCCAATTTCATCTTAAAGATAAAATTTATGATTTGCTTCAGCATAGATGAGTGGGGGAGCTGCTCTGAAAACCATCTAGGAGTGGGATGGTACCAACATTGGAAGAGTATTCTTTGTATATGCCTGTAAAGATTTGCCCATATGAACAACTAACCTTCGTAACTGTATAAAGTGAAAGTCATAAAGTGGCTAAAGACAGTATATATATATATGTGTTTAATCTTATAACAGCCAAGAGATAATAACCCCCAAACTGCCCGATCTTGAACACCTTTTAATCATGATGCCTATCTTAAGAATAACTTCATGCCCATAGCTGTAACTAACATCAATTCCCACTCTTTATCTAGTGTGAAACCAAATCAAATGGTCCTCGCAGCCCATAGGTTCATAAGCAGAAACATTTGGGAGCTTAAAGCATTAATGTAGGCAATGCCTGGTGGGCAAGTACTCTTATGAATAGCCAAAACAGTTCCCAAGAAAAATCTGACACACAAATGCAGACATTCCAATAATTCATTGAAGCTCAGAAATTGACCCAAATTTACACAGTCCTTAAAAATGTCTTGCAAAAAATAATCAGCATGCTAAAATCGGATAGTGATACCTCCCTTAGGTTTCAAAAAAAACATTCTGAGTCTTGCTGAAAAGAATATCTGCACCTTTCAAAAAGAGAAAGAAAAAAACAAATCCCTGTACATATGTACAAAAACAATTTCACTGAAGATTACTGAGAGAGAGTAGGAGATGAAGAAGTCTTTTCCTCACCTACCAGTTCCAGTTCAGACTGCTGACTCATGTTATGGATGAATTCTTGCTTAGAGAGAGGTTTATGATATACTTTTAACCGATGTCCATTCACTACAAAGGCAGTTTGTTCTTCGTCTATTGTTTTTATTTTGACAGAACCATTATCAAAAACAGTCACAATTTCATATGGCCCCATCCATCTAGTGGTAAGCTTACCTTTGAAGTGTTTAAATCGTGAGTCAAATAACAGAGCCCAATCACCTTCTACAAAAGTCTTCTTCTTTAAAAATTTATCATGCCACTTAGTCCGCTGATTCTGTATCAACACAGTTTGTTGGACAGCATCTTGTCTAATTTCATCAAGTTCATTTAATTGCATCAGCCTCTGCTCCTGGGCTTCATCTAAATTCAAGCTCAGTTGTGCAGCAGTACGAAAAGTTTTCACCTGAAATTCTATAGGCAGCAGGACCTGCTTACCATAAACAAGTTGATATGGGGTATACCCTGTGGTATTTCTCCAGGTAGTTCTGTAAGCCCACAATGCCTCGGGTAGCCTGTCTGCCCAGTCCTTATGATGTAGCTGCACAGTCTTAGTTAAAATGGATTCTAGCACTTTATTGGTTGATTCCACCTGACCATTTGCTTGGGGATGGTAAGGAGAAGATTTATAGTGCTTAATTCCATATTGTTCTGTAAGTGCTTTCATTGATTTAGAGACAAACTGTGCTCCATTGTCAGTTACAATTTCACGAGGAATACCAAAACGAGTAAAAATCTCTTCGTAAATAAATTCTATGACTGATTTCTCAGTGGCCCTCAATAGAGCTTTTGCCTCAACCCACTTAGTTACATAATCAGTGCAAACTAAAATATACCTCTTTTTCCTTGACATTGGTGAAATTGGTCCAACAAAGTCCAATCCCCATTTTTCAAAGGGTTCAATTTGTACCTGGGCTTGTAAAGGCATTTGATCAGCAGCAGTGGGTCTCCCCATTCTTTGACAGCTGTCACAGCCCTGTACATACTTCTCAGCATCTTTAAAAAGGGTAGGCCAATAATACCCTTGATGTAACACCTTATATGCTGTCCGCTTGTCTGAAAAATGGCCTCCACAGGGCCCATCATGACAGGCTTGGAGGATGTCACACATCTCATCCTCCCTCACACACCTCCTGATAATCAGATCTGGACCGGTTCGAAAGAGATCATTACCTACCCATGAATAATTAGCACTTTGCTGTATAATTCTTCGTTTTTCATAAGATGACAAATGAGCAGGTAATTTCCCTGTAACCAAATAGTTGGCTACATCTGCAAACCAGGGTGTTTTAATAGAGACAGCAAACAAGTGTTCGTCAGGAAATGTATCATCGATAGGAACATTATTATCAGCATGAGTCAATCTGGAGAGGAAATCTGCAACCAGATTTTCCTTCCCTGGTTTGTCAACTATGGTAATGTTAAATTCCTGTAGCAAAAGTAACCATCTAGTAATTCTGCCACTAGTGATTGGCTTATTCATTAAAAATTTAATAGCAGAATGATCGGTATGAACAAATACCTCGTAACCTGTAATATAATGTCGGAATTTATTGATGGCATGAACTACTGCTAGAAACTCTTTCTCAGTCACTGTATAGTTCAGTTCTGCAGGTGTTAAATTTTTACTGATGAAATAAATAGCATACGAGGACTGATTTTCTTTCTGTCCGAGCACTCCCCCTAATGCAGTGTCTGAAGCATCAGTTTGTATATGGAAGGGCAAAGACCAATTTGGCCCCCGCAGAACTGGTGTTGAAGACAATTCTGACTTTAATGTGTCAAAGGCTTTCTGACAGTGTTGATCCCAATCAAAACCACTGTCTTTGACCAATAATTTGAACAGTGGGGCTGCTATCTTTGTAAAATTAGCAATAAACCTACGATAGTACCCTGCGTGTCCCAGAAAGCTTCTGACTTCTTTTTGTGTAGTTGGTGAAGACAGACTAGTAATGATTTCAATTTTTGCTGGGTCAACCTTAATTCCTTCTGATGAAACATGGTGCCCTAAAACAATACCCTCAGTTAACATCATCTTACACTTTTCATGGCTTAAAGCAAGATTTGTTTCTTGGCACCTAATTAGAACTTTCTCCAAATTATCCAAGGCTTCCTTGAAATCATTACCATAGACTGTAAAATCATCCATATATATTTCCACACAGTCATGGACCAAATCAGCCAAAATACCTAACACTGCCCTCTGGAAAGTGGCAGGAGCGTTACACAGTCCAAATGGAAGGACCTTGTAAGCATAAGTTCCCCATGGGCAGGTAAAAGTGGTTTTTTCTTGATCCTCTGGGGCTATTCTTATCTGGTTATATCCGCTGTATCCATCCAAAAAAGAAAAATATTTCTTTCCAGACAATGTATCTAAAACCTGGTCTATGAAAGGAAGAGGGAAGTAATCTCTGAGAGTTGCTTTATTTAATTCACGAAAATCAACACATATTCTCCACTTACCTCCCTTCTTTGGAACAATCACCAACGGAGATACCCATTTGCTATCAGAAATGGGATAGATGAAATCTGCATCCAACAATTTTTGTAATTCTTCCTTCACAATGTCTTTAAGCGCAGGATTCATTCTTCTCTGTGGCTGCCTTACTGGTCTTATATTTTCCTGCGTATAAATGTGATGCATGCATGTGTCAGGGTGAATGCCTTTCATGTCTGTATAAACCCAAGCAAATGCCCCAGACTGTGCTTTGAGTAAATCAACTACCTGATTTTGCTGACTTTGAGACAGATTCCCATTGATAAACAAAGATCTTCCTGGACTAATTTCCATTGGTATAGTTGCAGCTTCAACCTTCTCATCTATAAATAAAACTACTGATGATGAGGTGGCTGAGGGGTAATAATGTTCCTGAAAATCTTCTGTGAAAACATTGTCTAAGTCAGAGAAGGACTGAGGGTACTCAATACTAGTGGTGGCTGAAATAAATTGATCTAGGATATCATCCTCAGTCTGGTGTTCCAGCCCCCTAGTTTGACTGATGGACAGTAAGGGTTGTCCCACATCCTCATCCCCATAAGGATTCTCTAACCATAACATGTTTTCCGATACAGGCTGGGCTGGAGGATAAATGATTAAGTTTTGTAGAGAAGTGCCATTTGATATAGTTAAAATACCTTCTCTGCATCCTATAAAGGCATTAGCAGTGGCTAACCAAGGCCTGCCTAATATAACAGGATGTTCCCCCATTGGGTGTTTGGTTTGGAGTACCAGAAAATCCACTGGATACTCCCAAGAAGCTACTGTGACAGTAATGTCATCTAAAGCCCCCACAGGTTTGACTGTGCTCCTATCAGCCAATTCTAAAATAGTAGGAGTAGATCTGAGGAGATTATGCAACTGAAGTCTCTGCATGGTGGTCATAGACATGACATTAATGGCAGCCCCTAGGTCAACCAGAGTGTTTCCTATTGGAACCTCATTGATGTAAATTGTCACCACGGGATTCCCAGGATTTGAAAATTTTGGGGGTAAGGGACAGTCCGAAATATAATTAGACAGCTGGCCTAAAACATTTATCTTGGGTGGGTCTTTCTGTTTCCGGCCAGGTTTCTTTAAACATAGTTCCCTTACCAATTTTGCATAAATAGGGACATCTCTAATAGCCTGAAGTAATGGAATTTTGATGCAAACATTTCTCAACTCATTTTCCAAATCAAACTGTGGACGCATCACAGGCTTCTCTATTAATAACCTCTCTGGGTAAGGGGGGTTGTTATTTACCTGTGGATGAGCTGGTGGTTGGAAATGAGTTCCCAGTGCTTGGGTATTTTCTGAGGCAATCTGCACTTCTTCTTCTTCTGTAATCTCTTTTTCATCACTTTCTTCTCCAGTCTCTTCATGAATAATCACTGCTGGAGGAGTTTTATTCAATGTTTTCCCAGACCTTAATTGTATTTCCTGTAAAGGAGCTGAATGAATTACATAAGTTGGAGCCATTTGAATTTCAGCATTATTAAGAGGCTGGGGAGGTCGATTATTAGGGTTTGGAATAGGTTGGGCTGGCAACAACGTGGGTCGAGGTGGATTTGGATTTTGATATTGTTGTGGAACTGGGGGTATAGGAGGAAGGGCAGGTGGTGTAAAACCCGGTAGTAACTGCTGAATATTTGGTGGCATTGGACAGTAACTAGGAGGGGTGGTTGATTGTGTTCCTCCATAGGGTTGTCCTTGTGGTCCTCCATATGACTGTCCCCGCCAGCCTTGCTGCCAAGGCTGGGTCTGAGTAGGTTGAGAGGGCCAATTCTGCCACATTTGTGGACTCCATGGCTGCTGAGATTGCTGCATGGGATAATAATATGCAGGGTTCTGAAAAACAGGCTCTGGGTACATGTTTTGAGGTCTAGGCTGCCAAGGCCTCCTTGATGCATCGGTAGGTTCAGCATTAAGCTTGTAAAAAGCTTGCAGCTCTGGTAAAGAAGGGCAATTGTCAGTTGGGTGTTGCGCAGAGCAAAGAGCACAGACTGAAATAATATTTAGAGGGCATTCTTTCAAAGGGTGTCTTTTTCTGCATTTGGGGCAGAATATGTGTAATGCTGCTATGTCCTCCTCCTCTTGCCGTTTCTTTGTTTTCAAAGCATCAAATTGGGAGCTTAAGGTGCCTAAAATGTCAGTTTTGAAATTTTCTAACAAGTTTCCCAACTCAACTCTTGTGACCCCACCAGTCCCTGCTGTTCTAGAAATACGGGAAGGACCTTCCCTTGTGCTTTTTCCTGCCTTGGCTCTACTCCTCGAATACTTTCTGCATAGTTCAGTAATCTCTTCGAAGGATTTATGAGATACATCACCTGATGCCATCAAGTTGAGGATTTCCACATATTCATCCAGGATCCCTTTTAGAAAAAGGGTTCTGACGGCATCCTCCTGTAAGGTATTATACTTAGACTTGTGTAATACAAAGCAGAATCGTTCTAGGAAGTCCTCCAGACTCTCTTCTTCATGCTGTTGCATTTTAAAGATATCGTTTTGGGAGTCTCGGGGCCCACAGTAGTCTCGGTATTTTCTGAGGAAAGCACTCTTCATTTGTTCCCAAGTTCGGATGGTGGATTCCCCCAAGCTCATAAACCATCTAAGTGCAGAATCCTTAAGGGTTGCTGGAAATAATTTTAACTTTTGAGCATCCTGTAGATAATTATAACTCCTACACAAGATGTCAAACTCAAATAGAAAGGTATCCGGATCTTCAGTACTTTTCCCATAGAAAGTAGGTAATGAAGATGCTGGGATATTTTTCATACTGACATCCCGTGTAAGATCAAGAATGGGGAAGCCAAAAGTTGTTTCAGTTCGTCCCACATGCTCTACTTCTCCTTCCATCTGGTGTTCAGTTTCCTGATCACTCATGACAAGAGGGTTCCTAAACCAGTTGACACCTATCCTGTCTCTTCTTGGGGGTAGAATAGAATCCAAATGATCTGGCCTAGGCCAAGCTTGAAAATTAAAAGGTAAATCTGTAGTGGATTCTAATTGAGAAACCACCGGATTCTGGTTATGTTCCAGAAGGAAGTTCACTTTTTCTATGTTCACTACGTCAACCAAATTAGGATCTTCCCTTAAAGGTGAAGTTTGTTGGATCTGTGGGATTTCTTCTGAATGTAACTGTTCACTGGGTATAACCTCAGTTCCTACCGGTTGGGTTCCAAATTCCGCTGAATTCTGAATGTTGTTGTTTTCAGTTTCGTTGCCGGTATCCCTATCCCTAGGGTTAGTGAAGGGGGGGGTTTTGTTGTTTACAAAAAGATCAGCATGAACCGTAATGAATCTACCCTTACTATCTCTAGGTCTCATCAAAACAAATTCTGAAAATCACAAGACTTTTAATCAAAATAAATTGAAATACCTGTGCCCCAATTGGGTTTGAAGGAACCTGATATGAAATGCGCAAGTTTGCCTTACCAATCCTTCTCCTCCAATCTACAACACTAGTCACACATAAAAGCTGTTGTAAAATTAGATTACTGAAATTAAACACACCCACACTTGCATAAATACTCTTTACAAGAAAGATAAACACACTGTTTGCAGTAAAATAAATCAATCATGCGAAGAAAAACAACCACACCTACCAAAAGGGAACAACAAGAATTTGGGGCAACCCACTAAAGTGGATGCGGCAGGCTGTTACACAATGGGAATCCCATAGTGAATTCGTCTTTGCGTCTTAATGTTTCCCCTCCACCTTGTTGTGTACTGTAAAAAGATCCTATCTACCTAAACTTCTCAGTCTAAAAAATAGAAATGAGCAAAATACCAGCTTACCTTGGAGCAACTCCCCGGCAGCGGCGCCAAAATGTTGGTTAAAATTATTGATATTTAATTCACCTCAATTTAATTTATCAACCGGGGAATCGTAGACTTCGAGCTGCTACACTATATGTGCAGATAAGCTAACCCTAATGCTCAAGAAATCCTAATCTATTGCTAACAACAATGAGACTAACCCTAAAGGGCCAATGCTAAAGACCACTAATTCTGCATTAAAGACAATGAAAACTACATTACAAATTCTTATTGTTAAACTCGAAGATAACCTAAATAAGGGTTTTCAAACTGTAATTCTATAATTTAAAAACAACCTGCTAGCAAATTAAAAACAATAAACGGTACCTACAGCAATCTAGGCTATTGTAATCACAATCCAAGTCAATCTGTCATTAACCAAATGTGTATGCTTCGTCAACCATGTTTCCTAATTGAACTTTTAAAACAAGTATGTAAATTCACACCAAATATCCCCAAATCTGAACTAGTCCTATGCCTTTTAGCTTTGAGTTATTAATGCATACAATCTATCAAATGAGAATTTAACTGTTGGTGAAGTTCCTTCACTCTCTATTTACAACTAATGCATATAAGTACTCATGAAGAAAATACCAAAACTCTGTTCATCAAATAAAGATTAGAACTGTGTAATCGATAGTCACTGTGTTCAAATTACGAAAATTGATTCAAATGAACAGGGTTACAGCCACGGACTCTTCCTCAAAACTCATTCAAATACAAATGCAATCCTTTATCAAAAAAACAGTAAACCCTAAGTACTCTATGATCACGATCTTCAAACCCTGATTCGATAATAAGAGAACAGGCTGTCTATACACTATTCTTGTGCTGCAACATAAAGGTTTTATTAATGAAAGTTAAACTTGTAATTCATGTACCAATGCCACACACAGAAGACTAGAGAAAAGTTTTAAAACCAATTCTGAATTCAATTGTACAGTCAAAAACCATTCCTGTAGCTATGGAAATATAACACTCAAGCCATTCATAATAAAACTCTCAATCTAAAAACACTCAATCCATTCGTAATAAAACTCTCAATCTAAACACACTCAATCCCTCATCAAATTGAATCTACCATACTCTATATCAGATCATGCAATTGTATATACCCTAGGTTTAAAATAACCATTCACCAAAAATAAATGGAATCTTTCATTCAAACTGTTAACAAATTCACTCTATCACCATAAACTGTAAATGCTATTAATTAATACTCGCAGTCACATTTTCTATTACAAACCGATAATGGGCAAATAAGTTATATGCTGAAAAGGAATGTGAAATGAGAAAACGCCAATCTACTATTGCAAACCACACACACTAATGGAATATTACAGTCTGGTGTTGAAGGTGGGCCCTGCCCTCAACGCCTCACACATTGAAATCACGAGTTTGCTGAAAACACACGCTGTATCATATTCAGAAAATGGAGTTTGTACAAATTCTCCCTGCTTAGGGTTTCCATGGCTACTTTTATACTAGATTATACAGAGTAAAATCGTCCTGAAGACAAGGATCGATAGGAATAACAATACTCAAAATATCTTAACCATCTGAGCCAAAAATGGCATCTCAGATCCAGGATATACACATATCGTTTAAGAGAAGATAATAACACCACAGATCGTGCCTGAAATAACAGTGAAGCAATCTTCCAAAAGCATCTTAAGATGATGTGGATCCCATAAAAAACGCCCTGATGGTAGATCGAATCCCAAAATCTCCTCATTTGAACGCTGGCCAAATAACAAGACAACCCTGTATAGAAGAGAAACCCACAGCATTATTAACATAGGGTTAAATGAAACCTAAAAACCCACAACATATGCATAAAAAATAAGAAAATACAACAATCAAATAATTAAAATTACTTACCATGGCTTTTAGCAATATTGACCTTCAAAAGACACATCAAACTGATTATTATTGGACCCATTAAGACTTTAAATACTAGGAAATAGTACATCGAATGGACAAAATAGAGGACCAACAAGCTTCACCCGAATACTCAACGGAACGATGGTAGAACCAACCAGTGCAGTTGAAAAGTCCAAGTACTTGGATCGGCTTGATGAAGCAATTGGTCTCCTCCTTCTCTCAATTTTTGAAGATCAACACTTTCATGTCATCGATCTTACATCTCCTAAAGAGGTTTGGGAAAAGATCGAATCTCTTTTTGGACCGAAAGATGATATGCAAGGGCACAAATTGGATAATGAGCTCATATGTTTGAGTCCTAACAGCTTCAAATCTATTAATGCCTTTCTCACCAAGTTCAAAATATTGATATCCCAGCTGAAAAGATTTGAGATAGTGAAAGAATACAAGCAGCTTATACTTTCCATTCTCTCAAAGTTGGGGGAAAACTTCTCAGTTTTTGTCTCTACTTTCCAGTCAGCTAGGTTGTCCATTCCAAGATGGAAGTTTCCCTCATTTGATGATTTCACACAATCTCCTACTCAAGAGGAAGAGAATTTGATTTCGATGGGAATGATCAAACCCAAATTGGATTCGGCCCTTACAGTTACAGAGAGAGCGAATGGTAAAGGAAAGCAAAAGATTTCTGACAAGAGATCGAATGGTACAAAGCCTACAGATAGTTCATACCATTCAGGTAGAGCCTCTAAAAATACCAAGCATTCTCGGAAAAGAAGGTCCAAGTGCCCTTATTGTTATAAAGGCTTACATCCTAAGAATTATTGCATGAAGAAGACCATGGACATGATGGCTCGGTTACTTGAGAAGAACAAACTTTTTGTACCAGCATGTGCAAGAAAGAAATATCCTGGTACTGAATTTTCTGGATCCGAAGACAAAGAAGAATGTCATGCCCTCATGGAAAGTGCATCAACAGATTCTTCTTTCATTATAGATTCATGAGCAACAAGACACATGTCTTCCTCCAAAGATCTCTTCTCTAGTTTCGAAAAATCAATTGGTCCTTCAGTCAGATTGAGCAATGATTCAGAAGTCTCCTCTCAAGGGATTGGAAGAATCAATCTTGACTATGGTTACTTTTCTGATGTGCTTTATGTTCCTTCTCTTGCAGCAAACTTACTTTCAGTGTATCAAATGACTCACATTGGAGAGCCCAAAAGAGTGATCTTTTCTCCAAATGAAGTTGAGATACAAAACATGGTTTCAGGGAAATAATTGCAAAAGGAGTTGCAAATCATACTTCAAAACTCTATGAGTTTTCCCACTTCTTACCGCTCTCCAAGCCATTCGCTCTCCATGCTCATTCAAATGAAGAAAGTATATTATGGCATGTGAGATTTGGACATCTCAACTTCAAGCATTTGCAGGACATGCAAGCTCAAAATGTTGTTGAAGGCCTTCCAGATGATGTGTTTGCTCATGGTACTTGCAAAGGTTTCTTAAAGGGAAAAAATCCACAAAAGAATATGAAGAAAAATAAGACTCTTGAAGAAGTGCAAATGCTAGATACAGATCCACAAGAACCTGAAGATATAGCACCTAAAGATTCATCTCTTATTGCTACAAGGTCCACCACAGCTTCTATATCCACCAGAAATGCACTCTATCCCTCAAATCCATTTCTAGCTGAGAGATGTTTTCTTATGATAGGATCTGATCCAAATACATACTTTGAAGCCTCCCAAGATCCATGATGGGTAGCTTCTATGCAAGAAGAGTACCAATGTCTTCAAAGAAATAAGACTTGGGAGCTAATTTCTCTCCCACCTGGAAGGAAACTTGTTCAATGCAAGTGGATCTACATAACAAAGATGGATTCATATGGATCCTCCCACAAGTACAAGGCCAGATTGGTTGCAAGAGGGTTTTCCCAAGTTCATGGGATTGACTATTCTGAGACATCCGCTCCTGTTATTAAGATGGATTCCATTCGTCTTGTTCTTGCTCTTGCTGCATCCAAACACTGGAAAGTGCATCATATAGATGTCAAGAGTGCCTTCCTTCATGGATATCTAGAGGAGGAGATCTACATGAAGTAACCTGAGGGTTATATTGATGATTCTTCACTTGTTTGCAGATTGAAGAAGTCCTTGTACGGGCTTAAGCAAGCTCCCCGAGCTTGGTATGCCAAGATGGATTCCTTCTTACTTTCAGAAAACTTTTAGAGGTGCAAATCATATTCGAATGTCTACATGAGACATGATGGTAACTCCTTACTTCTCATTGTACTTTATGTTGATGATTTGTTGATTACAGGGAGCAGTTTTTCATGTATTAGATCTATAAAATCTGCCTTGCACAAATCCTTCTCCATGTCAGATCTAGGATTGTTGAAGCAATTTCTTGGTCTTGAAGTCACTCAAAGTGATTCAGGAATCAAAGTTGCTCAATCCAAATATGCTTCAGATCTGCTTGATAAGTTTCAGATGAGCGAATGCAAACCAGTTGCATTCCCTTTTCTTTCAGGGATCAGCCTTGAGGATTGATCTTCTACACCACTAGTGGATTGTACTTTGTATCGGCAGTTGATTGGTAGCCTTTTGTTTCTTACTCACACTTGGCCTGATCTGTCCTATGCTATTAGTGCTATCTCCATATACATGCAGGAGCCTCATGAGATTCACTGGAAGGCAGCAAAGAGGATTTTCCACTATGTGCAAGGTACCAAGGCTCATGGCCTTCACTACTTAGTTGGGTGTTCTTTGGACCTAGTTGGATATACTGATTCTAATTGGGTTGGAGATAGCTCAAATCAGAAGTCTACATCTGGTTTTGTTTTCATGATTGGATCTGGACCTATATGTTGGTCAAGCAAAAAGCAGACTGCTTTGGCTCTTTCTTCAGCAGAGGCAGAGTACAGAGGTGCAATAAATGCAGCCACACGGTGCATTTGGCTGAGAGGCATCTTGTCAAAATTTGGGATTATATACAGTACTCCACCTGTCATCTATTTTGACAATCAGAGTGCCATCAGGATCTCCACAGATCCGGTTCTGAGGCAGAGAACCAAACACATTGAGATACACATGCATTACATCATAGGATTAGCACACGATAAGATCATTTCACTGCTCTACCTTCCGACGGAAGAACAGATTGCAGATATCTTCACCAAGACCTTCACGGAGAAGAGATTCACTTACCTTAGATCACTTATTGGGGTAAGAGATGATATGCTACATTAGCTTTCCTTTTTCATATTGATTGTACGGGGTGACCTTTAGTCCTAGTCACTAGGGACCTATTTTTACTGCTTCAGTTATTTCCTCATAGTATAGCTTGAGGGGGGGGTGTTGGAATATTCTCCCCATCATTTTTCAGTTTTGCATGCATGCAAGCATTCTGCATACATCCAGTCATCATCATGGTGGTCCTCCCAGCACCTGGATCTTGCTTCTAGATCTCCATAGCCTGTCTACAACACCCTAGGGGCCTCCCACCTACCTAATGCGCCATTCTTCAGTCTTATGCATGGCAAGTGCGCCTTTCCCACCTACCACTCAATTATCTCCCAGTTAGAGCGCCTTAGCTCACCTGCCAGCAGTTATCATTCAGTTGGAGTCTTGATTGATCTGTTCTTCCACTGATTTCTCATCCTACCCACCTACAACTCCTAGTTATCCAGTTATGGAGTTCCACTGACCCTTTTGACAGCCTCATGCGCCTCCCTTGGAGTCTCCCTTACCTGATTTATGCCTTGATGGTTCTGTTAGACCCAGTTAGACACACTTAACTGACCTTTTCCATTTATGACTGATACTACTGACTGGATGATGACTCCACTATTATCCAAGTCAGACTATGAGTTAGGAATTTAATGCGCTACTCGGCCTATTCGAATCCTATATTATGCACCTTGCAGTTCTATTGTACTCATTCACTTACATTCTTATTCATTGTATGATACTGAGATATTGTCTATTCTTCTATGTTTATGAGTGATCATTGAGTGTCTCCTTCTCTTCTTCTTTGCAACATACTTGATAGTTTGATTGTGAGTTGCTACAGCTGCTATATCTCTTGCAGACTCTTACAGTATCAATAATGATATTTCGTAACTGTGGTTTCATATATATATCCCTCTAAATTACTTTCAAAATTTGATATCAATATAAGTAATAACATGAACATGATATTAGAAATAAGTTTTGATGTTCTTGGATGAAATTTATAGAGGTATATGAGATCTAATTAAAATATTTATATTAACTTCAAGAAAAACAAAATTGAAGAGGGCGAGTATGTAATGCTCCATTTATGGCTAGACTTCTATAGCCTTTGTAATTTTATAAGACCATCCTTAAATGGCTAGATGATTGATATTGAATATGTGTGTATTTTCGTGTAACCTATTGCTTGGAACATTGTGTGGATTTGAAATAACTGTATGTTATTGTGTGATGTTATGGTTGATGTATTTTTGTATGGTTTATATGCATAATTATGTGATCTATTATGACATGAGATCTAGATAGATGAGTATCATGGTAGTGACATTTGCATGTTTTATGAATTGGTTATAATATGCAACAACTTTGAAGTGTTGTTAATGGTTTGTTGTGTAGCAAGAAACCCGTAGGTGCACACAGATGTTGGATTAATGTGTCAGAATACACAAAATTTGAATTGAGTTAAGGCATTGTAATTTTCCATGTGTACATTTATTATATTTATGATTATTGGATTATTTGATATGTGGTCTCAATGTGTATAGAGACATGAAAAATGTTTTCCAATAAACTTCCACATGGGTGACAAGGTTGTATGAAGAGTGTATAAGGGTACCAATCGGAGAGGAGGAGGAGTGATCTTACTTATACTTGCTAGCACTCCCTTTCATGTGTCATTTTTACTTAGAGGTTGCACATTACTATGGGGATAGGTTGTGGATTTAGTCACTCATGAGTATTAGTTGAGGGATGCACAATAAGGTTCCATCCTTATTCCTCAGTGATCATTAGTGTCCTAATAAGTTAGGAAATAGTTTATTTAACTTGCTCTCGAGTGTTATACTATTCCCCCCATTAATGAAAAATAAATACTTGAAGGGAATGTATGTGAGATTTTGAATCAATGGCTCTAGAAGATAAATGGAGTATCAATATAGTTATCAATTTATAGAAGTGGAGAAGAAGGTATTAGAGTAACATAATCTTCAATAACCTACCAAAGAGATACCATCATAGATGAGACTTCATACAATTGCATATGAATCAAGAGAAAATTGAAGTAACTATCTAATCTATGTAGTCTTTATTAATCAATAGAATGTTGAATACATCATTGAATTACATGATAAATGAGATGCAATATTACATATATAGGTAACCAAGATAGGATTAATTATAGACACAAGCATAAAATTAAGCAAAACTCAAGAGCAATGACCCTGAATAGTCATGTTTTCCATCCTTAGTGAGTAAGGATGGAAAACCAACAAATATTAAGTGAGATTCTTTTTTGCAAGAAAATATTTCCCTCCTTAAGAAGTAAATTTGGTTATGTAAGTGTAGAAAGGTTTAACTGGTCCTAGAAATACCTCATGAGGTAGTTAACTTAGTCATGCATGTGAAACCAATTTTAATTGGACCTAGAACTACCTCATGAGGTAGTTAAGTCAATTGTGCATGATAAACCATTATTTAACTATATGAGAATGTGAAACTAGAGTGTAAATAGACCAAAATATCAAACTAGGTCACATTAGCTAGTTAAGTAGGTGAAAATGGCCAACAAGGGTGCATTAGGCAATTAACTAGGCCAAAACTATTAACTTAAATGCACAAAACCTTAAAAAAGGTTGCAAATCATGCAAGAGCACCCTAATCCCCATAAGAGGGGATTAATTGGTGTAAGGGTTCCTTTTACCCTAAAAAAGGGTGTTTGGTCTAGGAAGTGGACCATTGACCCTAAAAATAGAGGAACAACTCCATTAGGAGTGTTATTGACTCTAGAACTACAAAAGAAATGTCCATGTACTCCAACGCCTCCCCCTTAAGCCTAACTTAGGCGAGTATGGTGCACAAATAATTGGGTCCCAACAATATGAAACCATGTTAGGTATCCAAGTACATAAAAAAATCCCCTAAAAGTGATAAAATAGGAAAAACCCAGTGGTAACCCCCCCCCACCTCACACACACCCACACATAAAAAAGGGATTATGTTGAGTAGAATTTGGCAGCCATGTTCAGCTATTATCACTCTCGTGTCCATCTTCTACCAATTTTGTTTGATATTTCCACTTGCTCCAAGATAATTTCCTATTAGGAGGTAGGGGATATAGCTCCCAAGGTTGGTTCTTCATTAGATATTGATTCTCCTCAATCATGGTAGTATCCCAATATGGATTTCCTATGGCTTTTGTATAACACTATGGATTTCGTGCACTGATCATGTAACTTTGGATAAGCATCAACATCTCTATAGTAGTGAGTGCTTGAGGAGCACTTTGAGAATGTGAATGGGTCCCACCATGTATCTATTGGATCTCCAACTAGATCACTTGTAGCATGAATATTTTGTTGTGAACGAAGTGGCCTAGTTGTTATATATGCAACAAGTTATTCACCAATGTCAACAACTTATTCTTCATCATCTAGATCCATGGAAGGTTCTTCCTCAACTGAATGGACAATATGAATCAATGCACCTCCCAACATGGTATGGTTTGTACATGTCTCTAAGGAAAGAAATATGTCCTATAATGAGGCCATATGATTCAAAGCTCCTAAATCAATAACCCTTGAAAGTGATACTGGGGACTCAAATATATTAATAATTGTATGGCCCACTTTTTGTGGCTTTTAAAATATTTTAGTTGATTTCTTTAGATAATCCATAATCTTGATATTTATCTGCTCAAGAAGATGTTTCAACTAAGCATTATTATTCCTTGTGAAAACATCTTCTTCATGATTGTGTTTATTGCAGTAAGCACATATAATTTTGTCCTTCTTGGTTTTCCAAGCTGTGGAGGAGAAGGTCTCATGTGTAGATCTTAGATTCCCCTCACTAGTCTCATTGTTTCCTTGATTTGCAGCAAGGAAATGTAGCTTTGATGTCTTTAGAGGACCCATTTTGATGATTTTATCTTGGTCATGAATAAGAGAGGTACTAAAATCATGCAGCAATAGGCTTCTTCCAAGCAATTCCAAATACGAATTTGGTAGCATGGAAGGTAGAAATAAAGTTTGAATATTTGGAACTCAACTTGGATAGGATTGAGAGAATTAGTTGTTCGTCCTTTTTATCTATTTAATGTAAATTGATATTCAAAAATAATGATTTGAATTTTGTGAAAAAGTATTGGATAGTATCAAAGTCACTCGGGCTCAAACTTATGAGCTCAATCTGTATTTGATGTCATCTCATCTCATCCTACTTCCCAAAGAGTTCTTCCATCTTGGCCCAGAATCCATTAGGAGAATTTGAAGCATCTATGTATACATGAGGTTAGGATAAATTAAGAGACATATCAATCCAAAAGCGTCATCCATCTAGTTAAGCCACTTTTCTTTTTCCACAATGGAATTTGGATCGGTCTTAATCCCCATAGTGATTTTGTCTAGGCCTTTGCTCTGCAAGATTATCACTACCTATGACTTACATTCATAATAGTTGAATGGAGTGAGGATTATTTTTTGAGATTGTTCCATCCTAACTAATGAACTCAAAAATGAACTCTACTTTTTGTCTTCCACCAGCAAACTTGTATACAACTTCTTTAGAATCGACAAGGCTTTTATACCATGTGAGATTTTGAACCAATGGATCTAGAATCCAAATGGAGTAGTAATAGAGTTAGAAATTCATAGAATCGAACAAGAGGTTATTAGAGTAACATAATCTTCAATAACCTAGAAAAGAGATCTCATCAAAGATGAGACTTCAATACAATTGCATAGAAATCAAGAGAGAATTCAAGTAAAGATCTAAACTATCTAGTATTTATTATTCAATAGAATTTTCAATATAATACATCATTGAATTACTTAATCAATGAGATGCAAGCTTACATATATAGGTAACCAAGCTAAGCTTAATTACATGCACAAGCATAAAATCAAGTGAAACTCAAGAGAAATTACCCTAAATAGTCAAGTGCACCCTCCTTAGGGAGTAAGGTTGACCGTGCAAGAGCTATTAGGGTTTAACTAGGCATAGAACTATTAAGAGAGGTGATTTTGTGCCATTATTAGAAAAATGCACCCTAATTAGGAATTAAACTAGGTCATGCAAGTGTATCAGGGGTCAACAATTCCTGTAACTACCTCGTGAGGTAGTTAACTCAATCATGAATGAGCAACTAGATTTTAACTTGACACACATGTGGAATTGCAATGTAAATAGACCAAAATAGCCAAATAGGGCGCATTAGGCAATTAACTAGGTCAAAACGAACAATTAGGGTGCATTAGGCAATTAACTCGGCAACAAATTCTAACCTAAGTGAAAAAAACCCTAAAAATGGGGGGAACTCATGCAAAAGCACTCTAATCCTTAGAAAACGGGGTTAACTTGTGGTAAGGGTTCCTTTGACCCTAAGAAAAGGGGGTTTGGTCTAGGAATTTCACTGACTGATATTGACGCTAGAATTGCAAAAGTGATGTGTATGTACTTCAACAATGTAAAAGCAAGGCACCCTTGGTATCAAATAAGGTAACATGTTACTGATCATACTAAGAAAATTATCCTTGAGCATATGAAGTTTAGTTTAACATGAAATAAATTTAAATAAAAATATATGGCTAATTGATCTATTATATAAGTAGCACATATTTTATATTTAACACTAATGGATTTGAACCCAAAATCCGACGAAAAAAACCGACGTCATCCGACGAAAAGGACTGTGTCGTCGGATTTCACCTTAAAAATTTCAAAATTTGATGATTTTTTTTTAATTGGTAGAAGGATCCGACGGATGTCTCGATATTCGACGAGATCCCTGGAATATCCGACGGCTCTGTGGATATCGGGCATCATATTAAGCCCTAGGATGTCGGATATCCGACATCAAATTAAGCCTTGGGATGTCGGATAACCGACATCGTATTAAGCCCTGGGATGTCGGATATAAGACATCATATTAAGCCCTGGGATGTCGGAGATCCGACATCATATTGAGCTCGGGATGGCAAGAGGATGTCAGATATCCAACATCAAATCTCCAACGGTAACTAAGTTCAAGGTGTCGGATATCTGACGGAAGGATGACTTTTAAAACCTATAAATATCGAAACATTCCGACATGTTTGCTATACAAGCGATGGTTTGCAGAAGTTTTTTTATTCGGCGGACTGTTTTTCATTATTTCCATTATTTTTGTGATTCAAGCTAGCGAAGTGTGGAGCTTCATTTTCTAAGATCGATAATCTTCATTCAAGCTCTTTAAGAGAAAATGTCAACTAGCAATATTCCCGATCTAGATGAACAAAATCGACAATTGCTTGCTAGATTGTGGGAAGGAGTTGAAAGAAGGGGTGATGGAAAATGCTATTGCCCATGTAGTCAATGCAAGGGCTTTAAGAGGAGAAGAATTTTTATCACAACAGCCAGAAAACATTGTAGGGAGCATGGGCACGCTAAGGGGGGACATGAATACCATCCATTTGTAAGTTTTGCATTATATATGTTTTTATTTTGAATGCTCTTGTAAATTTATGTATTATTTTAATATTTCTTATATTAACTAGTTATATCTATTGATCGTGGTTTCAATAGATGCATGGGGACTAACATGGACAATAAATATTATTTTAATATTAAATATTTATTATAATATTTTTTTTCTTTTGTGCATGTTGAATCTAGGGTATAGTAGAATAACTCATTTATTTGTTCGTTAGTGAGACTAACCCACTCACCGGGGAAAGCACTTAACTCTCTAGATTTTTGACACTTTCCATCATGATAATAGAAATAACGACTATATTGGCATGTTGTAATTTCTCTTATATTTTCTTTATAGAAATTACCATAGCATCATTTATCTTACCTTAGTGGAGTACGGTATGAGAAATATTAGGTTATATTTGAGTAGCTTTGCTCAGTAATTGGGTCAATTATTATGTCTCTTGGATACTTTGGATGCACCTATTTGACCAACAGTACAATTGGTCATTGTTCTTTTCATCCCAACAGTACAATTGGTCATTGTTCTTTTCATCCCAACAGTACAAAATTTGTTACATTTTAAATGCATCACATAAATGTTTTCATTTTTTGTTTGAAATTTGTACATTTGTGTTTGAATTTCTTATATTAACTTTTTTCTATTGATGGTTTCATGTAATTATAAAGGAAAGACATCCTAGGGCACTTCGTCTGGAGGAAGTGCTTCCAAAACAAGTACCAGAAGCTATGAATATTAATGGAGAACAAGTTAACGATCACATTAATGAAGAAGATGATCATACTGATAACATAGTTGAAGATGATGTTAAAAATAATTTGATCCATGATTCATTTAATGTTGGAATGGATGTTGATGATCATGAAAATGATGAACATTTTGAAGATATTCATGATATACCTCTTCTTGATAAGGCATACGAACCCCTTTATGAGTGCTCCAAGACAAATCTTCTCTCTACTATATTGTTGATAATGAACTTGAAGGTTATGAATGGTCTTTCAAACATATCAGTCACACGGATGTTAAGGTATGTAATATATTCCATCACAAAATATATATTATTGTGTATTTTATTGCTAATTCATATATAAGTCAAATTATTACGAATGAAATTTGTTTCATTAATATTATTTCTATATTATATTAACTAGATTTTTATTTTTATTTGTTGTAGCATGATAGTTGAATATTTGTTACCACCGTCAAATATTTTACCTCGCACATATCGAGATTTATCTTCCACCATGAAAGAAATTGGAATGCAGTATGAATCAATTCATGCATGCCCCGATGACCATGTTCTATATTACAATAAGCATCAATTTGCAACAGAATGTCCTGAATGTCATATCAGTAGATATCACACAGATCAAGTAACTAAAAAGGTGCCTCGCAAGGTTCTACATTATATTCCCATTATTCCACGTTTTCAACGATTGTTCAGGTGGAAAAGCATAGCGCAGTTTATGGATTACCATGCACGGAATAGAATTCAAGACAATATTATTCGAATGCCTGCAGATGGATCTGCATTTAGAGATATGGAGGAAAAATGGCCTCGCTTTAAAGAAGAACCTCGTAATCTTAGGATTTCTTTGGCAACAGACGATGTCAATCCATTTGCATATATGAGATCCGTTTACTCGATGTGGCCTATTTTTGTTATCAACGACAACATTCCTCCATGTTTGACAATAAAGAGAGAGCACATAATGTTGTTGATGATTGTTCCAAGTACGAACCCTGCAGTTTTTTTTTAATGTAGTGGTATCTCATTTGTCGTATTTTTGTCGCATAATGTCATATATATATTTAATGTTTTTCTATTGTGCAATATGGTTTAATATATATAATCTAAATGGTACGTCTCATAATTATATTTTTTATATGTTCAAACCAATCAGGTAAGTACCAAGTGAAAGATATGAATGTATATATCGAACCTCTTATTGACGAGCTACTGAAGTTATGGAATGGCATCACTATGTATGATGTATCTAGACCAATACAACAAAGGCAATTTCAATTCCATGCAATGCTTGTATGGACAATACATGATGCCCCAGGGTTAACCCATTTTTGTGGTATGTAATTATAAGTTCCACTTTATTTGCAAAAAATTATACGAACTACTAGTTAATATACTACGCACGCATGTTTTTTCTAAATAATCTAGTCATTTTGTATATAATTATAATTGGAATAAATATTCCATCTCTTTATGTAGGTCTTCAGACAAAGGGAAATTTGCATGTCCAGTTTGTGGTCCTAAGATCAAAGATCGTCGTTCAAAAAGATTAGGAAATGAGGTGTTTGATGAGTATAGGCACTTCCTCTATAAGAATCACAGGTATCGAACTACCGAAAAACATTTGTTCAATGGCAAGCAAGAGACTGCATTAAAACCGCAGAGAATGACACCTCACCTATGGAAGTTGCAATATAATAGAAATCGTCAAGGTACGTATAATGAATCATCGTATATGATATGTTATATTGTATTTTTTTATATTGTGTGTTGTTTACTGTAATTGACATTGATTTATGTAATTTCATGATTGTCATTCATGTGATCATGAAGGCATTAATGGGCTTCCACGAGGAATGAAAATTTATCCTAGACAATTTAGTAGGTTTCCCTACTATGAGCACCTACAAATTGCTCATATACTTGATACAATGCATATTGGAAAGAATGTGACCGAAACATTATGGCGAATATTGGATGGAAGGAGTGACAAAGAAAAAATTGTCAAAATTTGCAAAGACATTCAAGATAGCAACCATGCAATGAAAGACATCATTCAATTTCATAGCAACGGAGAGAAAATTAATATAAACTCACTTCCATGGATGTTAACGGAAAAGCAAAGTAATGTTGTAAAATAAGTCATTCAAAAAATTAAATTTCCCACCGTATTTTGTGCGAACATGAAGAATATCATAACAAAGAAAGGTGATTTCACGGGGGTGAAAACTCACGATTGGCATGTCTTCATGAAGGTAATTATTATGGTATAGATTTAATTTTTTTTTTCCTATTCCAGTGAATATGGTTGGTATATTTTTTGTTTGTCTACTCTTTGTTGATAAAATGAAACGATTTGTATATTATTGTTACAGTATGTTCTACCTCTCTCTATCCCAGACAACTTCGACAACAATGTCAAGCAAATAATATATAGTCTCGGGAAATACATGAGGTAAGTGGTGATTTTTTCCATGCGCTTAGTGTTTGTTTAATTCAACATAGAACTTATATTTGATTTTCGTTCTGTAATTCATGTTACGTAATATAATGTTTTTTTCCTTTAACCTCTTGATTTGGTTGTCATGTCACTTGTAGATGGTTGTCATCTAAATAATTCCATAAAGAAGACATTAAGTATTGGAGGAGAGAAATTCCTCGTCTCATGTGTGAAATTGTAATGTCCCCTCCTATCATACATTTGATAGAGAGGACGTGACACTAAATCAGGGCATCTAGCCCCATATCCATTAATTAAAAACTTATTGATAAAAAGACATATACATGTGCATGTTATAGAAACACAGTGGAATTAAAAAAATCATGTTTGATATCTAACATACATTCAAACATTTCTGTGACAGCCATTAAATAAAGACATTGCAGAATTATAAAAGAGAATACTTATCTTATAACAAAGTAGTCCCAAGCAACTGGCTATGCAACTGCAACGTTCCACCCAACCATAGGCCAGTTGTGCTTATCAACCTCTTGATGCAACTGCCACCCCCGAGCTGGGCATGATCTCTACAAGGAATCAGGGAACAATAGACTCACACATAGCCAAGCATACACCAAGATGAGCCAAGCCAATCTACAATTGGGTTTATCAGGCTGCTAGGAAATGGAAAGGAAGAATTGCTAAGCTAGTGAGCTCAACCACAAAGCTATGGATACCTCTACAAGATCTATTTAGCTTGGCACCCACAATGCCTACACACCCCACTCAAGGAAGTATTCCCTTCACCCATTCACAGTCCCTCAGGCCATACCTTCCAATTCTAGAATGTCCTAGGTGTGCATAGAAGAGTAGCCAGCCCTCTTGATCTTCTTGAGAGGTTACTCCCTCCACTAGGTTTATCAAGCCAATTCTGTCCACTACCACTCCAAGTTTCTTGCTCACAGATTCAAACCAAAACAAGGATGCACATGACAGCAAAAGTATAAGTGATGGGCATGAAGAAACGTTTTTGCAGTGAGATGCCCAAAGATGGGGTTTTCATTAGCTTCAGAAAAACGTGGGAAAACCAAAAACGAAACTGGAAGATGGGGAATAACCCTGGGAAGCCAAATCCATTTTCAGAAAAACGTCCATAGACATTCTGGGGCAAAAATGGCCTCCATAACAGTCCCAAATCGTGGTCCTCCTTCCCCAGCCACTGTGTAACACAAAAACGAGCTCCCAATCATGGAAGAATGCAGGAAAATGATAAAAACGTGATGAGGAAAAGACCCAGTAGTTCAGACTGCGTGAGAGAGGAAAGACTGTGGGTTTAGAATTGCTTTGGGCACCATTTCGTGGGTGTTTTCTTGCCCAAGAAGCAAAAATATGAATTCCCAGGTTGATGGCTTGCCCCTGCTCGAAATTGACTGCCATACCTCTTCATTCCCAAGGCATTAACTGCCTCAACCAATTTCTAGAAGAATTAAATGATTGGGTCCATAACCCAAAATGGGTAGTTGGTAGTTTATGGGTTTTCTCATTGACACATGGATTAACACCATTGGCTCAAGGGTTTGAATAATTTCCCTCCCTATTCCTTGTTGAGATCATGCCCCCATCTCTTTGTTGCAT